>OY288108.1:41830957-42537340 GCA_958431115.1 Syrphus vitripennis
AAGTAATAAAACCTCGGTGTGATACAATAAATTATATACGAATAACGGGTATATACAATTCAGTTAAATCGTTATATACGTATAGAGTTTTGGTGTTTTTTTTTATGAATAAAAGAATATAATAGCATATTCTTAACATAAGCATTTTTCTTTTTGAAAAAAAATTGATCATGAATTCAGATAGTTTTATACATACTTCCTTACTGGAACAATAATATTGTCTAACCCACCTTCATGGTGCATTTTGTTTCTATTTAAAATGCATTGATAGTAAGTTTTGACAACAATAAAATTAAATAATAGAGTCTTGAGTTAGATTCTAATCTACTTGTTTGTCTTAACTATACTTAAAAGTTGTTTTCAATTTAATTTTTAAAAATTTAATTTTGAACTTTTTTGTCAGAATAGATTTTTTTATTATTTCGAGTGAAGTAAGTTAGAATTGTTTCAATAAATACTTGACAGTTATTATTAAAATAAAAGAAAAAACATTCCACGCCAGAGTAAACCAAATTTATATTTAATCGAAACACACTTGATTTTATTTTATGGCTGTAAGTTTCTTGACAGCACTGGAAATTTTAAAATGCCACAGCACGAAAGCATAACTAAAATTCTTTCTGACTCAAAACAAGCATAATGAATGTCTAAAGGGCCTGTCAAAATTCACTGTGTGTTCAGAGTTATTAAGTTTTGAATATAGGCATTCTTTGTTTTTCAAATTCTGGTTCAGTTAATATTTTTTGGTTTCTTTTCTTTCCGCATGCATTCACGCAAGAGGATGTAAGTTAGCTTTTTTAAAAGCCAAAAATAAAACATTCTTTAATCCTCTGTTCAATTCAATATTTAACTAAACAGTTTACGACAAATTAGTTTTCAAACTCAGAATAAAAAATTACATATTTTTTTATTTTATTTTTTGATTTAATTTAATTTTAAGTTACGAGGGCCCCGTCAAAGTGTGAGGGACAGTTTTCAAAATCAAATAATGGGAAGGATACACAAATAAAGCAGTACATTTTCTGAAAGCCAAAAATATATTCTTTCATAAATTTATTGAATAAAGTTGTTTTAATAAATAGTTTATGAAAAATAAATTTTCCAACTCAAAATTTTGAAGAAAAATTTTTTTTTTTTTTCAAATTCAACGCAAAACAACGCAAAAAATGGAAATGTAACTTTTCAAAAAATCATTTATCAACATTTTAAAAAATCTTAGTAGCAGATTTGACAATACAAATTTTTGAAAATATGTACATATGTATTTAAAAAATCTGATACCTTATAAGATTATCTTCCAAAAATAAAAATGGATTTTTTTAGATTATTAGATTTTCAAAATGCTCAAAAATTAACATTTTCTGAGTCAGTGTTTGGTGGAGAATTTTCATTGAAATTTTACTTTGGAAATGTTGCTCAAATTAAAACAAAAAAACCTAAATTTTGGAAATTATCCCAACGTTTAAGGAATTAACCCCAATCATTTGGAAAAATAGCATCGAAAATTTTTTGGTAATCTTTAATCCTTTAAACTGGCGAAATTGTGAATAAGGCAATATTTCTTATTTTGTTGATTTTACAATATGAGCATATCAATCAATTTTCGGAACCTGACCAAAAATCTTTAATATCGAAAAGAAATTGAATTATTTTTCTAATAATCGAATTCTCAAAAATCGATCAACACATTGCCATCAAAGCAGGAAAAAATCCCAAGTTCAGTATTTCACATCGTCTGACTTCGATAACACAAACAATTAAACCTTCAAGACGAAAAAGTTCAACGTCATCATAAGCAGGAGCTAACTTGGGAAATTCGCGTTCTAATAATACCATATACATAAATAGGTATCCATTCACAATGCGTGTTTTGTTTCACAGCCACGATGGCTTTTGAATTGTCGACAGGTCCACCGCCGTAGTGTAACTCACGCTGCCAGAAACTTTTACAACCTGTATATCAATAAAATACCCTTTTGAACATTGAGGATATCGTAGCATTGTTATTTATCACAAATAGTCCACACCTTTTTATTTTATTTATTATATCGACCTCATTAATTATACCGTGTCAAAAAAAAAAACTTACTACAATAAAATCGTTATATTCCACGACCCGGCCATAACAAGATGGGAGTCAAATGTTACACGATTGGCTTACAAGTAAACGAACATGAGTGTTTACATAACTCGTTTTGCACCTTGTTTTACACCTGAACGTGATTCGTTAATTTTCCTTTAATGGAACTAATAAATCATTTGAATTAATTACTCCAGACTTCCTTCCTTCCTTCCTTTCTATATACGCTCAGTTCTCTTACAATATACTCGTACTTTTGTGAATGGGATACGATTTTCTTTATAAAGTAAGCAGGGACGCAATTAGTCACATGAAAACTTCTTATTAATAATCCTCTATGTTTCTTGTGTGTTTTTTTTATATATTCAAAATCCGGAATTGACTTTGCTCTATTAACCTATGAGTTTGACCTTTAACATTTGAATCCGAATTACTGATATCAACAAAGCAACAGCAACATAAAAAATAAAAAAAAAACATTTCCTTCATTATTGCCCTCGATATTTAAAGGAAAACGTTTAACCCTAAGCTAAGGTCAATATGAGGGTTGACGTTATTTTATTAATGTATTCGCATACCCTTTGTGACATACATTACCTATACTACGACGGACAAATAATAGAAATCCGCAATTCATATGGCTTAGTCCTTTGTGCTTATTGCGTGGGTTGCGAAATGTATTCGTACACCTAACTCCGTATACTTAGATGACAGAATTTAAATCTCTGACTATTTGAGTGATTACTTGTACATTTATATCCCTGAGGACAACGCCTACGATTTACGTAGATGAAATATTAAATTTAGACTCATAAATCCTTTTTTTTTTTGGTCATGCAGAATATGAGAAATGTTTTTTTATTTTTAGGAAGAAGTTCTTATTAAAGATACGTTGTATGATTTTTGTTTACTAATTATTATCGTTGTTGAAATGATTACGCAGAAGAAATCCGGTTAGTGAATGTTAATGGATATGATAATAAATTATTTTTCGGTCAATATTCTTTTGGTTCAATTTAATTTGACTGGCGAAATTCACAGATTGGATTCTGGACTGATATAGGCTCTTACCTGTAGTTCAAAAAAATATCCAAATTTTCCTGATACATTTTTTTTACAGCTTTTTTCAAAAAATTTAAAAAACTTTATTCTTTGAATTATTTTTAAAATATATATTTTGGTTTTTATTTTAAGCCAATTCTTTATTTTTAAGAGGAAATTTCTTTTATTCATTTTTTTTTTTACTTTTTATTTCGACACTAAGGACCATACGTTTTTTTAGTATTTAAATACATTTTTAATTGAAAATTCCTTGAAATTCGGAACACTTTTAATCAGTAAAAATTTTCATAATTGTGCTTGTCTGGCGGGGTTCTGTGAGCTGGGCAGTGTCCCCAAAAAGGTACCGATAAAAAGGTGCATTTCTATCGACCAGTCTTAAGAAACAGTGCAAAAAAAGATCGTTAACGAAAAAGAACTAAATGGGTAGAAAAAATGGAACCTTGAGGCACTCCAGAATTTGAGTGATTCTACAAATAGTGGAATACATTCCGATTGTTTTGGGACTGAGTTTTTGGATAGTTCAAAAACAATTTAAATTTACACATAATTTAAAAAGACAAGTAAAGAAATTATTATGTACATTTTAAAGATCGGATTAAAAAAAAATTGTTTTTGTTTTGCTTTTTTTAAGTTTTAAATTAAACTTTTAGGAAAGTTACAAATTAAAGCATACAGTGGAATAAATTACACCAAAATCTGGGTCATTATTTTGAACTGTTTTTGAAGTTTTTTTTGAATGATTTGATTATTTTAACCATTTATTTTTAAATACGGTATTTTGAGAAAAAATTAAACATTTTCAGAATAGGGGCCTGTGAAATTTGCTTTGTTTTTGGATAGAAATTCTTTTAAATTCTGTAGATTTTTTAATATAAAATTAAAGAATATCTTACGAGATTTGAAAATTAATGCAGCTTTTAAAAAGGAGAACAAAGAAAAGAGGCTGGGTGCGACCCACACTGATAACTTCCCATTTGTGATCTTGAAAACTTTATATTTAGTTTTTTTCAAATCACCAAATTTTCTGCGAAACAAACTTTGGCTGTTAAATTCAAACAATCATTATTTTAAGATTGAAAAGCATTTTAATTATTTAAAGAGTTTTACAAAAACACATATATTATAGAGAATAAATACCTAATGGCAAACTCAATATCATTGCTCGTTCTCAAGATATTCGAGTCGAAAAACCAATTTTACCAGTTTTTTTTTAATATTTTTTTTTCAAAAATTGTCAATTAGATATTTGTTAAAATTTAACCTTTCATAAAAAATTGTACTATGCATAAAATAAAATATTTTAGAAGGCACAATCGTTGTTCGTTCTCAGGATATTCGAGCTGAAATACAATTGTAACTACTTTTCTTTAGAATTTTTAACAGTTTTTGATTTTTTGTTAAAAAACTGCCCATTCAATATTTGTCAAAATTTTATCAGTTGCTAACAATTATGTTATGTAGAAAATAAAGCAAACAAGAAGTCAATTTCGTTACCCGTTTTTGAAAAATTTGAGTCGAAAGACAATTTATACCAATTTTTGGTAGAGTTTTTTGTAGTTTTTAATTTTTTGTAAGAAAACTTTCCATTGAATTTTTTTGAAATTTTCACCAGTAGTAGAAACTAACATTTTTCGTAAAATAAAATTATTTTAAAGTTAATATCGTTTTTCCATCTAAGGATATTCGAGTTATAAAAATTTTAGTTTTTTTGATTTTAAAAAAATAACGGTATTTTGATTTTTTTCCAAATTCATATCAAATTTTGTATAACGTCATAATGTGTCGAATAAAATTTATTTCAAGTCAATAGCATTATTTGTTCGTGAGATATTTGAGCCCAACCAAAATTTTCACTTCTTTTTTAAACTGCTATAGTAAAAAAACCACTGATTGAATATTAATAAATGCCCTTTCAGCTTTTTCGAAGTTATTATCTGTGAAACAAAATTTATTTCAAGTCGATATCTCTACTCGTTCTTGAGATATCGACGACGAAAAATGGTACCAGAACGTACGGACGTACGGACGTACAGACGTACGGACGCACGAACGTACGTACACACGCACACACAGACATCTCTCTAAAAATGATTGATATAGGCTCTAGGGACCTTGAAACGTCGAGAAATTTCAAAAATTTCAATTTGACAAATCGGACCGATTACAATAACTCCCTATGGGAAGTTAACAAGAAAACACTGGCTGTGTAACGTTAACTTAACTGTTTCAAAATTTACAGTGGATGTATAGGTATATATAAAAATTAAAGTAAGAACATGTGTTGAGGAATTTATAAACAAGAGCTACTCATTTCGACCGGATACCCGTGTACCGGGTACCCAAACTTTTGAGTCTGTATCGAAGGTACTCTTTTAAACAACCTTAAATACATACACATATTAAGCTCATTTTTAGCTCAAACATTCATATTTCTAATAAAAATAAACCTTTTACCGGTTATTGGTCAACTTTTAAAAATGTCTGCAGATGCGATTTTACCAGGAATTTTTGTTTACTCTTTGCCCAAGCACTTTTGAGGGTATCATGTAAAAAATTAAGTCAAAATAAATATATTGCGGTTGGGATTTAAAATAACAAAATTAAGCAAATGAGTTTCTAATTTTACACATGTTGGTCACCTGAAAATGCAGACAGGCAATCTGATTCTCGTACAACGCCTCAAAATTGACAGACGACTTGACTTTTTATATCGTCGACTCTTAGACTTTACCCTAGCATAATGTTGAGTTACTGTGTGACTATTTCCGAAGTGAAAAGGCTGATAAGGCATTAATCTTGTCTGGAAATCCCACTCGAAAAATGTGACAAAACTAAAAATCATTGCAAAATCGCAGTCGCAATTCTATACTTCGGTATAGATAAAACCTTGAACCAGAATCAAATCAAAAGTGAGGTAACTGTTATACAACACACCCCGGATGAATTTTATTTTGATATTCTGACGGTTCATTTACGGATTATTTGCGATGATTTATTCATTTTTTATTCTTAAGTTTCACGAGGGTTCTGATCCGAAAAAAGGTTAATCTTCAATTTCAATCACTTTTGATTAATGAGGAATATTTTTGAATAAATAAAACCGCATCAATAAAAAAAAAAAAAAAACTGCTAAAAGTGTTAAACCCTTAAACAAAAATTTGCTAAAGGACGAGAAGGAGCCTCTTTACTTTTTTTTTGTTCATAATCAAGAGTGAGCAAATGTGTACATTTCCGCCCAGACAAGCTTCACAATTTTGGTTTGGGCTATAGATTGATTTTTTGGTCGTTGGTAGCCCTTTTTTTTATTTCAATTTCCTTATCGATGTCTTTTTGGGTGTCCTTTGGAAGGAGAGAAAAAGAGAATAGGAGAGGACCCAGTGAGTTTTAAAATTGGGGTATTGTATTGTATTGTTATACCAAAAAGGGGGTGTTGGCAGATTACGGTCGAAGAAATTTTAAATTTGATTCCTTAATGGCTCATTTATATGAAAGCGTGTTCGGGTTTCTATTTTATAGAACTACGAGAGTATACATAGATGTCCTTGTATAATAGAGGTTTTTGGAAATTTTATTTGTAAAACTATTTTGTTTTCTTGTTTATTTTTAAATAGGTATATAGGAATCAGTTTTTGGTAATGAAATTTGTTTTAGACTTTGACCTTTTGATTTTTTCTCTGGGTTTTCAATGTCATTTAGATAAGATCGGTGACAAGAGTTAAGTATGTGCTGTAAGCTGTTTGGAGAAAATTGAAATTTATTTTAATTTAAGCAAGCTTTGTTTGATTCCAGTGGGTTTTCATTAGGCGACAAAGGAAAAGTATATGCAATGTCATTGATGGTTTATTTTAGAAAAAAAAAATAATCCAATATCAAAACTTTTATTGACTTTAGAAATAGTGATGCAAATACAGTTTGCATTCAAAAAACTATTTACATAAAATAAAATTTTATTGTATGTTGAAAATTGTATGGATTAAGAAATACATGTACGACTGGGTTATACGTACTTGCTCTTTTTTGCAATCGCATGGTCGTTTTTAAGTCTTAGTCTTAAACAATAATTCGACTTAAAATAGAAACATGATCCTGAATTTTGTTGAGGCTTGCGAATAGAACTGTCTTAGGCTACTTCAAAACATAATGTACATTTATAAAATAGATTAATTTAGAAAATAATTTAATTTTTTCACTTATGTCTTAATTTCGATTTTTGAATGTTTTATTAGGGATTTTACTAAAAAAATGTAGGTCCCGTTTCGAGAAATTTGAAATCTTTGAAAACATAATTTTTTCAACTTTTATATGAGAGATACCGTCAATAATGTCTTCACTGATTTTTACTGATTAGAAATATCCATTACTATACAAAAAGCTATACACAATTTTATATCTCGGAACTGTTTTCGAGAAATTTGAGATTTTTGAGAACTAGTTTTTTCTTAACTTTTGTGTGAGAGTTACCTTCAATGATGTCTTAATTTTGCTTATTGTTTTATTGTTGACCGTATTAATAAATTTGAAAAAAAACATCCAAATTATCCCGTTTTCTAGAAATTAAAAATTTTCTGAAAACGGGTTAACGTTATTTTCAAAAATAAATTAAATTTTGTTCGATGTAATAGCCGTTTGGTACTAAATTTCAAAACTTTGTGAATAAAAGAGAATAGTAGGTACAATTTTTTTTTTAAATTTAATTACTAAACACTTTTTATAAATTTTAAATGTTTTGGCAAATTTGATTACAAACAAATAAATAATTTTTGAGAATATCAAAAAAAATATACTATGCGAAGTAATTCCCTTCATTTTTGAACCGTTTTCGAGAAAAATCTGATTTTTCAAAAGACCAAAAAAAAAATTGTCGAAAGTACCGTTATTTTACCGTCTTAAATAAATTTAGAAAAATGTGGAGATAGGGGCCAAAAGTCATTATAAACCAAGTTTCAAGAAAATCCACCCACCCGTTTAAGCTATAGCTGAATGGACAGACAGACAGAATTTCATAGTAATTTCAAGTTTGACCAAAATAAAATATATAAGGAGTTTTGTAAATATCCACGAAATTTTCAAAACCCTACATTGCAAAACCTGGCTTAAAAGTTTTTCAATTTTTTATACATGAATCTATCTACTATCTACAGACAATGTGGGGTTTTGAAACTTTTGAAAATCTTAAGATTATTCATTCGGATTTTTCAAAATTTAAAAAATCTACATTGGCAATGCTAGCAGGTGTATATGGGATGTAGATGTCTTAAAAACATCTGATAAACTCAGCTTATAATTTGAGGAAATTTTAAACTTGACGATATTTCCAATTTATTTTTTGTGTCGAGAAAAAAAAACACTGACTAAAAACAAAGTTGAAAATATTTGCCAAAAAATGGCCAAAAAAAAAAAAGTTTTTAAGAAAACTAATTTCTAAAAAATATTTGTTTAAACATCAGGCAAGAGCAGTTAACTGCGACGCAGTAGTCTATTTTTTATCAATGTTTTTATTTTAACCTAGAGATACAATAACAGTATTTACATAAAAATTACAGTCATAAACGAAAAAAGCAATCAAATTTGAGGTTTCACTTGAAATTATACAACAGATCCTGATACAGAGATATCGCAAATATCCCAAATAGCCTCACAATATAATTAAAATCAAGTAAATTAAGAATTTTCAGCTTATTATTAGTCTATTAACAAATGGGCCATTAAATAAAATGTTCTTGCTTTCAAAATGGGAGACAGCCCCTTTTAAAAAGTAGTATCTATCTAATAAAAGTGGCGAATTAAAACAGCTTCAAGTTGTCTCAACTTTACGCTTATAATGCTAATTGAAACATGTAATTATGATTGGTTTATAAAATAAGAATTATTATAAACTGTCAGCAAGAAAAGCCCGATTCCATTGAATGACAAAAACAAGAACAAGAACTGCCAAGGTATTAATTAAATTGAAGTTTAATCCGTTTTTGAGGTCGAGAAGTGCGGAAAATCATTTAAAACATATTTAGGTGCTGCAAACATAAAATGTGTGTATTAATCTGCATATAAAATAGAAATAGTGGAATGTTTTTTTTTTTTTTTTTTGTGAATGCTGCAAATGCGTTGTCAGTATATCTCTTAGATACTATCTGGATGCCATCAAGGTGGATTTAATTGGGTATTTGGTATCTAAGGCGTGCTGTTGGTATTTGTTTTATTTTAATTTATTCATTGATTTTAAGATAGCTGCATACAGTGTACTCAATTAAACATGTGTATCTAGATGAAAAATGAAGGTAGTGAAAAATGAATGACGGACATGACAAATTGAAGGTATGTGACTGCGGCTTTTACCACATAACTTGTGCTTCTTACGTAAATCTGACTTAAGTGTTTCAAATGAATGAAATAAATTCACAATTACCAACATTTTTATAGAGCTTATAAGATTTAACGCATACTTTTCCAATTATAACGGGCTTCAATTAGTGTAATGATATGGGTACGTGTCTATTATAGTGCTACATAGGTACATAGTAAAAATGTTAATATTTTATAAAAGGTAGAACAATCAAACATATACGCCCTTAAAATCGGTTTAAATGTGTTACTCGTATTAAACCCTACCAAATCGATTTTATGCCCTAAAAATATGAAAATATTATGCCAAGGGCATCTGATAAATTAATATTTAAAGTAACATAAAGTTGAAAGTATTTTTATAATGGCGGATCACACAAATTCTGTTTTGTTTGATTTAGCTCTTCATTCCGAGTGAATAAAAATCATCTGTTTGTTACGAAATTTCAGATTTTTGAATTGAAATTTAGATTTTTCAAGCTCTTTCTTCATTATTATTACATTTTTTGACACTCGTATTTCTCGTTTATGAAATTTCCTACGCTTTTTTGTTTCGATAAATTTTAAAATGAAACTTTTCGGGCGCATTGCCAAACAATTTAAAACGAAACAATAAACTAGAATAATATTTTCTTTGAGATAAATTTTAAAAGTTACTCTTAAGTAGAAAATTGTTGGGTAATTTGTCGATTTGCCACTGAAACAAAAGTTACTAAAAAATTTATCAAAAAAAATTCATAAATATTCTTTTTCTTTTAGACAATTTATTTTAGAAAAGTTAATAAAAAAAAATCCTTTTATTTTCAAAAATTATTTATTACATGAACATTTAAATCACCATTACGATGTATAAAATAAAAAAAACTTTAGAAATTGATTCTTTATGGATTATAAAAAAACCGCAACTTATTTTTTTCTAAATTTATTTTTTGTAATGTATATCAAATTTACTTAATTATATATAAATTTGGAGAACACTAGAAAAATTTAATTAATTAAAAAAAAATTAAATTAAAAATATTTTTTTTTCAAAAATTAAAAACTTTCTGATTCATTTTTTCCAAATTCAATACCAAAGTTACCTTCACGTTGTGTAAATTTGAAATCTCTCAAACCAACTCTTAAGAAGATAAAAATCAAAAACCTATAACAAAAATTTTAATAAAAATTGACCTAAAAAAAATTGTATCATTTTGTTGGACAGAATGCAACGATTTTGAAATATTGAGTTTGAAAATGAATTTTTATGACTATGATCTAACCAAAAGAACATTTCTTAAATTTTTAAATTTCGGAGTTGTTGTTAAGTCTTCCTCTTCTACCATTCTTCGCCAAGTGCTTCTAGGTCGGCCTGCTCGTCTGGTTGTCTGAGTGAAAGGGTTCCATTGCATCGCTGTGCCCACACAGTTCCGTTTGGTTGAAACATAGTATCGGGTTTCTTGCTTAAAGAACTGGATTTATAAATTAACCAATGCAATTATGGCTTCAAAAAAAAATTATACCATGATATTGTTAAAAACGTCATTGTTTATTCATTTTGAAAAATGTTTCACACTCTTGCTCAGGTTAAAGATAATGTAGTCCTTTATTGAGAGAATTTAAAACCACATAAACAGAATAATAACAGTAAAATTTTCTATGGTTTTCATCCTATTAAGACAATGGAGAAAATCTTATTGGCCACTCTACAAAAATGGCCACCAGCAAAAAAAAAATGTTTTTTTGACATTTAGTTTCATTACCAACATATTTATTTCAATTGTCAGTTCTTTCTTTTTTTCTCCGAGTGTTGAACCTCCTGATTACAAGTCAAGCCCTCTAACCTCTGTTCCAATTTGCGATTAAAAAATTTCAATCTTTAATGTTAATCTTGTTAAACTATAGACAAAAGAAATATTTCTCTGCCTACGTATGAACTTTGCATTTGCAATTTGTAAGAATTGAATTTTAATATGTATAAAATAAAACGAAAATCTTATTAAATTTCTATACCTACATTACTCATCATTAAATCAATCCGATTTGTCTTTAGAAGCAATTGGAAAAAATATATGTATTGTTACTTTTTAAAAAGATTGCTAGTGAATAAGCTCAATATGAGAATCTTATTGTTTTTAAATAGTTTACTTTTTCCTTTGAGTTAAAGATATTTTTAATTCTTTTCTTCTTCCATTTGGATTTGTATTTCCAGTTTTAATGTTCTCGTAATTTCTACCACTTTCAAATTATGGTTAATAATTTTTCAATATATAAACATTCTTGCAATGACAGTTTAACTAACTGCCTGAAACGTAAATTGATTTCGATTTAAATCAAAAACTTAAAAAAAAAGAAAAATACACGACAACGATTTCTAAAGATACCTATCTACCTACAACACCTTAACATATTTTATTATTCACCTTCAAAATGTTTATTCACACTTTAAGTGACTATTAAAGGATACCCCAAATACATATGCTTTATTTATGATGATGATTATAGGATCCCATTATTGCCATCATTGCGGTAACCTTTCGGTATGTAAGCCCCATTCATTTTATATTTTGATCCTATCTATATACAAAATATAAGTAAGGCGTATGTGTGCGATGTGTAAACATATACGAAACAAGAAACCTCTCTATAGGTACCGTTAAATAAAAATCGATTCCAGCTTTTACCTATCTTCCTATACATATCGGTATAGAACCATATATGAGCAGCATCCCAAATGTTCTTCTATTTCTTCAATGCGAACGATATACCTACATACGTGATAGAAATATTCCAACAATTCAACTTATGAAAAGCTAATCATCGTGCCATCCTGCTGTTCCACAACACAGAGCATTAACAAACAATACCTACCCGGTGATGTTGTTTTGTTGTTGTGTTATGCTGCTAGTATATGCTGGAAGACAATAAAAGGCCAAAAGCGGGAATCGGAGCCATAATTCGGCATTATGCATAAGTTGTTTAAAAATGTCAGATGAGGATTTTAGTGTCTTCCTTTTGGATTAGCAAGAGTGCCTAAATATATATATGTATGAGTATACCTATATGACCGAGCGAGCGAATACATATGTCAACTGTTTGCTGGAAGCTGGAAAATGGCATGGCATGGCATGGCAGGGCATACATCCAACAATATTCCATAGATTTAAAGCTAAATTATTTGATAAAATTTTGTGTGTCCGTGCCGTTCTGACTGCCGTATGCCAGAGGAGCATCAGCCTCCTCATATATGTAAGCCTTATAGGAATAATATATACTTCTTGCAAAACCTCGCCTGGCAGAAAATAAAAAGCGACAACAACTGGCACAATCATTCAGACATTCTAGCGCTATCAAATCAGATTTCATTATCATAAATGGAGCATTCGTGTGCGGTTGGGTTGGGTTTGGGATTGGGATAAAAATCCCAGACTCCTGTTCCTCTTTTATAATAATGTGAAATGTGAAATGTGAACCGACGACGACGACGACAACGCAGAGAATGCTGATGTCGTCTTACTCTGTTTGTTCGTTTGTTGGTGGTTGGCTATAATGCTACGCAATACGAATTCAGAATTTATATAAAAAAGTTTATAATTATCTGATTACAAAAGTTGTCGTTGTAGGTATATGAATATTTTTTTTTTTTTTTTTTTGTTTAAGCTGAGGGGATGAAAGCAAAGCTGCTTCACTGTCATAAGCTAGTAAGTCTGTGTTATACCACCGTACTTTCAAAATATATGTATAGTGT
Source organism: Syrphus vitripennis (assembly GCA_958431115.1). Taxonomy (NCBI): domain Eukaryota; kingdom Metazoa; phylum Arthropoda; class Insecta; order Diptera; family Syrphidae; genus Syrphus; species Syrphus vitripennis. The sequence goes on from OY288108.1 coordinate 41,844,166, forward strand.
AGGTACTGAAAAAAAACATTAAACCCAAGTTAACATAGACTGATGGTAGGTACTTCTATAGATATATGAAAATTTAGAAAAAAAAAGTATTCATATAAAAAAATTTCATCTTCGGATTGGTTTTATTGTCTTAGACAAGTTGTTGTCTTGTTAGGTATTTGAATGAAAAACCCAATTAAATAAGATTCGAGTGATCAAAAATAGAATAACCAGCGAACAACGGATTTTTATTTTAGACTTTTGTAAATATTATTTTCTCTTAGTTAATTCCAATCCAAAAAAAAAAAAAAAGAGGCTGGGTGCGACCCACACTGGTAACTTCCCATTTGTGATCTTGAAAACTTTATATTTAGTTTTTTTCAAACAACCAAATTTTCTGGCGAAAAAACTTTAGCTGTTAAATTCAAACAATCACTATTTTAAGATTGAAAAGCATTTTAATTATTTAAAGAGATTTACGAAATGCACATATATTATAAAGATTGTTGATGTATAAGTTGTTTCCACGTGACCCAGGAGGTAAACTTCCACGCAATTTGACAATTTGTTTGACAATTTATATGTTTTGTATAAATAATTTGAAAAAATCAATAAATAAATAAATGTGTAAATAATAAGGCTGGTATTTGTTTGGGTGTAGTTTTTAAACTTCGAAAAACAATATTTTCCAGTTATTGGTGGAATTTTCTTAGTTCTGTTTAAATTTTTGTTTAAAATGTTTGTTAAGTATATGTCAAATATATACCCGCTGTAAAAAAAATTTATTATGTATAAAATTAAATACATAATGGCAAAGTCAATATTCGAGTCGAAAACCCAATTTTACCCCTTTTTAGTTTATTTTTTTTTTTATATTTTTGGTCAAAAACTGTCAGTTAGATATTTGTCAAAATTTAACCTTTCATAAAAAATTGTACTATGTATAAAATAAAATATTTTAGAAGGCACAATCGTTGTTCGTTCTCAGGATATTCGAGCTGAAATACAATCGTAACTACTTTTCTTTAGAATTTTTAACAGTTTGAGAAAACAAATAAAAGCAACGAAAACGTTAAAAAAACAAAACAGAAAAAATATTATATGTAAGCTTAATTGAATTTCAGTATAGAAAGTGATTCATCTCACTCATTTGAATTAACCCAAAAGGGTAATGTCAAGAAACAATTAATACTACAAATAAAATTTGTCCCACTAAAAGTCAGTTTAAGTTAGTGTTTTTGATTGGGCAGAAAAAAATATGTTTTTTTCGAAGTAAATAAAATACAGGACTGAATAATATATGTAAAAAACACCTCAATTTTTCTGGTAAATTTTGATATTTAACATTATTGAATTAAAAAAAAATTAATAAGAATTTTGATCGCAGTCCACTGATTTAGTTTTGAATTAAATACACAAATAATACACTTTTGCAAATTGAAGATGATAATGTAGCAGCTTTTAGCTGATGGTCTGTTTCAAAATCCCGTGGATCTTCTGAAGCAAGCAAACTCGGATCCAGCGGAGTTCACTTTGATGCTGATGTGGGGCATGTAATTGTAATTAATTTTTTCGACTTGTTAAATGGATTTAGATTTATGCCAGGAAGACCTATGCGTGAAGTATAGTATAGTATAGATGGAGGGATGATTGCTCAAGTGGGGTTTAAGGAGGAATCACACCCTCAAAGGGCGTTGTCCTCTCCCCAACCAATGTACTGTGTACCGACTCTGACCATATGAACGGATTTATACACCAACCACTGACCTATCGAACTCATTCACCAGACGTTGCATGGAGCCACTGCTCCTACGGGCATGGTAGAGAGATAATTGTTCGAGTGGGGCAGGGGAAGGACTACACCCTTAAAAGGGCGTCGCCCTTTCCTCATCCAGGCGACAGATATTTCTTCAATAACTAATAAATACCCTACGACACTTCAGGCTATTGCCTGCTGAAACTTATCAACACCCGTTTACGGGCGTGACTGTCTTGGGATTTATCATAGGTTTCTTTTCATGAAATCCCCAGGGTATCACAATAGATCTACATTGATCTAAGTGTGACGGTAACAAGATCAACTGTCAGCCCATTAACCTAACCTAACCTAAGACCTAGGCCTAGGACCTAGGAATTGATGGCATTATTGCGTAAAGTTTGATTTGACGTAAAGGTTTGTATCACTGAAAGTATTATCATCAATGAAGATCGTAAGTTTTAATAAAATTATTGGTTGTGGGTTTGAAAAGAAATTTCACTCGAAATATTTTGGGCAAGGTGGGTCGGTTGCTCTTTCTTGGCTCTGAAAAATATCTCTTTTTCAAAAAAAATTTAAGTTCTCACTGCATGCCACATTTGAAAAAAAAATTTTTTTTTTTTGATTTTTTTTTTGAGTCTAGAGTTCAGATTAGTCAGTAAATACCTCTAGTCTGATGTAAGTCTAAAAAAAAAATTAGCAAAACTTGTATTCCTTAATTTTTTCGAAAATGCACCTCTGATTTTTCATTTCACCAGAAAGCAAAAAGAAGCACTTTGATCTCACATATCACAAATTTAAATTTTTTATGAAATAGTATTCTTTGCAATGGATTGTTCCTATAAACCAAATATTTTTCGAAAAAAATTCAAATCTCTCTGCAGTAGACAGTAAGAGATGTTGGTAAATAATAAAATGTTTTTAACAATTTTTGTACCCAGCTTTCCTTCATAAAACATTAATTTGTTTTAAATTTGGTCAGTATCATCTGCATCAATAAATTGCACCTTATGTCACAAGAAATAACTCGAACATCATAACCAATTAATTTTCCATTTCTAAATTAATTTTCGAATGCCAGATATACCCAGGTCCGTCACACCCATATAAATAATAATTTTCCTCTTCATGTAATTCCTACACCTTACTTTCTAAAAATCAAGTCCAAGAATAAAAAAAAAACTTTAGTATCCAAATTGACATGTGTTTTATTTTTTTTTCTAAGTCACCATAAAGTAATTTCCATGTCACACAAGTTTATTCAATCCTTTTAAAAAAAAACTATCTAAAATCCAAAGGCCGTGTCCACTATAACAACGACCGACGACGACAACAAGGATTGCGGTGATATGGTGCACCATGTGGTGGCGTTATAATGTGAGCCATTTCCACACAACCAGGAATGGTATTTAAATACCAACATGCATTCCAATTCTTGGCGTTGGCCAACTGTCCAAATGTCAAAACTTTTAATTTCGAAATAAAAACAAAAAAAAATTAAAACTTTTGCGTCCTATATTTTTTTTTTTTAAATTTTTTGGCTAAGCTCAGTTCTTTTGTTAAGTAGTCACCTGCACACTCGTTGAACGTAGACGTAGACGTACCCACGTTTGTTCACTTCCATATACTCTATTTTTGAATATCTTCCAAAACAGAAGTGCCTTGTTTTTAATTTATACAACTTGGTCGCATAAAGTTGCTCAATATTATTTTCTTTAGAAATTAATAATTTGCATGAAGATTATCAATTAATTTTTTATCTGAGAATGTTGGTGTAAGCGTTTAGCCTTTTGTGTTTCGTTAAGAATTTTTGGATATGACATTTAAAAATCCGAAAAAGAACGAAATATAAAAAGCTTCTTTTCAATATTTATTTTTGAAAGTGTGTTTGTAAATAAATAAATTTTGTAGCGTGACAATCCATGAAGAACCCAGTTCTAAGTGACCTACCATTCAATTTTTTTTCGTGAACGAAAAAAAATCCGTTTTTAGATGGACGAGGCTGGGACTCGAACCCAAACCTCTGGCATTACAGTCCTGCATCATATATGGTTGGAAACAAAAATCAACAATGAAGACTAAGCTATTGCCGACTGGATAAAACTCAACTGCAACTGCAGTGAATTTCTTCCTGGCTTTTTTCAACCTGGTGCATATTCTTCCAGATATCTGGAACTATATCTGTACGCTTAGCTACAGTGCACTGAGCCTTAAACGTCAAGGTAAAGATATTAATAAAAAATAATATTAATGAAAACATAAAAGAATCCATTAGCACAATAAGAAAAAGTATTGATTACCAAAACAACATCCACTATAACAGAAGCATTACAAGCAATTGAGCCATGTTCCATGCTTTCAAACACAGCAGTAAGAGCACAGAGTGAGATCAACCCAGCCTAAGAATTTCTGACCTTTTCTCGTATGAAGCTCATCATTTCAAAGCACTACATGGATAAAGAAGCACGGATTCAACATTGGAACGGAACAGTGGTACTAACTTGGTCTTAACGCTTATGGAGTTATTTCTCCATACTTTGAATTGCATGCCGAACGCAGTCATGACTTGTTCCATATACATATTCCACACTGCAACCGCTGCTATCACCTAATACATCTATCTTGGCGAATAATAATTTTTTTTTTATTTTCTTTTTTTCAGAAATTTTTTCGAACAAATGAACACCTCTTATAAATAGCATCAGAGCTGGAGTCTAATAACTGCGTTCCAAAAAGGAAAAGCTCCCATAAATACTCGTACATAGACTCTTCTATACAAGATCATCAGGATCCCAAATCGGAAGTTGTCTGCTTCAGGAGATCCTCAACTCACTGAGGCCTTTCGCCAAATAGCGAAATGCAAAGACATGGTCCTGAAATCCACTGACGAATCACCCTAGTTGGAACGTGAAGTCCCCAAAGCTAAAAATCGGGCTAAGGCCTTCCACCGTTTACTTTTCTTGATGGAAAGAACAACAGAACTAAGCCAAACTCCGAAAACCCTGATCCTAACTCCTACGACCAGATGTAATCATTAGCTGATAATTCTTTCCCAGTCTCGTTTTCTAATCCTAATTTTCGAAAGGAAAATATTTCACTTTATATTCAGTGAAGTATTTCCCACTGGAAAAATGCCTAGTGCTTTCCAGAAAGAAGCAAGTAAGGATAACCAAATCAGCTAACGAGGAGAATTGGCACAGATCAAAATTGAATTGAACAGGTTTCAGTGTTTTTGTTTGTTAAAAGAGTAGTAGAACTTGTTGCTCGGACCATTTCAGACATTTTTTTCATAGATCCAATAACTTCCCCTTTATGTTGGGTACAAAAACATTTCCCCCTCTTTCAAACACAAGGATAGTAATAATAGTTTGCTTTCATGTTTAGCCACGGACACGAGACCCTCAGACCTCGTAAATGGAGCTCCATAAAATAAAAACACACCTTCGCTGCATTTTCGTTTAGGCCATTTAATCAAAATCGATATGAACGGGAATGCTCTGGCTACGGCCAGCGATAGCGGTGGTGGTGGCGGTGGCGTTGGAGTCGACCAACATGCGAATGAAGGTAATTGGAGTATGACTTTGTTTTGATTGCGTTGCTTGTTGATGTTGTTTTTTGTTTTTTTATTTTTTTTTGTAGCCAGATATACCTTGCCACAAAGCTGATGGCTATTTCCAGATAATTTGCTCTATAAGCTAACGGCAAATCAGAGGAGGCAAGGAGTTGTTGATGGTTCTATGCGGTAAACCACCAACGGACGTACGACGGACGCGACGTGACGGACACTCGGAACGACCAATGCACAGATGGTTTTTTGCTATGTGCTCGATTGCGAAAGTAAATTCTATGAAGTAATAGGTGAACGTACCTAATCTGGTCTACTAATTCATATAAGACCTGTCTTGGAACGCGCCGCGCCATTTAATGCAATCAATGGATTTCATTGACGTACGGGCGTACGGCTTCGGCAGTAGCCAGTATTGTGTTGTGTTTGTGTCGTCGACGACAACGACGACGACAACGTGCCTTTCAGATCAAACAGGTGTTTGGATGTTTAATGTTTTGTTGTTGTTGCTGTTATTGGTTGCAGTCAGTGCGTATACGTGGCCTAGACATTGAAGTGTGATGCACCATTCACATATATTAGAGGTTATGGTAGGTTGACGTGATGCGATGATTAGATTCCATTTTCTTCGTTTTCCAAGCCGATTGGATGTCAAGTTTAGAATGCCATCTTTGAGTTGTGTTGTTGATATTTTTGAGGGGCTGTTGACACTATCTATATAGTTGACTGATTTATCTTTGAAAATGGATGTTGATATAGCGAATTCACATCACTTTATGGAATTTGATTGACTAATTAGGTTTGTATTTACTTAACCATCTGCTTTGATGGAAAGCATCGGTATCGGTGTTTTGTTGGCTTGGAGCAGTTTTGAAAATGTGATATGTTGATAATATAATACTTCGGGTAATGTGGTTGTGGGACAGATTTAATGGTTAATTAGGTATGTTGGCAATAAATTAATTTGGGGTGAAAATATAATTAGCGCACATTGAAAACCATAACTGCCTGGGAAATAATAATATTGTAAAGTAAATATTTACTTAAAATTCAAAGGTGAGGAAATTAATGTTTTAACACCGTAACACTCAAATAACGCATAGGTGTCATCCATATGGATATGATTTTGGGAGAGCTATACAATCAACTATACTTTCCGAAACCGAAAAGGCGAAAAATATAAGAGTCTCGTTCCAAAAATCTTTAATGTTTTTGAAAAGGCAAGGTATCCTCAATCTAAGTTGGCGAAGGACTAAATATATAAACAGCCTTGAGGCAGAATATGACACAATTCATGGCACGTATCAAAATGCGTGGAATATGGTTATGGTGAATGCTTTTAACAAAGGCAGTAGGTTAAATTTACGGTATAAGAAATTCAGTAGACCGATGATAATTGTTTATGGATGTGCAGAATGATTCCGCAGTGTTTTGTACAATTCAAATAGGAATTCTGTAACTTTACAAATAAAGGGTGTTTTTTTAAAGAGATTTAGAACTTTGAAGTGGAACAAAACATGAAATTGACTTTTTTCTAAAAATAATCTTTTTGGATTATAATTTAAATATGATTTCTAGTATATGACCACTACGGCTGGCTGGGACGTAATTTAATCCGGAGCTCCGTCCAATTTTCGTTCACTCTTTCAAAATATCTCAGCCCGGGTATCAGCAATAACGCGACTAATGTTATCCTCCAAGTATGTCGATCGTTTCCGGTTTATCGGCGCACGATCTTGGAGGAAAATTCACGGGTCCGAAACGTGAAACCATGCGGTTAGCAAACTTTTCCTTCAATAAATCAATTGCGGCACGAGCTGTGTGACATGCTCTATATCAGTCACTACTGACTGTAACATTCTGGCCAGCCTATGTTTTTAAACAATTACAAACCAATGATTTTATCAGCCTTTAAGGCACACCAAACCATCAGTTAAAATTTTCTGGATTTAACAATATCTCAACATACACTTGAGGACTACTTATATCTTCACTCCAAATACGTACAACAGTTTTGTTTATTGACGTAGCCATACAACCAACAGTGCGCTTCATCGCTAAACGAAAATATCTCTTATGAAAATCGGGATCGGGATTGGGATAAATTTGCATAATATGGAAGCGTTGTTCAGGCCTTTGACACCTCTAAAAAAAAACACCTTGTACTCCTTTAAAGCTGTTTGCGAGAGATAGAAAATTGCTGAAAAAAAGAAATCGTCAGAAAATAAGTTCAAAATTCAATCAAAACAAATTTGCAAGAAAAAAAACATATTTTGAGGGGACAACCAAATGGCTGAAAAAATGCAGAAAAAACATTTGTGAATTTTTTTTTAAATTTTGTCAAATCATCCAAAAAGAGTTGTCACAAAAAAAAAATTTGAGTGGAAATTTTTTTGAGCCGCAGGTGAGAAAAAAGTTTTATCAAAAAAAAATTGTCAACAAAAATTTGAATACAAAAATGGTGAAACAATTGTGAGGAATTTTTTGAAATAGTGAAAATGTTAAAAATAAAATTGATAAAAAATGCCGAAAAAAATTTTACTCAAAAATAAAATTTGGTCAGAAAAATAATTTATCAAAAAGTAAATTGTGTAAAAAAATATGTGTTGAAAAAAATTCCTTAAAAAAAAAGAAATTTTGAAAAAATCTTTTGTTGGAACAACGAAATGAAATCGAGCCGCCTACGGATTCAGTCCATCATTCAATAATCCAACTTGAGTTACCTACCAAACTACGAGTATAGAAGTAAATTAAATTTAATATTTAGAAATCTACAGCATTTTTAAAGGTATAAATTTAAATACCTTCAATGGAGGACTTTTTACAGTATGTACATATGTACGCCCCAAAGGGTTTGTTTGTTTTGTTTATTTTGTGTTTACATCAATAACGGAAAGATAACCGTGCATAGTACAGTGCACATTGATTGTGCATTGTACCTACCTGATGTTATAACATCCAAGTTCAAAAATTGAAGATGGAGACCCTCGAGGTTTGAGGTTGGTAGGTAAATATCGATTTTAGCATCATATCAGTGCAAAAAGAAGTTAACATAACTTTACATACATACATGATGCATGCAACATACGAGTATATGTATGTACTAACCTTTCGTTAACAGCGAAAAAAAAATGTTTATTTAAAATAAAAATGCCGGAAACAAAAAATACGACCAAGACTATTTCAACAACATAATATGACATGACATTCTCAGTTTTTTTTATTTTTTTTTTTTTTTTTCTTATAGCAATGTAACATTGTTGTAAATAGACAGATTGTCACAGATATACATTGGAGTGCTATGAAGCCTGCCTGATTGACATAACAAACCACGACAGAAACCATTGTCAACTGACATGACAACGAGGGCGATAACTTGCGAATTACCAAGATTTTACACATTCGATCGAATAGGTAGGTGTGGTTGGTTAGCTTTGGATTGCGATTTACTGGCGCTTTTATCATAATTACAGTCCCGCTTACAGCACCGTAAAATAAATAAATACAGCTAAATACAAGTCAAGCGTCAACAAATGCCAAATGCCGTTCGAATTGATTTACAGCAATCAAGTGGGTAATAAAAAATTTTGAAATTATAATTGACTTTGGCTTGGCGTCATACGGTAATATATGTCAATTTTTAATTCAATGGCGGATATTTACTCTATATATGTACCTAACTTAAATACTGCAAAGTGCGCTATAAAAAAAAAAAAAACCAACATTCCCAATAATTCAACAGCTGCTGTCTTAATCGAATCGGATTTACAGAAATAACAATTATATATTACGATATTAGCATACCTAAATGATTATTTATACTTTTATTTGTTGTGGACTGGGTGTGGGACTGTGATGCTGGGGTGATAATATTAGTATCTTTTACCTGATACCAACTTAACCAAAAATTTCAAACAAATTGACAGCCATTTTATTGGGAAACACTCTTGATTTTTCGAAGGAATTTCTGTGGAAACTTCAATTTTGCTTAATTCCCATTGTTGAGTTATTAAGTGGTCTTAAGAGCTTACTAGCAAACTTAAATTTATATATATTTAAATCCCGTTAAGTACTGTTAACTGTAATGTTTGGGATTATAAAGTTGCGAACTTGAAAGGAAATAGTGTGCGGAAACGGACTGTTGTTTTCTATATAATGTTTATAGCCTACGGGCATTTTATGACAGACAGTGACACTTGTTACAGCTGCAACGGACAACGACAACGGACGTTAATATTGTTTTTGTGTTTATTAACATCAGTTTATGACACAATATGAGATATGTTATGTTTCTTTATTTTTTTTTTGTAATGGTTGTAAGGTCGTTTTTCGTTATTCACGTTCGTTGAACAAGTAAACTATTAGTTAATTGTTTTAGAAATGCAATTAACGGATTATAAGTTTATTATGTAGCTATTCGGGGAATATTATGTACATACAGCAATGGGTAAAAATAAAGTCCGGTTTAGACAATCAACTATAACAATATTGAAGTCATTTAAAAGGTTAAATACAACACAGTTTATAAAGGCATTTATATTGAGGAATTTATTGCGTAATTGTATGCAAATTAATGAATGAAAAATGGCTTTTTTTTCAGTTCAGGTGCACTTAGAGGTGTGGTATCGTACAACCGAAAAACGTGTTTAAGATAAATACCATTATGTGATTGATACTTCAATTGGCATTTTAATCTTTAGCTTTTATATGAAGGCACTTATCCTATACATTAGATAAAAACTTCATTTGATCTTAAGAAGATAAAAATTTAATAGCGGCTTTATTTTTATATATTACCGTAAATTTCTGAAATTTAGAAATTTCAGAATTTATCGAAAAGACTTCTTGTTCTTGCGTCTTGAAAATTCTAGAAACCAACGAAGCGAATGAGACAATTCATTTTTTTTTCTAATCGTTTGCATTGGTGCCTAGCTGAAGACTGAACATAATCTACCCTAAGCAGAACAATTTGCAAATTATTTGCACGAAAATAAAAATTAAAGCAAGTTGAAAAAATGTTCATTAAAAACAAATTGCAAATTTAAAATTAAAAAATATTTTGTGTTATCTATTTGCATTTGAATGCAATGTAAACTTAAAATGAAATTTAAAATTAATTTTAAGAATATTCAAAATAAAATTCCAAAGTATTTTACATTAAAAAATACAATAAAGAAAAAAACTTATAAAATCGTTATTAGAGTAAATTCTCATATAATTAATACTTACTTTGTTTCAATATTAAAGAAACTAGGAATATTTTATGCAGTAATAAAGTCGTCATTGGACTAAATACTAATACATTTTCCTCAGATGTCGTTATTCGAGTAAACGCCTATATAAGAATTCCTCAGATATCTTTATTGGAGTAAACGCTTATATAAGAATTCCTCGCATACCTTAATTGGAGTAAACGCTGATATAACGCATTCTTCAGATATTGTTATTAGAATATTCAAGAACCACATTTTTACTTGTATAATTAATATCAAATATGATGAAGATTATATCAACGACAAAGTTTTAAGTCAAACGTCATTTTACTTTAATTTATTATTTTAACTCTGAATATGTGTTGAAAAATGTTTTTATATAGTTTTTGAAATTCTTTTATTTTAATTAATGTTTTGTATAAATAAATAAATAAAGAATAATAATAAATAATACATTTTATGAAAAATTCAACCGTACCAGTTAAGCTCAACATAAATAATACTTGTTTATATATAATTTTTATTTTTTAACTACTCACATAAGATCTCTTTAACTGAAGAAGTTTATGAGATTATGTCAACTTGATTATTTCTTAAACGAAATAAGTTTCTTGTGTATATTTTCCATACTTAATCCCTTTGTTTCAAATACATAAAATATAATAAAAAATATTGAAGCCGCAGTCAATGTTCCAAATATAAAAAATGAATAATATGCACCCAAAGCATTTAATTCAGGAAACCAACGTGTCGTCAAAAAAGTTGACATCCAAGAAATTGCTGACGCCATAGAAGCAGCAATAGGTTTGAAATTCGAAGGAAACATTTCACCAAGCATAGCCCATGGAACTGGCCCAAAACCAAAAGAATAACTTTTATGGAAAATAATTAAAGCCGGTACCGGAATCCACATGAATTCCGGCAAAATAACACCAAATGTTTGTGCATAAAAGAAAATACCCAAAACAAACAATGATAAACTTGTTCCTACAGCAGAAATCAAAAGGATTATCTTACGTCCAATTCTTTCTACAACCAATGGAGTGCATAGACTTGAAATAAGTCTAATTAGACCCACGATAATTGTAGCAACAGGAGATTCTAGAACTATTGAATTTGCAGTGGCAAAGATTGATTGACTATTTAATGTTATTGCTGTAGTACCATTCAATTGTTGAAATACCAACAAACCACAACAAATTACAAGAGCCTTAACATAACCTCTATCACGAAATATATCTATAGCTGATCCGTTTCTGTGAGCATCTGTTTCAGTGGAAGCCAATATTTTTTTCATCTCGTCTTCGATTGATTTCCCATTGTGACCACGCAAAAGCTGTAAGGATTTCAGCAATTCCGTCTTGCGTCCATTTTTCGCCAAATAGTATGGTGTTTCTGGCATAAAGATGAAAGCAACGAAGAAGCATATCGGAGTAATTAGACAGCACAACTGCATGGTCATGTAACTAACATAAGGGCCGATGCAATAGGCGTAAAGAATTCCAGCTTCATGGGAAAAAGGAAAATATTGGTCATTAGAAAAACATAGATCATGATTACTCACCAGCACAAAAAGCATTACTAAGCGAACCAAGTGCTCCTCGAATATCAATCGTTGCGATTTCACCAATATACATTGGTATTGTGGCACTTAGAACTCCACCAGCTATACCCTGTTTCCATGAAATGCAAAAGGCAGTTTTATAGAAAAAATGTGTCTTCGACAAAATAACCTTACTTGGATCAAACGTGCAACAAGAAAAATCCATACTTGTGTCGCCAAAAGGAAACAAATGTATGAAATTTCGATCAGAACTACACAAAAGAATATCGTCCATTTTTTCCCAATTTTTGCACCTATTTGTCCAGCTACAAGGGAAGCTTTGTTGGAAACAACAAAATTATCTTATCTTTACAATTAAAAAAATAATAATTACAGAAAAATGCTCCGATGGAAATATTTGAACCAATCCAACCTTCCTGGGCTTTTGTCAATCCGACTTCAAGGGGACTATCGTATGTGCAATCTCTGAGTTTCGGCACGATAGGCGAAGTCCATCCCAGACATGTTCCAAGTGAAAAATATGCAATGTTGGCTTCGGACAAACATTTTTCAAAAATTATTAAGAAGCATATTAAAAAAAAATTATGCTCACCAGACATTGCCACTAGAATAACACGGTGGCATTTTATTAAACTCTTTTGAAACATTTTAAAGAATTAATGAACAAATACCTATTCTCAACAAAAGTCCATAATTTGTTTGAAAAAAAAACCAACAGGCTTGCCACAAAATGTATTGTGAAATTTTGATTTATTTAAACTTTTGACCATGAAACCGATATTGTTATTTTTGTTTGTTGTAGAACTCCGAGTACAGTCTCTGAGGCATCTGCGTGTTATCATTTTGTGAAAACGTATTTTGTTTTTTTATAATTCAGACTAATTATATAAATTACTATACAATAATCGTAGATTGTCCTTGCAACACTTCCAAAAGCAAATTATTCTAACCTACTTGTTTTTTATCAAATTAATATGTTTTGTAGTATATACGCTGTTGGGTAAGGTAATCTTGATCAAAAAAAGGCGAACATAATTTAAGAAATAAAATACAATGCATGACTGGATAATACTTTTGTTATTAAAATCTAAATTAATACAAATACAAGACTGCAAACGAAAAAATTTTAATCGAAAGATTATAATGAATGAATATTTTCTATGATTTGTTTTTGTTGGAAGCTGATAGTTCCAAACCAATTTCAACTTCTCAACTTAATGTAAGCGTTGCTGTCAACCTAAATTTTAATTTGTTGTCTCGTAATCTTTTAAAAAATTGTTTGTCATAAAAATAATGTAAAGTAAAGTCAAATTTGCAAGTCATCTAAAAATGTTAATTTATTGTAATTTATGTAAAATAAAAATCATTATTATATCAACCACCAAGCAAGAAACATTTTTTCTTTGATTATTTAATTACTTGGTACTATAGGTCAAGTTTTGAATTCGTGAAAAAATTCGAACTCGGGATTTTAATCAAACTTAACATTAATATGTAAAACTGCGTTTCGCAATTCTGTCTCTCTGTCTAATCGGGTGAGTGGATTTTCTTGAAACTTGCTGTATGGTGTTTATTTGGTGTTTTTTGGCCACTATATCCATAGATTTTTTTGATTTTTATAAAATCCAAAAATAACAGTATCTGCCATAAATTTTTTGGCACTTTTGGAAAATCCTGTTTTTTCTCGAAATTTTTTTGAATAAAAAATGAATACATTTAAATATATATTGATTTGTTCACTATTAATGAAAAAAATCCATAATGTAGAAGGTACCGTTAACTCCCATAGAATCATTTTTTTGATTTTCTCAAAAAATTTTTATGAAAAAGCAATTCAAAAAAAATAAAACAGTTTTTCGAAAATTAAATATTTCCAAGACTGCTACATATTTTTGAAATTTGATGCAAAACGGTTTTTCAATACTATCTTTAATAATTTGAACAAAAACTTGTTTTACTTTCGAAAAAAACAGTACCTCTTATAGGTTAGTTTAGGAAGACTGTGGCTGTCAATGGGCGTGTAGTGGCTCAAAAAAAGAACATCTATGGAAGAAGGGGGTATATTTTCACCCAGTTTTGAGTGGTCATTTTTCCGATAATATAATTTTTTAAAGTCAGAAATGTGTTCTTTAATTTATTGTTTAAAGCCAGCTTTATATTTTTTTTTAATGAATGGGAAAAATATGTTTAAAAACATAAAAACTTTTGTTTACAAACAATTTTAGTTCTGAAAGCCAAATAACATTTCTGAAACTCAATCAAATACATTTGGAAAGCAAGTTTTAACGAATCTACAACATCCCACTGTGCATAAATACATGTCTTACACAGAATAGTGTGGAAGGGATTTTTACTCACTTGCACTGGTGAAACTTTTTCTTTCAGTTTTTAAAACAGACTATTAAATACAGGGATGGTTTTCAAACATTGACGGGCATTGGTGAAATTTGTCAGGCCGATAAAGGAGATAGACCACTTTTGGGCCCAGTGCGTTCACTAATGAAGGTGGTATCAAATGAAAGGTGAAAGCGAGCAGTTATGTGGGTGCAATATTTCCAAAAATTGTCAATGGGGTTTTCGAGATATTCGCTTAACTCAGAAAAAGAATTCACTTTTTTTTTTAATAATTGCTTATATCATGCGATATAAGACACGCAGCAAAATGATATTGGTATCAAATGAAAGATATCTTTTTCAAAATACTTGCAACGTTGATGCAAAAACCAAAAGTTCTCATACAACTTTTTCTTTGAGGCGATGCTCTTTAACAAAGTATGCCTACTTCTCATTAGAAATGTTATTTAATCAAGAGAATTACATAAAAAAAAAGCGCAATGGCAATGGGAAGCCTCCATATATATGTTATTTGTTTTTGCACTTGGCAACTAGACTCTTCAACGTTAAATACTTTGGTATATATGTACATAAAACGGGAGGTACAGAAAATTGTTTACATATTTATTACATAGATTATAGATCATTTGGATTAAAATAGCCTGGGGCCCTTGGGCACACAAGCATTTGGGGCCCTTTTGGAAAGTCTAATGTCTCATTATCACCACGAAAAGCAAGATTTCTTGAAGCCAACAATTTCACTACTATAACAATCTTCGCACATTCTTCCAATAGTTAATTTCTGGAAAATATGTAAAAGTTTCGGAAAAGTCACTATATTTTGAAAAACTCTGGCCCTTTTCGAATCCAAATATCACGGACTTCTTCCGGTAAAATGTCGTCACAGTAAGTACCGAGTCAGGAGACACAGAAACATCCTCCAAGCTTGCAGTTTTAATTCACAGTAGCTTGAAGTCGATGGTTCAGCATTTAATGTGTGTTTGTCATTTTCTTCACACGTAACCTCTTTTTCTTGGTGACATTCAGATTAACTTTTAGTGGTGAGGTGATGAGAATGAATAATCCCTCGGCTTATTTGTTTCTTCAACCGTAAAAAACGAAGTAAGCTTTGGAAGTTTTTTCGTTATTTCTTTTTGAGCTATAACTTTTTTTCTTTTTTTATGAACCACTTACTCGTAAATATATACTTTTTGATATAATGAAATAATATTTAAACGAATAAATCAATTTTAAATATCAAACGAAACAAAATAACGTCACTCACTTCTATCAGACTAAAAGTTTAATAGATCATTCGGGGATTACCCCAACCATAGACAATGGCGACATTTATGTTGGGCCTTGTTTAGACGGTGCAGCTTGACTTTGGAATCGGAGTGATTGGGCGAGTGATCACTAGATGGTGTACATAGAAAATTTGGTAGGATAATTCGGAAATATTAATTAGTTTAGTAGGAATAGGCGCAGTCATCGATATAATGGCGTAATTGCCCTCGCCACGGGCCCCTTGTGCCCTTATGGTGAAGACGGTATTACCTCTTAGGGATAGAAAATCTAATTTTTTTGCAAAATGTTTCTTAAGTAAAATTATCAAACTTAGGTTAGTTTTCGTGTTACACACATAAACCTTATCAATCATAGAACCCTTGAACAAATTTGTTTCTTCCTTTCCCAATTTCTCTTCTTCTCATTAGCCTTTAATTGCATAATTTAGAAACACCCTATGTCTAATGTTTAAGGTTAGAATGACAAGCATTTTTAGAAAAACCAAATTGTTAATTTTTGTTTGCACATGGCATAAGATAATTAATTTATAGGCAAGGTTAGCCAACCTTGGCCCGAGTTAACTCAGAATCTAAAGAAACTTTTGTTTTTCTAAAGTTAACATGGATATAGATTGAATATGATATAAAAAAAAAAAATTTCTTTTATGAAAAAAAATGTTAGTTGAACATTTAAGGTTGGGTTTTCAACTGCATAGGTATCATATCATAACAATTTCCATCAACCGATAATGACATCCACTGCACGATGATGACAGTGACAATTTGTTTTTTCCTTCAGTAAATAAATTAATCATGGGTGTACGTGATTTGACACAAATGGAACCAATAAAAGGTTTTTTTTTTTTACAATTACAATACAATCATATTAACAAGATAACTGCAACCTGCAAGGCTGCGGCCATGATAAAAATCTGCAAGGGAATTCCCTTTCGTGTGTCAATTAAACCCTCAATGGTGTTTCTTTAAACTAAATTATAATAATATATTATGTACTTAGTTTATTTAATTTGCCTAATCGTGATGTTTAGCAAGTAAGCGGTAGTACATTTTTATTCCCCTTTCCCCGGATCATGAACATGAGCGGTCAAAACATTAATAGAGACATTTATGAATGTCACGAGGATAATAAAAATCAAAACCGCACCTCACTATAATGATGGCATTTGACATAGTCAGCTCCAGTTACCCTTGCCCTTTTATTTTTCTATCACATTGTTGGCAGCCTTAGCCACAGCATGACTTTGCCTGACATGGCTGTGGGTTTCGTTCCGTTACTGCAATCCATTGAATAGAGGGTGAACGCACAAAATGCTCAAGGTTTAAAATGCACAAAAAAATACACATGCACTTTGTTCAGGCCCGTAGCCAGCATTATGTTTCACAAGGGGGATTAGGAATTCATTATTTAAAAAAAAAAAAAATACAAATGTGTTCACAAAAATTTGTCCTTAATAGCTTAGGATTTGCATCAGAAGCTTATTCCATTTCCAGCTAGCGTGAAACGTAATATTTGAGGATGTTTAAGACTTCAATAGTTTGCATGTTTTTATTTAAATTAAATTCTAAAACAATATTGATACCTTCTGTCCAAAAGATGAGAACCTGAAAACATATTTCCTTTCGTTCAGTTTTCAAATCATCATTCTTTTTTTATATTCTTTTGTCCTCTCCAACAAAGGGATGCATTTTTGTAAGCCCTTTTAAGGGCTGTTTTGGAAACTAATAAAATTTTTGGAACGATTATTTTTTTTTATTTCTGGAATTTTTGGAACAAAAGTAATTTTTATCAACTTTTTTGAAATCTTATCTGCTTTTTTTAATTAAGCGCCCACCAAAGGGGATATGATTACCCTTAAAATGTTTTAACACAGTACGAGCGTTTAGGGAAATGGGATAGGAGCTAAAAGAAGATACTTCACATTGGTTTTGAATGTCGGAGCATCGAAAAGGTTAGGAAAAATCGATCCGGGTAAAGCATTCCACATTCGTGTGGTGCGGCTAAAAAAAGATTATCTGTTCTTAACAGTATGTCTGAAGTTAGGCTCAAGGGTGAACTAATGGGCATTCATAGCGGTGCGAGTTTTACGGTTTAATTGTTTATTGTTTAAGGGGATGAATGCAACTTTGTGCGATAGATTAAAAATCATACCACAAAATAAAATTTTGTTCCAGTTTTTCAAAATATCAATTTTTGAAAAAAATTATTTGATAAATATTGTAAAACATTTTCAAAAATATTACAGGTACCTACCGTTAGAAACAGTTTTTTTTGAAAAATATGTTTTAACAAATAATTTGAATTATCTACTTACAATCGTACAGAAAGTTACCAGCGATTTAGTAAACAAAAAAATTTCAAAATGTATGATTTTTTTTTTATATCAATATTGAAAATCGAACACTGGCCATTCTCCCAGAGGTAAATTCAGCAACATTTTTGATACACAGAATTTTTTGAAATTTTATTCAGCCAGAGATGTATGTACTCGTTTCTGCAATACTCTAACCAACAACCCATTGTATCCGTACCTGACTAAATGCAAAAAAAAAACATGCAGGAAAGGAGTGTCAAAATTTATTTCTGCTGTTAGACTAAAAATATATGCTCGCATAGGATATTTTACATACATAAATATGCATAGGCCGAAATTTATTTACCCAATCCATCTGCATAGTAAGTTCATGCATTTTGCTCGTGGGTATTATAGTTACTAAATATAAGTCTTTTATTAGCTGTTGAATGCTCATGCTTAACGGTTGAGGTTTTGACGTGAATACGTGGTGCAGTGAAATTAAGTTCCGACATGAAGTCTATTTTTGTTAGCATGGAAAAAAATTTGCATCTAATTGTATTGTACATATATTGAAAACAAATCGATTTGGAAGCTCTTTGAAATATTAGGCTTACATTTTGAAAGCGATTTGTTAAAGGGAATGAATGCATTCGATAGCACAATAGTTTCTTAACTTTTACTTATGTTAGTCTTCGGACCTTATTGTCAACGTAAATTTCATCTTGCTAAGGCCTTCTTCTACGCGAAATCTTAAACACTTCCAACTCTTCCCCAGTTGTGCTGATTCCTCTTCGACCGTTCTTCACCAATAGCTTCTGAGACGGCCCGCTTACCTGCCTGTTTTCGTGAGAGGATTCGATTGACTCGCAATGCACTCTCTCTCTCATTACCCTATCGAAGGGAATGTCCAATCTAATCCAACAATTTCTGGCTAGTTCTCGTATGAAGTTAATCGTTGGAGATCCGCTTGGCCCAGAAATTCCTCTATTAGATCTATTTACGAACGTTTGTAGCTTTCTAGTGATAGCAGTTGTGCCTCTCCAAGTTCTGCACCCGTAAAAAATAACGGATTCCACAGAGTTAGCTGATATAGTTGCTTTTCCATAGACAGCATTCGGAACGCAGCCTTTGCTCTCCAATTTAACTAATTATTCTGTATTGTGTTTAACCCATTAAGAGCCGAATGTCTTTAAAACAAAAAAAATTAAGGTTCATTGTTTTTATTTTAATGAAAAATACATAATGTACCTAAAAATATAAAAAAACTGGAAAAAATATATGTAAAGTTGGGTTTTAAGACCTGTACCCAAGCGGGTACAATGGAACAATGCATGCTCATAAATGAAATTTTTTGAAACACTCCTTCTCTACATCCGTATTATAATCTGGATCTGGTGGAAGTAACACAATGTCAAAATTGCTATGGCTTGGAGACGTTTCAACGAAGTCTAAGGCGCGTCCTAAGTTCTGAAAGTTTCTGCCGTAAAAACTTGATGGTTTGATGCTTTGAAATTCCATATCAATGCTAACAAATATCTAGAAAAAATGTGTACATTATTTGCCATTGTACCCAAGCGAGTACAGTACTTTTATTACTTACTGAATGCTATCAAAACAATTTTTTTCCAATGAAAATTATTTAGAATATGAAAAGACAAGTTGTTAACGTTCTAAATTCAGTTATAATGCTTTCAATTAGAATGCGAATTTTCTTTGACGCTGACAAATGATGACTAGCCTACTGAAATCGCGCAAAACTGACTAACACGAAGCAAAACAAAGCAAACTAGAAAATAACTGTTTTTGCTGCAGTTACTTTGTATAGACAAAGTTGAAAAGCACAAATTGCGTGAGCGAAACAAAAAAAAATTTGTGCAAAAACTCTTTTTGTTTCGGTTCAAAGTCCATTTGAAAATGACTATTTTTTTGTACCTGCTTGGGTACAACGGCTATTAATGGGTTTTAATAACCCTGAGCCTCTTAACCGTTCATTTTACCATTACGCACTTCAACAAAAACGCTTAGTTTAAAAGATTTATTTCGAATATTAATTTAAAAACAATAACAATCATTCAAAATTTAACAGAACAATTAAGAATTATTGTGCTTATAAATTCGACAACATTCTGATGGTTATACGGTATACGCATACTTGTAATTCCTTCCTCAAAAGATCCATAAAAGAACCCTAAACGATAAAATATTATAGGAGAACAAAATACCCTTAAGAAACAAATACTCTTTGTTAACACCAAATCCTAAGAACTCTCTAACTCTGTGTTTGCATCCTTTCATAGAATTAATTTTAAACAGAAATAGAATTGTTCCTTGTTCCTTTTGAATTTCAATAAACATAATCCACACCTCTAGGGTAAATTATCTAAGTTTATGCATTCAAGAATCAAGCAAGTGGAAACACTTAAAATTTTGTTGTAAATTAATATTTCATGAATGCATAGTAAATAGTTTTCAAATTTCCATACCTGACATTAGTCTGTGTAAACAATGAACGAAGGCGACCCTCAGTAGAGAAAAGCTAACTATTCTCTTACTGTGCAAAAATCCAGAAGCCGCAGCAGGCAGAATGCTCCAAGAACCCAACTTTCAGTTTTTAATAGTTGACAATTTTTTTTTTTTATTCTTCTTTGATTTAATAAAACTAGAGGGCGCTTTGTCGTCGCAACAACGAACGAATAAACTAAGGAACGAACGTTTGGGTCAAAGTCAAACTGCCGTTGGTAGTTTAGATTTCTCTACTCTCCCACACAAAAAAAAACAACAATGAAATTCTAAGAAGCATCCATCGTAGAAGTTGACATCGTCATCGTCAACGTCGTCGTCGGTCGTCGTTGTGCCGTAGGGTGCACCATTTATATACATATATACCAAGAAGTGGGTATATTCTATTCTCTACACAGCACAGTTGCTCTCCGCACAAGTTGAGTAGCTTGTTTTAGATTGATATTTAACATAACTTTGTAATAACACTTATTAAAATTAATTTGCACTTTTATCTTATAGTGCCACACCAATAATTAAGGATTAGATACTTTACTTCCATATTTTATGTATATTTACCTTGATATCGGTGTTTGCATGATTTTAATAGATTTTGTTACTGTAAGAGGGCTCTCAGGGTCATATGGTAAATTTGCAGGATGTTTTATTGGTTGAGAAGTTTTTTTTTTGCCACCAGGTGGCTCGGTCTGATAAATTCATTGAAGTGCTATGATCGTGTAATTAGTTTGTTACAAAATGATTGATTTCTATAGCTGATGTTTTGCGTTGGCTTGGGGATGTGGTTTTGAGAATAGATTAATAATGATGAAATCTGAAAATCTATGCATTAATAGACTAGTTTATCAGATGCAGCAATTCTCGGAATTTTTTGTAAAAATTTAGATCAACTAGCTGCAATAAATCAATATTATAATATGAAAATGCATTACAGCATCATACGCGATTGGTATCAGTGGGAGTTAATAATGCATTTTTAAATACCATAGAAGGTGGACTCTTTACCAGAGACATGATTTAGATTTAATCTAGTAAGTTTGTATGTATTAAATTGATATATTCATATCTAGAAAAATTCTTTACTATTTCTTTGAAATTTATTTAAAAGCGGATACAGGTATTGGGTTCTTAATGTTTTGATGTTTTAAGATTTCTGTAATATGTAAAATCTATGTAGTCCCGTTTTTGCGTTAACCACAATATAATTTTGTTTTAACACCAAAATAAAACTTTGAAATGAATGCAATTCAATTGATTTAAGGTTATACTCGTACAAAAAAAAATGTTCAATATTGTATTCATTTAAGGTGAACCTTTTTATAACTACAACTTGTTATTGATCACCAAATTATTTTGAATTTTTGAAAATTTTTAAAAGTCTGATTTTTTTACTTTTTCATTTTTGGAGGATGTATTCGGTTTGTTCGGGGTAGTTCCAATTTTTTAAATGTATTCAAAATTATGTCTTAGTCTCCAAACACCGTTTTTACATGTCCTCTTCTCCTTTTTCAAATATTGTCAAAACTACGCAATATTGGTAAAACTACGAAGTATTTTGTTTTCAGAATTCATTTTGGGCATTTGCCACAATTCATTGTTCATTTCAATTATTAAAAACTAATGATTGTTTGAAAAGTTCTTCGAAACTTGAGAAACGTGTTTCTAGATTGAACAACTTTTGAATATATTCCTGAAAAAAATCTTTATTCTGCCAATAAATATTGTAATTGTTACTATTATTATAATCATTTTTCAACGGGGGCTTTGTAAAATAGTATTCAATATCAGAATTTTGGAATTTTGAAAAAAAAATGTATTTCTTATATTCATAACTATTTGTTTGAAATTTCAAGTATGAAAAATAAAGTTATCTATACCTTCCATAGAAATGTTTTAAAAACCGCAAATCAAAATCTTGAATTTCTCGAAAACTTGAGAAAATTGATGAAAATTTGTGTGTAGGTATTTAAGTATTACCACACTCCTATCGTTGAAAACTAAGCCACTAATTTTTTCATTATGTTCCCAAAAATTACAATTTATATTGGGTATCAAAGACTTCCAAAAAAAATTAGTTTTTACAAAAAAATTAGGTATATAGCTATTCTTTTTTTAAATATGATATTTCAAAAATGATTAAGTCATTTCTTTGTTAAATTTTTCTCAAAAAATCATCGGAGCCGTTCTTGAAATAAACCGTAGCTATTTTTGAAAAAGGTCCAAAAAAATGTAATCGTTTTTTTGGTCTATAAAATTTTTTTTTAAAAAACCTGTGGATATATTGTCCCAAAAAATATAATACGCTAAGTTTCAAAAAAAAATCCACCCAGGTAACTCAACGGACAATTCTGACATTTTTTTTTACGAATACAAAACTTATCCCATAGTACCTATAGTCGCAAGTAAAAATGTTGGGAAAATGTAAAATGTCAAATAAAAAAAAATTTCAATTGTTGGTCCTCAAAAAGAATCCGTCGAAAAAATATTGTCAACCAATTACCAATTCATTCAACTCATTAGCACATAACGCAATCAGCACGTGCATTTATTAATATTAATATCACCATTTTCATAGTTTTCAATTCTCGGGCCTTTAAATTATAAATTTTTTAAATTTACCAAAAAAAAATGTTTGTACAAAAGTAATGAAATATACATAAGTTTCGCCAAGTTTACAGATCACTCACAAAACTTAAATAAGTTTCTTTTGTTTAGTCTGGCTATTTAAAGAGAATACTCAAAAATTGCAATTTGCTTTTTTGATTTTAATTTTTTTTCTGGCAAAAATAAAATGCTGTTTGAAGATTTCAAAAAACGCCCTTTTGGCTTATGCTCGTACATGCATGTACTTCTTTTTCATTCCAATCCATTGTTTTTTATGAGCACTCAGACCTTAAAACCAAATTACTGCATTTTATTTTTATTTTGCAACTTGAATTCTGTAAAAAAAAAATCGCTTTCTTGAATTTAGCTTATAAGTCATTTGAATTCTTTAACATGATTTTATTTTAGCTACTTATTAAATATTAAACAAGATAAACTCAAGGGAAAAAATTTCTTCTTTTAACGTATATTTTTTCAAGACTGGTTAGTATCACATTATTTAATGGACCTTCATCTACCCACCAACCTACCCCATTTTCTAAGTATCAGAAAAAAGTTACTCCTTAAAGACTGGAAAAATGTCAGTCCTCTTTGAAGGAAAAAAAATATTGTAATTTAAAGCAGGCATTTTTGCTTTGCATACACACAAAATTCACAGTTTCATTTTTTTTTAATTAAACGTGTCACTCATCCTCCAATCATAATGTATACCAAATTTTCTCTCTCTATGTATATTTTTCTTTTAATTTTGAATAAATTTCCTGATTGTTCAAAAACTTTTCCTCAGTTTTTTTTTTTATTTAAAAAAAATATATAAATATTTAAAGGTATTAAGTGATGAGTATGAGATCAAACGTCTTTAATATTATAGCCAAGGTTGACTAAATCCAGGACGAATATATTTATTGAAAGGTTTCCTAATGCCTATACACCTTCCGACCGGATATCCCTTCCAGGTATACCGTATAATGGTCAATTTTTTGGTCTATTTAAGTTTTTTATCTTTAATATTTAAGGCTGTGGAGCTGGAATGAATTATTATCGATTCGTTTTGGAGCCTTTCACAATATATATCGTGGAAGCTGTTGCCATGACACTCATTGATTGCTCGAAGAACCGCATGGCATTGGAGAAGATACATATAGACACACATTTATAGAGAAGATGAAATACTCAAGCCTCATGTGAATGATGCGAAATCACAGGAACAATTGGATCAGGATTGTGTCCTGAATTTAAATGTATTTACTTTTAGGGTAAGATCTTTTGAGGGACAAAAGAGTGTAGGTATATAATAAAGATAGAGAAATTACCGCCCTCCTACCTAAGCGCAAGAAAGGTTATCTGTGTGGTTGCCATTGTTTGAATTATGTTCAACTGTACTGAAGATTTTTAATGAACATTTTTTAAAACTTCTTCGTTAGAATGCTCGTAATAAAATTTATCACATTACATTTTTTTTATAAACTTTTTTCGCTTAAATTGAAAGTGTTTGCATTTCTACCTGGATTCATATGAAAGATTTTGCATTATTTTAAATTTTAATTTTGTCATTATTTCTATTTCCTATAATGGGCAAGTTTTGTGTTTTTAAAAAGTCGAAGTGGTGGTATTTTTAATTAATTAATGATTTTGGTTGAGCGAGATTTTTGGTTTTGCTTTTTTGTCATAAATGGTTTGACGGATTATGATAATCTTTTTTTTTTTTTGAAAAACAGATAAACTTTTGACTCTAAGTGTAAAGTACCTATCTTAAATCGACGATAAGATTTAATGAAGAAAAATTTTAAACAAGGACAAAAAAAGTGTTTAAAAAAAATTTCAATAAAATTGCCAAATATAAAAATTGTCCAAAAATATTTTTTTCTACGTTTTATCGAAAAAAGTGCTTGTCCTCAAAAGAAAGGCAAAAAAACTTTGTCAAAAATAATTGTTCAAAAAAATGTTGGCATTTCTTTTTTTAACCGCCTTAGATTCCATTTCTTGATTTTGCCAAATAGGAGTAAAAAAAATTGTCAAAAAAAATTATCAAAAAATTATGAAAAATTGACAACCAAATTGTAAAAAAAATGTTGTTCTACTTTTTGTAGAAAAACCAATTTCCACACAAAACTGTTTTTTGGTTATTTTAATCACCTATAATGTGTGGAGTAAATTTTTTTCCACTAAATTGGTTAAAGTTGAGTAATGTACATACACCCCTTATGCGATAATTTTGATTTTGTAAAATTTTAAAATTTTCCAACTTGGCAACTCTGTTAGATTTACTTTGTTGTATCTCATGAGGTACTTAAAGGTTTCACAATATATTCTGCCAGGTCATGAATGAGTGCGACAAACAGAGAGAAAGAGGAAAATAAATAAGTTGAAAACATTTATTTGGTCTTTCTTTTTTTTCGGAACGAAAGGAGGTATTTTTGTTTCATTAAGTATGCAATGGAGGTAAACGCATGAAGCATAAAATCAAGGATTAGGCGTGTGTTATTTATTGGATTTGAGGGGCAAATCCCACCTCAGGCATTGTATGTAAGTGGAAGAGATATCTATAATAAAGATGTTGGTAGTATATTATTTGCATTTGATGAAGCTGTCTTTATTAAGATTATCATGGTAGTTAAAACAATAAACTAGAATGTAAAAAAAAGAGGATGTGTTGTGTCTGAAAAAAATATATTGTTATCACCAGTCTGTTATGCATCTTAATAGTCTATTATGTACTTGGAAAAATGTATACACAAAAATATAACTACTTTGGAAATTAATAGATAATCCGTGCTGAGATGGATTAAGACTATCCAAGCAGTGAATTCCGGTTGTTATACGAGTGGCCTAGGGCGTTAATCACATTTATGAAAATAACAATAAAGTGCGAAAAGGCCTCTCAATAACACGTTAAAGTTTTTCTTAAGGCAGTCATGAAACTCTTCGGGTTAATTCAACTGGAGATCAACAGCGTTTGAACAGAAGCAGATCAAACATCAAACTACAAACTACAAACAACGGAAAAATTGTTGAATTGTTGAAAGAATTTTTTTTCGAAAAAGTTAGAATATTATGAAAGTACCTAGAGGAGGCACTACCCCGCGGGGCAGTTCCTCTGCAATGAGTCGACCCAATCAGTAATGATCGGATCGGACCTATACAGATTCCGGGGGCTAGTAAAATTGGATAAAATTTCAGATTGGCGAGTTCAACTACGACCAATTAAAATTGTCAGCTGAAAAATTATTAAAAGAAGACATTTTGTGCATCCAAGAAACAAAATGGTGAAAGACTGGAAACAGGGCCTGTTTCTTAGACTTTAAGATAAATGCTTAAACAATGTTCTATTACGGAAAATAAACCACTAAAAATGGAATCGATGTCATCCTTGCGAGGGAATTGCTTGGTATGGTCTTGACTATTCCGAAATTCAGTGACAGTGACAGGTTGCAAAGTGATTTTTGGTGAAACGAAAGATCAACACCGTTCTCTGCTGATATAATTTTTTATGGAGATAAGGTTTCTAGAGGAATCAAGTGCTACAATCGCTCTCTATTATGGGAGATTATTTGTATGAAAACATCGACAGACATGGGCAGTAGAAAAAATGTGGGAATCCTTGCAAGAAATGGAATGGAAAGACTATACTTCACGGGATCATTTCTGTAGTCAGTCAGGGCTCACCTTGGTGTGGTGAGGAGGCTTACGTTCAGGTCCTCAGCTGACCGGCTGTAGATCTAATTTCCTAGATCCTCAGCTGGTCAGCTGATGTGGACCTAGTCTAACTAAGAAACCTAAAACCTAATGACTAACTATGACAGACACAACAAACACAAATAAAAAGCTAAACCTCTCCTCACCAAGGTGATTATGTAATGACAGAAACTCCTCAATTCAACTGACTTGTAGGCACCTTTCGGTTTTTCGGGCTATAGCTCGATGAAACCTCATATTTCACAAACACCCAATGGGCTCTGTCATAGGACTTGTCATAAGTTACTCAATAAGGGTATCACAATGGATCTACATTGATCTAAGTGTGACGGTAAAAAGATCAACTGTGACCCCACTTACCTAATCTAATCTAACCACAGGTGCAATTCAGAGCATTCGACAGGCAACCGCGACATCTGATGTGGGTTGCACTTTTTGTGGATGATCATGGACACGCACGAGCAAGTCAAAAGGCCTTTGCTCTTTACGACAGTCCTTGACTTTCCGCTTGATAATAACGTGACGGACGCTAAAGTGAATTAGTTTTTCTCTTTTGCGACTGATGAAGCCATTGGAGTGAAGAAATTATATCTTTGGACACCAAACACCTGTAGAGGACCATGGTCCTGCCAGTACTCACGTATGGATCCGAGACTTGGGTGCTTAGCAAAAGACACTCCGACCTCCTAGCCGCGTTCGAGAGAAGAGTCTTAAGGAGAATTGTTGGCCCCATATATGAGGAAGGACGATTCCGGAGACGGTACAATCATGAATTGTACGCAATCTACTTTGAAGCAGATATAGTGACAAAAATTAAGCTCGGTAGACTCCGGTGGGCAGGGCACCTAGCTCGCATGAGCGAAGAGGGACCGGCTCGGAGAGTCGTTTGTGGTACATTTTATGGTAGACGGCAGCGTGGTAGACCGCATGCTTATGCTGAAGAGATGGTGTAGATCAGGACGCCCGAAGCCTTGGGGTGCGCAACTGGATGGCGTCGGCTCAAGACCGGGATAGGTAGAGAGCCTTGTTGAAGGAAGCCAGGACCGGACCCCGGTTGTCGAGCCGATGATAACAATGACACCAAAAACCTATTCTGCCCATTTGCTGAACCTCGCAGCGAGTAAAAACATAACGGAAATTTCCACGGTTGCAAGTGGCAGTGTGGCAACAAAAACAAGTGATGGCGATTCATTTGCCAATAGTCTGGTAGTTCTAAGAAATAATATTTCACTGATTGGCAAATGCACTCGAGCGAAGTGACTGAAATAGCTTCTCCCATCCAAGCCAAAGTAGCAGTTAAATTTTGCATATCTTTTTTAAAAGTGTTTTTATTTCACAACGAACCTAAATCAACATCTATTTGACGGAAAATTGATTTTCCAGCAGAAGATTGTAAGGTATAAGAAATGCAATGTTATTTCATTGTAAGTAGAAATCGCAGTAAGAATTATCTAGCTTTCTTAGATTTTCCTGTTCAGTTCTGCAACCTTTGAAACTACCTCATCTATAGACCATAAATAAGCATCACAATCTGTTTTCTAAAGAAGGAACAAGTCTAACAGAGCTTCTTTTTCCAAGTCAAAAAGAACTTTAAGCACTTAAATGAAGAAACTGTTGTAAATTGACATGTTATAAATTGCCTCCTCGTCTAATATAAGTACTTCTATTATGTTATTGTTATTGTTATAAATCCTCACACTACCTCAATCACCTCTTTAAGAACAAAGCCCATCAATTTAAACTCCCACTCCCATAAAAAGAAAAAAATCAAAGTAGGTAACCGCTGTTCCTACAGTTTATATAAAACAAATCTTCGGTTAACAATTTATATATATTCTGCCCATCGTGCTGTGCTGCAATCATTCCTTTTAATTTCCAATGTAATTATTCCAGATTCCACATTTTTATTGCCAAATGGGGTATTTCAAGGTTTTTACAACAACCTCGCTAAAAGAGTAAAAGAAAATATTTGCACTTGATCCGGTCCCATTTAAGTGTATCATTAAATAGATATTTTATTGTTTTTGTCGACTTTAAGTTAAAAGTGGATGTTTATGTTCTTCACACCGAATTAGATTGACCGCACTGATAAATTAGTCTGCTGCAACACCTTTTACCACTCACCAACCAGTAGTTAGTTGAAACATTTCCTTTTCTTTCTTTTAATTCCCCCATTATTTAATTATTATAATATCTGCAGCAAGTAATTCAATAAATCTGAACAGTAGTTGGTATCAATATAAGCTTATTAATGCACCCTTTATGCCATCAGGCACAGCACGAGTAAATCTGTTTAATTATATATTTAACATTTTAATTCAAGTGCAAATGGCAGCTAAAGCTTGGTCCAATTGCTGTATACAAACCAACCTGTTGGAATTATAATACCTCCCGGTGTGTTTTGAATGCCTTCAACGCGAAAACGATTAAAATGTTATTTAAATGTAGGTACGCATTTATTAATTAATTGGTTTGATTTTTTTAATCGATTGAACATAAATTTATAAAACCGGATTAATAGATATTAGTATCATGCACATAATGATAATTTTTTGATAGAAAAATATATTTTATTTAGATTTAAATGAAAGACCTCTGGGTGGTTAAATAAACATGTACCTACTCGTAATAACGGCTAATAATTTAATTTTCTGAAATGCACTTAAGTGGTGGCATACGGCATAACGGTATGTCATGCTATGACATGCCAAGTGAAAAAATGGCGCCTTTACTCAATTATGACTAGGGCAACGAATAATAATGCTGGAGCAATTTTATTTTCAGCAACACTTTGAAAGTGAGACCTTAGTGGTAGAATTAAGTTTCATTATTCTATAGATTATTGTTTTGTTTTATTTTAAAGGTTTTTGGTGTGCTAATAAGTATAATAAGTAATAACTAATTAAACCTGTCGTCTCGCAGCGCCACTTATTAAAATAACTCATGAATAATTGCACAAAACAGTTTTATATTTATTGCTTCGACAAATTTTAAAACGAAATTAATCGGTTGGCCCAATTTTAGCCAATAAACGAACCATTAAACTAAAATGAATTTTAAAAGCAAATTTTAACGAAAATATACCATCCCACTGAGTATTGAAAAATGTATCATTTTCCCATACTTTTTGACATCGTGTACTCAGTAGTGTGTAAGGGCATTTCAATGAAGTTTGACATGTCTCATATAGGGCTGTTTAAAAAATTCACAATAAGCTCCAAACAAAAGTCAAAGTCCTCACTTTGGCATAATGACAGTTTGGTAAAACTCTCTTTTGGTATCCCACTTGGATTGCTTAAGCTTTTTCGTTGAGTTTAAAAAAAAAAGATGATAAAATTCAGGGATGGTTCACAAACAGTGAAGGGCGTTGGTTCAAATTTCGTATGTGTATGCATTTTAAGCATTTAAGATTTTGGTGCAACTGTAAATATACTAATTTCTTAAAATTCATAAAGAGGTATAATTAATTTACGTTTCTAATGGCCAGTTGCTCCAAAATCCTCTAAAACTAGTTTTTACTAAAAATGCTTATAAATATATCGGCTGGATAAATTTGTCTGGGTCGCAATAATGTCATTCACTGTTTGCGAACCATCCATGTGTCTAATGATCTGTTTTAAGAACTTAACGAAGAAGTTTCACAAGAGCAAGTGAGATAGCAGAAAGTGAAATAGTAAAATGAAAGACGTTAAACTTCACCCAAAATACCTTTCACATTGTACTACTGGAGTATTAACATAACGTCAAAAAAAATGGTATTTATTCAAACAATGAACAGTTCATTATATTGATGAACGGATTGTTCGCTTACCTGATTCGGCCCCTAGCAAACATTTTTTAAACCAATAATCGAGTAAGAACGAATATTTTAAAAGATATGACCCTTCTTTCCTTCGTTATATGGTTTGCTACAATCGAAATAGAATTCCTTAAATTGACTGCCAAATTAATAATTTTTTAGTTATTCGATTTTGAATTTTGATAAAAAAAATATTTTTTACAAATAGCTACTTAGAAATATTTTTTGAAAAAAAAAATAAAAAAATTATTCGTGTTTAGACCCACAAATGTAATAATAATTTTTTAGTATATTATTAATTTAATGTGTAGTAAATACGCTGCTATCGTTTTTTCAATTTCTTATAAAATAATGCTTGGAATTATCAAACAAAATTGTGTAAAATGTTAACTGAGATATTCGGTGGCGTATGTGGAACATTTTCTTTTACAGAAGTCATTAAATCGCCGAATTTAATAAAACTGATGTTTAGCAAATTCTTGACTTTACATAAACTAAGGCTTAGGAAGTGTTCCTTTTATTTGTGTTTTAGAATTATCGAGTAAAGTTAGAGCAGCCCGTAAACTTTGTGTTGAAGTTCCAGGCAGCGAAATTTGAAAAGCAACCGTTAGGAATGAAATTTTTAATGTTTTGAATTTTATTTTTACTTCAGATTTTTCGTTTT
This sequence comes from Syrphus vitripennis, assembly GCA_958431115.1. Classification (NCBI taxonomy): domain Eukaryota; kingdom Metazoa; phylum Arthropoda; class Insecta; order Diptera; family Syrphidae; genus Syrphus; species Syrphus vitripennis. The sequence goes on from OY288108.1 coordinate 41,875,458, forward strand.
TTGATTTTTGGAGCAGTACAAAATTAAGGAGACATTCAATCAAAAATCGAGTGTTTGAGATAATAATATGAAGTATTTACTATTTTTCGACTCTTCGATATGGTTTTGTAAATGATAAAATATCACCTTTTAATATCTTGACGTTCACACGAAGCTTCATAGTATTTTTTATTTTATCATAATTACATGACGTGTAACATACTACAAGTTATTTTTAAAACCCAAATATCCTATATCATATCACACTGATACAAAATTAAGTAAAAACTAAAATTATAGAGAACACGAAGGTAGGTATAACTTCTTGAACTACAGCTAACCAAATTGAAAGTGTTCTTATAATGTTCAACCCACCCGCAGCACGCAGCTTCCTCAGTTTTCTTTGAAATATTTTATAACATGAATCTATCGGATTGCAGCTAACAAAACTTTCAACGAGAAATCTTACAAAAAAAAAACTTCAATGTTGGCGAGGAAGTAAAGTAACTCTTCTGCTTGTAAAGTTGTATCCTCAAAATCGTTGTGATTTATCGTTAAAGTTTTCTTATAGCAGTGATTCCATTCGCGCAATAAAAGTATGTGAGCCAGAAACGGAAACGGAAACAGAAACGTTGATGGAAAGTTTTATTTTTGTTTCAATAAAAAGAAGAAGTTTGCCGCTTTCGATTTTATGTGACAACGACAAGTGCCTGAGCTAAATCCTTATTAAACATGTGACTGTGGAATTCGCGATAAGGAATGTAATTAAAATAGAAGACGTTTGTTCGTATGTTTTTTTTTTAGTGTAAATGAGATACCATAATTGAGAATACTGTTGCGTGCTAGAGCAGGCGAGTTATTTGAATGAACAATGCAAAAAGTTTCAATGTTTCATTTTGTGGTTAATTAATTGCTTCTTTTACGAAGTTTTGTTAAATTTTAATCTTTGTTATGGAATGGTGTGGGTAGGACGACTTTATTACCGTAATGTATTAATAGTTCCTTATTTTGTAGATTGAAAAATTTAACGCTTCACGGATGTGACATCAGTCTCAAGCAGAGGTTCTAACGGGAAATTCGGGTAGCGATTTCGGATAAGGGTTTTTTTAGGGCAGGTTGTACAAACCACGTATTTCAAAAACCTTATTTTTGTTTATATGAATACATGTTGAGTGGTTGAAATTGGTTTTGATTTTACACCGTTTTCGGGATTAAGCTATTTTGGCGAGTTGAATGAGATAACTCGCATTACACGCCGACTCATCTCACTCCATTGTGTTTGTATAAACTAGGTCTAGATTCAAATTGTTGTTTCTCATTCTTCCTGCAAATATGATAAGATCTACAAAAAGTTGAGTCGTTACCAAGAGGAGACCGAGAGAAGACCGAGATGAAACCGATATTGAGTCAAGACTGAAACGAGACCAACACAGTCCAAAAGGACTTTTGGTTTTACAAGATCGCGACTGATACCGAGACGAACTGAAATTTTTTCGATTTCGACGAGGCCGAGACCGAGACCGCAAAATCTGCATTTAGGTCTTGCTTTGTGACCATTCCTAGATAAAAACATTTTATATCCGTAGGGACTACTTACAACTTCTTCAGAACACAGTGTGACACTTATTTCAAAATCCAACTAGTTGCCTGGGTTCCAAAACTATTCTTACTTATGTCTCATATATAACAGTAAATTTGTCTTGAGATTTTGATCAAACTCGAAATGAAATGAATACAAATAAATTTCAAAAATCTATAGAGCCGTTTTTCATTTAATTGTTTTTTTAACATATATCTGAATTTTTTAAAATATTTTTGTACATACAAAAAAAAATTTATTTATGTAGGTAGGTATATGTGTATTTAAAGAATCCATTTAAATATTAAAAAAAAAATCTTACACAAATATAAAAAATTATATAAATTTACACTAAATTAAATATTAATTATATACTGTTTGTTTGGTTGGTTTGGAAAGAACTTAAATATCACAACGATAATTTATTGCATTTAAAACTAAGCAGGAAGAACATAAATGTCGTTAAATGGTGGTAAATTATAATTAGCAGCAAGTTTCAACAATCTGTAAAATAAAAGAGAAAAGAATGTTTGGTTTAATAAAATAGACATGTAAAAGAAGGAACTATTTATTAAGATAAAAATAATTGATTTTATTTTAACATTAAAATTATTAGTAATTATTTAAAATATAAAAATAAAAAAATTTTAACATTTCCTAAAAACTTTTTTTTTTAAACTCCATCAACCTTTATTGGATTTTTGGTTCCAGCATTTTCTGAAAAAATTATAGTAAAAAATTGAGTTTTTCTTACATCCCTAAATACAAAAAATAGGTTATTTGCTTCTGACTTGCGAAAATGTATGAGAAAGAATAAGAAAACGTTATTCTTAAACACAAATGTCAAGAAATACAAGTTAATTATCTCGACTGCTATTATACTTTAGAGGCTAATGTGAGAGGAAAAAAGTTGTAATACAATAGTTTTATTTCAGCAAACTATAAACACAAAAAATAGATATTTTAAATTAATTACAAGGAAAGTCTTAGAAATTAATTTTTTCAATAAAAGAACAAGAAGATTGATACATTTCTATTATTAAAAAAAAGAACGCTCTACTGATAGCAACTAACTTTTAAAATGTTTTTACGCTGTCATAAGCATTTAAAATTTAAAAGTCATATGTATTAAATAATTTCCTGATTTTATTTCTTCTAAAAAAAATATTTTTTTTCAGCTACTGTTCAAGTTTTGAACTCGAAAAAAAAAATCGAACACGAGATATTAATTAAAGTTAACGTTACGAAGATAAGAACGTGAAAAAATGTGTAGAGCAATTACCTCGACCTAGAGTCTTAACTACCGAAATTAATTTTTTTTTAAAACTTGGAACTTAAAGCTTTTAGGTAATTGTTAGAAATTGAAATTGATAATATTTTAAACTCCAAAAATAACTGTATAACTGCCATTTAACCGTTATAACATAACATCTGTGTATAAGAAACTTCTGAGTTTGAAAATTAATTTGTCTAAAACTATTCGCTTAAACAACTTCAGTTGAAAAATGAATTGAAGGATGGTCTTCTGATGTTTGAAAAAGCTTTAATTATTAATTTTTTTGTTTTTTAGAAAATACCCTAAGAACTAACTTCCAAATGAATAAACTCCCACCGTGCGACCGCCCAGTGTACCCCCGCGGCAGCACCTTCGGACTTGGTTAATTTTTATTTGTGACCTTAGCTCTTCAAAGTTGGCCAAATCCAAATAAAAAGGCTCTCAAGTTTTCTTCAAACAAAAAAAAATAGTTTGAAACCGACTTGAGACTTGCACAAACGAAAATATTTTGAGACAAAATATGGAGAAATGATTATTTATCGACTTGCATTTTCCGAACTAAATTGAAAATTTCGTATGAAAAGAAAACGGTTGGTGATAATTTTTTTTTCTGAAAGCTGTACAAACGTTAACAAACGTAAATGAATTTATTAAAAAACAGAAAGAAACAACTTTGAAAAATCAACAAAATTAAAAATTATTCTAGAAAGTGTAGAAGCGACTGCATATTAAAAAAAATTTGCCAATTTTTAAAAAAGCTTTTGTCCCAAAAAAAATTGGACATGTACCAACGATCCCTATCGTTGTTGTGCTAACTAAATGTCAATTTATGTCTCAAAACTTTGAATAGTTAATTAAAAATTGAAGTAAATAAGAATTGTAAGAACTGAAACTATGGAAAAATTATTATAAAAAAATTAAGAACGATATTGCATGTTTTTTCAAAAATCTTAAACAAACTTTGAATAAAAAACTGTCCCAAAAAAAATTTGTCACATGTACAAACGAAAATATTTTTTTCCAAATAGACAAACAAATTCCATTACCAGACATTTTTGACAAATCTAAAAAAAAACATGTTGCCCCAAAAACAAATTGGGAGTTTTACAAATGACAATATGTTTTTGCTAAAATAGACAAACGATTTTCTATTGAATTCTATTTATTTTTTATCGAGCGTTATGGTAGGGAGGCCTTACTTTCATAAAGTTTTTTGGAAGTGGCTTAAATTCAATAAAAGCCAGTGTACAATTTCTTCTAAATGTTGTGCCAACGTAGATAAGCAATTATGTATGTATCAGTTCTGCCCAATCGTAAATCAAAGAATTTTTTATGATGATGCTTTCCTTAGGTTATTGACAATTTGCATACCTTAAAGCTTCTGTTATTTTGAATGAATTAACGTGAACTTTAACTTTTTTCCTAATACAGAAAGTCCTTCCTTAATTATCTTCGTTTAGACATTATAACAACCGACTAACTCAAATTGTAAACAATATCTTTAACTTATAGTTTAGTAACCAAAGTTCAACTATCCATTTATTCATTCAATATAGAACTACTCAATTACGAGTATCTCTATCATTGCTAATCGTATCAAAACATTTTATACACGTTATCTTCTTCAATAACATTCCCATATTGTTGCATCGTTCAATTAAAAACAATGTAAAAAAAAGCAACAAAACAAAAACTATATAAAAAAAAATTGCACTGTAGAGTACCTATCTATAATATACCGACAACAAAAATATTAATTATTATAAGAAATAATGAAAGTGAGCACTTACCGACCTACGTCACGACGACGCATTGATTCAATTAACTATAATTTAACGAGACAACGACTCCGATGACAACGACGACTTCTCTTAGGATGCACAATTCTTCACAAATCGTCTCAATGATGATGATAATGATGATGGTGGTGGTGGTCCCCTCACTTCTCACCACACTCCACACTTCTGGGCCGGATTCATGGGCGAGCCTCTTTCGCATTGAAACTCTCTGGCAAAGTCATCTGAGTTCGATAGCGTTCCGATAACACGAAACCGTCCCGGACTATGAATTGCAGTATTCAATTTATTTCTTGTTGCCTCCGGTCGCATAGCTCCACACCACACTTGTGCAAAATTCAAAAAGAACAACTGTGCACCCGTCATATTCACACCAGGCAGTATTTCCTCATTTCGATCAGCTGGACTGCTTTTTTTCAGCCAGCTCTGATAAGCATGAAATGCCTGTCTTATTCCACCATTGTCAGCAATATTCTCACCCTGTGTACTTTCACCATTCAACGTGATGCCAACTTCACTCACTGTATAGTTTCCATATTGGGCAATTAGACAGCGTGCTCTTTCATCGAAACCCTGTACAGCTGAATCCGTCCACCACTTGTGAATGCTGCCATTGCTGTCAAACAGACGCCCCTTATCATCGAAGCCATGGGTGAGCTCATGACCTATAACAACGCCAATTCCGCCGAAGTTAAGCGAGCGCGGGAAGTAGCGATGGTAGAATGGTGGCTGCAGAATTCCCGCCGGGAACATAATCTGATTTTTGTTGCGACTATAATAAGCATTCACAATAGCCGGTGGTGTCTGCCACATGGTTTTATTGACAGGTTCTAGCATCTTTTGCTGTTCTGTTCGTGCAGTATGACGTAGAACATTCAAGGTGTTTTCAAAATATTTCTCTGGATTGATATCAATTCCCCGGTATTTCTCGGTTAATTCACTGGGCACCAATATGTCATCGGGATAGCCAATTTTCAGTGACATCATGTTGACTTTCTCCTCGGCCAGGTGCTTTGTGGTTTCATCTATCCAATCGGTTGTTTGAAGAATATCCCGAAATGCCTGTTGCAGTTCGTGGGTCATTTTGAGGGTGTCTTCTTTGCTGTTTTCGTCAAAGTACTTTCGCACAAACATCGCACCCAATGCCATGCCCATGTTTGAATTCACCTGAGCAATACACACCTTCCAGCGAGATGGGCTCTCTTCACGACCGAAAAGCGCATGGAAGAACTTTTGCTTGGACTCTTCGAAACGATCATCGACGTTGTTGATACGATGGCGAACAAAGCGCCACATCAGATAATTGGCCACTACACGAGTTTGAGTTTCATCAAGAAGATTCACCAGGTCGTTCATGTAGTTCAAAGCGAATATCACAACACTTTCAGATTCGTCCACAGGACGCTCCTGCACAATGCTTAAATATTTCTTCCAGTCAATTTTCGGAACCAATTTACTCAATTCATGCACGCTCACCTTTTTATACAACTTGGTGACGTTGACTCTTTCTTCAGCTGGAGATGTTATCGCAGCCAATAGGGTTTCGAATGCGATAAGTTCTTCGGACACTTTTGCAGCTTCAGCTGGACTAGCTCCCAAAAGATGCATTACCGTTTTCATGAAATCTTGATATGCCTTCAGATACTTGCTTTGGGCATCCTCCAGAAAATATTCCCGTGTCGGAAGACCCAAACTGGTTTGGTCGAAATGGATGATATTCTCATTGGAATTCTTGAGATCCGGCCCAACCCATTCAACAATTAATATGTCATTGTTATACAGACGCAACTGTGCTGTTAAATTCAACCAATCAAATCCATCTGCAGACCAGTTTTTGTCCAAAACTGGCCAACCTCCAAGAGATCGGATAAGATCCAGCAATGGACTGATCCCACGCTTCTCCAAAAGAACACTATTAATACAAGACTGGTAGAGCAATTTTGCTTTGGTTTCAGCGTCAATTTCTTGCTGCTGTCGGGATAATCGATTAGTGTGATTGTCAGGAAGGCCCAAAACGCCACGCTTGTACCTTTCCAAGAGAGTATCCAAAATCTTTCGACGTTTGATTATGTGCTTTCGAATGTGCGTTGATTTCAGAACTTGGCTCAAAGTCTCCCTTGTGATATCTTGTCCCGGTGATACAATATCCGATTTGGCCTCAGGATTTTGATAGTAATTATTGCTTATCTGGAAAACTTCAGGTTTTGAATTTTGTTCTTGCAACAGCTGCTCCAACACAACATCCAGATTTTCCCTAAGCATTTCGAAAGTATCAAAACCGGCTTTGTCCTTAGGAATGGGGTTATTCTTCTCCCAATTGCCACAAGCGTATTTGTAGAAATCATCACAGGGATCCACACTCATGTCCATGTACTTTATCATAGTTTCAGCTTGAGCTCGACGAATGTTCTCTTTGGAATCTTGGGCCTTCCATATGAAATGCAAACCCATTGAGCCAATTTTATCACGTGCTGCTCCCGAACTCTGGCGAAGATTGTGTATGCTGAAATTTGAAGCCCGCTTCGATCGACTGCCAGAAGCTTCCTCAAAATTAACATCCAAACATTCCCATGGTATTGCAGCAGTATCTCTGGGAATAAATGAGGTTCTAGCATCTCTCATAAGATCCAATTCTTCGATGTCCCGAGCCTCAGTAAGTCCGAACTTAAGTGACATACATCTCGATACTCTTTCAACTTCATCCAAATCAGATTGCAGAATAAAGTCGTTGTTGTCCTCACCGCTGCTGCTGCTGTCGTCGTCGTCGATAGTCCTTTGAATATTAAAGGCATACATCATACCATCGACCCGCACTAGCAACACCAAAATCAGGGTAATTGGAAGCATGATCACTGGAAGAAGTATCAAAAATTTACAACATGTAAAACCAGGACACCATTGAACGCGACCAGTATTTTTGTTTACACCGAGTTTACATATGCATTGATCGCTGTCATTGATTTTATTGATATTCAATTGTTTATTTCCCGTGAGGATTTGCATAGCTTTTCAAGCTAACAATGACTTTCCATTCATTAAGGATCAAAAAAATGTGTGTGTTTAGTTAAAGAGAATTTACTTTTCGCAATAAAATAAACTAAGATACCGAATCTGTTGTGATCGCGCACGTATTTCATACTGAAAAAGAAATCAGTGCGCGATTTTTGTTTAATGGAATCACCAGAGATGTATAAGATGATGATGAGGGCATCATCCATTCCATGTCTCTGTGGGATGTGCATTTAAGATTTTTTTCGTTTAATGAATGTAGAGATTTTTTTATATGCTCCATTATTTTATTTCTAGTACTCTAGCAATGGCAGTAGTTGGGGAAATATTTTGGAGGGATACAAGATGTAATTGTGCTCAGAGAATATAAAACCACATAAAATAGAAGAAAAACAATAAGATTTCTTATAGTTTTCAGCCCAGAAGAGAAAGTTCTATTAAAATAAAGGAGAAAAAGGGCTTCCAGCTAAAAAAAATTGTTTTTAAATTTATAAGTTTTTATTTACTATTGAAAGTAACTGATTAATCCTAACCTCACTCTGCACTTCCCAGTAAAAAAAGGCAAAGTTAAGAGTCACTCACGTGTTAAACCAGTGACAACAGAAACATTTCTCTGTCTGTGCTTATATATTTTGCATTTGAATTTGAATCTAAAACAATAAGATTTTCGTATTGTTTCATCTTATTGACTTTTATTGATACTCCTAAGGGTTAAAATTCTCCCATTTCAGACTCTGATTTTACTAGTTTTAAGTACTAGGTTTAAGTGGTATTCTAAAATAATACGAAAATATTATTAAGTTTCAATAAGTTTTTCCTTATCCGATTTTTCATTAGAAATATTTGGATTTCGTTTTTAAGTAGACCAATATATGCATCTTATTGTTTTTTCCTCCTTAAATAGGTGTTTACAGCATAGAACTCCTGTTTTTCAATTCAAAACATGTTTTTTGAATGCCTAACAAGACCATACGAAATTTCGAGGTTATTGAACTTTCATTTACCTTCAATCAGTGAGTAGGTTTATTTTAGGTTATAATCTGATTTATTATTTAAAAGATCTCTATAACCTATAGCGGTTTTTTTTTTAAACCAGAAAACATGTGGTTACTCTCTGACAGTTGACAGCTGACAGCTATTTTGATACCTTTAAGATCATCGATCCGTTGTGGTGGTATATGATTCCCCTTGAATAGAGAGAGATACGCCCGTGACACTAACAAATATATGAATGACATGTTCCATGAGTTAAAAAGAATGAGATAGAAGAAGAAAAAAAAACAGCAAAGTATCAACTAAACGACAATAAATTTGAACTCGTTGAACCAATTTAAGTTAATTCTATATGATGATTTTGTACGAACAAAAAATAAATATTCTTTTTTTGTTTGTTTGGTTTCCCTAATGGAATCGTATTGTTGTTTTTCAAGCGTAAAAGATGTTTTAGAATAGGCTTCTCGTTGTTGTTGTTGTTATTATCGTTGAGCTTTGATTTGAAATGCTAGTAACCGCCTTCTGACACTCTTTATTAGATTAAATATTTTTCTTTTTTTTTTTAATATTTTTTTAGTAGGTGCAGATGATCATTTCTAATGTTTATTAGTTTAAGGTCACTTAGGACCTTAGCCGTGACACTAATGGATTAGGTAGATTGGTACATTATGTATTTAAATTGTTTAATGATTTGAATGAATTGGTTTTTCGCGAAAATAATAAACATAATGATTTTCTTAGAACAATTGGACTTTTGTATTTGACGTTGCTGCTTTCTTATTTAACATAGCCTATAACGAAGTTTAATCTTAGAAACGCAAATGTTTGATAAATTCAGTTCACTTAACCATAAATTATTAGAAAAAAATCTACTATGAATCATATCCAACAAGATTACATTTTTAAATCATTAAAATTGGAAGATATTTATGCCCATAGTCTGGCATTGTTCCTTTTAAAAGGTTCTTTATAGTACAAATAAATCAGCCAAAACAAGGTTTACCTATACAACTATTTATATGGAATTTAAATAATCATTAAACAAGTATAGCAAAAAAAAATAATTGCTGTTTTGAAATATGTTGGTCAAACTAAGTGATAATCATTACATTAAAAGTTTCCTAAGCTAATCTAACTCTAGTCTACTGTTATTCTTGGCCTTAAAGAAAAATTAACGTGAGGCTTATTCTGAAACTACAATCTTTCAATAGATCAAAAAAAAAAAATTGAAAAAGCTCAGATTTGCGATATGTCATTAAACTTGAATACTGTCCCATATGCATGCAAATTCACAGTCTTTAGAATGTTTTGTAACATAACGAAAAATGTTGAGCTTAAGAAAATATAAAATTTTTTTTTGAAAATTAAACATTTCGAAAACGGTTGGATACATATTTTTGAAATTTGACACAAAACGGTTTTTCAATACTATCTTTTTTTCAAAATAAATTGAAAGATTTGCACAAAATTCCTAGCCTAAAAGAGTTCTACTCTCAAGACCAGTTACAGCGAGGGTTCGAGCCGGGCGGTGACTTTCTTTGAAATGCCGACTTATTTTAGGAATTTGCCGACTCAAAATAAGACATTAGGGTGAAAACTCCTCATAGGATCTTATTCAAGAGATCAAAAAATCTCTATAACTTAGGAGCAACGATTTTCCATAAAAAAAATTATATTGCTGCATTTTATGTATTTTGAGATATTCAGATTAAACTTCGGCAAAAATGCTCGTTTTATTCATTTTTTTTTTTTCAAATGAAGCTTCGTTGATTTGCCGACTCTTGAATTAGTCGGCATATTTCCAAAATCTGCAATAGAAAAAAATGTCTACTTGCATATGTACATTCAAAAGTTTAAAAACCTAAACATAATGAAAATACAAATTTACTTCTTTTTTTAAACTTTTTCCGAAAAATATTTAAAAATTTTTCTTTTCATATTTTTTTTAAACTGCTTTTATTAACTCTTGACAAGCGTAAGGTTGGCACACCCTCGACTATTTATTTAAAATTATCATCAGTTAAGTTCCACTATAGTCCTCTGATATCCTCCTCGACTGAGAAACACCTTTCCGTGGTGGGGGGGATAAGTAGGTTATGTTAGGTATTGTTGATTCAAGCCTTTCATGATCGAAACTAAGATCTCTCAATTGGTGGTGCATGTACTTCAAGTTCCCTCCATAAAAAGGGTAAAGCTTTGCAGTGTTTCTAATGGTTTCCTGCATAAATTGGTTAAAAATAAGTTAGCTTATCTCAACACATTGAAGTAGAAGTGATTGTCTGTACTCGTGTATGTGAAAGAGAACTGCTACTCAAGTAGCATATACAGGTCTATAGTTATTGCTTCGGCGATTACCTTTTAAACGATAACAAAGGTATACGTAGTTCAATTTATTGTTCTCTCAGAAGGGTATATGATAACTAGGGTCATATTACCCGAAAATGTGAATGGTGCGTAAAACGCCATTTACCTTGGGATCCCAGTTGATACTGGTTTCCGAAAAAAGGGTAAGCTGTTAACTCCGCGGGCTTACCCGAAAAAAACAATTTGTAAATAAAGCCTATCTCTAAACCTAACACTCTTGGAGAATGGTCTCTTCATAAGTAAGAAGGGGCAGTTGGTATAAAATTGCACGAAAGTGTATTTATACTGAGGTAGAAGCTTGCTTCGAACTGCGACGATTCTAGATTAAAATGGTACTTCGGGGAGGAGAAGTTAGCCCCACCAGATGGGGCTGTCAAATTTGAAAGCCAAACCAGCCAATCCCTTGGGAATGGGGGTAACCTTGCCTCTAAGCAATAAGGTTACTTGGAAAGCATTCCCGCTGATGGTGCTTCCTCATTGAGGTCGGACTCGCAGGGGCTGTGGTTTCATAAAGCACTAAATAAAGAGATGCGAAGATAGATCTCGGCCTGATCCGGCCAAAAGAGATCAGGATAAATAAGTTAGGACGGCTGTAACTAACTTATTCCGTGATTAATGGATGTCATTAATCCCCGATTGTTCTAATGTGCGAACACGTGATATAAACCAAAACGGTAGGAGATCACGTAAAACAAACATTAATTTAGTCCTCTGATATGAAATTGCATTTTCGTAACGCTAGCCGGGAATGAGGAATTTGAAGAAGTATTTGGCCATAATATTTTTTTGAGATATCACTGTTAGTTAAATTTGTTTTTTTTTTTTTTCTTTAATTTTCTGGTGTGACCTCACTTTTTTTTTAATCAATTGTAGCTAATTTGAGCGTAGACCAATTAAAATATGTTTTTCGAGTATTATTGTGACGTGTCGAAGATGTATAACAATGTTTTTGTTATCATACAAAAACAAATTATTAATTACTTTTTTTGTACAATTAGTTCATTCCAAAAAAAAGAACCATGCAAAATATTTTGCCACGATTACCAGCTCAACATCACATTTCATCTGATATCGTTGTCCCTAATAGACCAAACTACCCTTATAAAATGACCAATGTCCTTTTGTTACCAAATTAATATTTTTTTTTCTTTTGAAAGGGGTCTAATTCCACTTTAAAAATAAATAGATTCTTAATTTATAAACATGTATATAAAAAAAAATGTATAACTAAATGTGTATTACGATATGAAAACAAAATAAAATTTAGTCTAGAATTTCTTAAACATGAAAAATGTATATTTCACACCTAAAGTAACAGAATCATGTTTTGAAGGAATTTTTTATCTTCACAGCTTATAGCTACCCCGAAAATTTTATTTAATTAATAACGTCTTCGTAATCGTGTCGTGTTTCGCATATAGTATATGTCGTGCCATTGAGTCGTTTAATAAAAGGAAGCTTTTTTTAAAGACGTGACATGTGAGTGTGAGTCGAGAAAACAAACTCAATTCTGTTCAACAACAAAATTATGATCCCTACCGCCTTGTGTGGAATATTTTTATATACGCGACTTACGAGTATATCATAAGTAAATCAGACTTTTATTTTAATAATATAATGATGTTTGTTTACGAGCAGCACTAAAACAAAATTAAATAAGCTTACGAGTTTGTACCGGAGGAGCTTAAGATTCTTGTTGGTGATAAATAAAATATAATATTAAATGAAGAATTTGAGTTATGATTAGTTAAGTGGTTACGTTTAGTTATGAAAAAATGAAAATGTCAGTCACTTTTTTTTTAAATCATAACTTCTCTATTGCGAAATTAACTTCGTTGGGTATTAGTAAATTTCAACTGTTAATAATAACGAAAAAAAATATTTTTAATGCAATTAATATAGGAAATTTATGGAAAACAAAAAAAAATTATCAAGTAATCGTATCTTCAAAAAATACAAATTATAAATATCTTAATATATAAAAATCCAGTGTCATATGTATGTGCCCAGTGAACTCTTCACCAAGTCAACCGATTTCGATGAAAATTGGCATTTTATGTGTAATTTGGTCTAACTTGAGATATAGGATAGTTTATATTTCGATTAATGGTCTTAATAATTTATAATTAACAATAAACTGATTGTCAATGTTGATGTTTGTTATTAATCGTAAGTTTCATAAGTCTCAAACAGATGGCGCCTTAAATCAGATTTTTTACAGAAAACTGTCGGACCATCTATTGTGAAGATGGCGCAACGTTGGAATTCGAAATTTCTTTTTCAACAACATTTTTCAACAACACGTGGTGCAATGCTTTGCATAGTTTTTTTTTTGCAAGATTTCAGGGAAGCTATTTATATTGAAATTTGTATTTTATTATAGGAATGCCACCACACAATCTTCGGTTAAAAATTGGATCACCGATTATTCTTCTGCGTAATTTGAACCCCCCTAAACTATGCAACGGTACACGTTTGGTAATAAAAAAAATCACCGGAAATGTTCTCGAAGCAACTATTTTGGCAGGAAAGTTTAAAGAAGAAATCGTTCTGTTACCACGCATTCCAATGATACCGTCAGATTCTCCAATACCATTCAAAATACTGCAATTTCCTATCCGTTTAGCTTTCGCGATGACTATTAACAAATCACAAGGACAAACAATGTCTATTTGTGGCTTAGACTTAGATAATCCATGTTTCTCTCATGGGCAATTATACGTGGCCTGTTCACGTGTAGGGAGACCATCGAGTTTATTTGTGTTGACAAAAGACAGGTTGACCAAAAATATTGTTCATCGATTGGCACTTCAGTAAACTTTAACTGTGATTTGATTTTGTGATTTAATTTAATTTATGTTAATCATAGTATTTATTAATAAAATAAAATTAAAGATGTTATGTAAATTAGTGTTCAATTTTGTCTATTAAGTCCTTCCTTAATTACTCAGCCACAGCAACGCGTGGCCGGGTCTGCTAGTAAATGTATATATTTTGCTTTATCTCAAGATAACTATTTTGAAAAAGGAAAAGATATTTAAAAAGCACTAAAAAAAACAGTCCCTTAAATTTGTTGACCAGTGTATTTTGTTTAAGAAGTGCAGATATACCAAACAGCTTCTTAAACAATATAAAAACTACGCTGTGTTAAGCACGAATTTCTCTTGAGGTGATGCTTCTCAGTTTTGTTTTTATTCTTAATTAATTCAGTACAATAGGGGCTGGTTTTGGATTTGTAAAAAAAAATCAAAATGGAGATATTAATCACAGTTTACATTTCGAGTGAAGTTGAAAGAAGTGGGTTTAACAATTCTGTAGGTCTATCGGCGGTCTGTCTATACCTCAACCAATTTTTTGTCAAACTTGGAACCAAAGCCTTTATGTAATTTCCCAGAAAACATATTTATTTTGGAAATGGCTCAAACGATTTTGATAAAATTTTTTGTGAGGGTAAGTAATTATAATAATTGAGACGAAAAATATTTTTCGAAAAATTTATAGAACCGAATTTTGTATTATTATTGTATTTTATATAAATATAATTTTATATAATATAATTTGAATAATATTAAATGCCAAAATGTTCAATTTTTTTTTAAATTTAATGTTTTTCAACGCATGGAATAAATATTTTTCAAAATTCTAGAAAGCGTCCTCAAAGAAAAAAATTGTTAAAAAAATTTAAAATAAAATCAAAAAAAAAAATATAAAAAAAGCCAAAAATTCTGATGGCACCAGCACCAAGTGAAAGTTTTTTGAACTCCGAAAATAAAAATTGTCCATAAAATTAATTGTGAAAAAAAGTTTTTTTTTTGAAAAAGGATGTCGACAAATAAATTGTCCAAAAAAAAAATTGGAAAAAATGTATGAAAAAGTGGTTAAATAAATATTTGTCAAAAAAAAGTTCTGTAAGAAAAATTTGGCCAGCATATTTAATTTTAATTAAAAACATTTTGAAAAAAAAAATAAATAAAAGATCAAAAAAGTAAAATGCACTAAGTTGTTATAAAAAAAAATAAACAGAGATTTGACATTAAGATTATTGTGCAATAATAAACCTTACTTATATAAAAAAATAAAAATATGTATTTAAAAAAAACCCTCTAACGATTTTTGATTTTTTTTTTCAGCTCAGATGGCATCTTTCAAGCAATTGAAATACACTTTTCATATTTTTCTCTGATGAAATTTCTAACGGACGTTGCATGTTTCCATTACCACGTGCACAAAAAAAAAAAAAATATATATATAAAAAAAATGCGTATACGCCCAAGTGTATGTCACTTTGCGTATTTGGAATTTTCAAACTAAATTTATTAAAAAAAATAATCATGTTCTTATTAAAAATTTTAATTTTCTTTTTATTTAGAACGGTCTTTGGAATACTGAATTGTCAAAAGGGTATTCAATTTGTTAGTTAAATATTTCAATTTTAACTTGGTAGAGTGAATGGTTTTAGAATTATAGAACATACTATAAGGAGCTGAGTGACATCTTAGTATTAATTTATATATTTTGGCATTCTTTACTGAATTACAAGGATGAATAATGGAAAATTAATGTTGAGAATTTTACTTTTTCTCTTCAAATATTGTTAGTGACAAATTAACTTATTTTACTCGTACTAAAGAATCGTCGATATTAATTTATTAATCAATTCAAATATTTCAAAGGGCTGAGTAACAATTTAATATTAATGTGATGCCCATATTTTTCCATAATCGTGTTAAATGAGAAATAATAATATGCGCTAGTACATTGTTGCTACCTTTTTAATATGGAAAAATAAACTTCAGCTTATAAATAATGTTCTAAACTTTTTTTTCAAATCAAGTTTTGCTATAATCGTGTTATGGGAAAAATATATTCAATTAAATTATCTACTGAAAATGTGACAGATGAATTCTCTGTCGAATTTATAGATGTTCGCCGAAAGTTCTAGTAATTATTTGAATATCAATAAAACCAGCCAGCATCTGCAACATTGTTTTAAACTCTTTAAACAATCTGAACACATTTAACACAAACGGTGCGTGGACTTTGCAGTTCAATTGTATTTAGCCAGGTAAAAAAGCAGTAAATATTATTTCCAATTCAATAAAATTTATACTTACTCTGCAAACAAATGAACTAAACACAACCGCTCCTTTTGAAAATCTTCTCCGATAGCAGAAAATGATAACTTAATCCAAAACCCAACAACCGAGCTACTATCGACGGTGAAACAACACTAAATATTTTCCAATTGCAACCGATCGTCTTCAGATAAATCTTCTTTTCTTAAATAAACTCAAAACAAAAAAAAACATTTATCCACTTAAGTCGCTAAAATATGCAATTAAAAACGCCAATACCGGTACTTAAATTGATGCCCTGCTTGCTGCACTGGCAAACGTCCGTCGACAGGCAATTAATAGGGAAAACTTTATTATTTCTTTTAATTAATTTCAATTTCACGTTTGTTCGTTAATTTTATTATTTTTATATTACTTTTTTCCTGGGTATCTTCTGTAAATATCTACGTACGATATATTATTATAGATGTGTCTGAATAAAGTGAAAGTTTTAGGTTCAGAACTAGTGTTTATTACACTTGTAGACTTGAAATTATTTTCTTTATGGTCCATATAAGGATATTATATTTTTAATCCTTGCTAGAGGTTAGAATTGTTGTTTGTGGAACTGCGACAATATGAACAAGCTATGCGACCATTCACCCATAGACTATATGATTTATGTATACCTATCTGCAAATGACGACTGCCTTCCAAAAACAACAGTTGGTGTAGATTTTGGATACTTAACCCGCATTTGGAGCGATCATTTCGAGATAGTAAAATCCATTATTAAATATATTATACGAACAGTCATTTCCGGAAAATTAATAATAATTGTGTTCTCTTGACCCCTTTGGTTAATATTTTGAATTAGAGAAGTATTTTGTTGCACACATTTGAATTCAAATAGTGGATCTAGATGTTCATAAAGATAGACACTCCCCATATTTATAGAGCCTGTGTGAAGTTAAAATGCTTGAACGCAAAACATTTATTTATAAAAATTATGTAATGTTGAAAAGAGGCATTTTTAAGCTAAAAGCATTTAGAGGTTGATTAGTGGCCACTTTATAAATACAAAAAGACTTCTATTTTGTGTACTCCATTTTACACGAGGACATTGTAACTTTATAAATCCTTATGAACAAGTATTTAAGCAACGTTGATAAAAGCCTTAAACTTGCGTTTTTTTTTTAAGAGGTAAAGATCTTTAAAATGAAATAAACCAAAGATGAATTTTTAAATTTTTTATTCGAAAGATAATTTTTAGGCTTTGTAATTTCAATATGATTTCTAGCATTTGACCGCCTAGGCTTGATCGAAAGCAACTTAATCTGGAGATTCAATTTTCCATCACTTTTCCAACATTTGTGGTCGTTATTGGCAATAACGCTGGGAATGTTGGACTCCAAGTCGTCGATCGTTCTGGCTTATCGGGTGTTGGCTATAAGGATAAGCCCGTCTTGACATATCCCCACAGAATTAAAAGTAAGGAAAAAGAAACGGATAAATAACACAGCTGTGAGTCTTAACCTAGATCGTTTTTTTTTATTGCGAGCAAACTACATTTATGAATATAGGTTATTGTTGATAGTAAAACGCTGCTATTAATGTTTTATTCAACGGTGCGTGCATCCCATAAAAGTTTTTAAAGTGATATAATGACCTTGTGTCAATTCTAGTGCCAACATAATAGGTTTGTTCGACGTAACCCGCTGCAGGGCGCCCTGGAGAATGTCATTCATATATATATAAAACGCTTAAGAGTGAATTCAGGGCGACCTAGGGCGACCCAGTGCTTACATCGAACAAACCTAATATCTATTGCATTATAATTATGTTGGCACTAATCAATTTCGAAACTTGCTTAGAAAATACCTTTATTCAACGTCACATAGTTTTAATAAGAAACATTTATGCCCCTAGAGTCATTTAAAAATATAGGGGTGCATATATTTTACTCAAGCGAATTCTTTCTTAATAAACCTCCCCAATTCTGAGTTAAGATTCGACTTTGGAAATTGTATAGACATTGTATCGCGATATGATTTTTTGACAGTTTTTTTCTAATTCGCAAGAGATGATATTATGGAATTCGAATTCAGAAAACAAAACACTTTGAAAAAATTTAAAACATCGCATCAATAATAATCCTCAAGATCCCTCCGTTAAACTCACTAGAATATTTTTTAATCTATATTTAAGCCTAATTCATCAACGAAAAAGTATGAAAAAGTATTTTTACTATCGAATTTGTCTCAAAAATGTATTCACCACCATTTTTTTTCGATGCCTCAATAAGCTTAGTTTTTGTTGCATTTAAACACATCTAAGACTTTAACGTAAATTATTACATTCATAAATGGTACGCACATGAACAAATTATGTACATGGCAAACTTTAGAACACAAATCTAATACTACGCTTTGTATATGAAAACTATAGTACTATCAAGGCGAGTTTTTTTTAGGGTTGCCCGAACACTTGTGGTGGCGCTGCAAAATGTGAGGTGTAAAATTCGATTTTGGGAGTCTTTAAGCGTCGGAAATTGGTGGTAGGGGCAAGAGGAGACTATTTTTTGGATTATTGCATCCAAAAATTATCAATAAATATCGAATAAAACCTCCATAAGCTCTCCGCAAAAAAAAAAAGAGTAAGGGTTGCCGGCATACTTTAGATGTCGCCCCATTCGACTTCCACCATGAGAGTACTATAGTTTATATATACAAAGTACTACGCACAGTACGCTCTCATTAGAACCGAAATGAGGTAATTTCGCAGATTATGAAAAAAACGTTCATATCAGAAATGAGGTGATTTCGTTTGGCAGCTAATTGTTGTTTTCTCTTTCTGTCTCATAGAGAAATTTCAAATTTATGAGACTGGATCACAATCAATCAAAATGTATGTTTGGCTGAATGCGTTCACTTAATTTCAGAGATAATTTTGTACACATTTTGTTGAAATTACTTCATTTATGGCCAATTTCATAAACATTTAACAAGCTTTTAAAATTTTAAAATGACGTATTTTGTATGGAACAAACTTCATTTTAAGACCAAAAAGGCTGTTAAATGTTTACAAGGGCTTTATAAAATCGGGGGTTAGAAATTTGATTTCGTATGGGAAATGAGATAATTTGGGAGCTAAGTTGGAAATTATGAACATAATTACCTCATTTGACCTAATTGCCATTTTTTTATTCTAGTTTTTTTTTTTTCCTTATTCATTCCATTCCTTATTTTCTGTTCTATAATATCGTCTTTACCATCTTTTCTATTTGTCTCTGCGGAAAGAATAAATAAACACTCCGAATGTTTCACACAGCTTTCGTATTAGCTTCGGAAAGCTTTATAGTGACATCTGTTAATGAGTATGAATAAACTAATAACAGCAACTTCAAACGCTGCCTTTTGAAAAAGTTCTTATAGTTCTTTCCTTCACATCCAGAGGTACGCCAATTATTTGCTGTCAAAAAATGCGCGCTCGACGAATTACACCAGTAAAAGAATTCTGCAAAGAGAGACGCTTATTTTCGCCAAGTTAAAACTTAAAAGGTTGAATTCTTATCGCTTGTGAAATAACAAAATTATTGTTGTCCCTTGCTTGTTTAAAACTAATTGTTAATTGTAACAACTTCATACGTGTAAAAACAAATTACAAAAGATGCCTGCCATCTCAGAATTATCAACAGGATGCATGGAGGTAAAATTCATTTATCTCAGACAGAATCAAAATTAATTATATTTACTTGGATTGTTTGATTTATTTTACCAGACAATTATGACCGGTGGCGATTGTGAAAAACCGGTTCTTCAGATTTTAGGAACCAAAAAAATATCTGGAGGTGACAATGAACGCTACCGGCTCCTCGTATCCGATGGCAAATACTTAAATAGTTTTGCCATGTTAGCCACCCAATTGAATGATTTATACAAAGAGGGAAACCTTGTGGAGTACACCATAATTCGCGTTGATCGCTATATTACTTCAATGGTTAACAAGTCTGATAAAGTTGACAAGTAAGTAAAAGTGAAATATGTCATAAACAACTACGATTTATTCGAGTATCATAATATTCATTTTGTAATGCATTTCTTAAATTGCGTCTTAGGTTAGTTTGCAGTTGCAGTAACTAACGGCCTTACCATAGAATAACTGGCATTTTATATTGTTAGATCTTTCTAAGACTAAAATAATTATTCTTAGGTATTTCTCAGCAAAAGTTGAAACGATCCAACATTAACAAGGTTGAAAAGATAATCTTCTGTCCATGACACCTTAGATCAACACTCTCCTTGCATTCTAGTTCCTGGAGTGGATTTTTGTTTCGTTAAGCGGGAGTCTTAAATTTTCTGAATTCGGCAATTACTTGCTCATGCACCTGGGTAGCTCGTGTGGCTCCGAATTAGCTCTGCGTGGATGTGCTTTCGGATATTCTGTATTCTACAAAAACATTCAGAAAAAAAAACAGTACAATATTATTGAAATTGATCTAATTGCATACCTAAGTGAAATCCATTTTTCATTAATTTTAGCCAAAGGTTAGGTTAGGTTGGCGTAGTTGTCAGTATAAACTGACACACTCAGACCAGGATTGGCCCATTGTGAAACCACATAAATCTAGAGATTTTCTCCCTACTCGTTAAAAAAGTTATTCTCCCAAGTGGAGCCTACGTCTTTGGGATAGAGCAGGGCATGTACAGAGAAAATGAGTAGTTGTTTCTTCCTCCTCTTCCTCCATACAGCTTCTGCAGAAGTCATTAGAGAAGACACCCAGCCTTGGTGCGTGGTTCCCAATTAGACAGTGTCCTGTAATGACACCAATTACGGAGCTAATGTGCGATCTATTTAGGGACAACAATCGCCTCAAATTTATCAGTGGCCACATCCTGCTTTGTCGCCTTACAAGTAGTGATGGTATTCTACCTATGGTTTGTTAATCTAATGGCATCTTGCACTAGCATGAGTTTGCATGAGTAGCGATAGGTATACCATACATGGTGCAATTGGTAGGATAGTTCCATTTCTAGCGAGTTCATCAGCCTTACAATTGCCTTTTATGTTCCTGTGGCCCGATTTTAGCCAAAAGTTTCTGATATTCTGAATTTTCACAAATTCTGAAAATCCCATGATTTTGCCCTCATTATGAATAGCGAA
This sequence comes from Syrphus vitripennis, assembly GCA_958431115.1. NCBI lineage: Eukaryota > Metazoa > Arthropoda > Insecta > Diptera > Syrphidae > Syrphus > Syrphus vitripennis. The sequence goes on from OY288108.1 coordinate 41,896,671, forward strand.
TTCAACGTTAGACTCAAAGCAAACATCTGGGAAATCCAAGATTTAGTTATGCTAGGAAAAAGAAACTAATGTTCTAATAGGTTAACATCTCCTTTCGTTAAACATTTGCCTTTTTTGAAATGATTTCAAAAATTTTCGATTCAAAAAATGCTTTTATTGCCTTACTGAGCTCTTGATTATTGAATATTTCTTACCACAAAGATCTTTTTTAAAATCAGGAAAAAGGTTCGGTTCATAATGTGAGTGTTTAATTTCTTCAGGACCACAATCTCGCAAAGCAGACTTCTGAACCGGAGCGTTGCCATTTATCGATGTCTTTTTCTTCTTTTTATATCGCGCAGTAAATGCGTAGGGCAATGCGTTTATGGTTTCATTATAAAATACAATTTGAGCACCAAAAGACTGCAGCCATCAGCTTTGGACTTCTTTAAGGGTCTGTACGCTTCTTGTTACATTTCATGGAATTCATGTAAATTCACGTTTCGTTTTTAGTATCAATAGTGAGGATCATATTCATCGTATAAGTTTTTGGAACTAAATATTGTGCTGAAGTCAAATAAATTTTTTTCAGTTCGTAGTGAAATATGTATAAACTAACATCCGCCAAACCATGTTGGCACAGCTACTTCTATAAATGAAACAGATAAAATCAGCAACCCACAAACGAAAAAATAAAATGAATAAGCTGCAAGATTCCCAATGCATTGCAGGGTTGTACTTGAAAAGTAATAAAATAAATAAACATCTGAATTTAAAACAAAATTTATTATTTACATAAAAAATAAAACATTGCTTAGTAACTTCATATAATTATTTATTTATTTCAGGCGAGTTCTAATCATTCTCGAATTAACTGTTCTAAATCACGGAGCAGAAGTGGGTAAAAAAATCGGAAATCCAGTACAGTTTACTGGTGAAGCAAGTGTATCTAACAAACCCGCAGCCCCAGCTGCTGTTGCTCCTCCGCCTAAAAGTGAATCGACCTACGGATCAAAACCAACCAATGGAAACTCATATGGTTCATCAAGCAACAATTATAATAACACATCAATGAATCAATCTATGAATCATTCAATGACTGCTCCCATATCTAGTTTAACGCCATATCAAAACAAATGGGTTATTAAAGCTCGCGTTACATCCAAGTCGGGCATTCGCACCTGGAGCAATGCTAAAGGTGAAGGAAAACTCTTCAGTATGGATCTATTAGACGAATCGGGTGAAATTCGTGCTACTGCATTTAAGGAGCAATGTGATCGCTATTACGATATGCTTGAAGTTGACAAAGTATATTATTTTTCAAAGTGCCAATTGAAACCAGCCAACAAGCAGTATTCGAACTTGAAGAACGATTATGAAATGACATTTACTGGAGAAACATTGGTTCAGGTATGCGAAGATGAGAGCGATGGTATTCCACAAGTTCAATATAATTTAGTACCAATTTCACAAATTGCTAATATTGAACCTAAAACTGCTCTTGGTAAGTATTTTTACGAAGTGAAAAGAAAGACTCATTTGTAAATTATTAAAATTTAGACACTATTGGTGTTTGTCGAGATGTTGGTGAACTAATGACATTTACTTCAAGAGCAAATAAAGAATTCAAGAAGCGAGAACTGACTCTTGTTGATACAAGCAATGCGGCGGTAATTTATATTTATTTATTTTTTTTTTGGTTGTGTCAAAGTTAACAAGTTCACATTTTTTTCTAAAAATAAAGGTGCAACTAACACTATGGGGTGAGGACGCAGAAAAATTTGAAAGTGGATCCCAACACGTCATTCTAATTAAGGGAGCCCGTGTTACCGAATTTGGCGGCGGCAAAAGTCTAAGTATGGGAGCTGGTTCGGTAATGAAAATAAATCCAGACATACCAGAGGGCCACAGACTTCGAGGATGGTTTGATAATGGCGGCGGAGCCAACATTTCGAGCAGCGTTTCAACAAGGTACATAATTTTGAAAAAAATCAACAAATCAAATCAATGCATTAATTTGGATTTTACAATAATAGAACTGGTGGTGGATCATACAACACCGATTGGATATCATTTTATGAAGCACGTACTAAAAATCTGGGTGCTGGTGATAAGCCAGATTACTTCCAATGCAAAGCTGTTGTTAGATTGATTCGAAGCACAAATTCTACTTACAAAGCATGTCCACAACCGGATTGCAATAAAAAAGTAGTGGATGAAAATAACGGTCATTATCGTTGCGAAAAGTGTAATGCAATGTTCCCAAATTTCAAGTACAGACTTTTAGTAAATGTAAGTAGTTTTGTTTTTCAATTGAATAATTCAACATAAAGTATTTTTTTTGTTTATTTTTAAGATGGAAGTTGGCGATTGGACATCAAGCCGTTGGGTGACATGTTTCAGTGATTTGGGTGAACAATTGCTTGGTAAAACTTCTCAAGAAATTGGTGAAGCTCTTGAGAATGATCCACAAGAAGCTGAACAAATATTTTCATCAATTAATTTCCATGAATTTGTTTTTAAACTGAGATCTAAAATGGAAACCTATGGTGTAAGTGTTGGTCGACTGTTTTTTTGATATAAATATTTTTAAAGATACCAAAAAATAAAATATTTATTATTTAGGATACACCACGAAATAAATTAACTGCAGTTGCTGCAAATCCGATTAATTGCAAAGAGTACAACAAATATTTGATAAACAGCTTGAAAGAATTAACTGGAATTGGGAAAAATCATTAATTTTCTATTTTTTTTGTTTCGTTCCTTTACTATATGAATGTTATGTTTCTTATTATCCCAGTAAATATATATTATAATTATTACAATTTAGTTTTGTTAAACTTTTTCCTCCAAATGTATTTCATCTTTCATATTAACTTTTTAGTCATTTTTCATTAATTGATTTTTGCTAAAATTGTATGGGAGCCAACAGAACCAGCGCAAAAAAAAATCAAATTTATATTTTTCAGGTGGTCTATATAAAACCAATTATTAAATTTTAATTGGCTTAAAAAGTAAATTCAAGAAAAGATATCGTTTGGTTTGAAAAAAAAAAATTGCATTGTTCTTGACTTTCTTTTATAATAATTTCTTTTTCTTATTTTGTTGTAATAGGAAACTGCCCCTTCTACCTTGAATAGTGGAAATGCAAAACAAGAAAATCAAATAGAAAGGGGTCTATTTGATTTTCTTGTTTTGCACCTACATACATATGTATGTAGACAGTCTTGCGTTTTTCTCATCTTTTGCAAACGTTCATTTTAATAATATTATTATATTGGTCTGCTTACTTTTTTGTTTTTTTTTTTCACGCATTCAATGTTGATTTTTTCTATATACCTCTCTTGCAAAATTTTGAGGTTCTATTTTTATCACATTTTTCAAAATTTTTCAAGTTTCCGTATTTCGCTTATGAACTGAAATAAATCAAAACTCCGAATTTAGTCTTATTTTGTTTCTTACACGTAGCGCGGTGAAAAAACAAATGTTGACGTATTTGACTTTTTCTTTATCCTTTGATCGAATTTATTGTGGAAAGTTGAAGAATTTTCCGTTTCAGTCTAATTCGATGGTAACTCGCGATTTATTTGGAACATTTTACAAGCTGAAATTTCAATACTTGCGTAACCATAACTGTTATAAAATCATTCTAATGCATAGATCGTGGGTTACCATGGAATTATTACTCTTCACTATTTTCCAGAACGACAATCAGTACATTCCTAGGGATATTTTATTCATGATCAAAAATGAATTGTTATGTAAAAAAGATGAAGATAAGTTTCATAATACAGTCAAACTAGATTTTGACACCACAAACATTTGTAACAGCCTGAAATTTTGTAGTTTATTTGGCGTATTTCGTTTTCTTTTGTTGTCTCAAGTCCGACTCTTTGTTAATAGGTACCTTAAAACACTTAACATAATGCTAGCTCGATTTATTCTTATTAATTGTTCAAAAAGACTATGAAAGAAATTTGGCTTTGATCAAATTTCGATAAATTGATAAAAATATATGTCTTACCTGTTCCAAACCAAGTTTACATCATTCATCTCAATAGTCCTGTATTTTAAAAATTTTTCTCGCGGCAGACAGAGATAAGGCCGCTTTTGAAAAATGAAATAAGGCTGCGATGCAATGAAATGGTTAATTGGTTTTTTTTTATGTTGCAATCGTATTTTCTTTTCGAAATGAAATGAAGCCGCGATATAAAAATCAAATTAAGGCCAACGGCCTTGTTTTTTAATTGCGGCCCTATTCCATTATCCAATTGAAATAACACCGTGATTTCATCCTACAAAATCTCTCAAAGCCTTATTTGACGCGGCTCAAATTCATTCAGCCTTTTTGCACAGTAACTAAGCTATCCAAGTTTAAATTAATACTAACAAATTTAGCAAAACAAAACATTTTTATTTATCTTTAAAGTTCATTCGAATCGAATGTCATGGAAGAATTTCTTGAATATATGGATCCTGTACTGCAAACAATCTTCGTATTGTTTGAAAAATCTATCACTATCAAGAATTCTTCTTTGAGTGCAGAGAAAAAGCGAACCTGAAATTAAAAAAAAGTTTTCGTAAAGCATACAATTTCGAAGAGCCGAACGTAAAATTTAAAATTTTGAATTATCTTACGTTATGGCGCCTTGCTTTCCTAAATACAAAGAATAGCCAATCAAACAATCCGCAGGCTAAGGCTATCGAACTTCCTACTAGAAGCACAAAATAAATTCCTCCCAAATTTGGCATGCCCATTCTAGTATCCTCTGCAGATTTTTCCGTGTTTGCCTGAAAAATAAAATAAAAAACCGAATTTTATTTAAAAAAAAAAATCAGAGCGAGTCAAAATTTGATTTGAAAATTCTGCTTTGGTTCTGTATTGTGAATAATATATCAATTTATTTTTGTCAATGCTCTGAATACAAAGCGGGGTCCATGGTGATTCTAATGTCCATACCAATTTAAACCGTTTTGGATGCGTTTTTAGAAATCGTTTCTGAAGTCATCCTTTTGTTGTTGACTAGGTTTGTGGACCAAAAACGAACATGAGGGCAGTCTGGAATTCACTTAGGCCAATATTCAAGGCGGTATTTATGATCGCCCGGCGAATACCGGCCTTAATATCTGACAGATGTCTTTCTGTATAATGCATTTTACAGAAATTCGAGAAACAGTTTAAAAAAAAAACTCATTTATGAATGTAAAAAGTTTTGTACGTATATAATTCAGCAGCGCCTCATATTTTTAAACAAAAGTACATATTATTGATCAACTTTCATAATTAATTAATTTTTAACATTTTTGAACCTACTATTGGAATAAAATTAATCAAATGAAAACTTACTGTGCAACTTCCTGCTCCAAGTTCGAACCACCATTTTGACTTCATCTTTGCTAAAACGCCTGACTCTTGGAGCTCAAGAAGAGCTTTATTCAATATATCTCGATATGGCCAATCTGAGAACGAACTTCTAAATTAATTGAAATTATTTTAAAAAATTTTAATTCGCCTCTTACTCTTTCTCATAGCGATACCATAGCCTTTTTCATCTAACAATCCTCCGATTTGTGCTAATTGACATTTTCGTGCCACATTGTATTCTATTGATGTAGATTCCATTAAAAAAGCATAGTTGTCTTTCTCGTTCAAAACCCTTTCGACTCCTTGTTCATTTGTTTCAGGTAGCAAATCGGGATTTTGTTTCATATAATCATTCATTATCATGTAAGTCTCGTCTTCGCTGTTCTATTTTAAAACAAAACAAAAGAATCGATTATTATCTATTTAATTGTCTTATACATTAACCGTGTGTTATCAGTAATTACCCTAAAAAATGTTCTGGTACTACCACTACTCTTGGCCCCATACCTGACTCCACCTTTATTTGCAGCTAAATCATATACATCATCAATAACACTTGTAGGATTTTCAACTGTGAGACAAGCTGTTAAATTAGCCGTATAAGATGCAACCAAAATAAGTGTAAAAAACCACCAAATTGAAGACAGAAGTCTGGTCGATGGAGCTCTGACATTGATCAAAAGAAATATGTTTATGATTAAAGGATGAAATTTAAAGTGAGTTTCTTATACTATCCTACTTTGGTGCGATTTCACTTCCTTGTTGCAACAATGCTCCGGTAGCAAACCAAATTGAGTTTCCTATACTCATTTGATTTTCCAATACTTCTGGTTCTTCTATACATGGATATGGATTGTCCCACTCACCAGGAGCAATTCGACCCAAAATGTAAAAAGACAATGAAATACCAAAAAATGATACACCCAACCAAAGCCAAACTGAGGTTGCAAACGGGTCCATGAATGAAAACAGTTTAGGGGCGGCTTTACGTGGTTTTTGGTATAAAATTGAAATTCCTAGAATAAAAATGCAATAAGAAGTATTTTTGATGAAATATTGAAACATTTTTAGAAAAGAAACAGTGTGTATTTGTACATTACCTAAATTCATAAAGGGATTGGTAAAATCAACTCCAGCCTCGCGTTCAGCTGTGATTGTTAGGTCCGTAACTCCCAGATCTGCTCTCTACATATAAAAATGGATTTTCTTTTTTTAAATTTCATATGACAAGAAATGTATGTAAAAAGGTAATTGAGACAGTTCAAAAAATCTCCCACAGCACTGAAAATCTTATTTTCAACTTGAATATTAAGTGCCATGAGTTTCTGACGTATTTTTTTTTTTTATCGAAAAATCGTTTTTTGCTTCCTTTCCGACTTATAACGATTTTTTTGAATTTTTGCCCCATTATGCTTCTAATTTCGTGACCTTATCTGATTCCTAATATTTTTACTAATGCAAAAATTATTCTCAAAATGCTTTCGTTGCGGATAACGCTTTTCTCTCAAACGATTGTCAAATTCCTTTAGAATTTTTGGGGGCTCTGGGATCTTAGTACCTAGTTTTTAGGATATCAAGGGTTCAACTTTTTCAAGGTCATCAGCGGTTTTTAGCACCTCATTTATTTCTTCAAGTATTTTTCAAATCAACTGATTTTTGGAATTAAAAAAGTATACCATCTCTTAGGTCAGCTAAATGTCATCAAAGGAAAAACATATTTGAAATATTAAATAAAATACAATTTTTGTAACGTAAGTAATACATGTATAGAGGGTGATATGCATAAAGTGTGACAAAAGGCTAGAACGCATGGAATGAACCGAGACAAGAAAAAAATTTTATGGGAACGCTTCCCATTAAGTGGAGTGGAAATTTTCCAAAAAAAATAATAATTTGAAATGGAAAAATAATTATTAAATCAATTTACTTTAGATTAAGTGGTTTCAGTACATAGTTTTTGTAAAAATCAATTTTCAAGCTGAAAATTTTGAATAAAGAACTTGATTTTTTGAAGAGAAACACTGAAAATCGGATGTTCCTAGGACAACTTATGTCTTATTAAACTTTTATTGACCCAAACATATCAGTTAAAGGACGTCATTTTTGCGCAAAACAATTGATTTCCTCTGTTAGGAATGAGATGAAGTGGAACATATTCCTCTTCACCTGGAAAGAACACAGCGAACGACAATCGACATTTTTTTTATTAATATAGCTCTTAAAGAAATTTATGTATTTTTTAGCATTATTTAATAATATTTTTGTAACAACTAATTAATTAATTTATAACTTTGGTTATAAATTTAAATGTTTTCAAATGTAAATAGCTACCTAAGGGGCGAGTTATAGCGAACAGGAAAATTGATCAGGAAAATTTTTCTGATGGATTATTTAGTAAGTTCTCGATCGATTTGAAACACATAAGCTGAAGTAATCGATGACAAATGGCAATTTTAATGCACTATGTAAAAAAAAAAAACTGATTGAACAAAGGTTTTTTGATAAAAATGCATTTATTTGTTTTCCTGATGAACTTGCATCAGGAAAATAAACAAATGCTTTTTTATCAAAAATCCTACGTTCAATAAATTTTTTTTTTACATAGTGCATTAAAATTGTCATTTGTCATCGATTACTTCAGCTTATGTGTTTCAAATCGATCGAGAACTTACTAAATAATCCATCAGAAAAATTTTCCTGATCAATTTTCCTGTTCGCTATAACTCGCCCCTAAATATCCAAAAATAATTTATTCGTTTGTTTGTTCTCCCCATTAGTTTACTTTTTAATGACACTATACAATTTTAAATTTAATTGCATTTATTTATTTATTTATATGTAGTATCTTTTTAAGTTGCCTTAAATAAATATTTTTTTCTATTAAGTTACCTTCATAATTATATGAGTTGATTTGTATATTTACACAGTTTCATGAGAATAATTTTTAACATGAAAACTCTCGAAATGACTGCAAAAATGGGTTCTATCTTCTATCTACTACAAGAAAACTTGTGATCTGGATCTGCTTAAAAAACCTTATTGCTTCGGTTCCTAAAAAAAGAGAGAAACTATAATTTATTGCTAGACTACGAGGTTAAGCTTCTTAATCGACATTGTGAATTTTTACATAGTGACTGTGAGATTGTCTACATCATGGATAGAACTTAGCATTGAAGAAGACTATTTTTTTGATCTTGTTGACTGACATGCTTCGTGATTTCTTGCAAGATGAAGGCTTACTCTATTTTGTAATTCTTTTCATTCGTAACAGAGGTAATAATCGTGAATTAAACTACGAATACTTCTTGGTTTGTGCAATCCGATCATCCAATAATTGATATCTTCTATTTGTTTGGGTCAACCGAAGGGCAATACAATAATTAATTATTGATTTATGTTGTAGATTAATATTATTCGTTATTATTATTTTCATAGCTTTTTCTGTAAGCTAAACTTGGACAAGGATCGGGAAAAGGAAACACCTCCAAGCTCGAATCGCAGATATTCCAGTAGCAGGGATACCCGGAATAGATACTACATACAGTAGCGTGCGGTGTGATAAGCTTACACACATCAACGCTTTGGCTACAAACAGAGCTTAACATTTATTTATTTATTTATTTATTTATTCTTATTTATTTATCTAGCTTGCTTTGCACAGGAGGAGGATCCTTATATGTAGTTGAGACTCGAATCAAAAAATTAGTGCTTTTATATGCTTGGAAATTATTGATAGTCTCGGTCACCATCTCGACATCTCAAAGAAATAGCAGGCTTTGGTGAAACGCTGTCTACGCCACATTCTGAAGATTTTCAGGCCACAGAATATTTCTAGCCAGAAACTATGACGTAATACAAGTCAAGAACAGCTAGTTGATAACATAAAAAGCACGAACGAAAGGCGATAGATTGGTAATATATTAGACAATATTGCGAATCATGCATTTACACGGAATCCACAGAGTACGAGGCGTTTTGGAAGAACAAGAACAAGTAGATGCAAATCGAAAGATCTAGCAGGATTAGACACCCAGAGAAAGATGTGGCCACGTTCAAAATATCTACCTGCAGATCATTTAGAAGAAGGACGGGGATTACTTACTGGCTTAACAATTACAAAAGAGAGAGAGTTTGTAAAAAAGCAATGTAAGCAAATAAACACTCACCCCTACCATGATCTCGTGTACCATTCCTGTTGATGTATTCGTTGTAGAATTAAATGAACCATAATTACCATCTTTATGCATTTTAAATTCGAAATAAAATCCAAGTTTCTCAGCTAATCGCTGAATGAGTTCAATACCAAATCCTTCATAACGGTTATTTCCATCAAGCTTGGCAGTTATTTGCTTCAACATAACATGAGGTGCATTCTAAAAAAAAGAGTACCTACAGTTAAAAAAAAAATACCAGCTTTCGCTAACGAAAATAATTTTACTTGCCTGTGCTATAAGGACAACCAAACTTTTATTAGCCAAAGTTATAATATTTGTATCCAAAGGAAGTTCTGGAGGTGTATAGCGATTCATATGCAATCCACTATCTGTATGCCATTTTCCAATTGTCTCGAGACCAGTCGTTGTTAATTCAACAATTTCAATGTTATAGTCCTTACGAACACCTGCTTCCAAGAAAATTTGACCGGTAAGACCCTGTGCCACGTTCTAATAAAGAGAAGGACTGTGATAACAAAAAATACAAAATGCAAAAATAGAAGCTTAAGCTTGCCAAACGCAAGTCATTTCCAATAGAAGAACCTTTATCCCAATAATTGTTCTCATCCGAGCAGTTTATCGAAATTGGCTTATATAAATTTTTTTTTGTGTTGTCAGCATAAAGTTGAACCGCGTCGTAAAGTAAAGCCATTTCAATCGTAACAGGACAAATAACTGCAAAGAAGTGAAATTTTATTAGCAATTTAGCAGCGTTAAGTCCTATTATTATGAATAGTGAATGAGTGCAAATGTTTCAGCGAAACATGGCGCGAGCTGAAGCTATTTATTTATTTTGCTTACTGTTTCTTTCCTCGTCATCTTCCGGATATCCAAGTGTTTTGATCAAATTTTTGACTTCTGGTTGATCTGGGGAAAACATTCGGAAGGTTGTTAAGTTAACTTCGCTATATTTGAATTCTTCTAGATCAAAAGCTTGCATATCGAAGCTCCCAATAATGTAACTGTAATCTTCAGTTATAATACCAACTTGCTGAGCCTGTGGAAGAAGCAACAAATCAATGATGTCTACAAACTCACAATCAATTAAGTTTTAAATTTTGTGTATTTTCAAATATTTAGCTCTAATTTAATGATAAATTGATAACTTAAGCCCAATACTAAATATGTAGACCCAATAGATTTCAAAATACAGTTGGTCAAAATATAGCAGTAAAAATATATAACAACAAGTATTAGGAACAAACAGTAGGTGTAGGTCTACCTCTACAGTCTACACCCTCTCGTTCAGATTGAAGGCGGAATTTTTTTATTTTTCGAAAACTCAGAGGCTAAGAAAACAAAACACAGGAGTTTAAATACGGTACATGTTCTTCACACCTGGAAGTTAGAAACATACCTAACTCTAAAAAAAACATGCAATAATATAGGTACGTAGATTTGGCATAGTTTATTTTTTAAATCTGAACATAGGGTGTTTTTTAGAGGTATAGAACATTAAAATAGAATATAATGGAATATGTGGACCGTAAAATGGACGTAGTGCGCGTTAAGTATTCCGAACAGAATTTTTGCAAAATTTGGAAGCGTTGTTCAGGAGTCAGCCCATCATGTTGAATTGCCAAACTAAACTATAAACACAAATCGATTAACAGCCGTTAAAACGGCCAACAGTAAGAAAAGTGTTACCAGCTCTAAAAAAACACCCTTTATTTGCAACTCCAGTATCCAGTTATATTTTTTTGATTTACAAGCGAAAGGCTATCTAGAAACATACATGACATTTCAAAAAGTTGTGGATTTAGCAAAAAAAAACTAAAATCATTATTTTAAATTTAATCGGTTTATGTATTAAGTGGTAAGAAACTGAAAATTTATCAAAAAACGAAATTTTGCATTTTTAGGGAACTTCATAGCTTCTATGATATTGGTCGTACGAAAATCTTTCTCAAACACAATTTTTAGGCTTTTTTTTAAATTCCCGTCTGTTAAATGAACATTCAGACAAATGTTTGCCTATGTAATAAATATACATAATATTCAATTTTCCCTTTAATTCACTGCATATTTTTGCTCACCTGTCTCAGAACTTCCGGTAGTGTTTCTATTGAACCAACAATAACCACATAACTGTCATCAGATTGTCTCACTCTTCGAAGAATACTTTTGTAGTTTCCTTGTAATTGTAGATCATACCGTCGAACCGTAATTAATGGTCCGTCGGCATCGTACAAATCAATCAATTCATTGAGTACGCTTAAATAATCACCTAGAAATTGGAAATTTTATTTATTAGCCATTCATAAATCAATTATAAGAATTTAAGTAACTTAAAAATGCGCACTCAATTGTACAAAATTTATCATTATTTCCCCAAAAAAGTATCAATCTTTGTATTTTTTTTTTTTGCTTGCTTAAAGAGGATCACTTTTGACCATCTACTAATATTTGCTCATAATTTTTGAAAAGACCGATTTTAAAAAATTCTGTACCAAAAAAACCTTTCCCCCGAAAAATTGATTTTCAACCAAAAAAAATATTATAAAAAGAAACAACTACAAAGTTGTAGAACATAAAATTCTCTACATAAAAGGTCGTCTAAATAATTAAATAATACGCAAAATAAATGAAAACAAAAAAATACCCTTTTTGGGGCAGTGCGAACATAGCTTTACAATTTTATACCTGACTCATATAGAAACGTCAATCTAGTCCATCCGTAAGCTTCAATTAAATCATGAATTAGCTGAGCAATATCTTTTGGATGTGGATGCAGGTTTATCAGTCTAGATTCTGAATCGAATTCTATATCAATGTGAGAGCTCAAAAATGGCATTTCTGTGTTATCGCAAACACTCATCAAATGAACTGCTGTATTTTTCGACAAAGTTCCAAAAATTCCTCCAACACCCATCTATAAAAAAAAAAATAAAAACAAATCTTGAAATAATTGTTGCCTGTATTTACAAAATCTTTTTCTCACCATCATCATGTCACACATTTTTTTGTATGCTCCATATGAATCACCATTAGCGACCTCATTTTCTGTTAATGTAGGCTGAAGATGGACTCGCAGTCTTTTGTTTGCATCTTCAATGGCTGCTTGGAAAATTGTTTGCATTTGTTCACCATTTCGATCGCATATCATACCTTAGAAGAAGATAGAAGATAGTTTTTAAATCAAACATGGTTTTTGAAAACAAAAATGAAATATTTTATCAATATTTCATTTCCACATTCTGCTGAGTTTATTTTTAAATACTTGTCAGCGTTGAAGATATATTATTATACTGATCATGACATTTTCTCTGATTTTCTATGGAATTTTTGAAAATTAAAATTTTTCTTTTGATCTAATTACCAATTGTAATGCCATCCGAAAAGACAACTTCGAATCCTATTGCAATAGTGATCAACTGAAGAATTATCATTTTGAGTGAATGTGAATGTCAAGACCGAATAGTTTGTTGTTATAGTTTGTTTTTTTTTCGGTTTTTTTTTAACTCATTTATTTTCCATTTGAATATTTTCTTATACTTAGTCTATTTTTATAAATTTATTTATTGATACACAAAACTTAGTGGCAGAACTTTTTTGGAGGAAAGATGAAAAACGACTGAGGACAGATGTGTTCTAGTTTTTAGAAAATTAATATTTGGAAATTGGATGGTTTTGTGTTGAAATTCTCAAAAAGTCCAGTATAGAGAAAGTAGTTTTGTTTTACTCTTCAGAATTGAGAACTGTTTGTATAGTTTTTACAATGCAGAGAATGAGCTTTTGAAAAATAATTTCGTAAGAGAAATCGTCAGTTTTTAGGATTGAAAAAAATATTTTCAAGTTTATTATTATGCATAATTCTGAACATAAAAGTTTGTTTGTTGTTTAATGTTTATTTTTTATCAGGAAATAAACATTTTGAACATTTTCATAGTAGGTTTTTTTGCTTAATGGGGGCTTTGGCAGGATTTTTGATTTTGTTCAAGTTCAAGATTGATTTTTAAATTCAATTTAAAATCGCTATTAAAATTGAGAAATTTAGGAGAAAACTAAATTAAATTGAAAATGATGAATATCAATTCATAGTTGATGTGTTAAATAGATATACATATGTACAACAATTTTTCAACAGAATAGGAACACATTTTTTGAGAGCGATTAAACTGATCAACTAATATATTTTGCTAAATGGAAAGCGTCCGATTAAAGAGATTAAAATTAAAATTATCAAAGAAATGTTCGTCCTCAAAGATAAAAACATGTACTCAATTAAAAATAAATTTGTCAGAGGACAGCCAAGTGGATTTTTTTTTGAAATATAAATAGTGGAAAAAATTTGTCAAAAAAAGTTTTCCTCCTATAAAAAAAGGTTGGAAAAAAAGCTGAAAAAATGTCATGAATTTAATCAAAAAAAAAATTGGTAATAAAAAGGATTTGTCATAATAAATTTTCGTTCTCAAAAAATGCATTAAAAAATTTTCAAAAAAAAACTATTTGTGAAAAAAAAAAATCTTCAAAAAAAAGGTCTGTCAAATATTTTTTGGTCGGTTTAGCTTTTACACTCGACGATTCACCGTTGTGATGGTTTTTGCTTGGCTATTTGCAGTCTTCGAGGAAAAAAAATTACGAAAATCGGACTAGCGGAAGTGTCTTCTTTTCAAAATTGCAGCTGGTAACACTTAAAAACCATATTGCATTCTGTAACTTTACTGATTATTTTCGTAGAATACCAATTTTTGGCGCCTGCTACTTTTCGCGATCCTCATAGCTAAAAAAAAGTTCAGTACATGCAATATGTAGACATCTATCTATTCTGGATCTACTGGATTTTTGGTTTAAACTATTTTTTAGTCAGATTAATAGATTCATCACGAAACCGGAATAGCGGCCATCTCTTATGAAAAATGAGGGGTAAAAACTAAGTGGATGTACTCCTTACCTACAATTTAAATTTCACTGGACTCCGATTTAATGCAAATCTGGACTAAAGGTGTTTTCTTGAAAGAAATCCCTCGCGTTTGCAATTGACATTTAAATTGTTGATGTTGCTTTGGAAAGAAGCAGTGTTTCCAAAAGTGGGTGCAAAAAAAAAATATGTTTTAAGACATATCCAATAAAAAGGTTGTTAAAATATTTGTGTGTACATGATTATGTTTGTCCATCCGATCAAGGTAAATGGGACCTATTCAATAATTGTGCCCTATTTTAATTTAACGGTTAACCCTTAATGTGAAACAAAAATAAAGTAACAAAAAAAATCCTTTCTGCAAATGGTGTTTTCAATCATTTTATTTTTATAATTTTTCAATATACATCCATATGTATGTATAAAATATTTTTTTTTTTACTACAGCTTCAATATCAATGTTCGCTACTTTCTTCGTTATTATCATTTGCTTCTAGTGTCGAAGAAGAATTTCTAGAATAGATTGACCCAGTGCTATGAACAACTTTAGTGTCACTCGAAAAATCTACCACAATTTTGAATTCTTCTTTCAGTGCTTCAGTGAATGGAACCTAAAAATAAAATTTTATAAAATATAGCTTAAAGAATTGAAAATAAATATTATTGTTATAAGAACCATGAAGTTGAATATTTTGCCAAGTTTTTACCGAACTCTAAAGTTAAAAAAAAAAAAAATTCAAAAGCGGTGCAAAAATAAAAGTAAAAAAACACAAGATAATATTTTGAAAATTTTGACAATGAGATAATCGTCTAGGTAAAAATGAAGATACGGGATTTGATAAAAAAAAACCTTGATTGTCTTATGAGTTTACTGTCAATTTGTCTTTTATTGAAGAAGCATCAAAACCGAAGATGATTAATGGTGTATCGAAAAATACGAGTTTTTGAAAAAATAAAATATAAACATCATTAGAGCTAGAGATTTTAGAAAAAAAAAAAACAATTCGTTTTATTTATAAATTTGCTTACGTCTTTTTAAAAAAACAGAAACTTAAAAACAAAATTTTCATGGTTCATATATTAATAGGCAACGATAATAGTAAATATATTTTTAACGTTTGATACAACATTGTTATTCATCTTATATGGTTTGTATATTAAAAAAATTACCTGAAAATGCCTTGCCTTCCTGAACACAAAGAATAGCCAATCTATTATGCCACACCCCGCAGCTACTAAACTTCCAACCAAAAGCACAAAGTAGACACCACCCAAATTTGGCATTCCCAGCTTTTCGGCTTCCGATTGTTCTTGTTTAGCCTTTTAAAAATAAAATAGATTTTTTACTGGGTTTACAAAAAAAAAGGTGAGTAGCCATTTGAGAATGAAAAACGGTACTCCTAGTAGGTTTCAAGTCGGTTTCAAAGTTACAACTGGATATATAGCAGAGTGGTAAAAACTATCATTTAGTGACTGCAGAGAAGTCATGACTAAGTTTTGTTTTAAAAGTGTTTTCAATTCAAAAATAACTTTAACTTTTAAAACAAAAGTAATTTTAGTAAGTTAATTTGACTCAAGTGTCTTTAACTTAAAGTCCTTAAAGTCAATACTAATTTTTTGTCAACTTTAAAGTCAGTATGACGACAGTCTCTTAAATAAATCACTTGGGTCCTTGAATCATTTGACTGCATTTTTATAAAAGTATTTGTTCCCGACTTCTGTTAGCTGAGTTAATTTTATTTTTAAGTAGCTATTATTCAGAGCTCTATTACAATAATTAAATGAAACCAAACAACTTCTTTCAAGAGACTTCCTTCAAATTGCGGACTGAATTTAAAAATTCACTGAAAATTTATATTGACTTTCAAATGGCTTCAAAGACTTTAAAAAGTCGTAGTGTACTTGAATCGACTTGACTTTAGGTAAGTTGACTTCATCAATTGGAATTAAGTCATAACCACAAAACTTAAATTTTAGACAAAGATTCTTGTAAGTTTACTGTGAACTTACTGACTGCAGTCAACTAAAGTCCTTAGCTATCGAGAGTTTTCTAGTGAAATTATTCTCAAATGGACCATGTTCCTTTAAAGAACAAAATTTTACCGTACAACCGCTAGTTCCGACTTCATTCCACCATTTATTTTTCAATTTCGACAACACTCCTCCCTCTTGAAGCTTAAGCAGAGCGTCATTTATTTTGTCACGATATGGCCAATCTGTTTACACAAAAATACTGAATAACTATTACAATATTTTAGGAAAAATTGCTCTCCTTACTTTTCCTCATAGCAATGCCATAACTCTTCTCATCTAGCAGTTTTCCAATTTGTGTTAGATTACAGGTCCTTGCAACATGGTATTCAATAGACGTCGATTCCATCAAAAAAGCGTAATTGCCCTCGTGTATTTTTTCGACCCCAGCCTCGTTGGTGGTTGTCAAATATTCCGGATGCGCATTCATGTATTCATTCATTTTTACAAATTTAGGATCTGCCGAAGCCTGAAATTAAATTTTAAAATATTTTCTATATTTTTATAATATAAGATAAGAACCTTAAAAAAATTCCTTGTGCTTCCTTTACTTTTAGCTCCGTAGTTAATACCACCTTTTCGTTCGGCAAGGTCATTTACATCGTTTATGAGACTAGTAGGGGTTTCAACAGTGAGACAAGCTGCCAAATTTGCTGTGTAACTAGCAACAATAATATTTGTGAATAGCCAAAAAAATGAAGCTAACACTCTTGTCGATAAGGCTCTGGAAATTTTCAAAATTATTAAAGTTTCGTATTGTAATCAGTGTATTTGATAAATTTACTTTGGTGCAATTTCAGAACCTTGTTGCAGTAAGGATCCTGTTGAAAACCACAAAGAATTTCCCAAACTTAATTGATTATCTAATTCGGCTGGATCTTCAATACATGGAAATGGATTATCCCATTCCTGTGGAGCTATTCGTCCCAAAATGAATAAACCAAGCGATACACCAAAATAGGCGACACCCAAACAAACCCAAACTTGTCCAGAAAATGGATCCATGAAAGAGAATAGTTTTGGGGGATCCTTGTGTGGCTTTTGGTATAATATTGAAATTCCTAAAATTATTTTAAGAAAATAGTGAAAGTGGTTTGGACAGAAAAAAAAGGAATGAGGAAATGTTTACCTAAGTTCATAAATGGAATGGTAAAGTCAACTCCAG
Organism: Syrphus vitripennis; assembly: GCA_958431115.1. Classification (NCBI taxonomy): domain Eukaryota; kingdom Metazoa; phylum Arthropoda; class Insecta; order Diptera; family Syrphidae; genus Syrphus; species Syrphus vitripennis. Next base: position 41,914,289 of record OY288108.1, read on the forward strand.
CCTCACGTTCAGATGTAATTGTTAAATCAGTCACTGCAAGATCAGCTCTCTAAAATGAAAAGAAAAAAACAATTTTTTTAGTGTACCAATTTTTTCAGCCTACGAAAACATTTTGAAGTTAGTTTGTGAGATATTACGCAAGACGATTATTTCGTCCCTCAAAAACTACAAATTGTGAATTAACTCAAAGGTCCAATGTCGAAATTTGTTTAAAGACATTGGAAATTATTTTTCTCGCATATACAAATTCATTGCTATCGTGAACTAATTTTCCCTCAGAATTTCTCCCTTCTTTGAAAATTGGGAATAACTTGAATTATGTTCGAAGTGATCCTTGGAATTTATTGGAATCGAGCCTATTGCACAGTGGAACATTTAAAATAGGTCAAATTCGTGGCCACAAAATGTAGTAATTATCGGTGTTTTAAATTTTCAAAAAAATGAGAAATTTGGAGGGAAATTTTGTTCACAATAGTCTTGAAATTTGGCCCTCTGAATAATCAGCCATGTAGGCCTTTTCAACAATTCAACAACAAAATTGCGACTTACTCCTTCCATAATTTCTTTCACCATTCCACTGGACACATTATTAATTGTATCATATGCTCCGTAATTATCATCTACGTGTTCAATGAATGTAAAATTGAAGCCTAATTTTTGAGCTAACTCATATATTAAATCAATTCCAAATCCTTCGTATTGACTATTTCCGGATAGTTGTACTGGAGAGTCCTTTAACATAGCATGTGGTTTATTCTGAAAAAAAAAATGAAGTGCTTAGGTTCATTAGTTTTCGTTTTTCTGAAATAAACTTACCTTTCCCAATAGAACAATGAAAGTTTTATTTACCAACGATAATTCACCAGGATCAATTATAACACTAGATGGAGGACTTCGACTTATAGTAAGTCCTTTTTCTGTATGCCATGTACCAATTTTACCAATACCTGATGACGTTAACTCTACAATTTCCAGGGTATAGTCCGTTCGGACGCCTTGTTCAAAAAATATTTTCCCCGTAAGACCATTTGTGTCGCTCTTAAATAGAAACAAAATTTCTGCTACATCGCAGTAGTATTGAGAAAGTATACAAAATATTTTTTACCACAGCCATGTAGTTGTCAAATGATTCACCTATTCCCCAAACGCTTTCATCTGAACAATTTAAAGGAATTGTTCGAAATTGAAGTTCCTTCGAAGCATCTGCATAGAGATGAACAGCATCGTAGAGCAAAGCCATTTCTATTGTTATGGGACATGTGACTAAAAAAAATAAAAGTAAAATGAATCAATTTATTTCAAATATTTAGATAAGAAAAGGCCTAATATATCATAATTTCTAGGGAGCCATTGTGGCCGTTGTATTAGCAAAAAATCTTTTTTTATGTTTTTTATAAAAAGATAAACACAGTGCAAGCGTTAGGAAAATAGGGAAGGATTTAAAAGAAGGTACCGATGCACATTGTTTTAAAGTTCTGAACATTAAAGAGGGAGGGAAAGCCAGAGCTGAGTAAAGCATTCCACATTTTCATGGTGCGGCTAAAGAAAGAATCTCTGCATTTTACAGAACGTCCGAAGTTGGCTCAAAGGTAAACTGATGCGCATTCCTAACAGTGCGAGTATTACGGTTAAGTTGCTTAAGGGGAGGAATCCAACTTTCTATTTCACTGGAACACTATTTGTGAAACATTGCGGTGGTGCTCTAGAGATGCTAATGTTTCTGTCACTGTTCTATCATCTATCATTTTTAATGCTCTACTTTGGATTCTAAAAACTCAAGTGGGTTATTGGAGCACCGTCCCAAATATGAGAATTATACTCAAGTTTTGGACGAATAAAGGCTTTAAAAAATGATAAGCTTTCAGTTTCCTCAGTGCAAGTGCCACTTATGGACAGTGGCAAGGGGGGTGGGTTCCGCTTTAACTACAGAAAACAGCATTGAGTTTTCGAAGCATTAAATTCTACACGATTTTTAGTTCCCCATTGGACAATGCTGTCGAGATCAGAATTTAATGAGCTAATCATACGCTGCCGTTTAAGTTTCACTTCCTTAGAACAAGGATGTGAATCTAGAAACGAATTTGAAAAGTTGAGAGTACTGTTGTCAGAAAAACAATTTAATGAATTAGAAGTTTCAGACAAAAGATCATTAATAAATATTAGGATGAGAGTTGGAGACTAAACGAAGCCTAGGGATTAATGGGTATCAGACTTTCTTATCCAACGAAGAAGAGATTCATCGAAACCAAATGCACGCATTTTCCATAAGATAGCTTGATGCCAAACCCTATCAAATGCTTTTAAAATATCAAGTGCAATAATCTTATTTTCTCCAAAACGATGTAAAGATATACCATCAGATCACCGGTGGCCCTACTCCTACGAAAGACGTATTGCAGGTTATTAAGAAAAGAAGCTTCAGTTCTTCGAGATATTTCTTGAGCTGAAAATTGTTCAGCGTTTCCATGACCTTGGAAAGAAGGGCGTGAGTGGAATTGAATGGTAGTTTGAGGGTGAGGAAGATTCGCCTTTTTTGGGGACAAATGCAGTTTTCCATTCGCTCGGAAAGAGACCAGTAGAGTAGGACAGATGGAAAAACTTACGCAGTGGCAGCGTAGAAGAACACCTCTTCAGAACAATCGGGGAATACTATTCGGACTATTTTGATCATGAAAAAAAAACTATTTCTAAACCAGAAAATAAGGACCCCTTGATCAGAAATTTGTAATAATCGTTCCAATGTGCGCCGACCGTTAAAAACAGACTTCGCCAAAAAAAATAGTCATTTACTTACTATTTCTTTCATTATCATCCTCAGGATATCCTAATTCTTGAATCAGTTCTTTAACAAGTGGCTGATCTGGAGAAAACATCCGGAAACTAGTGATGTTAGCTTCGCTATATCTGTAATCTTGCAAATCAATAGTCTGCAGATCTAAATTTCCAATTATATATTTAAATTCCTCAGTGATGATTCCAACCTGTTTTGCCTATTTCCAATAATTTAAAAAAAAAATGAAAGAAAATTTGAAAAATGCTCTTGCTTACCTGTCTCAAAACTTCTGGTAGTGATTGCGTGGATCCGACCAGTACAACATTCCTATCATCTGATTTTCGGACTCTTCGTAAGACAGCTCTATAATTTCCATTTAATTGCAAATCGTATCGTCTAACTGTCATAAATGGACTTCTAAGTTTATATAATTCCATTAACTCATTAAGAATCGGAAGGAATTCGGCTGCAACAAAAAAGAGGAAGAGATTTGTTGTTGTTATTTTTAAAAATTATAATTGGACACATTTTTACCTGATTCATAGAGGAACGTAAAGCTATTCCAATCGTATGCAGCTACAATGTCATATATAACCCTAGCAATATCTGTAGCCTGAGGATGCAAGTTAATGATGGGTTTTTCAATTCCAATATTCATATGAGAGTAAATGTATGGAATTGCCTTTAGATCACAAGTTGTCATCAAATGTAAAGCTGAATTTCTAGCCGAAGGCCCGAAAACTCCAGCAATACCTTGCTAGAAAAATAAATTTAACTATTAGTCCAGTCATGTAAGAGATAAAAACACCAAAAGGTGGGTTAAGGTGTATCTGTATAGCCCTATAAGCTATAATGTGTGTTTTGTAGAAAAATTAAAACTATCTTATCTATAAATTATGATCGTGCTACTTCGGTATGTGAGAGCAAAGACAAAAACAACGGTATTCAAGCATTTTGATCATTCTTAGAAATAACATTTTTTTTTAATTCGTTCTTTTTTAATTAAACATAAAACAAAATGTTACTGTTTCCGTCGTTTGCGAGAAACCTATACTTTGTCATCACTTTGCAATTTATCTCTCTTTGCAAATATGAATGAGCTCAAGTGCAAAAACAGTAATTTTGAAATTCCTTAAACAATTTAATTGCATTGTTTTCATTGTTTTAAGAAATTCAAAATATTATAAAAGAATGGCGTAGAAATCTCTTCGATAATATTCATAATTTGTAGGTTATCGGCGAAGAATTCGAATTTTTGTCATTTTGCTATTTTTTCCAAGCGATCAGTGGGAAAGAGAAAAGTGTGAAAAAAAACATTATTTAAAAGACCTTTCAATGGAATTTATCGTGGCAAAAGTTATGCGTGAAAAAACAATTCAGTGGGTCTTTTAAACCTTAAAAGTTATCGTGGCACTCATATCGATAATCTTGCAGTTTCTTCGGTAGACCATGAGAAAGCTACTAGGTGATGCGAAACAGTCGATGAAGAAACAATAAAAACAATGGGGCATATTCATAGTCGTCTGACAAGGTGTTTCTTTGTCTCTTCTAAGCTAACCTGGAGTTAATGTTATTCATAGACAATTTGGACCCGGGTCCAAAAGATAAACTGGAGCTCAACTTTAAGAACGGCTGACTCTTTGACTAAGTTGTTTTTTTTTGTCTATCTATCAAAAAATGTATTGAATTTCAAGTACTACTAAAATTGTAGTAGATTTCTGTTTTTTACTACACAGAGCTGCAAAATTCTCTATGAATAGCAGCTGTTTCTAACCTGTGTGTTAACTTTAGACTCGAGGCCAGTTGGACTCGGTTCTAAAATTTGACTATGAATATGCCCCAATGTATTGTTGTCAATTCAATCATAGCAATGTGTTGTTGTTCCTTTGTCGTCTCCAAATATTTCGCCGCAAGAATATCGGATCTGCTTTAGCCACAGATGCACAACTGCTATAATATTCCATTGGTAAGGAAATTAGTTTTTGAAAGATCACAGAAAAAAAATTGTATGGTAGGTGCCGTTTTTTTTACATGCATGCAACTATATGTACTATAAGGAAAAAGTTAAAAAAATGTATACAAATTAGTACATTAATTTAGTGATTTATAATCGTTGCGACAAAACTTATTTTTCTCAAAAATGGCTTTAACGATTTTGATGAAATTTTTTTTATAAAAGTGAGCATTGAAAATAATTCCTTAAAAATATGTTACGTACTAAAGAACTGCATTATTGGTTAGAATTAAATATTTTATGGATTTAAAAAATATAATTTTTTTTTGCTCATTTTATCATATTATTACGATTATAATGGATTTTTATGTTGCTTCATGTTAAATTTTTTATGTACATATTCATACTTAAATATTTTGATAAAACTATCTAAATTTAAATTTAACTCTCATCACAAAAATATTAAAAAGTGACAAGTGCCTCTGAAGCGCAAGGGTTAATTTAGTATCATTTTTCAGGTCCCACAACTACATAATTATTAATAAAAAACCGCCAACCAAAATTTGTTCCTTTCTAAAAGGTGAAATAAATTTTTTATAAATATGTAATAATTATATTTAAGTAGGTATTTTTACCATCAACATGCCGCACAAGGTCATATAACCACCATAGGAATTACCATACACAATTTCTTCTGATATAGCCTCAAGGTGAATCTCCAAATCTGCATTTACAGCATCAATAGCACTTCTAAAAATTGTATCCATCTGAGGGAAATTTTGGTCGGCTATTAAGCCTGGAGAAAAAACAAACACAAAATATAATGTGGAACGATCGAAAAAAAAAGATTTTTTTTTGTTAGTTATTTTCGTCATAGATTCTGAGAAGAAATTATATTTTTATATTTCAAAAATATTCACACTATAAGTATATACCAATGTTTATGATATTCGTGTTGGAATCTATTGGATCTTTTCCATAAGACCGCGAAGAAGAGTACTCGTATGTCCATGTCGATTGAATCAATGCTACAAGAAGACCGCCAATGACAACTGGAGACACTTTACTTAAAAGTTTCATGTTTTGAGGAAATATCAATTGACTTTTATTGCTTTAACACATTTTTTTCAAATATAAAAATAAAAAGAAATTTTTTTTTTTTTGAAAATTCTGAAAAACTTAAAATAATTTCAAACAACTTGGCGATGATGTGAAGGTACGAGTATATGTTCAACAGAATGGAAAAGATCGACTGAAAAGTATTTTTTTTATGGGACATGGAAAAGCTTTCTATTAGGTGAACACACTCTTAAAAATATGTCCGGCGAGAGCTTGTCCAAAATATGAAAAAAAAAATTTTTTAAATACTCTTCTTGTTGATATTGGGGTAGACAAAACAGAGAGGGATTAAAAAAATTAAATACTTTTTCAAAATCTATGCGAATAGGTAGGTCGAATACTCATAACTTCCTATAAGAATGGTGTGTTTTTTAAAGTATGTATTTTATTTGCCTTTGTTTTGAAATAATGGTGTCTAGAGACGTATTTATCAGAAAAAAATATATATTTAATGATTAAAGGGTGTTCCGGAGTGAACTAAACCAGTAAATTTCAACTTTTTTGGTTGTTGATGTATTTGCATATAAGACCGTTTTTTTTTTTCAATTTCATTTGATATTTTGTTTTATAAAACATGTTTTGTAGAAGTAAATAGTTTTTGCTTTCAAATTTACATAAAATCGACGTGGGAAGGGTAAATTAATCAGTCAGTTAGATTCTTATCATTAAAAAATTAAAATGGATGAAAAATTCTGAATATTGAAAAAAGTGCACGTGCAGCTTCTAAAATAATTCCAAATTTTGATTTTTCAAGATCGATGATAAAATTCCATCGTCAGGCTAATTTGTCAATCATTGCCTGGTTTACATTTGGGCTGCCAGCAAGTAACACATCATCATCTGTATGCATAAGCAGCATCAACTGCAAACGGTTTATCCAGCTCCGATGATATCATGGATGTCGTTAATGTACGAGTACAATGCAAAAAAATGGACTTAATATAAGTACCCTTGTTTAACACTCAATGACGTTATGAACCATTCCGATAGCTTCTTCGCCTTGAAATCAAGGAAAGCACTGCAGACTTTCTTGTTTTTAAATTTTTTTCTAAATTATGTAGCCTTCTCTAAAGCCAGCCTGGAACTTATTTAGGATTGATTTTTCCTTTTCTAACTTCTGTAGCCGAGAGAAGATCACTTCTGCAAAAATCCCTGGCTTCGAGTCCATGCAGGATATCCCTCTGTTGTTTTAAATTACTGTCCCCTTTTTTATAGATAGGAAATGGCACTACGAACTAACTCTAAAATAAATTAATTACCAATAGCCAAAATCAGCTAACTCCCACCGAAATTTTGTTGGGAATTAATTTATAAATTTAGGAGTTGGTTCACATGGGACTTAGTTGGTTTTGAAATAAAGCCTGATGCACTAAATCACAATATGAATTAAGATACAGGATTTATTCAAGGTTTCTTTAAATCCGGATTCTTACAAAAGTGAAGATATGTATTCGAGTTATGTATAGTAATAATGATCGGTGAATCGTTGCAGCGAAAGTTTTTTCGCATGCTACTTCGAACCATTTCTGTTTACCCTCAAACCTTTCAGCTTGACTTTTTATCACAACTGTAGACTTGATTACTTCAATTAACTTTTCAGCAGTTCAATGATCTCTCTCAAATTTTATATCTGCAACTAATTCATGTCGCCTAAGTTTTTAATATTCGGTTGCAGCAATATTTAAAATGACATATTTTGTAGGGAAGACTTATAAGTTTGTTTAATTTAAAAGCGATTGGTGTAATCGAACGCTTTAACTATTTATTCCATTTAAGTTTGGGAAAAAGATTCATGTGGACCAGTGAGAGTAATATGACCATGTGGTCGAAAAAGATTTGATCCTCAACCTTGATCCCTTTTATATTTTTAACCACGCTAAAAGGTGCGCTGTATAAATCTATTGTCGATGATCCAGTTGATTCTATTAAAGTAAAGTTTCCGTCTGCACCTTCACATGCTTCTAAAGCTTTTCTCAATTTTATATTTAATATCTTGTCATTTGAAGCTATACGTATATATGAGCAGGAAATTGAAAAATGTCACTCCATCTGCTTGTTTCTAATCCTAGCGTTAAAATCTCCAATAAAAACACAATTTTGAATATAATATAAATATAATAATCACTGCTATGGTTTTCGTCCTTCCTCCTTCTTCTTCATTTACCAGGGATTATCATGATCTCGATTGGGACCACAGTGCTACTGCTTCGTCGACAGGTCTCCCGGTTTTAGATTGTTCCATGTCTGACTAAATGCAGGATGTCGTTGCGTTCGTTTCATCAGTCTTCATCCCATTTATTGCAGTTAAAAAAAACAGCATGTCTTTCTGCAACTCGATCCATTTTGTTTTACACAAAGTTTCCCCTTGTTCTCTCAAATCTAGCCCTTTGTACAGTTGCCAAAGATGCTTAATGCTGATCCTTTACAGATAATTCGTGTATTTTAAGTCTCTTCTGATCGCAAGAGTTGATTGATAGGCACATTTTAAAAACTGAGAAGACTTCTTTTATTCTTCATCGTCAAAACTTCTATTCAAAAGCTGTCTAGCTTCCATGTCTTGTGTGTTTTTGAACCCTTAAAACTTAAATCCATTAAGATTCCGATGGAAAACAGAGAATCTTTACTTTCTCTTTCTTCTGTGTGTCTATTTTTGTGTTTTATAGACTTTGAAAAAAAAAAAAAAACAATCTTTTGTTATGTAGGCATTTTTTAGTAGGATTGAAAATTTTGGCATCTTGAGGCATAGGCAATTTAATAAATAGGTATACCAATCAAGCTTTTCCATGTAACCGACAGCGACCGTTTAAACAAAACACCACTCAGTCGTTTTTCTCCATTCCTTTGAATAAGATCAATCTACTTAAAACGCGCATCAATTTTTTTGTATTTTGTTTTCTTTTTTTATTAATAGATTTTTGAATGATGAATTCAAAATAACATATTTAATTTTTTTCTCCAATTTTGATGTTTCTATTTATTTTTTTCAAAATGAAAATAAAAAGTGTGGTTCCATTCATTGTCATTTTGGTGTCGTCATTTTCTATGGTCATGACTTATTCAAATTATCAACAAAAATCAGATAGTATTCGAATTGGTAAATAGTGATGTTTTTTTTTTTTTTTGAAAAGTGTTTTGTCTACCGAAATTCTTAAATATAGATTGGAAACGTATTTTTTTAATTCATTTATGTTATAAATATTATTTTAAAAATAAATCTCTATGGTAGACAATTTCTTTCTTTTTTTATTTTGTTGTTGATATTTTGGTTGGTGGGTGTTAGTTTTTTTTTTTTAAACAAACTATGACACCGGCAGCGACGATTTTTGTATTAAAAAAAAAAAACATAAAACGACTCGTATGTAAATAAACTATGCTTCGCCAACAGGTTTAATTTCAGACAACAATGCCGAACAAATGTCAATAATTTTTGAGAGTGCAATAGCAAGGGCTAATCTTTTTCTGTCCACTCCTCTAATTTTCGACCAGGCTGTAGTGGGATTTGGAAATGCATATGAATCAGTCCAAAAACTATGCGAAATGATGGCGGTAAAATTCAAGATTAAATGTTTCATTACATTTCTAATAATTTTATGTTTTTTTTTAGAATGGAATTGGTGGAATTTTCGGAACAACATCAAAAAGCACCAGTTTGCATATGATGAATATTTGTGATTCAAAAGAAGTTCCATACATTTACTCCCACAAAGAGTTTGATCCAAATAAACCGGTGATCAATTTACATCCTTTGCCAGAGGATATAGCTAAATGTTTGTATGAGCTTATTCAAGCGTTTGATTGGAGCAGTTTTACGTTTCTCTATGAGTCAGGTTTGCAACAAAAATCAAAAATCATTTGAAATGAAAATAAAAATAATAAATTTCTTTTATCGTAGGAGATTTCCTACCCATTTTAAAAGGTTTACTGGAAATGTATGCTGAAGGTGAGGGACCATATATAACGGTTCGTCGATACGGTGGGGAACCAAATGGAGATTTTAGAAGTATCTTGCGAAAAATTAGAACATCACGAGATGTTTGCATTGTCATAGTTGGTTCAAAGGAAACTATTCCGGATCTTTTAACTCAGGTTAGAGTCTGTTTATTTTATTTTTGCTGTCAGAATAAGGTCAGATATTCGTACAATTTAGTCCCATGTCTTTATACTTTAAAGGCTTGTTCCACAATGTCTGATTCCAACTAAGCTACTTGAAACTTACTCGTCACTTGTAGTCCTTATTTACGTTACACAATATTCAAATAGCTCTATTTAGTAATTAAACTTGTGAACATATTTTATTGGCCAGATTGGCTGATTGGCCAATTGAAACGCCAAGTAAAACAAAAAATATCAGTGCGACCCTAAAAAAACAAATGTATAATTTAAACGTATAATTCTTTCAATTAACTATCGCGGCGGCGGGTTAAAAATACCGAAAATATTTTAAGTAAAACGACATCGCTTAAAAAATAACAAATTTGATTTGATATTAGATTTAGATATTAAAAAAAAATATTTTCATGAGTCATGTCTGGAAAATTGGAAAGTGAAAATAGTATGTGTACTTTTGTAATTTACAATTTTCTCAAAATTCTGAACTCAAAAACATCTGGTTTCAAGAATTAGATGACCAGTCATACCTAATTAAATAATAAAAAAAAAATTAATTATAAAAAATTTAAATAAAGTTTTTTAAAATTTTATTTTGTATTCCAAAATTCCATGTACAGGAAGAAAAAAATTCTGTTCGAACATAATTCTGTGTTCTATTATTCTGCTTTTCCACTACTCTGTATTCCGCAATTTTATAATTCCAGAATTTTGTATTTCAAAACACTGCGTAAATCCAGAATTTTGTATTTCAAAACTCTGTAATAATTTTGAACAGGTTTTAAGTCCTGTATATTTTAATATATTATATACATACATATCTATGTTTTTACAAATTCTAATTTAAATATAAAAGAAATCTTATTTTTAAATTTCATATTTCGATGCATAGGCACAACAAATAGGATTGATTACAGAAACTTACAAATACATAATTGGAAACTTAGATCTACAAACTCTCGATTTGGAAGAATTTAAATACAGTGAAGCGAATATTACTGGCATAAGAATGTTTTCACCAGATAAGCCAGAAGTTAAACAACTGATTACAGCTTTGGGATATCCAGAAGATGATATTGAAAGAAATAGTTAAGATATAATTTTTTTTTTTTTTTTTTGAAAATAAAATAAAATGGAAGATCTTTTTTTATTGCTATAGTTTCCTGTCCTATAACTATTGAAATGGCATTGCTTTATGATGCAGTTAATCTTTTTGCTGAAGGTACAAAATCAGTTGAACTCAAATCAGACCGTTTGACTTGTGATAATAAAACAGAAGTTTTGGACAATGGTTTTACTTTCGCTAACTATTTGGCTCTGGTAAGCAAAGTCATAATTTTTTTTTTTGTGCATTTTTCTTTTTTTTCAAATTTGAATTTTTTTTTTATATATTAAAAGAGTGAAGTTCATGGAATAACTGGAAAAGTATTACTTAATGGACGCAAACGTTCGAATTATACATTTGAAATTGTAGAACTGACAGCATCTGGCATAGCAACTATTGGTCATTGGCATTCACATGGAAATTTAAGTTTCAATAGATTTGAGCCATCAGAAGTAATTATGAGCACTGAAGAATTGACGTTAGTAAATAAAACATTTATAGTTCTTTTGGCTTTGGTAAGTTAAAAAATTCATACATTTCATTAGTTTCATAAAACGTTTGGTGTAAAATATGACTCCCAATCGTATGTAAAATTCTTCTTTGCTATGAGTTGTGTTGTTTGCAATTTATTTTCTCCAAATGTTGTCTGGTGTTTACATTTACGTAGTAAAAAAAAATCTACCGACAATATTCGGTAATCGATTGTTTTCAAAAATAAAAAAAAAAATTCCCAAAAAAATAATAGTCACCAATTTTCAAAACATTGAGCTTTAGCAAAAAAACTGATTTTCTTTCACAAATTCAAAAATGTTTTAATTTAAATTTGCAATATTATTAAGATTCTATACATGTGTAAGTACATATGAATATGTACATATATATTTCATAAAAATTTTGATCATAATTTCAATTATATCAAAGTCCTTAAAGTTATTTTCAAGATATATATGTTTTATATAGTAGTAACTACATATATTCGTTAATAAAAATACCCTTGTCTGGAAAATATTTCATATTCCGATTCTATTTTAAGTAACAAAACTTTTTGACCATGTTTCATGAAAGTACCCTTATTTGTTACATGTTTATGGTAATATTCCCATCTTTTCCAACATTTTTCAAACGACTCCAAAATCACCCTATTACCTACAGTAAATATTTCCTTGCTTTCTTCTGATTATTGATCTTGATAACAAGTGAACCATCGATGACAAGTTTTTAAAGTTACATTATTTTTTCCTGTTTTCCTATTATATTGAAAAGATAATCATCCTTGAAAATAGCCCACTTTTGGTTCCATTTCTATCAGCACAGTGTTGAAATTCATATGGAAAAAGGCAAAAAATAAATTCTGGGGGCAATTTTGAGGAGCCCTAATTTTAGTTAGTTTATGAAAATATTTGCCCACCTAGTTCATTTGTAGCTATCCTCTTTCAGAATTTACATTCATTTTTAGAACTAACACTTTGCAAAACTAAATCACCAAAATGGGAGCTTTGTTTGGCATAGTTGACTTAATGTATGCATTTGCATATTGTTTGCATTAGTTTATAATTAATTCAAATATTAATTCATTTAAGAACAAACCATATGCAATGGTAAGAGAAACATCGGATACATTACACGGAAATGATCGTTTTGAAGGATTTGGAATCGAACTCATTAAGGAATTAGCTGAAAAACTGGGATTCAATTTTACTTTTAATGTCCATGCTGATGATAATTACGGATGGTACAATACATCAACAAATGAGTCTACAGGAATGGTCCACGAAATTATGGTTGGGGTAAGTTTAGATTGTCCTTTTTATGATGTACATATGTATATAGTCTTTTTGTACATGCGTACCTATTCTGAGTCAAAAATTAGAAACTAATTTCGAACAAAAATCTGAAATTTTTTGAACTAATTTTAAAATTTTACTTCAATTATCTTTTCTGTAAATTATTTTTTGTAAGGAAAACAGACTTTAGGTAATTTATTTTGAAACACCCGGTTAAATTTTTTTTTTTTTAAACAGGATTTTTATACACTTGAAAATTTCCCTGAAAAGAAAACAAAATATAACCATATTTTCATGCTTTAAAAAATGTATGATTTTTGCAACAAACATATTCTTATCTTGGACTTTCTTTTCACTGTAAAATAGTTTTGTGCTAAAGAATGTGAAAACATATTTTTAATTTCTATACTTTTTAGTTCCCTAGTTAAAAATTGGCTCTTGTACATGTAATAATTGAAGTTTGATGCTACAGGCCGCTGGTATACCTCAGGGCAGTCATTTAGGTCGTCTTCTTTTTTAAATGCTTATAACATAAAATAATTTTCTAAGATAAAAAAGTGCTGTTAAAAAATAGTCTCATTCTTCAAATCTAAAATTCACATTGAAAAATAACTTATGATATTTAATTTTAGAATGCTGATTTAGGTGTAACTGATTTGACTATAACGGCTGAGCGTGAAGCAGGAGTTGACTTTACCATTCCATTTATGAATTTAGGTTTGTAAATTTTGTATGCTAACAAATTAAATGTTTTATTACATTTTTAACTTTTATTTAAAAAAAAAAAATATACAGGTATTTCAATTTTATACAAAAAACCTCGTAAGGATCCACCAAAGCTATTCTCTTTCATGGACCCATTTTCCGGAGCAGTTTGGGTATTTTTGGGAATCGCCTACTTCGGGGTGTCCCTAAGTTTATTTATTCTTGGACGAATATCACCGAAGGAATGGGAAAATCCATACCCATGTATTGAAGAGCCCACAGAACTAGAAAATCAATTGTCTTTGGGAAATTCGCTTTGGTTTACAACAGGATCTTTGCTGCAGCAAGGATCAGAGATTGCACCGAAGTAGGTTTTTTTTTTGGATTTGCAAATTTTTTGTGATGTCAAATCCTGGCTTGAATGCAAATATTTCAACACTTATAATTCAAACTATGCAGGGCTTTATCGACAAGGCTAGTGGCTTGCGTTTTATGGCTGTTCACACTTATTGTTGTGTCATCATATACAGCCAATTTGGCAGCTTGTTTAACAATCGAAACACCTATAAGTCTAATTGATGATGTCAATGACTTGGCTATGGAAAAAGGTGGTGTTAAATATGGTTCTAAGAAGAAGGGAAGTACGAGAAGCTTCTTTGAAGTAAGTATTAGGACTTTTGAGTGTATTTTAGATAACTTTTGAATTGAATATTTTATTTTTAGGCTTCCGATGATAAGACTTATAAAAAAATGAACAAGTTCATGAATGAACATCCGCAATATCTAACAAACACCAACGATGAAGGTGTTAAAAAAGTCGGTAAGGAAAACTATGCCTTTTTGATGGAATCGACAACAATCGAATATAACGTGCAGAGAAATTGTGATTTAGCACAAGTGGGAAAGCTATTGGATGAGAAAAGTTATGGTATTGCAATGAGAAAGAGTAAGAGATACAATTTTAATAGATTAATAATTGTAATCAACTGTAATTTAAAATTGTTTAGATTGGCCTTATCGGGATAAGATTAACAATGCACTACTGCAGCTTCAGGAAACTGGACGTCTGTCAAAAATGAAAGCAAAATGGTGGGATGAAGTAGGAACAGCAGGTTGCACAGTAAGTCACAGTTATAACTGCATTATTCTGATCTGATACAGAGAGTTTATATTTCAATCAACTTTATTTGACATACGACACCTGGCAGTCAGCAAGTGTACTGATAATATGTTGCACATTTTTTAAACCTTAGTCCAAAAAACGGAACTCAAAAATGAGGGTTACCCTACAAAAGGTTTGGTGGTTCTAAATTTTAGATTTTTTGGTACATGAAGGAAACAAATTTTCATTTTAACACTCGAATTTCAGTAGTTTTTGCAGATTTTTGCGTTAAAATTTTTAGAAAATACAATTTCAAGCAAATATGAGATTGGTAGTATTTTTGTACAGCCAATACTAACGAATCTATGGAGCTTCCAAAAAATTATTAAATTTCGTTTTTTTTTAACAGTTTATGTTTTTAATTTGTTCAGCTAAATGCCTTTAACTCTAAATATCACAAAAACTTCTGTAATTGTTGGTATATCACTTTACTTCCAAATGAAGCCATAGTCTACCTCCATCGATTGAAATATTGCTTGTCGTTTTTGGAATAGGTTTTAAGACTGCAGGTGTCAAGAACAAATCTATATAATTGTTTTCACTGCAAATTGGCATCACTGAAACTTTATCTATCTTTTGATATTCTGCATCACTTTTTTGAGGTACGCGCTTAGAATCTAGGCTTTGAGAACGATTCCTATTTTGTGCTATATATTTGAAAAAGAAAACACAAAATTTTATTCCACTTCAAATTACAATGAATTTTTTTGGCTTTATTTCCGTCGTACTAAATCAATCGCGACCGTATTTCACTGTGCCTCAAATTTCCACGGGTTCCAATGAACCCATTCAGACAAATTAAAATTTGGAATCCATTGTAAACCAGCCTTAAAATTTTGATGATCTTCCAACCGAAATTAGCAAATTTGTATTGAAAAAGACTTTCCGTAACTTGAGAAATTATCTTATTACGGCTCTAGTGCAAACATAGTATACCAGCCTTCTGAGTATTAATCCAAAATTCCAAGCCAAGCACTCCAAAGTGGGAAAAACGAATACTGAATTACTTATACTAAATTTATAATAATTAACTTAAGAATAAACATTCCATTAGGCATGTGAGTAAAATTATAGAATTTTGAGAAGCGCCAGTTTAAGTGGAATCTATCTTACTCCGAGATATAATAGAATTCATAAAATAATTAGAATTAATAAATTAATAAAATAAAAATTATGTTACCTACTTTAGGTGTTTATTTTTCCCCCTTGAGTCCATAGCTCATTCACTATAATAGGAGGCTTGTTAAAGTTGTGGACGCTAAAGAGTACAGAAATGCTAAAAATGTTTGCTATAAAATGCGTAACTGTTTTTGTAGATGGCTCTCCGTCAATTAGATTAAGTAAGAACTCAACTCGATACTTGACTACTGATTTGGAAATATCGCCTAATTTTAGGCATTATATTTTTTGTATGAAAAAACCTTAAATTGGAATACTTTAATGCGACCAAAATAAGAATAATCACCCAAAAAAATGGAAATAACGTCCAAATCAAGATCATGGCAATAACGAAGAAACTTCGTATTCAACCAAATTAGCTGTAGGTCCTTCAATAACTTGACTGGAATTGTTTACATTTCTAAGGCACTTTTCTTTTTACTTCGAAAAGAATGCCCAAAAAATAACAAAACCAATTTTCATTAAAAATAATTGGCCAATATTTCCATTTTATAATTTGGTAATAATAATTCCTTTATAATAAATTATTTTTATTTACATTTATATTACAGACCAAGGAACCAAGCGAAGCCGCTAAATTAGGTATGCCCAATGTTGGTGGAATTTATTTTGTTCTGCTGGTGGGAAGTTTAATAGCTGCAGCTTGCGGCATTTTAGATTGGTTGTTCTTTGTCTATAGAAAAGCACGACGTCATAGAGTAAGTTATGATGTAGGATACCTACTTTTTTATGTTTCACTTATTTAAATTTTTTTTTTTTTAACTTAAAGGTTCCTTTCAAAGATGCACTCAAAGAAGAATTCCAAGTTGTAGTAGACTTTTCTAATGATACAAAAATAGTTCAAAGTACTGGTTCAATTTATTCAAGACATCCTTCTTTTGCAATTGAGGCAGGGGATCTTGAAGAAAAACTAGATGAAAAGGAAGAAATTGAATTTGATTAATTAGTTGTATAAAAATGTAATTGTTTTGTTTTGTTTATTTTGTACATAAGTTCTTTTTTTGCTTTGTGAAAGATTAAAAGTTTTATTTAAAATAATAGTTGAATTTTATGCATGTATGGTATTTTTTGAAAGTGTGTAGAACATCAGTTATTATTGTTCATAAACTGAACTCATTCCGACGATTCATTATAACTTATATTAGTTTACCTCGCTCTAAACATTTTTAGAATAAAATATATGCATTTCTTTAATATTTAATGATTTTGTTAGAGGAGCTTTATTAAAATGAAAATCAAGTCTTGCTATGTATATTATCTAACTTAACCATAGATATAAATTAATAATAATAGGACACTCGGGCGTATACTTATCTTATGTTTAAAAAAAAATCAGAATTATGGTTCGAGACTTCATAATACCACATTTTCGACTTCTGTGTCATAGTAAAAACGGCACACTTAGGCGTACACGTATTTTTATTTTTTTTTTGATTAGTAACTTTTTTCATTTTCAGTTTGTGCAATACAACGTCTGATGTTTTTGACTAGCGAATAATCAAATATAAAAAAATGTTACTATTATTTTTGAAACGATAAGAAGGTCGTAAGTAGGGTCAAAAGAAAGCTGTAAGCTTTGTAAGCCCTAGAGACTTGAAATTTTGGAGAAAAAATGGAACTTTTGAGCCCTTATGCTTTCAAAACTTTCAAAATCTAAGACACCCTTATATTCATGAAGCATTTTCCAAAATATTTTCGAGATTTCAATTAAAATTAAAAATGGGTCTTTTCTAAAAATTAATCAGAGCTACACTAGGCAAAATAAACAAGTTCTAAGGCCCATTTGCTGATACAGAACATAAGTACCTACTTATGTTCCACATAAACTCTTATGTGACAGTTTACGCAGAGGAAAAAGTAGAACATAAGCGCTTAGGTTGAACATAAATATTTAAGATTCGTTTCAGCAAATGGCCCTAAGTGTTTTTTAAAGAGCTGTATCTTTAAAAAAATGAAACAAAAAGCAATCAAAAGATTTATATTCTTTGTTTCATTTTTTTTTAAGATAACATTTCTGTTCAATGACAATAAAAAGAACAGACCAAAAATTAAAAATAAATGTATGTATGTATTTGAGGAAACATTTATTTAAAATATTTTGTTTCTATTTTTGTGCTTTTTTCTGTTTTTGAAAATTCATATTTATTTAATTTGTATCAATTTTAGGTATTTAATACAAAATTTGGTACAAAATTGGCTATATTTTTTATATTTTTATTATTCATTAATGGTTTGACAGATTAATTTAAAAATTAAACTATTTAATCTTTTACTTATATATTAGGTTAGGTTAGGTTACAGTGGCGGTCAGCAGGACTGACCCACTTAAACCAGTAAGAATGGTCCATTGTGATACCACAAGGATCAGTAAGATATCCTCCTTTACTCGTTAAACCATTTTGAGCTTTTTACGAAGCGTGCGATGCTACTAATTTTAGTATTTGCTAGATCACTGGGATCGTTATAAAAGAATTCTCCTAATTGGAGTCTGCGTCTATGGGACAGAGCTGGGCATGTACAGAGAAGGTGTGGAATTGTTTCCTCCTCCTCCTCATCCATGCAACTTCTGCAGAAGTCATTAGCATGCACGCCAAGACGCGTTGCATGTCTACCTATAAGACAGGGTCCAGTAATGACACCTACAATGGAGCTAATATGCAGTCTGTTTAAGGATATTAAACCTCTGGTTTTCTTCTTATCTAATTTTGGCCACATTAATTTTGTAGCCACACAGGTAGTGATGTCATTCCACCTAAGGTTTGTACTCTCTTTAACATATTGCGTTAGCATGAGTTTGCATGTAGCGATGGGTATTCCTATGTCAGCTCTGTGTGCTGAGAGAGGTATTTTAGTTCCACTCTTGGCGAGTTCATCAGCTTTACAGTTGCCTGGTATGTTCCTGTGTCCCGGCACCCAATAAAGGTGAATATTGAATTGCTGCGCCATCTCCATGAGAGATGAACGGCAATTTAGGACTGTTTTAGAGTTCGAGGAGACAGATTCCAAGGATTTGATAGCAGCTTGGCTATCCGAAAAGATGCGGATATCTTTTATTGATATCACGTTTTCCTTCAGCCAAGATAAAGCTTCTTTAATCGCCATGAGTTCCGCCTGGAATACGCTACAATGATCAGGAAGGCGAAAAGATAGACTTAAGTTAAGTCTGTCAGAGTACACGCCCCACCGACCCCGTCATCAGTTTTTGAACCATCGGTGTAAAAATGAATCGATTCATTGTCCAAGAGTGTACCGTTTTCCCACTCGGATCTCGAAGGGATAGTCACTTGGAAATTTTTATTAAACTGTAAACGGGAGACGGTATGGTCGATATTACTTGGGAAGGATCCGAACAAATTCAGAATAGCAGTGTGGCCAATATTATTGTTGATCCACTGAGAAGAGGCCTTAAGACGGAGTGCAGTGCTCGCGGCCGTTTGTTTGCTGAATAGGTCTAGGGGTATCAGATATAACAGGATGTCCAGTGCAGCAGAGGGGGTCGATCGTAGTGCACCGCTAGTGCAAATACAAGCCGATCTTTGTACTTTTGCAAGCTTGTCCCGATTTGTAGCTGTGTCTAGAGCAGTCCACCATACAGATACTCCATAAGTTAGAATCGGTCTGATTACCGAAGTGTATAGCCAGTGAGCAATACGGGGTTGTAACCCCCATTTATTACCTATAGCTTTTTTACAAGAGAAAAGAGCTACTGTAGATTTCTTCACTCTTTCCTGTATATTAGGTTTCCAACTTAATTTCTTATCTAGAATAAGACCCAAATATTTTGCTTGATCTGAAAATTTAAGTTGTACGCCATTTATAGAAGGGGGGTCTATATGTGGGATTTTATATTTCCTAGTGAAGAGGACAAGATCTGTTTTGTGTGGGTTGACTCCCAGTCCACACCGATCTGCCCATCGAGTTAGCTTATTGAGGGCGTTTTGTAGAAGTTCCTTTAGGGTATTAGGATGCTTTCCTGAGACTGCAATAGCAACATCGTCCGCGTAGGCAATCACTCTGTAACTCTCCTTTTCTAGAAGCAATAGGAGCTCGTTCACTACTAGGTTCCATAGGAGGGGGGATAGCACACCGCCTTGCGGAGTGCCCCTACTGACAGATCTTCTTGCCGAGAACCCGCCCAGGTCAGAATTGATAATCCTGCTAGTTAGCATTTGATTGATCAATTCCCCAAGCGACTTATCCACCTTTAGATTTGTCAGTGCAGATGCGATTGCGGATGTGTCGACATTGTTGAAAGCACCTTCTATGTCAAGAAAAGCAACCATTGTGTATTCCTTCTGGTGGAGGGAGTATTCGATAGTACGAACCAGTGTGTGTAGAGCTGTTTCTACAGACTTCCCTTTATTGTAAGCATGTTGTGCATTTGATGTTAATTTTGGGTCGATATTGGATCGAATGTGTAAATCAATCAGACGTTCAAGTGTTTTGAGTAGGAATGATGATAGGCTTATAGGTCTTAGATCTTTAGGATTTACATGGGTGCACTTGCCAGCTTTAGGTATGAACACAACTTTCACTTCTCTCCATAATTTAGGTATATGGGATAACTTAATACAACCCACGAAGATAGCTTCTAAAATAGGCAGAAGTGTATTAGAGGTCAGTTGAAGTTCGGCTGGAATGATACCGTCTGGCCCGGCAGACTTATAAGGTTTGAAGCTATTGAGTGCCCATTGCAGTTTTTCCCTAGTGATCAGATCATGTGGGTAAGTTGAGTAGCTGTTTGTATTGGTATTACCTATGCTACTAACAGTTTGGGAGCTACCTGGGAAGTGTGTGTCTAGTAGCAGGTTAAGCGATTCCTCGCATGAGTTTGTCCAAGAACCATCTGCGTTTTTCAGACAGCTTGGCATGATTGGATTTGTTGAGAGGATTTTTCTTAGTCTCGATGCTTCAGAAGTCTCCTCTATGTTTCCACAGAAGGCGCTCCATGAAGATCGTTTGGATTTCCTCAATTCTTTCTTGTAAATCTTCAGAGAAGTCTTATAATGATCCCAGTCAGATTCTTCTCTTGTTGTTTTAGCTCTATTAAGTAGTTTCCTACACTCTTTCCTTAGAGGATTTAGCCTAGATACTTATATATTATGATTTTGAAAAAAAAAAAAAAAAAAATTTCCATTTTTGTAATAAATAATGGCTAAGAAAAAAAAAAAAAAAACAAACTAACTCTGAAAATGTTCGGTCTTCGAAATTGCTTTCTATATTTCTGTGTCTTCAATGCTTGCTGAGGTGAAAAACTAAATGGCGTTTTCTCCATTCAAAATCAAAAATCCTTACAATAAAAAAAAAAAACAAATTCGTGAAATTAAAGAATCACATCAATTGACGTACATTTTAACACATTATTTAACTCGAACAAGAAGATAAGTAAAGAAAATATGGATCTTAATTTTTTTTTTAATTTTTGAACCACCTGTTTTGGTACCGTTAGAGCGGTATTTTTAAAGGTACTTTGAAAAAAATTTGGAAATTAGAAATATGAAGAATGTTTTGTGTTTCAGATCAAAATGGCCATTTTTTGTTTTAGCAAACATACAGCTTTTCAGAAATCTTACAAGTAGTTTGCCCGCTAATTTTCGAGTTGCTCAACTGATATGTAATTGCAATCGCTTTTAGAAAAATGTGTGACTCATGGTTTCCAAAAAACAAAAAAACGGACGGAAGTAAATCCAACTGAAATTCCCTTAGATAGAAAATCGATTTATGATGCACAAAAAATACTTTTTTTTGTACAAATATTTTTGTGAGAAACATTTTTTTATTATTTTCAATTTTAAGTTCAAACTTAATTTTTAGCTTGTTTTCACAATTCTAAGAAATTTAGAAATTAACTGATTTCAATGTGAAAACTTGACATGTTTCTCTAATGATGTTATTGCAATTAAATGCAATCGATAGGTGCATTAATCTAAATATGTTCTCTTAATCATAGCTCCATTTTGAATGTGCATATGAATGTCTCTCTCCATTTTACAACAAGAAACTTGTCTTATTTCAAATCAACAAGTGCCTTAGATACCCTTCCAGTTTCTAATGTCAAAACCATACAATCTTTTTTAATTTGAGTTTGTCCTTTGGTTAGATAAGTCTTTTGATGGATATTTATTTAATTTCACACATAGTTTACCGAAAAAAAAGATTCATTGTTTAGTTTTATTTAAGAGTAACTTGATTTAATTTGCCTAACCGACCAAAAAGTTTCTAATTGTTTTATCCTAAATAACTTAAAAACAGATTGTCATAATATTAATTTATTCCTTACATTTATCATAAACACAGCGACGACTACGACGGCGACGTATTTAAGGATCCACAAATTAAGTAAGCAACATTATTGTAAGAAACAAAAATTATTTGTCAACAAATTTGTCGTTTAAGTTATTTACATATGAATGTGATATTTATTTTGCATTTTTAAATGAAATATCGAAAACGAGCACGTGAAAAATGACATGGCAATGACATTCATCACGTCATCTATTGATTTTCCCAAGAATAAAACAAAAACAAAATTACTCAAGCTGAATACATTAGAATGCAATCGTTCATTGAATGAGTTCTTCGTTAAACATCAACAGTTGTTGAATAATTTAAAAATATTTAGAATTTTATTGTTAAACTCAATTTTTTAAAACACTTGTCTTTACAAAGAGAAATCACCTGTAAAAAATTAAAATTTTTTTCTTTAATTTGCTCAAAACAATACATAAGCTTAGTGAAAACAAAATCGATTAATTCAAATACGCAATAAATAAAACCATTTGCAAAAAAAGAACCAAATACTGCTATAATGTTTAATAAATTCAAGTCAAAAAAAATATTATCGATTCAAATGGTTAGGTGGGTTATTTTTGATTTTAGTAAAATGTCAAAAAATGCAGATTAGTTTTAAATTACCAAAATTCTATTATTATTAAAATGTTTTAGACTAAGCTTTACACCCGAAAAAAAGAGTGCATACCAACTTCTAGAACCCAAAAAAATATTTAAATTGTAATTTTGTACAACCATTTTCAACTAAGATATGAAGTTAAAAGCTTATCTATCGAATTTTTTAGTTATTGCACTGTTCGGAGTTCAATTAACTCTTAAACTTTTGAAAATGAAATCAACTTTTTTATTTCAAAAACCCGTTCTTGAACTACCAACCAATAACCATATTTTTTGTATTTATATAAAACTGTTTATTTCGAAGGTCCTTTATAATGCAAATAATGTTCTATACCAAAATTTTTAAATTGAAATTTGTTTGAGAGTTTTTTATTTTGGTATTCGATATTTAAGTTTTAAGTATAATAACATTGAGCCACACTGAATTAGTACGTGCTCATGCCGAATCCCGCAAATCATAACGGCTTTCGAGTAGTGGGTGTTTTTTTTTTTTTGAGTTGGATAAACCGATGCTTTGAACCTTTTTTTCTGTCCAACCTCTCCGCAATTCGTTTTGAATCTTAAAATATTTGCACCAATTTTGCGCATTAAAATAATTTATATAGGTTTCACTAATTGGCTGAAAATTTAAAAATAATTTTAAATTTTGATTGGACTAATTTTTTCAAACTTTATAATGTAATCCTGCAAAAAAACCTACGACTTAATATTGGTATTCTGTTTTAAAATAATTGTATGTTTCTGGATTTCCAAAAAAAAATGTGAGTAACTTTATTTTTCTTTCTCCAACCAGTTATTTTCAAAACTTTTCTAAAACCATTATAAAAAATAAAATAAAAACTTAAGGGTAAAAAAATTCTACAAAAAAATATTTATAGACTTTGAGAAAAACTTACACAAATTCTACAATGAGTAATAGTTCTTATTTTAATAAAAGCATTTCACACCTTGATTTTACTCTCGTTTTTGTACAAGATCTTTGAGACATAAAGATACAGATTAATCATCGATATCTTAAATTGCTTTCTAATTTTACTGTGGCGTATAAGATCTAAATTATACAAACCAAACAAATGTAAATAAATAATAACTTTAATTTTTCTTAAACAATCATTACTTGCATTTTTAAATCCAAGTATTTGAGCGCACAACACTCTTGGACAATTATTCATAATAAAATAATGAAAAAAGTTCCTTAACCTTAGTTAATTTTATTGAGCTTAATTGAACTCTAATAAATAAAGCAAATAAAATAAATTTTTAATTATTGGTATTGCATTTTTCCAGTGAACTTGACTAGAGATTCGTGCTAATTGTAGTTTAAATTAAAAGCAATTCCCATTTCAGGTAACCAGGAAAAATACGAAATGTTAAAAACCTACTAATTGATTTTATACATAAATTATATACATTTAGTAATTCGATTCAAGAGGTAGGAATGTATTAAAGAAAGATCATCTTTACATTCATCAATCAAATAATAACTACATGAAATTTGACCCCAATTGAAAATTGGCCCAAATAAAAAATTTTAAAAAATTTACACAACCATAAAAATTTAATGAATTCCGAACATTTCTCATTGTTTTGAGATAATTTTCAGTTTTTCAGTGGAATTCCCCACTTTTAATTATATTTCAAAAAACTGGGACATCTTTTATAATGAAAAATTCACTTTGTACGCATATTTCATTTGTTTGAAAAAATAATCAAAGTCGTGTTTGTAAACACTTGGAGTCAGTGAATCAGCAAAATTTTCATGCTTTCAAGACATTTCTTTCGCCAGATTAGCTTTTGATCAAGCCTGGTTCAAGTATAGATGCTTGAGTTTATCCATATCTGACCTTTGAACCAGAGCATGCAAATTATAACCATTTTCTCAAAAGGAAATGGTATTTCGATATTTTTTTGTTGTTCTAGTTTATGGTTTTCGAATTTTTTTGTAGTTCTAGATTTTTGATTTAGATTCTTTTAGAAAATGTTGAATTTTATAAAATTTCGAAAAAATTTATAATTTTTGTAGAAGCCCAGCTTGTTTTTTTTTTTTTTTTGTAACTCCATTTTGTGTTTATTTTAATGTTTTGAAAGATTTTAATGAAATTCGAAATCAAACTGAAAAATTAAACAAAGTGACGAAAAATTGTAAAATCAGAACAATAAAAAATATTTCTGTTGTTACGTTACGTAAGTATTAATTTTTTTTTTGGGTTATATTTTTATTTTGATTAGATTTGAGGCCTTTTTTTTATTTTTTAAGTGGTATTTTTTCCATTTCGAAAAAAAGACCAAAATTATATTTAGGTTTTATTTCGAACTTATGAAGATCATCGCCGATTTTGAAGATTTCTTTTTAATAAATACACACAGTCTTACCATCGTAGCAATACTCCTTAAATCAGTCTTATGATATGTTCTAAAAATTTTACTCAAGCTCAACTCAGCAGGTCAAACTGCCTAGAAGTGGTTTCTTTTAGTGTATAAGTTTTTTAAAATCTAAATGACATGTATGTACTGTACAAGTGTATGTACATGCAAGCATAATACAGATAACCACAAAGTATATTCAACATGATAAAAACTGCAGTTTTGAGTTGTTACCAGAAAATGTTTTGATGCTATTTTACGCATTAAAAAACATATGAAATGATGCCCTATTTACACTAAAACGCCATTTTGAAAACTTCGCCATATTGCATTTCGTCGAAAAGTGGTGGACTTTTTATCATCTTGCTCTTCGGGAAACTTCCCATATGAACCACTACTTATATTTAAAAATGTCTCGTAATAAGCTATATCGGTTATACAGGGGTCCCCCGCCACCCACTTTTACGGCTATTTTTTTTCAAAACCTGAAGCAGAGATTCAATTTTGAATTTTAAGGAGTGGAATGTCTCGCATTTCCCCAAACAACTAGGAGCTTGCAAAATGTAGGAATACATTATTTCTTTTTCCTTATGAATTATTAATTCTCCGCAGTAAATTTAATAAATCATTGCAACAATGTTAAACAGGTATAAGGGAATTATATTTATTCTAGGTTTAAATGCATCACGTAATTCATATTGCGCTTAATTGTTTAACTTTTTTTTTTTTGTAAATATCTAAAAGGTTTTCCTTAATAGATTCTCTGATAAAGTAAATGTTCTTCAATAACAGCCCTGAACACGAATATCATGTGATAGTATTGTAATAATAGCGTGCAGTTTTAATTCTGCATCTACAGTTTAGTCTGCAAGTAAAATTATTTAAGTTGTTATCATTGCCCTTAAGTCGAATGATAAATGAATGGAAATTTAACGTTTTAGGAAAGACAGTTTCAGACCTCTTGTAAATAGTTGTACTAAAAAATAAGAGCGGAAGCTAATATTATAGCCAGGGCTCAGACTCTAAGGACTTTAAAGAAGTATGATTTCTAAGCACACCAAACAGTCAGTTTTTCTGGATGTGACACCTATTATCTTCACTCCAAAAACGGCAGTTTTGTTTATTGACGTATAGCCATTCAAACAAAAGTGAGCTTCATCGCTAAACAAAATTCTCTTATGAAAAACGGATTCGTGTTGTTCAGTCGTCAGTCTATTCATTTTGAAATGCGAAACACAAATCACTTTTCAGCTGTAAAATTACCTCTGAAAAAAACACCCTCTATATTGTGAACATGTAGAGGAAAAAATTTTCTTGCATACAACGCTGTAAATGAAAATCGAACTTTATTATGAAAAAAACTGTCACATGAGAAGATTTTCAAACATTAATAAGGAAGTCTATAGGAAAATAAATTATCAGAGCTGCACGAGACATGACTTGAAACAGATTAAAAATCAATTAATTAAGAAAAACATTTCTTTGATTACATTATCCAACTGATGCTAATTTAATTGTTTGTTTTTGTTGTTTTTTTATTTATAAAAAATTGTTTTTTTTTTTAATGAGAATGGAATAGAAGAAACAATACCTATTACCTATGTATATCTAACGTATTTCCAATACTTTGGTGTTTTTATCAAAAGTTGGTTGCAGGTCTGCATTTACCGAATACTCACTTTTTTGGGGAACTTTTTGTTAACTAAGTAACTTTGTAGTCAATTTATTTTTATCTTTTGAAATATTTTTCTTCACTTGAATATAAACTTTCGTTCTGATAACACGTTTCTGGGTTTTATTTCAATTTAATAAATTATTTTATTTTGAATTAAATCAACTTTTCTGCAGAACTGCCCAGCACACGCATTTACGTGGTTCCGATATAAATGTGTTCAATAACTAAACAGGTTTAAATGCATCACTAAACAGGTGGCATCATAAACATTTTTTCTCATATTTAAAACTATTTTGCGGATTCCAAGGAATTTTCAAACTGAAATGAATTTTAATACTTAAAAAATTTTGGGAATACAAAATTCTGTACCTTAAAATGTTCGTCTATAATATTTTTTTCCTCAAAATAAATTTGAAAAAAATGGTAAGGGAACAACTAAGTGGAATTGTTTTTGAATCCCGAAAATAAACATTGGTCAAAAAAATAATTAGCGAAAAAAAAGATTTGTCGAACTAAATTTTCAATCTCAAAAGAAAAGTAGTTCAAATAAAATTATCGAAAAAAAAAATTTTAATGAAAACATTTGGTCATGAAAAGAAATTGTCAAAAATTGTGAAAAAAAGTTTTGTAAAAAAAAATAAAAGTCGCCCCAAAAAAATTGTTGAAAAAAATGCCAAAAAAAAAATTGTTTAAGAAACTGACTATGTGGAAATTATAAGAGATTGATCTTAAATTCGTTTACAATGTTCGAGGACACCTAAAATATCAAAGATGTGTAAAAGGGAGATCGGGGCACATTAGGGCATCATCATCCAACCTTGTTAGTTTGAAAATTAAGTCTACGCAAAAGTTTGTAGAAAAAAAAAATTTTTTTTGGTTAAACGATCTAAAACTGAATTAGCTTTAAATATATTATATTATATGAGTTTCAGAGAGGTTCTTTGACATTTTGAAGCTATTTTAAAATGAAGAATGACACACTCGAAACCATAAAAAGATTAAGATCCACAATATTCGTGTTCCAACTCGAAGAGAATTGGATGACGTTTTTCACTCCTAATTTCAAGAGTAACAATGGTCAAGTTTTACCAAATAGATTTTATTTAATTTTCACAGGAAAATGTATGGAATATTTTGTACCAATTTACGTTAGTAATTTTCCATACAAAGTGTGATAGTTAATTAACCAAAGGTAAACTTTTCCAGTGTTTTACATCCTTGCATGAATTACCTTAATATTTGTTGGCTAATGTTTTGCATTGTAAATTGATGCCCATCTATGTTCATATAATTTGTTCTTAAAAATATATAAAGAACAATATGGATCTGTGCAGGATCTTGTGATGACGACGTCAAATATCGCGTAAGCTTAGAGCAGATGAAGTGGTCTTCTGTGATCGAAAAAATGCCGCACAATAAATACGGTTGATGGACAATCTACAAGATGTGTTATGAGAGTAAATTGAGGGCGCCTGAAATGAAGATACTTCGAACCTAGGTACTCTCATTAAGTACAAAAAACGATCATCATCAATTTAAAGTTTAAGTGAAGTGTTTAATTGAGCCAATTCAAGTATTTCGAATTAATGCATATATTATGTAAATGCTTTTAATTGAACCACTACCTAAAATTGTTTTTAATTTTTATTGTAATCAAATATCACGAATACAATTTTCTGGTATGTGTTGCATACAGGGTAATTTGCAAAAGATGTCAAAAACTGCAGGAGCAGCAATTTTCTAAATTAATAACTTAAAACAGAAAATACGAAAATTTTAAAATGATTTTTTTTAGTGAACAACTCAAAACCCGGGTCCTGATTCATAAACATTAACAAGTGCGACAGGTGAAAATTTGTAAACTTACAACTTGACAACTATCAAAATGTGTCTCATTAATAACTTAACCATTTAACAGAACTCTTTATGACAAGAATTTTCAGGAATTTTTTTGGTAAATTTGTATTAACTTTTTTTATGAGATGAAAATTTTGTCAGTTTTTGACCTTTTTGACAATTGTGATAGGAAAATGTTAAAAGTAAAGTGACAAATTTGAGTAAAAAATATCCCTAAAAATTTTGTTCAAGAAGAAGTGAGTAATTATGATTTTAGTGACCTAAGAAATGTTCTGTTTTCGAAATTTTAATTTTACAAATTGTAGTGCATTAGAAATTAACTAAAAAATAGATAAAAAAATCATTGTCACTAAAATTCTTAAAAAATTTTTTTAAAAAAATGAAATATGAAGATGGCAAAAATGTCATTTCAAATTTTATAAGCTGTCAATATTTTATGACCTGAAAGTTTGTGAGAAAACTGCTATAAACTTTTCGAACTATAACCTGCTAATTTTTACGTAATATCGTCCTGATTGTCTTAGGACTAATGAACATTAGCAAATACATACAAAACTATTTTGTTACAAAAAGGAGAAAAATTCCAATTAATATGATTATTTCAGCTACCAGAATATTGCAGTCAGTTCAGTCTGTCACCCTGTATTAATATTAGGTACCGTTCAATGTAGCTACCTTCTTTTACTGAAAACAAATATAAATCAATTAAAGAGAACCTATTATTATTTATTATACATGACCCTTATAACGTGATCTATGTCATTGACAGACAATTTAATTCAAATTTAAGCCACGAAATGTGTCGTGAGAAAATTAAGCTTAGATACATATATTTTTTTTTTTTTTTTTTGAAATTGTTTTGGTTGTGATAATTGAATTGAGTCGAGTGATAGTATTTTTTTTTATTTGTACATAGCAAGCAATTGAATTAATAATAATAACATCGCTAATCAATATGTGTTCCTTCGATAAATAAGTTGTATAAGTATTTTTAGCAATCCATAAATTATATCTGCAAAATTTTTAAAAATGAATGCGGAAACTTCGTATTTTTTTTTTTGTAAATAAAAACAACAACATGTTATTGTATTTTGACAGGACAGTAATAAATCACTTTCAGATTTCTCGATCGTATTCAAGGTACAATAGTGGGAGATTTGCATTTTGGAAATAAACAAAAAATATATAAATTAATCAATCAATTACTATAAAATAATTATTCCATGTAGAGAAAAGTCTTAATAAGATTTATATAACGATTTCTAGAAATTTTAAATAAACGTCTTTTTCAAGATAAGTACACTTAAAAGAAATAATAGAATTATTAAGTGACACCAACCATTATTTTAAAAATTTGTTGATTTTATTTTTTTTCTGATTGAAGGTAAGGGAGACGTTGGAGCAGTGTGTCAGTAGCTACGCTTCCAACAAGGCGTAGATTCGGTATATGGACACAAAACAAGATTGCCGTTGATCCCGATTTTTGAAAAAGAAATTCGTTTAGCAATGAAACTCACTTTTTATCAATTAGCAAAACTGGAATATTTGGAGTGTAGATAATCCTCAAGTGTATGTTGAGACATCGTTACATCCAGAGACTATCAACTGACTGTTTGGTGTGCTTTATGGGCTAGTCGAATCACAATGCTGCCCAAAACGTTACAGTCAACGGTGACCGCTATAGAACTATGATTTCTGACTGATGCGCAGGAGTTGTGGTTTCAACAAGACGGCACAACCTGTCACACAGCTCGTGTCGCAATCGAACCCGTGAATTGGAATCCGCTAGACTATTTTCTGTGGAGATTTCTGAAGTCGCTAGTCTACGATACATGGCCCCAAATGTCGGAAATTGGAAATCATATTTAAATTATAATGTCAAAAGATAATCTTTCGAACCAAGTCAATTTCACGCCGTCGATTTTGAAAATTAACCTTTTTTTTAATCCATTTCAAAGTCCTATACCTTTAAAAAAAAAACACCCTATACCTCTATAGCTTTAAAATCGTTCTTAATGCAATTAAATGTTGCACCATTAGTTTCCAGCGAAAGTGGTAATGTATAATGAAATAATTTGTTGGCAGCAAACAAAGTTGTTGAACTAATAAAATATTTGTACTTAAGTGCAATCAACTAAGCAAATAATTTGAGTAGAAAGATATTTTATCTTTCCACACAATTAATAGTGTTTTAATGGTGAATCAGAATCATCTATGAGATTTCGTAAAGCATCTTGCAAATTACAGAGAGAAGAATTTATTTGTGTCAGTATTTAAATTGACTCATATTTATTTTGTGAATAGCTTTTATTACAAAAGTAATCTCTTGTCTTAAAACCGTTATCAAAATCACGTGAAAATAGATCGTGCTGCTGTTTTTTTTGTCTCAGTTCCAAACGATTACAGTTGTTAGAATATTGAAACAAGAAGATAACAAATAGGTTATCATTCATAATTCTGATTAGTTTATTTTTTAATAATCTTACAAATAATAACTAAACTGATGTTCCTTTTGTCTTTTTAGTAAAAAATCCAAAAAAATTTTAATTAACTTCTCCATTTTTATTAACCTTGTTGAAAAAACTCCGCAATACGTGTTGCAAAATTACTAAAACATTAGGTTATAAATAAATATATGCACCTATTTAAAGATAAATATTATTATTTGTCGCCAAAAGTTATAAATCAATAGATACTGGAGCAGTCTGCTAACTGTTTTGCTGTCTGCAATCTGCAATCTGGTACTGAAACTGTTCTTTTCTACCTTTTTTGGGGGGAAATCTTTTATTTATTTTATCATCTCAAACAACTGTTTTAACAATTTACTCAAACGTCACATCTAAGATTAAAGAATAATTGTTTTTGAAATGAGTCGTGCGATTGTGGAGTTCAATTTAAAGATAGCACGTTTTCATTTGATCGCATGTCTTTTAAGCATGTGAGTTTAATTTTTGTTTTGTTTTGCATTATTGTGATTCATTGCGAGAATTAAATTGTCTTCAAAATAGTAAATAATAATTTTGAAAGAAATTTCCCAGAAAACCGGATCTTTTCGGCACGATGACGATTGTTAGTAAAGAAGAAGATTTTTTTTTTTCATGGAAATGACAAGAAAGTTCTGGTTATTTATTTAAATACGTTCACTGAAGGACTTAATCAAAATAAATATGGACGAATTGGAAACTCAAAATTTTTAATTAATTGTAAATTTTGTTTTGAGGAGAAGGAAAAGGATTAGTGAAATTAATAAAAAACAGAAGAAAAGAAGAAATAATATTTAAAAAGAGGCTGGGTGCGACCCACACTGATAACTTCCCATATGTGATCTTGAAAACTTTATATTTAGTTTTTTTCAAATAACCAAATTTTCTGCGAAATCATTATTTTAAGATTGAAAAGCATTTTAATTATTTAAAGAGATTTACAAAATGCACATATATTATAGAGATTGTTGATGTATAAGTTGTTTCCACGTGACCCAGGAGGTAAACTTCCACGCGTTTTTTTTATCGAGGGTTTTGTCAAAAACTGTCAATTATATATTTGTCAAAATTTGACCTTTCATAAATAATTGTACTATGTATAAAATAAAATATTTTAGAAGGCACAATCGTTGTTCGTTCTCAGGATATTCGAGCTGAAATACAATTATTGTAACTATTTTTCTTTAGAATTTTTAACAGTTTTTGATTTTTTGTAAAAACCTGCCCATTCAATATTTGTCAAAATTTTATCAGTTGCTAACAATTATGTTATGTAGAAAATAAAACAAACAAGAAGTCAATATCGTTACCCGTTTTTAAGAAATTTGAGTCGAAAGACAATTTATACCAATTTTTGGGAGAATTTTTTGTAGTTTTTAATTTTTTGTAAAAAAACTGTTCATTGAATTTTTTTGAAATTTTCACCAGTAGTCAAAAACAACATTTTTCGTAAAATAAAATTATTTTAAAGTTAATATCGTTTTTTCATCTAAGGATATTCGAGTTATAAATTTTTTTTTTTTAGTTTTTTTGATTTTAAAAAATAACGGTATATTTATTTTTTTCCAAATTCATATTAACTTTGTATGTCGTCATAATGTGTCGAATACAATTTATTTCAAGTCAATAGCATTATTTATTCGTGAGATATTTAAGCCCAACCAAAATTTTCACTTCTTTTTTAAACTGCTATAGTAAAAAAACAACTGATTGAATATTAATAAACGCCCTGTCAGCTTCTTTCGAAGTTATTATCTGTAAAACAAAATTTATTTCAAGTCGATATCTGTACTCGTTCTTGAGATATCGACGACGAAAAATGGTACCAGAACGTACGGACGTACGGACGTACGAACGTACGAACGTACGTACACACGCACACACAGACATCTCTCTAAAAACCTTGAAACGTCGAGAAATGTCAAAAATTTCAATTTGACAAATCGGACCGATTACAATAACTCCCTATGGGAAGTTGAAAATTCATGTTTATGCTTAGCGCAAAGTCAGATAAAATTTGTGATGAAAATTTACTAATTCACTGCTTTCGCAAAAAATTGTTTTCTTAAAAAACCTATTGAGTTTGTCGCCAAATTAATTGCATTTAGTTAGTGTCAGTTTCACTCCTGGAAAAAAACCTATATTTTTTAATGAAACCTACAACTACCAAATATAATCTATAACTGCGACAAATTATTTAAACAAATATTCATACAAAATACGTAATAAAAAGCCCAAGGATTTGTATAACCATTCCACACAATCATGGTTGTCACATTTTTTTTATGTCGCAATTAATAACACTGCATCAGAAATAAATTTTATTTTCTCATTATAAATTATATTTTATACCTGCACAGTTAATCTTTAGACTTTTGTTGGTGTCATAAAACTTTCTAAGTAGTCAAAATAAAAAAAAATCGTTACTTTTAAAGACAAACAGTTTTGTGTTTGATTTTTTTCGGTGAGTGATCATTTCAACTTCAACGGTTAAAAATAAATTCACAATAAATTCAATGAATTTGAATTTTTTTTAAATTACTTAAGGATGTACATACAATCATACATATATACGAACTTCAAAAACTAAATTTGACTTTTTTGAAAATTCTCATTAAAAATGTGTAGCGACTTTGTCCATGGGCTTCAAAAAATCCCGGCTGATTTAACTAATGCAAGGGATACTTATCTGAATTTCGTGTCTTTATCCTGACTTTATTGTTTGTCTCTGTGCTACATTTTTTCACCTGATTGAGCTTTTTTTCATTGAGGATCGATTTTTCAGAATCTAATGATCACACAACAACGGTTTTGAAGAGCAGAATAAATTCTCTATATTTCAAAAATAGCTTTTTGGATTTTTTTGCTAAATTTATCCCAACTTTTGAGATATTTAAAATATTATAAATCTGTTTTAGTCAGAGACCAGAAATAAATCTCAACCTTTTGAAGGGTTCTCTAATAACTGTTATTTGATAAGCTTTTCAAAAATGCTCACTGAATAACTTTTATTTACGACCAAAACAAATATCGGTCAAGGTCTGTAGTAACCTTTTTTTTACTTTTTAGGTTACGGTTAACCACTGAATTTTATTTTTGAGAGAAAAAAATAAATCTCATCTGTGTTTTGCTTATTTAACATGAAATAGTTATAATAGAGATGTTATTGTTTTTTTACGATTTTTGACTTCCTATCAAATCTATTGACCTTTTAGAATTCAACGTGAAATTATGACAAAAAAAAACAAAAACAAAATTCATTTAAATCCTTTTGTAATTTAATTAAAAAAATTTTTTTTTTATTACAATACGATGTCTTTGCGATAGCCGTAAAATTTATTCATTTGTGTTGTGTTTTTTTTTAAACTCCGGCGGGTGAATTTACAAAAAGAAAAGAAAAATGCAGTTTCAATACAAACTATCGATAACATGTATGAAACTATCGTATGACACCCAACTCTATCAGTGGTTTAGCTTTCAAGGGTAAGTTGTTGTTGGATCTTGTTAATCTTTTAATTTTTTGACTAAGTGTCAATTTTTCAAATAATTTGTATTGTATTTATTAGCAAAATATCATCTCAAATTTATCTATCCCATTATAAAAGCAAAAAAGCAAACACTTACCTACATACATATATTTTGTTTTCAATTATGGAAAATTTTTGGTAGTCATGAGCTCTTAGTAGACATATAGACTACCAACAAATAAATTACCTATTTACATTTTTTGAGAAAACCACTGTAAAGCTTTGAGTAAATATTTAATGTCTTTTTTTAACGCCTATGATTTATTTTTATAAAAATTATCACTTTGTGTTTTGTTGAATTTGATATTTGTATCTAAATATAGACGGTTTGGTTAATCTATATGCAAATTGGATTATGACTTCAAATTTAATAGAAGGGTGATAATTGCGCATTAAAGAAATCTTGTTAGCAGATTTCCTTTGAAACAGCTTGATAAAATTTGATGGTCATGATGGCCTACTGGCATTCTTGTTGTTGTGGTCCGTTCAAAAATGTTTAAATTAATTTTTTTTTTGCTTCACAACCGACCTATCTATAAAGTTTTCAATTAAAAATAGTTTTTAGTAACATAATTTTCTTCACACTATTTATTTTCCATTAATCATACTATGATTGGAATATACATATGTATATATTTTTTATTTTAAACCATTTCTTGTTAACAGGCAAAATATTTAAAAAAAAAAAAACGGAAATCCGTCTAGCAGTTCAAAGAATAAAATTTTATGCCCAATTTCACATAAAAACATTAATGACAATAACCTATGGTAGCATTTTGTTGTATTGAGTGTTTTAATGCTCAAAAGTTTTTGTTTAAAAATATTTAACTAAAAAGTTAAATTAATTTAATAATGTTATAATTATACTATCATTATAATGTCAACAAACAAAATCAAGTCATTATTATCTTTAACATGGGCAAGCAGTTTGATTAAGTTGGTTTGATTGGCGTACAATACGTCGTGTTTCCATTGAGTTTTGTGTTTGCTGTCTTTATGACATTAGTGACAATAATGGAAATGATAGTCGAGTCAATAAAGTAAAAAGGGTGAAAAAAAAACTTTTCATAAAATTGCCCCTCCCGCTCAAACGTGGCAAGATAGACAATAGTAATAAAAAACTTGTAGTCGACGCCTCTACAAAAAAAAAAACAATATCAACTTTTGGCGCCAAAGTTGTCGTACTCGTGCTAAATGAAGAGTTTTAATTCCATTAACATTATTGAAAAAAATTCTGAAAAATTTTTGGGTTTTGAAAATTTCAAACTTTTTTTAATTTTTAAAAGTAAATTTTAAAAATCGAATAAAGTTTTTCAACATATTTTACTTATTGAAAACAAATATTTTCTCAAATTATAATTTCATCGATGATGTTTTCTATAGACATGATAAGTCCATAAAAATATAAGAAAATATTTTCAAAAAAAAAAAAATCAACCAAAATATGTTTTTTAAGCAATGAACTATTTTAACCTATTCTTTTTCATAATTTTTAGCAACACAAAATTATTTACTTTTTTTAACATTAAAAGAATGTATATTTTTTTTAAAAACAGTTCGAATTTGATTGGGTTTGATAAATATTTATTTAAACATAAATGTTTTTCAAACGCAGTTCCTTTTCTTTAAAGCAGGTTTAAAGTCCCCTCTTTAAATATCTGAAGAAGTAGTAATTTAAATTTCATCCGATTTTTATACAGCGTTTTGTTAAATCTATTCTAAAAAAAATTAAATCGCTTATTCTTTAATACTGAATACATTGAGCGAGTGCAATTGAAAACCGTACACAAAGGGCTTGAAGCTCACTTCAAACATTTTTTTTTATCCAAAACCAGTAAGTCCTAGAAATTCGCACTGAACTTCACTTTGACGACAACACGTGAGCGAATTATCAGGAATCATACCACTGGATATAGACAAGGACATGATCTAACATACTTACTCAAGGTGGCACTACAGTCCGGGTTGGATCGGAACCCTAACCAACATGCTTCTCGAGCCAGCTCAAGGATGAACTAATTATCCCACTTAATGACCAATTATCTGAGGATGCTGCGTCAATTTATCACCGTGGAGAGGATATGGAAGAGGTCTTATCCCATAACTATCAATAAAGACAACCGGATTTCAACAACCTGATATGATTCATCGAATATTATCAAGAACATGATGATAAAATTAAACTAAACTGTTCAAAGGTATTAAAACAATTGTAGCATAGTGTAAGGCAAGCTTAAAAAATAATTGGGTTTCTGGCTAATGAATTTGTTCAAAAAACAATTTAAAAGGAGTCGCTGTGTACAATACGAGTAGATGTAAAATTAAATAACAATTAAGGTTTATTACTCATTGTTATTGGTAGAGCCAGCTCCCATAATTTGTTCTATACATTATTAATAAAGTTTTATTTAAAAAGTTAACCACTCGAACGAAAAAAACATTTTTTTAATTTTAAAATATATATGTTTTTTAAAGATATTAATTATATTAGGAGTATCGCAAACTCACAACCTGTTTCATTAGTCACTTACTTTCTTTCGATTGTATTAAAGATGAAATGATATATTTGTATTATGATTTTTTATTTATATTTAAAAACAAGTTACTTAAATACATTTTAACACTTTAATATATACATATTTATAGATATTTAGCATATTTTCTGCACTAAAACGCATAAACCATACAAATATTCAGGATAATCAAGAAGATCTATAAAAATATTACAACTTGTTTTTTCTTTTTTTATTGTTTTATATCAACTTTTTGTTTAAATTTCTTTTAATCATAGTCAATTCTTTCAGTATTGTTTATTTTACTAATAAAGTCTTCGCCTAATTTATTTATACATAATTCCCATTATAATACGTTTTTTTAACTACTTTTGAAAAAAAAAACTATTAAATTAAATTTGAATAATATAAAATTTCAGCGAAGAAAAAGTTGAATGGTCCACCTAAAAATATGGATTTGCATTCGGAAAACATGATCCATTTATTGCAAACACACTAAAGTTTCATTTTTTTTTTTTTTGAAAAATTCATTTTTATTCACTAAAGTTTCATTAGTCATGACATGATTGACGAGATTGAAGATCAAAAAAAGCCGAAAACTATATTTAAATTGAAATGGTATTTTGAAGTTGGAGGTTAAAATTGTTTAAATTAGTTTGATAATTATTCGCCCCTAATTCTGCACTGTCAGTTATCAATTCGTAATTTGTAAATTAAAATTTGGTATATTTAAACCCATTTACAATGGGTTCCTATTCGGAACAACATTCATAATGCTAAATGATCAAAAATTTATTCAATTGATAAACATCAACTTGATAGTTGACAATCAGTATAACGGTAATTAAATCTACGCACAAAAAAAATATGCGCAGAATTCCATTGAAATTTGTACTTTGAGTATTTTATTTTTTAATTTTTTCTTGAATAATGTTTAACAAAGCCAAAAAATAATATCTTAAAAATAACGAAATCCCTAAAAAAAACTGTCATCCGTCAAGAAGACAACACAAAAATACAATGGCCAACGTGTCTAACAAAGGAAAAAATTCGCAATATAGATTTTGTATTTCCCATATCTTTAACATTTAAGATAAGTTTGCAACTATCTCATCAATCCACATGATTTTGTTTGTGTAGTATAGGATGATGCAGTTATAAATTTAAAATTATTATCATTTAGCAAAGAATAATTGAGAAATGAGCATTTAGGGAAATCTATAATAATTGATACCTACTCATGAAAT
The DNA here is from genome assembly GCA_958431115.1 of Syrphus vitripennis. NCBI lineage: Eukaryota > Metazoa > Arthropoda > Insecta > Diptera > Syrphidae > Syrphus > Syrphus vitripennis. The sequence continues at coordinate 41,952,752 of OY288108.1, forward strand.
TCTTAAGTGGTATTGTTTTCTGCATAGTGTCAAAATAAAGGGTGTTTTTTAGTATTACACAACTTTAAGTTGGCAATACGTTTCAACTGGCGGCCATTTTAACACATAGTTTCACATTTCAGACCCATGAATTGGTCCATACACGGCCACAAATGTTTGACAAAGTGATCGAAAGTTTGACCTGCAGATTAAATTATGTTCGATACAGCCGGGGCGGTCATATGCCAGAAATCATATACCTACTTCTTTCTTTCGAATTAAGTTAATTTGCTTACAATTTTTAAAATTCATCTTTGTTTTATTCCATTTCAAAGTTCTATAACCCTTAAAAAACACCCTTTTTATGATAATTAACGTTGGGGCATATTCATAGACAAACTTTAAAATCGAGTCCAACTGGCCTCGAGTCTGAGATTAACACACGCACAGGTTGGAAACAGCTGCTATTCCTAATGAATTTGGCAGCTCTGTTTAGTAAAAGAGGGAATTCTACTACAATTGTAGTACTATAGCCTGTAAATCCATTGAAATCCAATTCATTTTTTGACAGATAGAAAAAAACAACTTAGTCAAAGAGTCAACGGTTTTTAAGCTCCAGTTTATCTGTTAGACCCGGGTCTAAATTGCCTATGAATAACATAAACTACCAGGTTAGCTTAGAAGAGACAAAGAAATAACTTATCGGACGACTATGAATGTTCCCCATTACTTAAGGTTCATCTTAAGTTAAGTCTAAACTTGAGTCAAAACAAGAAAAAAGTGGGAGAGGAGATCTAAGAAAAAAGCAGCTATATTTAAAAAATAAAAATCAGGCTACTTTTTCTTTTAGCCAACAAAATATACACTTTCATTTCTTTTTTAAATAAAGTTGTTATAGTAAAAAGTAATAATTTTATCATTAATTTTTTTAAATAAATAAAGTTTTTTTGAATTTTCAATATGCAAAACATAAAAATCAAAAAAGTTTTTTTTTTTTCTGAAACCAAAGTTGACCATAATGAATTGAGTTCCGATTCGAAATCAGCCACCAAAAATCTTCGGAAAAGTATGTTTTTGTTTGAGTAAAAAAAATAAAAATTTCGTTGACTAAATCAACGAAGAACTAAAAGTCATTAAAAATACATACCTACACAAGCAGAAACATACAACTAAATAAAGCCAACAATATACTAAATGAAAAAAAAATAATCAAAAAATCGAAAAAAAAAATTATTTTATCATTTTTAATAGTGAAAAGCCCCAATGTGCTTCCATATAGTCGGTCTCAAGAAAAATCTTCGATACCTTTTCAATAACAAGTCTTGTTATTCATGATCATCATCAAACGTCACAAAAATAAGAATTATTATTTTCGTCGCCTTGTATTTCTTTCTATATTACATCACAGAGCTTCCCCAACATATCGCCCTGTTGCTGTTATTGTTAGTTCAAACAACAATCGCAAAAGGGAACCCGTTCAGAGCACAAACCGGCAAATATGTCATAAAGAGTCATCAGCTGTTCCGATCAGTCGTGTTTCGTGTATAGAGATACACATTATATTGTTAAAACGGTTACAAGCTGCGGTAGTCTTCAAGCAACCACCGATCTTGTTAGGTGCGGTGATCTAGAACATTTTTTTCTTCTCATCTCCGTCATCTTCTTGTGCAAAAATTCTTCACCTACAGAATCAATCGCGTCAATTCGACTACGACCTAGAAAAAGATTTATTGATAAAAATTTTGAGAGTGCGTTCTTTGCTGGTTGGTCATTTACACTTCCGTAATAAAGTAATTAGATTTTTAATTTCCTTTTTTATGTACGAATTTTCACTGAGATTTTAAGACATCATTTATAAGAAAAAAAACTCATAACCGAGCAACAGTGTTGTCGAATTGCCAACAAAAAGTCTAAAACAGTGCCAAAATTTTGGGGGTTGCAAAGCAGAATAAAGTATTAACCCGCAAAAGCAGCACTTCTAACATTTGCAACAGTCCATTTTTTTTTCAAAACAGGAAGAACGTCTAGCTCGCGTGTTTGAATATAGGTAGTATTGAAAGAAAACACAAAGTTTTTTTTCTATTTGATATCGTCGTATGGGATATTTTTAGTCATGTGCTTTACTTGGTAAATCAAAATATATTTTAAATAAAAAATTAACAAAAAAAAAGGTCGGGGGTAGCTTAATCGGTTGCAATTATAATTGACATTGTTTCGGAGTGTTTTATACCTATCAACAATTTGTTTGTAGCCTGGTGTGTGTTTGAAATAATTTCCGCAATTTAAGAGTGTTAGTTAGTGTTGATTGAATACAATTTAAACACAAAACACCCTTTTCTCATAGTTTTTGCTAATTCCTGAATAAAAAAAACGCTGAGTTGTGACATTATTTGATAAAAACAGCAACGAAATAATTTCTTTTTTTTTAATCTATTGAATGTAAATATTTCATTCGAAATGAATAATTGTTGCCGAAGAAAATAGAATAAACACAATTAATGTAAGTCGTGAACTTCGAAGCCGGTTTTATTTATATTCACGTTTGTTGTGTCGGATTTCATTTCGAAAACAAAATCAGACATTCTACCACAAAAGAGAAGAGCAGTAGTAAATACAACAACAAAAAAAAAGTGGTAAGTTTGGATGATTTATTAAAGATGATATAAAAGAATATGAGAAACAATAAATTTTTGTTTTCGGGAATTTAAGTTTTAGGAGAAATCAATTATGTGTACATGTAGCTTTTTTTTTAATAATATTTGACAAACTTCAATGTCCCTAAAATGAATTAATTTTAATATAAAGTAGTTAACCGACGAAAATTACACTGATCAGCAAGGTTTTTATTAAAGAAACCCAAATATACTTTTCTAAAGATTTTGATGCACTGAATTCGAATCCGAACTCCGATTTATTCCATCACGTCAGGTTTTTGAGATATTTTCTTATGGAAATTAAAAAAACCTTTTTTTGAAGCTTTGTAGATATTAATGCTGGGTTTTAAACAACATTTTTTTAGGAGATATTTTTATTTAAAAATTTGTCTTTTTTCCCAACATACATAGAAAACTCCTTATTTGAAAATCATTCAATTTTGTTTTGAAAACCATAACCAAATGTTTTAAAATTGCGTAAAATATATAGAGAAAAAGAAGTTTTGTTTACATTTTCAAATTGGTATATCTCAAAAACCCGACCTGCAGTTATAATTTAAAAATAAATTTTTAAGTTTATTTTTTTAATAAACTCGGTGTACTGATATTTAAAAATTTGTGCCGTTATTTGCCTCAAAAAATCATTGTAAACAATTTATTGTATTTTTAGACTGTCAATAATTGTATCAACTTACCGTAATTTTTCTTGGAAAAGTTATGAAAGTGGATTTATATGATCAACGCAATATTGTTTAAATAATAATTTGTTGTAAAAATTATTTTTATAGTTCTAAAAACGAAAAATTCATGGTTATTCAAAGTTAGAATTTCCTTAGGTGTCCCAATAATGAAAACTTTTTTAAAAGCATACTTTAATTACAAAACGCAAGTACGTCATAGTGTTTTATGTCATGTTTAGTTCAGTTTCATTCCTTCTCTAACACAGCTCGACGGCATATCTGGTTCTTTACTCTTCGGATGTGCAGCAACTTTTTCTTAAGCTGCACCACACGAATACGCAATACTTAACATGATTCTAATTTTTCCTTTTTGTCTTCATCAATTTTATCATAAATTTCACATATTTTCATTTTGCAATCAAAGTGATATGCAGAAATAAAATTGGTTAAGAATCTGCATTTTTTTGTCAAAAAACATTATTTCACACCAACAATTACTCACTAGAAGTTTTTAAAATTATAAGTTGCGCTAAGCGTTTAGGAATTAATTTTATTTTATCACTCACACAATTTGAATATTTAATCACTTTCTAAAAATAAAGTTTACGAGGTTTGACTATAAAAAAAAAAATGTTTTAAAAAAACACCTAAACAAATTTAATCAATAATGCAAAATATAAATAGTTACAAACTTTTTACAATGCATATAACATAAAAAGTATTTAACGTTTAAGTATTCAAGAACATGCCAAACATTTTGTTATATGAAAACTGTCATACAAATGAAATTAAAATTGCTTTGTAATTTACAAATTTAAATTTTAAACTTAAATTTAACTCATTGTGCCATAATTTTTCGTAAAATAAGTTTCTGATTCTTGAAATTGAACAAATAAAAAAATCACGTGTACGCCCAAGTGTACCATACTTTGGTATTTATTTTGTGGTTTGACATTTTAGGACGTGAAAATGGCCAAACGTTTGAAATAAATGAATTGAAATAACAGAAAAAGCTTCTTATTTATTTATTAAAAAAGAGTTTAAAAAGTGGAATAACAGTACTGTAGAGACTGTACTTGAAAAGCTGAATAAATTTCATTTCTAAGTTGGATCCACGTTACCCGTTAAAAGGACGGTGTGTGATCAATCACTTTAAATCTTATTCTTGATTTTCAGCCACATTATTGCGTCACATTTCGTATTGATTTTCTAAAAATACAGTAGGGATCCAGTATGTATAACAAATAATACTTTTCTTCTTGGAAAGGGAAATATGTGCGTATCTTTAATCGTATTTAATCATTTTGAAAATGAAATAAGACTACTCGTCCTTATTTGGTTTTTAAAATAAAATTAGACCTCAATTTTATTCTATACTATATCGATCGCAGCTTCACTATTTCTCATGGCCCTAATTCACTCAGCCAAATAGAAGGTATCTACTGTAACAAATAGTTGTCCTTCTGTCTAAATAAAAATAATGGAATTTTGCTTGAAACATTTTGACGCTATTAAAGATTGAAAAGATTCATTTTTTTAAGGACCAGTCTAATGAACTCCCTTTTTCAGAAACAGACTTTAATTAATTGACACGGCTCATATTCCATTCATATATTAAATGTGTGATTTTAAATTTATTAAAACTTTATGATGAACGGAAATTTTTCGTCGTTTATCAATCACAGCTGATTAAATAGGTCAGATCTAAATTTTAATAGTTGCAAACATAACAAACAAAAAATGATATTTGTTTGATAATGAGATTGCAAAAATTTTATTTTGCTATTTCATTGAGTCAAAGTTCACTAAACCAAAATTCATTTTTGTGAAATCTAATAATGTGATACTTCATTTTTGGGTACCTATTTTCACGACAAAATATAAATCTCATGACCACAACAAAAAAAAAAGGATGATAACGTTTTCGAGTAACTGGTAAAAATATTGCGAAAAACGATTTGAAATTAATGGTCTATCGTTAAAAAAAAAACAAATGATTTATAGACTATATGTAATATATACACATTATGTATGTCACGCGAACAACAGAAAGTTTTTTGTACACAACTTAAGGAACGTGACATCTGCGTGTGAACCACATCAAACATTAAACTATGTTTATTTTATTTTTATTTTTTAAATTCGCATCTATTTTTACACTGTTTTTATTTTTTAATGCTAATTACATCTGGCGATCATTCGGTCGTTTGAGATAAAAACAAGTTCACGGCCTTCATCACACAGTTGGTAGAGCTACAGGAAAAAAATCGCATTAAAATTGTTATCCAATAATTTAGAGCAAACATCTAACGAATTATAATTTCCATTGTTATTATAGCCCTTTCGAAAATTAAATTGAATCATTCAAATTAATTATTTTATTTTCCTCCAAAAAAATGTTCGATGCGCGACACTGAAAATGTTACCAGTTTGCATATGAAATAATTTAATTTATGCAAATTAATTTGGGCGATATCAAAATGTCTTCTTTTTTATTGAATATTTAAATATTTTTTTTTTTTTTGAATTATTAAACCAACCGACACATAATTTGAATGTGTTAGCTATTTCTACTGTACGTAGTTAATTAAGTATATATCATTTGTATTTAAATATATTATTAAAGTCTGAAATTATTATTGTCAACAACATCTGACTTGGACAAAACATATTTGACTTGCTATACACATCAGTGCTGTGCTAATGACCAACTGTTTGGTTATAAAGACCGAATTTTCGTATGGGTATTGGATATTTTTGGGGACTTTCCACAGAGGTGATCAGTAAATTTTTTTTTTGTTGTCTTTTGTTGATGGGAATTTATTTTAGTGAAAATGCTTAAATGCTAGATATTAAATGCGAGCTAGGCACGCAAATAGAGGAAAACATTTATATATAAAACAAAGTCCAATGAACGAAAGTTGTTTTTGTTTATAAAATTTTCAAAAAAAAGCAGGAAAAAATTTGATGTGTTTTTGCACGTTGACATAACGTGTCCTTTTATTTTTGGTTTGTCTAATGGACAAATATCTAAAATTTTGGTGAAAATATTTTTATTATTGATTTTACTGCAGAGTGTCTCTCGGTCTGAGCAAACCGCTTTTATTTTTCTATTTTTTGTGTTTAAAAAGTGCAAATTACACTGTGTGATCAGGTGAGCAATTGAGCATATAGGCAGACCAATTCATTTACATTTTGTAAATTTTATAGGCGCACAAGTCTCAGCCTATATTTTGACATGTGTTTTTTTAATCGACCTAGTGATCATTCAACTTTTCTTTTTATTGATAAACTCTATCAGAAATTAATATGTATCTATTTGAAGAAGAAGTTGACATTAAAATTTACAAGAACTATGCTTGGAAACGAGTTAGTCGATTTCATAAAATCAAAAATATAAATTGTAAATCATTAAAAAAGTGATGTGAAAATGTGAGTGTATTTTTAATAATGTGCAATTTAAAGAAAATTAATTTTCTGACGTGACAAAAGTACACTTTTTAATCAAATTTTGGTTTTTGATGTCGAATATCCATGCTTCCTAAAATCAATTTAATAGTTTTAAATTGAGAAACAAGAAAATGTAATATAATCAATGCAAAATGAAAAACGACCAACAAAACAAAATATAAACAAAGCAGCATACAACATACATAACATTTCAGTACAACGTTACACAGATTTATGGTAAACAAGATCTTTCTATAACCAAAACAACAAAAATAAAACCTTTCATTTAGAAAACATTTCTAGAAAAATTTAGGACTTAAAAAAATTCCGTTTTTTGAAACTTTGAATACTATATTTATTTTTATAATATTTTTTTTTAGCAATTATAAACTGGTTCACATAATTCAATTTCCTTAAAATTTGCATGCACAAAACTGTCTTTAGACACTTTCTAAAAAACTGCATACCAATGGAGTCACTTCGTTATCGGATGAGTGAAAAAACATGGGTATCACAATTGTGTCTGTCTGTCCCTAGAGCTACAATGTACACAGATGGATGAATATTCTTAAAACTTGGTGTCAATTGTTTTTTCTGTTTTTTTTTCAAACCAAAAATACTGGTACCTGTCGTACAAATTTTTGTTTACCACTTTGAAAAATTCGATTTTTCTCAAAAAATGCTTTTCGAATTTGAACAACATTTTTGCTATACATACATATTAAAATTTAAAAAAAATTATTTGGAATTTTCAAAAAAAAAAATCATATTTTTTTTTTTTTGAATTTAATATTTCATAAACGAGTGGATAACGTTCTTTAAATGTGATTTTTATCGTTATATTAATTCATAGTTTTATTTTTCACTTTTGATTTTAATTAAAAATGTTAAATATATTTTTTTTTAATAATGTTTAATATTTTTTTTCTCATAAATTTAAACTGAAAAAATAAAATATTAAAAAAAAATTCAAAGATTATCTTTTCAAATAATTTATTTCTAATTCAAACATTAAAATATTAGTGAATATTTTTTCTGCGTATACTATAAATTGTTTATTTAGAAAGCGAATCCACTTAGGCTTAAACACATTTTGTATGTTTGTGTGTCTATCAAATAGTGAATAAAAATTTAGGTTCAATTTAAAGCATTTTACTGTACATTGGCTTATTTTCTTAAGAGAGCTTATATGTTCTAAGAAAAACGGATTGCCCTACTTTTTTTAACTTTGAAGACACCATTCAACTTGACCTGGTTGATGTTGTTGAATAGCTTTCATAGCTTGTCGTTGAAACTTCTCCTCCACACTCCACACCTCATCAATCTACTGTCAATCAAATCTGATCTTTGAAAAGTGCTAGGTCCATCCAGGTTAGCCCAAAGGCATAATATGAATTGGCAAAAACAAGAGTAGTTCTGTGTTTGCACTGATGTCATTTTGAAAGGTAATGAAGGAGCTACAAGAAAGCGAATGCCAATTTTTGTTTTCTAAGCACTTGTTTGAGAGCATAAGAGGGTATTTAAATTTTCTGAGATGCTGATAAAATCACCAACTCAATTCAAAGTTAATGTTGACACTCTTTTCTCGATCACCGCTTAATATACTGGCGTCTATTTACCTACCTGCTGTCATAAATTAAGTTATAGGAATTTGGTCTCTACATACGTAATTCTTTTTAGAGCCATTATAATTGAGTTTAAGAACAAATTGTATATGAAAACTTGTTTATAAAAATACAAATTGTATTTACAAATGCTTAAAAATAATTTACAATAGATAAATATTTTATTATATGAAGAAAGAGGTAAACAAAAATAGTGTAGAAAGATTTAATATGAAATACAAAGAAAATTGAAACTCAAGAGCAAAATTCTAGATTTCTCAGAAATTTGATTGGACTTTTAACGCAATTATCTTTTTTTGCAATTGCAATTTTGACAACAACAACAAAATCTATTAAATTTCACAAAGTTCCTTTTTTACAACGCGTGGCCAAGGTAGCTTTAAGCAAGTTAAAATATTCTCACTGATATATTTTGAAGTTTGGGAGAAGTGACCAATTAAAGTTAAGTCTACGAACACACCTTTTCAATTTTGTTTTTTGTTTTATGGCCGAAAATCAATTTTCGTATTTTAAATTAAGACAAAAAATAAAATATGTCCAAAAACTGAACTTGAATTATCCATACATATATATAAAAATGAATGCTTGTCTGTATGTTATCGATGAACTCATATACATATGTATATTTGTATAATATGCTCATTGATGCCACTCACCACCAGGTGACGTAGCAACGCGCGCCGGGTAAAGCTAGTAAATTATATAAATGCATGTATATTTTTTTTAGTTCAATGAAAATCCGTTTTTGTTCATTATTTTAGTGCATTTAACTTTTTAGACCTGAAAAACTCTATTTTTTCTTGTGACAGCTGTTCAGGGATACCATATAGTTCAAATTAAAAAAAAAAATACAATACTGCGAATCTGTTTTTTTTTTTGGAATTGTATACTGTACTATGTATATATAAACTCTAAAAAAAACACAACAATTCAACAGTAATTTTACTTGTCAATTTTTCAGCTGGCCGTATCATTAAACCTGTCATTACACATGAATATCCAGGAAAATGTATTAAATTCTTCTGTAATCAAACCAAATGTTATAGCTTGTAGAAAGTAAGACAACAATTGTTATCTAAGGAAAACACACTCGTGTAAACAATTTTGACAAAGTTCATTTTTTGGTCACAAAATGCCATAAACGATTATAATTCTGTTATCAAATCATCTTACAAGATGTAAGACAATTTTTTTTTAAATAAACCAAATAAAAAGTGATGTATTGCTGATGGGATTGCAAAATTTTGAACAAATTACAAAAATTAAAAATGTTCTTATTTGATAAAAGGTCTTGTCAATAGCTTAAAGGTTCAACATCTTTAAGATTTCATAATTTAAAAAAAGATTACAAGTCAAAAACATCATGAGAAAGGTGCGGCAAGGGGGCCTTCCCCTGACGTTCAAAAATACTACGTTTGTATTCGAATTTTTCTTCCATGTATATCTGACAAATACGATTGTCTTCTTAAGACTTTTTTTCTGTAAGTTGTAGACAAGGAAAAAAATCCTGCGAGCGCTTATGATGTCTTCGTATCAGTATTAAAAAAAAAGAATGAATTTTTCTTTGAAAAATAAATAAATATTTACAAATTGAAAATATGAAGTTTAAAGAATTCAAGAAAATAATAAATTGTCTTCACGTGCGCTCAAAATATCTGCAAATGTTTTGCAGAATTAATTCGCTTACTAAATAAAATTCTTTTTACTTGAATCGTTCATTTAATATTCTAAATTTAAACGGTTATAGTAAAGTGTGATGAATGCAAAGTGACAATTTGTAAATATAAATACAAAAATAGTCGGTATTATGTACAAATAAATACGTATGAATAACAGAGTACGTGGATAATTGTTATATTTAAAGAAATAAATTCATCACACATGTCTTTCGGCTTTTTCAAAATTGTTCTTATTAACCTAGACACAATAACACACGGTTTTATAGGATCACAGCACAATTAATATTCTAGAGATAGACTTCGGCAAATCGTTATATGAATACTTATACGTACATTTAAAACACGAGTTGTATTATATTTTTATTTTTGGTAGTATGAAGGATGATCTTTTTATAAAATTTCAGCCACTTGTTTTGGCTATAGCCGACAGATAGACTGGCAGACGCAGACGGTCAGAATTTGTCTACCTTGCCCGGTCAACAGTACCTTTAGGCTATTGAATATATGTACCTTTAAGAATGAAACAGATTCGTTCAAGGATGTGGACTTAAAAATGTTTTAAACCACAAATGTTACTGAGAGAAACTTACTTTACAATATTTTTGGAATAATTCAAAACTAAGATAAATTAGAGAACTTAACTTAAGACACATTTTGCATACATTTCGATTTTCTATCAAAATAAAATATTTTATTAAAATAATCAATATTAATTAAAAATCATAAATTTTGAAATTTCTTATTCAAGTACGCAAAACTTTTTTTTGAAAAAACATAATAAAAAAAATAAGGATTAATTTTTTCACAAAATCTTATTTGTGCTGTAAGAATGAAGAAGGATAAAATTCGCATTTTTGACAATTTTATGGCCGAACAAAATATTTAGCGTGAAGTCAGCACTGTCACTCTCCATTTCCAAAAACAAAATGCTACAATGTACTCACGTTAATATTTTTTTTAAACTTCGGAAATTTTATGGATAAATTATTTTTAAATTTACGATTCCAAAATTTAAAAATAATTTATAAATTTGCATCTTGTTTTTAATAATGATTTTCGAATTTTTTTTAAAAAACTGGAATTTATTTTCACTCTTTTTCACTTCTAAAAACCAATTGTACGAGTTCAAAACTGAAAACAGTACTAAAAAAAGCTTTTTTCGAAATTATTTGCATTTGTTTTCAAAGCATGCTCGATTGTGCCCTAATGGTTTTAACATTAAAATGTTAATATTGGAGTCATGTCAAAAATTAGTATTGATCGAATTTTAAGATTATTTATTAATTTTTAGGCAAATAGTGGCATAAATAAAAGTTATTATACTTAGACCTCGCACACCTTGTATGAGAGTAGAGCTTATCCATTAGTATATAATTATTTTCTAGCTCAAATGTCAATTATTTATGTGCATACATATTTACATGCTTAAAGCTTATATAAAATATTTTAAGTTAATGTATTAAAAAATTATATAACATATTAATTTATAACTCCGTCTTCTTTTCTAACCGATACGACGACAATTGTCATAATCTTGAGGACCATAACTTTCCTATTTTCCTGCTTCATATTAATTTATAACTAACTTAATTTATAATTCAAAACAATATGCACCTGCCTCAACTTAAACAAACTTATTCTTCAACCGAAAATCTTTATTTTTTTCAAACTCAGAAAACAAATATTATTGTTATGTGGAAGCAGAAATTAAGATAAGAATTGCGCAGAAGTACACTTATTTTTACTATAATAATATAAACATAAATGAATAATGTACAGGGCTGTATGGACTTCGTCAGTACCTTTAAACAATATTTAATAAAAAAGTAAGTGAATGTAGTAAAAGCAAATTAATTAATAAATCGATGCTCGAATTTGGAGTTAAAATAAGGTTTATTTGCATTTCACATATTAAGCTACACTACTATGAACTCTTATTATAACTATAGCCAAATAAAAAAAACTCATTGACAATTTATGATATTTTCGTATTCTCTTAAAAAGAAAATCACTTAAAATTTACACCAATAATATGAAAAACTTATTGTTTTAAAAAGTTTACTTATTAAAATTCAATCCGTACAAATGCAAAGCTGAGGCACAGTCAAGGATATGTTTCTTTATCTGCGGTTTGATGAAATTTTTTTTTGAAATGTCGCAAATTCAATACTCAGGAAAAAAAAAGGATTGACTCTTGAAAAAATAATAAAACTATAAGCAATAAAACTAAATGTCAAATAAATAACATATAATTTAATTTTTTTTTTTTGATCAATAAGCGTGTCTCCATTATTTTAATACGACCTTCTGCTTGGACGCAAACTATCCCGAAATCTTGTAATTTTTCTTCTGTTTTACATTTGTCGTTTTTTTTTTCTTTCTAAAAAGACATTTTAAAAAGACTTTTCTCATAGAGCCTTACCTACAAAACCATTTACTTTTATATTCGACTATCTCACTGACTTCAAAAGAAATACGTAGGGCTACCATGAGGCGCCAAAACTCTGAGACCCTTGGTTTCTTTTTACACAGATACTGCCTAGTGCCTCCGTCCTTGACTCACAAGTAGAGATCCTTTTTTAAAGAGAAAATAAAAAGAATTTCCAAAGCTCTGGCGCCCACTTATTGATATGCACCGCTGATTCCGAAACATAGCCCTGGCAACCACAACATCACTTAGTGCTCAAAGTATTTGCCAAATTTTTTTTTACAGTTAAAGCAAATGTTGCGACTTTTATTTAAATACTTGTCCCTATTCCAACATGAGATAAGGTTTTTTTTTTACAAAGTAAAAAACACAACACAGATGTGTGTTTTGTTTTTTTTGCTTTTAAATTGTTTATCAACATTATTTGTTTTGTGCGCATTTAAAGGTTAAAGCAATAAAAACAAACATTAGATATGTCAAGCCGCTTTCATTCATGATAGGAAAAAAGATTGATTTGACAAGAAATAAAAAAACGTGCTGGATGTTAAGACCATTTCATGTGACACGTGATTTTCAATTTTACTTACAAATCAAAAATAAAGTAAACAATTCAACAGCTTTTTAAGTGTTCAACAGATCAACTACTAAATAATCAACTTGTCAACTGGAATTGGTGAAAATGTATTATTAATGAATGAATCATTGAAAAGGAAATTACATTTAATAGAATTTAAATGAGCTATTTGGTCGCATGTACTTGGCCATAGTTTTTTAAGTAAAAAAGTAAAAATGAAATTCTTAAATAAAATCTGTAGCTTAAAATAATGAAGAGAATAGGGAACTGAGATAAGTCTGAAAAAATATTTGTTTATTTGTCTAAACTTACATCTTATTTTATTTTTCACCATCATTTTTAAGCCTTAACAACTTCGGAAGCAAAACAATAATTTTTTGATATCAAATGTACAAAATATCTAGTCAGTTTTTTTAATGACCCATAAATTGCCTTTGTGGAGTAACAAGCAAAAATTGATAGGTAGGTACTAAAAAATATGAAAGATTTAAGACAAATATAATTACTTTTTTTTATTGAGTTTATATACATATACATACCGAAATAGTTCCCTTTTACTGCACTTCTAATAAACAATAATTACAAAATAAAAATTAAATCTTTTTATTTGTAACTTGGAAAGAATTTTCACCTTGACAAATTTTCTAAATAATATTTATTTAATAGTACCTAGATATATGTATGACGTACCTATATGTACATATGTATGTAGTTAAAAAGTAAGTATACGACTTAATAAATCAATTTTAAATTTGCAGTATATATTTTTAATAAGTACCTATTAAAGATTCTTGTTTTAATTATTGAGTGAAAGAAAAAAAAACACGATAATTAGACTTTAATAAAATTGAATGAATCAGAACAATTAACGAATCCAGTAGAAGCTTGTGGATTTAGACTAACTTTATTATAATATTAGATATAAACCTAAATTAAATAAAATACCCTTATTCATAACAAGGGTCATTTTGTGAAGGTGATTTCGGATTTTTAACTTATGACATTTCCATTTCCAGCCAGAATTGAATTTTAATGATCAGTTGATTTTTAATTTAATGTAAGATTCATTCATCTCAAAGACGACTTCTTGTTAGTGAATTTAAAATGTATATTTTCCCTTATGAAATTGTAAATAATAGGTTTGTTCGTTGAGCCCCGAAGTCATTCGGGTCGCTCTAAAGCGTTTAAAAAAAAAAACCTGAACTCACCCTGACAATGAAATTCTGTTTTTTGAGACCTGGGGTCGCCCGGTTTTTTTCTATGGCGGTTTGAGGTTAAGAAACTGTCAAAGTGACACGAGTTTGAAGCATTTGTTTTGCTGGGGATTTACGTGTTACAGGTAATTGTTTATTATTTAAGTACAAATAAATCGAATAAATAAATTTAATTCAACAATAATAGGAATAGAAATGGAAACATTTGATGCTGTCGACTGGGCAACGGGTAAATCCATCCCAATCACATTTAAACTATTACAGCACAGAGTACAAAATTCATGTTTTTCTGATTTGAATGTCAAAGAAACAATTGACAACCCTTTTAAGTGTTTTTTGAGAACTAAAAAACCCAAGTTTTTTTGACAACTCTTGGGGTTGGTTAAAGTTCAACGAACAAACCTAATGATTACTCCTATATGTTTAGAAAATGTTTCTGACTTACCATACAGTACAGTAGCAAGATTTCGATAAAATATGACTAAATGCTGAAGTGACAATTTGTTTTATGAAAAATAAAAAGTGGAATCCGGTTGGTTTTAACATAAAAAAAATTTGCTTCGAATTTATTCTCTAATCCCTTTTCAATCCTCATCATAGTTCAAATATATTATTAAAATTTTCATTTATGTACGTTTTCTATAAATTTATATTTTATCGCCAACAAAACACTAACACTGTCATGCTAAACTATTGTATTAACCAGTATTTCATTCTTTAATCTTCTTCAAATCAAGTTTTAAAAAAATAGTTGAAGTGGTCGTAAGAAACGAAACGAATGCAAGGAATTTTTATGACGCCCCCATAATTGCGATGGGGCACCTTTCGTTAGGCTTCGTGAACTTTCGCTATCGATAGCAAGAGTGTTCATCGACCGCTCCTGCGGAAGTGAATTGACAGATGGATACAAAAATCAAAATGGTGGAAGCACATAATATGGCTGAGTTCTCCATTTGGGTTTCGGAAAGTTAATTTCCTTTTAGTTTTGACATTAGCTTCCTACAACGTCCGACTATTATAGTTCTACCTTAAGGGGTCTAAGCATTACGAACTGAACGTAAAAGTTGGCTAGGTTATTGATTCGTTTAGTGGCTTTCAAAACTAAAATTGTTTGGTACAGCCGAAAAATTTCATTTTGAAATGTATCGCTTAAAAAAAATATCTAAAACCGTTTCATGTAACTGGGCATAAGTAGCTACTAGTTTTATTTTCAACATTGTTGGATGTGATAAATAATTTAAATCAAATTCTGAAATACAAAAAATATAAAAATCGCTAAAAACTTCTTTAATGAAACAAAGGATCAGATTATATTTTTCAATAGTATCAGTGGTTGTGGATAGATAGAAATAAATGTATATTGTCCTTTTAAAAAATATAAGAACACAAAAAAAAAAAAAAAAAATTAAATCTATTAGTTTGTCATTTAGTTGGATTGTTTTTTTTTTCGATGTGTCAGTTCATTCTTTTTTTCTCTGAGTATTCGCTATAAAAAAATTCCGAGGTCAAAAATTAATCAAATCTGTCTGTGCCTGAACTTAACATTTGTAAGGATTGATTTTTTAAAAGTAAACATTTTAAAATAATAAGATTTTCGTATTAAAAGTATATGTTTTAAGTGGTATACTCCTTTAATAATACTAATTTATTTATATAAAATCATAATAATTATTAAATTTCAATAAGTTTTTTTTTCATTAAATAAATCCGATTTCTCTATAGAAATATTTGGAAAAAATATTTGTTTTGTTGCTTTTAAAAAAAATTGTATATTAAAATAACTTTCTTTTATCTAATGTCCAATTGCCCACAACTTGTAACTTCAACAACTTGTAACTTCAAAATAGCTTTCTATCTAAAAAAGACATTTTCAAGTTTAGTTTGTCATTCGTTTTTGCAAATGGAAATAAATATAATTTTCAAAGTGAATTAATGCAAAATTTTAGATTTGGTTTTTTTTGAATGTATTATTCAATTTTTGTAAATTATTACCCAACCAAATTAAAATAATCAAACTTTTAGAATGACAAATTTACTTACCGTCTAAAGGCTTCCCCAAACCAATTCGAAACCGGTGTGAAGCTGTCATGACGCCGAAAAAAAAGCAATAATAGCAACGTGTTGTTAGTGTTGCTTTATAATCCGATTTCGAATGTTTTGCATTGGTCTGGACAAGCCTTAATAATACTTATGGTATGGCATCAACCGGAGTTCGAAATTCTAATCACGTGATGGTAAAAATTCTCTCTAATAAATACCTATAACATACATTGGCCTTGATAAAAGATAAAAGGCACTACATAAAAGAGCAAAGGTTAAAAAGAATATTTTTTACCAAGAATAATTTATATATTTTTATGTTTGAATATATATCTTTTACTCGATCTTATTTTAACCGAAATTTATATTTTTTATTTTATACGCCACCTGTCAAACATTAAGAAATGAGACTAAGGTATGCATAAATGTGAACACTTATAATTAAATAATTATAATTTACAGATTGAAGATAGTGATGGAACCTTTTATAGTTCGCGGCTTTTTAACTGTTTTACTTTGTTGAAAATCGTTGCCAAATCGTTTAAGTCATTCAGACGTTTTTATTTGTGAAACAAGTTTATTTTAAAATGAAAAAACGTGTATCTATCATTTTATTGCAGACAAGAAATAATTCTTGATAAAAACTAGATTTAAATGAATAAAAAAAAATACTTTGTTGAAAATGAGTAATTGTTCGAAAATGTATAAAAATCCAATAAATGTTATTCTATACGTAAACTAATCAGGATTTTCGTGAACAACTCTTCAATGGGATTTTCTCCTTTAGATTTGACATCGAGTATTCTAGAGGATCTGGGCTTTCAGTTTAATAGATCAGCTAACAAGGATCAGTGGGAAGTATCAGCGTTTTGTATTTTCGAAAAAGGGAAAAATTCATGTTGAAATGTGTTCACGAGAACACTGAATGCTGTCATTGAGTGCTTATTATAAACAAGCTCTTAAAAGTATTAAATTATTTATATTGAAGAAAAATAAATCTTACAAAACTATTTCATTAAAATAAATTAAACTAAATCATGTGATTATTGCGAGTTAATGAATTTATGTATTTATACTTAATTTCCATATTCTAATGTTTGTGAATACATACAGATCTTTTTAATTTCTTCTACTTTTGATATTACAAACCGGATGATTTCATTTTAAAGCTAAAATAGATATGAACCGCATAACCCTACTCTTGCTGTTCAAGACTGTAATGGTATCAGGTATACCTTTTTTTATATAATAAAGAATACATTTTAAATAGGATAAAAAAAATAGATATCTTATAGTAGACTATTTTACTGTGGGATTCGATCCTAAATAATATTTTCCTAAATAACTTTGGAAATGCGCAACTGTATACTTTTGAATTACGATATTATTTGTTTGTAACTACCATAATAATTTTTTGGCCAAAAACCTGGATAGCACAAGCATGAAGTTTGATCAAAATTGCTAAAGTCATTATCGAGCAAAATTGAACACACTAATAATTTAAATTTATTTTTCTAGGAAATCACATATAAATTTTTTTGTATCAAGTGTGAAGCAAATCGTTACATCTGTTTAGACTCTAGCCAAATGATAGTGGATGCACGGATGCACAAAGATAAAGAAAAATTAAATCGCCGTTTTTTTTAACAGCTTAAAAAATGTTTTTTTTATTGATTTATTAAATAAAAAAAATACTTGTTAAATGAACATTACATTCATATAAAACAAGCACTTATAATACTCATATATAAAAGCAGAACCTAGAATTAAAACAACTGTTAAAACATGAACATTTATCAAACAAACAAATAATGCAGCGAAAAAAAAACCCAACTGACGTTTCAATTAATTTATTATTATTATTATTACTCTAAAAACACCATTTCTCGTGACAATATTAATTAGATGCAAATACTATATCAATTGACTGAGCAGATTACAGTAGAACCGGAATTATTTTTTATTGCATAATGTTGGTCAATTTGAAAAAAAGAAAATTCTAAATTAATTTTGCAGGGATAGAAAATCTAATTCGCCGGCCGACTTATCAATGCAATTGAAGCGAATTGACGTCATTGCTTCTATGGTAGCATCAGTTGTCTATCTATAAGTACTTACATAAGCAACTAATTAGTGTAATGCTGTTTTGCTGATTTTCTGTTACAATTTGCAGCTTTATAATAAATGTGAATTTGTATCTTATATTGTTTTTCTTTTTTAAGATTTTGCACTTACTTTATTAAGTGAAAGTATTTGTTTGTTGAAAAGTGTTTTATGCCAGAGAAAAAGTAGTAGAATGCAGAAGAGAAAGTATTTTTCAGAACAAAGCTTAACCAATTAATAGAAATATATATGTACATCAATACCGATCATTGAAAATGAATTAATGCTAATGGCATTTAATAACAAAACTATAATGACATTTATTACAGTTTTTTACTTTGGTTCTTTATTTTTTCTCCCCCTACAAAATGGCAATTTAATTCACTACTTTTGACCAGAATTTTATTCTCTGCAAAAAGAAATACTTTTTTTAATACATTAGTTCTATTTTTATATTTTAAATTTTTGAATAATATAAAATTACCATCTTCTAAACGCGTACGAACCCCGGAGCATTTTGAACACTTTCTAATTTTTCATATTTCATCTTTTCACCTTGAGGTTCCAACCCAAATAAAATTTAATTTTCTACTGATATTTATGCTTTTAAAATCATTGACATGTTAAAAAATTATTATATTTTTTACTGAAAAAAATTCTATTTCTAAGGTAGGTAGCGTTTATATGGAATTTAAAAAAAAAATTGAAATTTTAAAGGTATTTGAAAGTTTTAAGTTTCACAATATGATGTAGGTGATCATTTTTGTAAATATTACTTTATCATTATCAATACCAACCATTTCAAAAATTAATTTATTTTGGAATTTTGAAAAAAAAAGTCAATTTTTTTCTTGAAAAGTCAATATTAAAATAAAAAGCTTAATCGGATTTTAAAAAATGACAACAAAGGGTTTCTTAACACTATCTTAAATATTTTGGGCTCAAATATTATACCTAATAACAGTACCTTAAAAAGCCTTTTAAATTTCCGCAAAACGAAATTGTGATAAAATTTTGTGAACACGTAAAATTTGAATTGATTCCAAAAATTCTACACAAACGATTTCAAGTGCCGTAATATAATGTTTTCAGTCATATCTACAACCAATACTAGGTCATTTCAAAAATAGTTTAAAAAATCAAAATTATATGAAGATGCTTAGTCTTAGGTGCTTTGGTATTTTTTTTTTTTTTTATTAAAATCAGATAAACTGTTTTTGAGAAAAGCGATAATCAACAAAAATTTTCTATGTGTGGCAGTGGTGGAATGAAAACTTTCATCAAAAGGAAGCTTCTGAAAAATAAATGTTTTTTTTCTAAAACGCCAAAAAATTTTGAGCAGTTATTTTGGAGTTAATAAAAATCGAAAAAAGTTTAGATTTCAAAGAATGCAAGTTTAAAGAAAATACACTAGTATACGCTGGCACTGTAGCCAAATGGTAAGATTGACAGAATTGTTAGACCCTCTTGTTTGGTCTTCCCAAAATCAAAATCTTCAGTTCCTATTTTTTAAGTAAGCAAGTAAAACTTGAAAACTTAAGTATCGACTATGTTTCTATTTTAGAATGGGTTTGATCAAGCTATGTTCACATTAATAATATAAAATTTCAGCTTAGTTTCTGAATTTTCTATATTTGTGTAGTTAAATAATTTAATTTCATAAAATAATTTAAAAACTAATTTAAAATCACAAAAAAAATGTATCTAAAATGATTTTTCAGAACAAATTCATACAACCTAGTTGTACATTTATATATTTTATTTCAGTTCTTTCCGTAAGCCGGTATAAATATTCAATGCAATTCGATGAAATAATGAATAAACATATTAGTGGCGCGACACCACGTGGAGAGTCAGGAACTGATGAGATAAAACTTACAAAATACAAAAACGCCCTTTATATATTGTTATGAACTGAGTTGAAGTTATCATCATTAGTTGTCATCGTAGTTCGTCTAAGATTTTTTATTATTGAACTTTGAAAATCACTTTATTCTTAGAATAAGGTAATTTTAGTTTGTGTTATTTGATTTCGCATTTTAAACACGAACGAATGCTTTGATCAGGTTTAATTATACTATTAATACAAAATTTCCAGTCATATTTTTTAATTTATCAATAATTATTTGAATTAATCTGGTATGATCGTTCAACGCTGATTCATATTAGGTTGTTATAAGAAATCGTAGGGTTTTAGCGTTTCTTTAATATTGGACTTAGTTAAATCAATCTAACAAAACTTTTGACAACATTCGGACAATGAGGGTCATGAAAATTCAAAAACG
The DNA here is from genome assembly GCA_958431115.1 of Syrphus vitripennis. NCBI lineage: Eukaryota > Metazoa > Arthropoda > Insecta > Diptera > Syrphidae > Syrphus > Syrphus vitripennis. Next base: position 41,973,463 of record OY288108.1, read on the forward strand.
TTTGAATCTAATAATTGTATTGTGCGTTAAGATGTAGGTATGTATAATGTGTATATTTTTTTTTTTAAAGTAACCCGGTAGCAAATTAACTTCAAGTAGCTAATTTTCAAAAAAATATTTTTAAATTTTTTTAAAAAAGCCCAAAATTTTTTTTTGGTATTTTTGATATGCAATAACAGTCGACCTTATTTTTTTTTTGTTTAATAGGTTCAGTTATTTTAAATATTTAAAATAGTGTCAAAAATTGCTTGTTAACGATTTCAAAAACATCTATGAATCTTTTTCGAAAAATTTTATTTTCACCAAAAAATTATTTTTTTTAATTTTGAGAATTTTTTTATTGAATATTCTTTATAATAGTTCGATGTTTTGAAATACATCTCTCATGAAAATCAAAAACCAAAAAAAAAAATATTATATGGTAAAAAATGAAAACAAAATTATTCAAAAATATTCAAGATCTAAAAACTGATTCTTTAAAAAAATTTTTTTTTATTTTTTTTTTGAGCAGTTGGGCAAAAATATCATTTTCAAATCTATTTTATAAAATCCAAAAAATATTCTGTACCTATAAAAAAAATAATCGAAATTGAAACAGCTTTTAATAAAAAAAATTAAAAATCAAAGAAACTTTCCTATGAGAGGTACTGCCAATAATAGGAGTCAGTCTACCACGCTTTTGAGGACTTTACGGAATTATCCGTATGTATATATATTAGTTTAATAATTTTTAGGGTAAAATTGTTTAGTGTTAATTTCAAAGAGTTTGAGATTTCTTAAAAGGTATTTTCGAATTTCATCACAGTTAAGAGAAAATTGAAATTCTAAAACAATATTCTAGGTGAGGAAAAAACATCCAAATCCAACATCCAAAGAAATGAACTTATTTAAAATACGTTTTTACATTTTTTTTGTAATTTTTTGAAAAACTTTTTTTTACAAAATTTTTCACAACAATTTTTGACTATTACTTCTCAATTTTTTTAGTCATTTTCTGCTAATTATTTTTTTTTTTTGAAAATTTACATTTTTTTTCCACAAAATATCTGATAATACTCTCGATAAAAAAAAAGTTACGTATACGACTAAGTTTTTTTTTTTATAGAATCTTTATTGTAGCTGAATTTATATAAATTTTTTTTTTCGTATTACTCGATTGCGCAATTTACAGAGAAATGGTATTTTCTACCTTACTACTGAAAAATATTATAACATTTATACAATAATAATATCACAGATTAAAAAAAAAAGATAGTTTTTAAAAGGAAAAGCTACAAGAAAAACCTTCATTAAATTAAAAAAAAAATATATATACATACATACATATATGATTTTTCCTGAGGAGAGAGAAGTGGGTCCGTGTGATCACAAAAAAAAAAGATGTTGTTTAAATATTCGATCAAATAAATTTAAAGCAAATAAATTAATAAATAAATTAACAATTAATAAGTAAATAAATGAACAAAACAAAAATTGTATATCACAGTAATGTATATATAAATAAATAGGAAAAAATAAATAATTAAATATTTAGTTAAATATATATTAATAAAAAAGTTAACAATTAGTAAATAAATTAATAATAAATAAATAAATCAACAAAACAAAACAAAAATTGTATATCACAGTAATGTATATTGCATATATTAAAATTAAATAAATAAATAGGAAAAAAATAAATAAATAAATTTATAAATAAATAAATAAATAAAAAAATTATAAGGTATAACAAATAAATTAACAATTAAACAAATAAATATATTAGAAACAAAAAAAAAAAATAAATGAGTAAACAAACCAATAAATTAATAAACAAATAATTAAACAAGAAGAAAAATTATGAATTGAAAATAAATAAAAAGAAAAAAAAAAAAAAAAAAAAAAGATTACAACACCTTAAGTTGTTAAATTTAATATTAAGTTGTTATCAGAACAACTGCACAGTACTTTATAACGATCATATAATTTTGAAATTTGAATTGAAACTTTTTCAATTTTTGCTTCTTCGTGGAGATCATCGGTAGAATAGTGCAGGGAAGATTGAGTATCATTTTTAAAATTTTATTTTGCATTACTTGTAGCCTGCAAATATGACTAATAGCACATGTTCCCCAGACGGGAGAGCCATATAACATTATACTTTGGAATATTACTTTGAATAATAACAATTTGTTTTCAACACTTAATTTGGACCTACGATTTATAAATGGATATAGGGTTTTTATCGCCAAATTAAGTTTATTTAGTGTATTATTTTTTTTAACAAGGTTTGTAATATTACTCCTTGCCTTAATCAGGCTCATTCAAGACTTTTTCAACAGTTTCGATATAGATTTTTTTTATCCAATAGGATTTACTTGACCTGTTATACAAATCGTTGTTGTTGTTCCTTGTTAATTTTCTCTAAATTATTAATTGATATCTATATCATTTTCAAAATTATTAAAATAAAAATGCATTGGAACATTAAAACGCAAACGAACATTAGAAAATTGGCTTTTCCATTCTTTATCGTAGACAATACGATATTTTTTTTTAATTTATCTCCAGCTGAATTATTATAGGTATCAATTTTAATAAATATAATTAATTTTTAAATACATAACACATTTCCTGCTCTAAACTAGACAGAAATTTATATATATATCCTAATACCAGTCCAAGTAACTTTGTCTTATTAAATCCATTTAAATAGCCACATCTTTGCAGTTTTAAAATAAAAAAATGTTTCATTAATAAAATGTATAATGCGTTATTGGAAAGTAATCTTTGATTTATCAGTTTTAATTATTTTGTCTGTGTCATCTTAATTGCCTTATTAAAGTACGCCGCAGGATCCCAACTTTTAGGTACAAGTATATCTACGAGTATCTTAAATTAATAAAACAAAAATACAATCAACTTTTTTGTAGTCACGTACTCAAGAAATTAATTAATCTTTCTAAATTACCATCGTGTGGTTTTTTTTAACATGAACTCTATTACATTGGATCTGTCTGATATTCATATAAATTGTTTTTTTTTTTATCTCATTACAGAATCAACAACAAAATCAATAACAAAAAAGTCTGTTAATAAATAGCAAAAGTATATTTATTATAATCAACGTCATTCAAACGCAAGCTGACTAAGAAAGTAAAGATATATATGTACATATATTAATTCAAGCATCTTCTAAAGTGAATACCAAAACACCTAATTAGTTGAAGTACAAATTGTTTATTAAGAAGTAATCATCTCGGAAATTTCCAGCACAAAGTAAGACCTAAAGCTTATTATTATTTGCAAATATCATATTTAATGCTAAAGTGTTATTTTTGTTTTATGGAGATTTGTATCTTTAAAGTATTTATTTTATGCACCGCAATATGTCAATTAGTTATTATCGATATGTAATTATTTCGTACTTACAGAAAGATTCTCAATGAAATCTTAGAAGCGCCACTTCTCTAATGAAAGAGCCCCCAATGATGGTTACACAACTGTGGGAAAATAAGAGTTTTGCGGTTTCATTCATTATACAAAATCAAACATTAAAATTTATTAATTTTCTTAAGGGAATAATAATAAATTGCTAAACCTGTTTAAATATATTTTATTATATTGATTCAATTAAAAAAAAGTAATAACTAGGTAATTATCAAAAAGCCCCTGTTCTTAAATCCCTTCAATCAATGTTATTAAATGCAATTTTTATATTCTAATTTTTTATGTGGGGTGTTTTTCAGAGGTAAAAAACTTTGAAATGGAATGAATCAAATATGAATTTTTAAAATTGACATGATATTGAACTTTTTTAAAAGATAATCTTTTGATTTGATTTTGACCGCCAAAGCTTACTTGGCCGTAATTTAATCTGGTGGTCTAATTTTCGATCATTTATCGCCAATAACACGGTGAATGTTGTCCTCCAAGTAGTCAATCGTGTCTTCTCAATTCACGACAGAAAATAGTCTAGCGGCGTCAAATCGCATGATCTTTGAAGACAATTCACGTTTTCTTCAATAAATCAATTATGGTTCGAGCTGTGTGACATGTTGCGCCGCCTTGTTGAAACCACAGCTCCTGTGTATCAATTGTTCAATTGGGGAACGAAAAATTCAGGATGCATGGTAACGTTCTGGTCAGCATCGATGTACCGGTGTCTCAGCATCCACTTGAAAATTATCTTCACTCCAAATATGGCCATTCTCTTATGAAAATCGAGATCAACAGTAATCTTGTTTTGGGTCCATTTACCTTGCTAGTTGATGGTGTGTTGAAATGCCAAACCAAAATAAACACAAATCACTTAACAACTGTTAAAATGGCCGCCAGTTAAAAAGTATTGCCAACCTCCAAAAAATGGAGGAATGGTATTTTGTTATCTTTTATGTATAATTTAAATAAGATAATTTTATTTAATTTATATGTTCAAAATGAAAATCTACTAATGTGTATAAGTGTAGTTGGAAAGTGTAGTTGAATTTATGCTTATCCTTATTTTATTCAATGATTAAACATTCATAAATTCTTTTTCCATTTTTTTCAGATGGCAAAAGACTTCAAATCGTTGGGTTGGGACTACCTGACGTTTGTGGCATTTATTGCCTTTTCAATATTTGCGCCTCTTTGGGGACGAATTTTTGGCAAAAAGAAACAACGCAGTAAAGCTGATTATGTATTCGCTACAGGTGGTGTTTCAATGATAGCCATTATGCTTTCTATAGCAAGAGGCACTCTGGGAATCAGATCAGTTCTTGGTAAGAATAATATGTGTAGATGAATTGTTACAGTTTTTTTTTTCAATTACAAAATTGACAAACCCGGTCAAATCTCTAGAAGAATTTAAAAATTTAAACAAAAATACATTTAACAAAAGTTGGATGAAATGAGATGGTGAACAATTTTTGTTATGACACTTCTATCTTTAAAAGCAATATTTACAGAGACAATCGAATTTATATTTACTTAAATTCAAAATGGCGATCAACCCGCTAAACGCCCACAAAATTATTTTGCGTTGGGGAAAAAAAATAATTATTTCAACTGAGAAGATGTCGGATTTACGCCAAAGTACTCGGGATTTCTTATATGAATTTATAACTATATACCGCGAATGAGTGTCAGAAGGCACAAAACATTGTTAGTATCCATGTTTTTCAAAAGTTTGAAACAACTAAATAAAATAAATTCGTATTTTATTAATTTTAATTGTCAATAGTGTTCAGGCATTTTTTCCATCAATGTTGAAAAAAATTGTCAATTATACCTGACGAGTAACATTGATCGTGTGTAGAGCCCTTAGAAAAAATATTGCTCTCTTGTTGCCCAATGGAAAGCAAAAGATCAATATTTTCAAATTGAATAAAAATATACACAGAAAAAAGAACTGTAAAATTGAAAATTATTCAGCAAGAAAAAAAAATCCAATTCAAAGTGTTATTTAAATCAAATTGACAGTTCAAAAATTCCGCTTTGGCCAATGGATCAAATTAATTCGAACAAAATTCAATTTTACATTGTTTATTCTTCAGCTTGACATTTCTAATTATAAAATTTTATTATTTTGCAGGATATCCCAGTGAATTATTTTACCGTGGTTCAGCAATGTGGGAAACAATGTATGGCATGGTGAATGCATACCCTATTGTATGTTTTGTTTTTGTTCCTGTATATTTTAACCTAGGAATTACTTCAGTATACCAATATCTAGACTTAAGGTGAGTTTCAAATAATAGAAACATTTTTCATTTTTTAATTTAATTTAATTTAAAAATAATTTAGACTATTCATCATAGAAAAATAGAAAATGAGTAATTAATAAGTAAAATACGAATTTTTTGAACTCTTTTAAATATAAAAAATAAATCATTCCCAATATGTCATTTTTCTTTTCTAGATTTAAAAGCCGATTAGTAAGATGCCTAGCATCTGGGACATACGTTGTTAGACAAATTTGTAACCTTGGAATTACAATTTACACACCAAGCATTGCACTATCAACAGTAATTGGAATACCATATTGGATATCAATTGCAGCAATGTCCGTAATATGCATATTTTTTACTGTAATGGTAAGTTTTGTACAATTTTTTTAATAAACAAAAAAAAGAATCATTTAAAAATCTAAAAGCATTACTTCTTAAATTATATGGCGATATAAAAAGATAAATATCAATTGCGCTAGATTATTGCAGATTTCAACGATTATTTTTTTATGGAGGAAATAGGTACTAATTACAAATTTGTTTTACAGGGAGGTCTTAAAGCCGCCATTAATGCTGATGTGATCCAAACAGTAACAATAGCTGCTTTAACAATCGCTGTGATAATTAGAGGAAGCTATTCCAGTGGAGGTCCAGTAAATGTTTTTGAAGTCAACCGTGATAATGGTGAGTTCTTAAGAATTTTTAACTTCAAGGTATTAAAAGACAGAACTTTTATGTCCACACCCTAAAGAATCGTTAGAATTTTTTTTCATAATTTTTAGTGTAATGTTTATTAGTTAGGTTAAGGTAGGTCATATTATGCAAAGTTGCTCCGAAATTCTTGATATCATAAAAAAGTTGAAGGATTTTTTTATACAAATTTGGATCGGATTTCGTTTCGTTTATCCGTTTATGAGTAAATCTAAAATCAAAAATCAGAGAAGTACCCAGATTTTTTAATAATTTTTTTTGAAATACACATAGTTTTTTTTTAATATAGTTTTATAATATGGCAGGTAATGTTTCTTTCTATTTCTTTGAAACGGTTTTAGGAAAACATGTTTTTAAAATTAGATTTTTTGGACACTGGGGCGTATGTGAAACATTAGTTGGTTCATTTTTTTCTTTTTCTTGCATGATGGCTGCTTTATGAAGTTTTTCAGTCTTTAAATGAATGTTTCTTAACTCAATTTCAAACAATATGTTGCAAACATTTGAATAGTAATACATTGTCTCAGGTCTTAACCTCAAAGAATCTAACTTGCGCCACAAAGCCAAATCTACAAAATTAAATTTTTATTATAAAAAATATTTTCATAATGTTTTATCTCCAAAGATTTTTATATCAAGAGTAGGTTCCAATACTTAATTAAAGTTTTTAATTTTTTTTTTTAATTTTTCCAGGTCGTTTAAAGTTCTTCAATTTCACTGGTGATTTAACAGTTCGTGTTGACACATTTTCCGCCTGGTTAGGCCAGTTATTTGTTTCGCTGTCACAATTTGGTTGTCAACAAAATTTTATGCAACGTTATGTCAGCTTAAAGTCACTCAAGGATGTTAAAAAGTAATACTTTTAAAAAAAGCATAATTTATTAATCTTTTTAAATATTTCTCTAACTATCCTATCCCTAGAGCAATGATGTCAAACATTCCCATAATAATTATGTTCTTTTCCTTGGCATGGATTGCTGGAATGGTAGTTTATTCAACATATGCCGTATGTGATCCTCTGAAAGAAGGATATATTGCAAAACAAGATGAAATCCTACCATTTTTCGTTGAAGATCAAATGGCTTTTATTCCTGGATTTTTGGGAATATTTATGGCAACTTTATTCAATGGAGCATTATGGTAAGTAGAAGTTAACAAAGAATTTTTTAAAATTAAAATCAATTTCATAAATTTAGTATGAACGTTTCAAATTTAAATTCACTTGCAACTGTCTTGTGGGAGGACTTCCTATCTCAATTGCCACAATTCAAAGGACTCACCGATAAGCAACAATTGAGTGTTATTAAAGTTGTAACTGTTATTTTTGGCATCATTATAATGGGTGTTGCATTCTGTGTTGGCTTTCTGACAGGCGTTATAGAATCATCAATGTTGGCATTTTCAGCAACATCTGGACCACTGTTGGGTGTTTTCATTTTGGCTATGTTGGTACCAGTTGCTAATTGGAAGGTTAGTTTATATACTTCTCAAAATTATTGATTCTTTAACGAACGTTTAATTTTAAACAAATAGGGAGCAGCTGCTGGAATGATCAGTTCTAGTCTTATTGTTCTTTGGATTGTTTTTGGTGGTCTAACACTTACCAAGACAAAAGAAATGTTACCAACATCGACAGAGGTAAGACTTTTGCAACAAGTTGCTATTCTGATATTTCAATTTGTCTATTTTTGTCTTGCCAAAGGGTTGTTCAAATCATACATTTTCACAAGAAATCTCAAAACCTCATTCCTTATGGCTACTTCAGTCGGAACCGGTAGAGATAAATACTACACCATACCCTTTCAGTACAACACCGCTGCCAGAAATTGAAACGTAAGTAGACTATTTCTAATAATCAAATTTCTGGTCCACATGTTCCACCATTTTGTACACTTGCAATTATTAAGAGATATTAACTAATGAATTATTTTTTTTTTATACTTAGAACATTCCTGCAATCCATCTATTCCCTAAGTTATATGTTCTACAGTTTTCTGGGCACGGTTTTAACTGTTGGCATAGGTGTAATTGTCAGTTATATGACGCGTGATGACGCAGAAAACCGTTACGACAACAAACTGTTACATCCACTCATATTTAAATGGTGTGAAAGTTTCCCTGGACCCAAACCCTATTACATCAAAGAACCAATGCCAGTTAGTACATCAACCATTGGAACAACAACCTCCGAAATGGAAAAAAAGTCAGCGGAAATAAATAGTTCACAAATAAATCATGGTTTCGAATCATCCACAAACGAAGATGGTTATGATCTGCGATCATCTAGCAAAGACAAGCCACTTCCATTGGAAGTGAAATTAACAAATATTCCATATGGAAGTACGACAACAGTGGGGTCGAATTCAACAATTGAGACAAAAGAATTAAATTCAAATGTCGCAGATGTTGTGAATCCAATTTCATCACATTTGGATTTAAACAGTGGATCGTATCGCAAGATAACAGAAAACGATTTAGTATAACAGCTGTGAACTAGATTTAAAATACATGTAAATCGGCTTTGCATCCTATTCTCATTTTAAATAGCTACATAGAACACAATAAATAAATGCGAACTTAAGCTTTAAATTGTATAAGATGATACAGTCATAACATTATAAAGGGGCGGGGCTGTAAAACGGGTAGTTTATTTTGTTGTTATCTTTATAGAGTTTATAAAGTATTTTGTTTGTTTTATACTTATCTCTTGTTTCATCTTTGTTAATATGTTATTGTAATTATATACAATATTCCACGGTGAAACTGTGATAAAATATTTAAAAAATGAATTAGAGTTTGTATAGAAAAATTATAATTTTATTTAAATTAATTTATATGTTTAAGACTTTAAATAAAGAAATTATTTTATATTACATTCTAAGTCAAATGCTTAAAATATATGGTACATAGAATATAGAATAAGTTTTATTTATTTTTTTTTTACAACTTACCAAGTCAAAGATAAAAAAAAACTTTTTTTTATAATTATTTAAAAATGTAAAAAAAAAAGACTTAAACTTATGAAGATTAGCGCCAATGTAAAACTAAACAAACTTCCGTGACAATAATAGTGACTTATAAATTCATAGAATCATTTTATATGATATAAAATGTAAATTTTGTATATTTCTATTTAATTTGAACTCTGTTTTATATTAAGATGTATAATGTTTAATTTAATTAATTTTGATGATGATTTTATGTAGCAATGATATGTAAAAATATTGTATAGAATTTTAAAAGTTGTATACCTACTTAAATAAGTTTGTACTTATAAGCTTCAATAAGCTTAGACAATAAGATTTGAAATAAAAAAAAAACAAAGAAAATAAAATATAATAAAGACAATTTTTTTATTGTTGAATAAGTAAATAAATTATTTTACTTTTGATGTAAGCTTTACAATTCAAACAACAACAGTTCGAAATTATCGAGGTTAAAAGCAAACAATATTCAGAAGCGTTGGAAGAAATGGGAATATTTTATTTTTACATTTTTTTTAATACTTCTCATTAAGTTCGTTGGAACCTTAAGTGGAGCAACGGAGTTGCGTGAGCGTTGCAATACCTGCAAAAATAGGGTTAAAATCGTTGGAACCCGGGAATATAAAAAACTTCAAAATATTTATGTAAAATCTTTTAATTTTGGTAATTTTTCTTATCATAAAATTCTGTTTCTTATGCAATTCGGTTTTTCAAAATTCTAGTTTCAAACTATCCAAAATGGATATAATTTTTTTTTAATGATTTTTTTTTTTACAAAATTTTATTGATCGTTAAAATTTTGAAAATTTAATATTCCTCGTTCAAATTTATTAGGTAACTACAGATTTTTAAATTTAGGTAACAAAACTATATTTGTTCTAATTTTTTAGATCATTTTATGGGAAATGGACTGCCTAGCTATCTTTAATTATTTTTTGCATAACCTCAAAAATATTTAAAAATGCGAACAACAATTTTTTTCGTTTTTATTTTTTGTCATCGGCGAAAATATGTATAATTCAATTTCGATGAAATTTTTTAAAAATGTTGCATAACATTATTAACGAAAAAATTGCTAAAAATGATAAGTTAGAAAAACTTAAAGTTTTTTTCCACAAAAATATACATAGTTACTTTCTTAAAGAGGAGGTTTCAACAAAAAATGACATTCTAAAATTTTCAAAAACATTAATTTTTCTGTCAATTTTTTTGATTGCTAATTTACGTCATTTTTCAAATTTCTGATTTTATCACAATCGAATTATTTTTAATATAAAAAAAATTTCTCCATCGAACATACTTCGATTTTTTCAAAATCGGAAGAAAAGTTACTTTTGCGACTTGTTTAAGAATACTAAATAAGTTATTCAAGCTTAGGAGCCAAACGCATGAGTCAAAAGTATGCCTGAAACGATTAGCGGCTCATCATATATGTACATAATAACAATATCTTTTTTTGGCAATATATAGAAACAGTATTACGGAAACAACTTCATTGCAATGTGTTTAAGATTTTGTGATGGCTCTTTGATGGTTTACTTTTGTCTTTAATTTTTAAGTGTGCCTAACATAGTATTTTCCATATATTCTCGTTTAAATCAAACTTCAAAAAACCAGATTGTTCGGTCAATGTTACATACACTATACAAGGGGAAAACCCCATTGAAGCCAATTTCACATGCACGAATGCATGAATCAACAGCATCTGTTCTATACCTGCCTTAATATCTTTTAGCATAAAATGTACAATTTTAATAGCAAATGAACAGAAAACTAAGAGTTTGGCAAAAAAAAAAACTCCCACAGTATACGAAATTAAATAATCAATAATAATAATATAGGAGGGCACAAACTTGTAGGTACTCTTCCTGAGTTTTGTTTATACTCAACAGACAGTGAGTACGATTGCCACTTTTGATAAATAAAATAGAGGTTGAAATAGTGAACATTTAAAATATGTGAAAATGTGATGAAGAAATCATCAAAAAAATTATTTATGGTATATTAATAAAATTATTTATCAAAAGGTAAGACTTTTTAAATCTCGCGTTGTTCTTCAACTGTCAATATCCAACTGGTGTGGCGATGACTTTTTTTCGCTTTGATGACATTACGTCCATTACATTTACTCCGCTCAAATAGGTATTAGGTCTATGTCCATTATGTACTCCTCAAAACGTCCATGGTATTAAAAACTTTATAAAAAGAAGCTTAATACGACAGAATGTCCACGAACTTAGGCTGGTATTCACCGAGGGCTCATAAGACTATGCGACTCATAATTGAAATTATTTGTTTTTAATTTGTCTATGTTTGTTTGATTTTTACAATTTTGTATCTCTAACGTTCCGATTTTTCTTGTAACTTTAATCGTGTCGAATTTACCTCCGAAAAAATTTTTGACACACTAGGTTTGTTCGTTGAGCCCTGAAGTCATCCTGGGATCACCCTTAAACGTTTTTTGAAACACCTGAACTCACGCTGATAGTGAAATACTGACCTGGGGTCACCCTGAACTCGCCCTGAAGTAGAACTAGGTTTTTTGCTGTGGTGAGTTGAGGTAAAGAATAAACTGTCAAAGTGACACGAGTTTGAAGCATTTGTTTTGTTTGTTTGTTTAATTTAACAATAATTGAAATAGAAATGGAAGAAATGGGTTCCATCTTAAATGCAAAAAAACACTCATGATCTCAAACTGTCAGTTCAAGAGTCTGTTCGCCTTGGGTTAAGTTTCTGATAAGTTCTGGTTAAATGGTGCCAATAAAATGAAATTAGCTGGATTAAAAACTCAAACAACCGAAATGCTATATCCATGATGAATAATGCAAACTATGGATTCTTTCAAAAAAAAATTTGGTTAACATGCATATAGAAATACGAGTTGAAATAATCATAGATTAAAGCTGACCCACTGTTAAGAAACTAGTCCGAAACACAACTAAAAATTTGTTCTTTAAATAATAAATACCTAAGCATTTCTTTTGTTGATAGTAAACACCAATAAGCAAGCCATTTTATGTAGTCTTTGAACTTATAGAACTCAAAAAGAATATTTTTAACAGTCAAATTTCATATTTCTTTCATATAAATTACAAGCCAGTGGCAACCATGGCCTTACGATCAAGTCAATTTCAATACAACAGACCATTGCCATTATTCTCATAATTTTAATCACAGTATACTTTTCAGCTTCAAATCAAATAAACTAGTAGTTAACAGGAGGACAGAAGTTCTTTACGTTCCAAAAATTTTGGCATCACTCATAATACAGGAACAAACAATAGGTATTCAAAAAGATCACCCACATTAAGAAAACAAATCTCTACTGCGATTGATGCTTTCGAGATGAATCTCTGAGTTCAAGATTTCCAATTGAATATGTGAGCTGGCCGTGAGAGATTGTCCGTCGTCGTCGTTGTCGTGTCGTTGTGTTATTACCTCTTATCTCAAGCCCTGTTTGTTGTTGTTGTTGCTGTCTATTTTTTGTTCATAATTTCACATTTAAATCTTTGAGAATGCTAATATTTAAATACTTGTATACTTCTTGGTAAACAGGTTGTACCTATATTTACTGTGTTAATTATTTTTTTTTTTAAGTTATAAAAATAAATATAATCTCTAATCGAATTCATTAGTCAATAATTTGCTAACCTATCGTTTCGGCATTTATAAATCTGCTGATATCATTAGGACTTGTTTTCGGTTGATTTTAGTATCTTCATTGTAAACATGACTTTGTATCTAGTTCTGGTAAGTTTCAAATTTCAAGTGTTAACGATTGTTTGTTACATGAACTTTATTTTTGGTTTTTAAAAGAAATCGTTTTAAACAAACTTCAAAAAAAGTTTTAAAAAAATTATAATTGTTTCACACAGAGTGATTTTTGTATGAATTTTTTATTATTAGTCATAAAGTTTATTACATGAAACACAATGCAAGTTTTTTCATAAGAGTTGACAATAAAATTGTAAAGTAAGACTATAATAATAATAAGTACCTATGTATATTGCTCTTTTATGTGAGTGCTTCTGATACTGTTATATTATTTAACAATAACTACATACATATATTTTTATTTATTACATATGTATGTATGTATTTGATTGATATTTTCTAAAGTTTGAAGAAACAAATTTTGTAATTAATGACTGGGAAATACCAACTTGTCACAGTCATCATTAACCATGGTGTTAATTGTTAAATTTAGCCATAGCAAAAGCATGCCAAAAAGAATGAACATAAACAGGGTTTTTTTTGCTAAAAAACATGTTTTGTAAATATAATAACCAAAGTATATATTTTTTATCTATGATCATCTTTTATTTATAAAAATAAAATGAGAAGTAAAAAAAAAAAGTTGACCTAATTTTGTCTCTCAGTTAAATTCTAAATGAAAAAAAAAACAACATAAAAAAGATTTGTGTTAAAGGGCGCTTCAGAATAAAAATCTCTAAATAAATATATGAAACATGATCAATAAAAAATATGTAAATATATACAAAGAAGTTAAAAGACGAAAATGATTTATCGACTCAAACCGGTTTTTTTTTACAAATCAATTGTTAAAAAATAATTTTTATAAATTATACGCTGCTATTGAAAATATAAACAATAAACAGTAAACACCTACCATTAATTGCTGCCGTTTATATGGGGGTTCTTTTAACAAATCGTAAATGTTAAAATGCTTATGTAGTAAAAAGATACTTGTAAGAATAAACGATAAACAGGTCAATGAACGAGTTTTTACATCGGCATAGATTTGAAAATTAAAAATATACGGTGAAAATTTATAGGTGGTAAAATATTTGAGGGAATTATTAAATTTCAAACAAGATAACATTCCAGTTGATTTATAGAATTTGCAAAGCAAATTTCGCACAAACAAAGACAATAATGATTTATACCATTATTCTTTTTCATTAAAGTTAAGTCAAACATTCAGGAAATAGTAGCCACATGCGGGCGCATTATACGATAACTTAAACTGTATGCATTTGTATAGTATAAATAACAACTTAATGCTAATGCCGGTCTATCAAATTGTAAATTGCTAGGTATAAAAAAAAACTGTAGTCATACCATCAGAACCGAAATTTGGTTTTACGTGGACACCTGCCTATTATGGCCTAATTCCACGGTGGGCCTACCCACAATAACGGGGTCGACTTGAGTGTGACCAACACCCCAGGGAATTTCCCCAGTAGCAATTTGGTTCACGTATTGCAGTACGCTCACCCCCCTTGCTGAGGGGCGAAGCCTATATGCACTTCTTGTACCCGAATCCCCTGCTAGATTCGGATACCAATTGCTGACGCGATTTTGTCATAACCACAGCCAGCACGAACTCCCCGAAGGGGCCGACCTCAATAGATAGACCAGGCCGAAACCTGTGGGCTATTCTATCTCCCGTGCTACCGGATGTTTACATTTAATGCAAACTTCACTGTCCGGTCACGCTAGTCTTTTTCTGTATTTCAATATGTTTTATATATATTAATTATAATATATATTATATTGGATACTTTTCAGACTACTGGTTAGACTCTGCAACGTCCTGGGAGCCAGTACCATTGGGCAAACCCAACGGCTACTCGCCAGAGATCTGAGGCTAAAAACCCCTGGTCCCGCTAGGATATATGCTACCTGATAGTACATAGCATCCCTACACCAAGGTGCGGGGAGTATGTACCCTATTCCTGTCCAACACGTAATCCAGTCATTATCCATATCTAATAGTTCGCTATTTTCATACCGTCAATTCCATTAATCTCATTTAGGGAGCTCCAGCGATAGGCTAGAGTTCCCAATTGTCTTCTTTTCCCGTTCATATGCTTGGGGAGAGACTGGTGACCAGCCTCTCCCCAGTTCGTCTTCTTTACCCGTTTCAGGTGCAGATAACCCTGAATATCCCCAGGGATCACCGCACCATCCACTTTGCCGTTTAATACCATTGCTACCGTCAATTCCATTATTTCAGTCAAAAACCTTTACAGGATGCCAGTAGCAGTACTAGTGAAGTTACCTTCAGTTCCTGGACTACTGACACCCTATTGCTACTACCCGATTTGGGGAAGTTTCATAGCTATATCTACTACTATAGCCATCCACTTCCCCTCCTCTTATCCGTTACAAAACTATGTATCAACCTTGTTACGCCCTTGTTGCTCCCTTGTTGGGGACACTTAGTTTCGAGACATGTGAATTTAATTCACATGCCCTACTTATCCCCCTCACCACGCAAAGGTGGTCCCCATGAGGGGGAGTCATACCATCAGCAACGCTCATGATTGCTCATATATTTTTGACTTCAGTAATCAGATTTTAGTTTGCTCTATGTTAAGTTACTGAAACAAAATTCGCCGATCGTAAAATTGTTAGGTGTAATTTTTGTCGTTCTATGTTTGCCGTTTTATGTATTAGTGCTTTGCTAACTTGATGTTTTTTTTTATATTGAGCTCGCAATATTGGGATTATTAATATCTACTATTAATATGTTTGAACACAGACCGAGCGTTAGGAAAAAAAGGAATGATTCAGGAGGACGTCAACTAAAATTGTCACAAATAAAATAATTATGGTGTCCCCAGTAGAGCGGCCTGGAAAGCTCTCAGTTTCGTGACATTAAAATTACAGGAAAACATTTAGTTGATTAAGTATTTATACTGACTGAGAATTCGTTTGACTACAAGCAAAACTGGCTATCTACAAAACGCAGATTGTACAAAAATGTAAAACGAGTTTTTAATTTCTTCAAATCCTTGTAACTTTGTGATGATAACTGTTAGTTTTTTTTATACTATCATCAAAAATATTTTCAATACGATGGATTAGCTGAAATATCCCAAAAGCTAGAGGGCTATTGTTTTGAACTTAACTACTTAATATCTACAAAAAAAATTAAATTTTTTTTTCTGGAAAAATTGATTATATGGTCAATTGGTCAGTTCTTCCTGAATTTTGCAGATAGTCAACTAGTAAATTAACCACTACCTTATCTACAAAAAAAAAAACGACTGCCTATTTGAGTTCGTCAGTTCCTCCTGAATTGTTTGTAGGTGCATGAAAGCAGATAGTCAACCAACAATTGTAGCTTGAATATTTGTTGGCAAAATATCAGATGGGCAGTTTGTACATAATTTTTTCGTCGGATTAAACGACTTAAGCCAAAAACTTTTTTATTGAAAAAAAAAAACAGTTTTGAATTTTTCAAACCGACTTAAATCAATGAAATTCAAGATTAGGAATAACGTCGTAATTGCAACTTATCCTTTTTTCATATATATATATTTATTAGAAATTCTTATCACAAGGAAAAAAGTTTACAGTTCAATTAAGCCATTTTTCCAAAATAAAATTTTTAAATATTATAATTTTTACATATTAAATATTTAAATATTTTAAACATATACATACCTATAATAATTCTTTTGTTTTTGTTTTTAGATATCATTAGCATTATTTGGACATTCTAATGCAGTCCTTACAAAGCGTTCCAATCGTCAAAAGTAAGAATTTTTTAATATTTTAGTATCGCCCACATTATTTTATATATTTTCCAAATTCTTTATCTTTTAGTTTTCAACCATATGAAATTCAAACATTTGGAGTATCATCCCCTGCCTCAGCCTCGCCCATATCCAATATTATTGATGCCATTGCAACGCCTTTGAATATTTTAACCGACCGTATAGCTGATCGTTTAAATAGACAACCTGTCGCTCCACAACAATATAGTCCCGGGTACGGTCCACCGGGACCGCCGGGACACCCTGGTCATTTTGGACCCGGTCCTGACTCTTTTGGGCCACCTGATGATCATTACGGACCTCCTGGCCATCATGGGCCTCCCGGTCATCATGGCTTTCCTGGCCATCATGGACCACATCACCACCGTGGCAACAACGGGCATCATCAACAACAATTTAACAATGGTTTTAACTATCCACCACCACCACCGCAACCAGTTCCTTCGTTTAATCCGTTTTTGAATAATCAACCTTCTCGAGAACAATTTAACAGTGAGCCTATGAAAATAAATCCACAGAATCCGTTTTTAAATAAAAATAATACTTTAAATTCAGACTTCCCAAGACAACCGGTTTCTTCACAATTCCCCACTACTCAAGGCCAATTTCCTCCGAATCCCAATTTTTCAACGGGTCAGAACTATCCAAAGCCAGGATTTTTAAATTTCCCCAATTGGAATGGAAATAACAATAATGTCGGTAACAACGGACAACAGTCACAACCACAGCGACCAAATCAATTTGGAAATAATGGATTTGGTGGTTCCTCCAATAATCCTCAAACAAATAACGGCTTCGGGACACCGAATAGGCCACAACAACCGCAAGGAAATGGATTGACACAATCGACATTTGGAGGTTTTGGAAATAATGGAAATCAAGTACCTCAAGTACAGCCAACAAATCCATTTGGAAGTAACGGTTTGAATAATAATAATAACTTTGGTGGTTCATTTAATACACCGCAAGCCAACAACGGCTTTGGAACACAGAACACACCGTCACCGCCATCGTCACAAGGAAATGGTTTAGTTCAAAGTACATTTGGAGGCTTCGGATCTAATGGAAACCAAACACCACCACCACAGATAAATAACGGTCCTATAAATCAAAACGGACAAACTAACAGGGATGATTTGGTTCAGTCCACATTTGAAGGCTTTGGACCTGGACAACAACAACAACAAACCCAAGTCCAACCATCATCAGATAATGATGGCCTCATAAGTTCAATCTTTGGTGATGGTTCTACGCAACAACCTCAGGCAAATAACGCACAAAATCCTTCGTCTGTTGGAAACGGCTTGATCAGTTCAACATTCCAAGGCTTTGGAGAAGATGGAATTCCTATTTCCCAGCAGCCATCACAACCTCAACCACAAACCCAGCCTCAAACACAAACTTCCAATCCAAATGATGACAATGGTTTAATAAGTAGCATATTTCAAGGCTTACCCCAAACAAATAATAACGGCAATCCCACCAATAACAACGGTGCCCAAGACTTAACTCAATCTGGGGGAAATGATTTAATTGAAGGAATTTTTGGAGGATTTGAAAATACAGGAGGAAACAATATTCAACCAACAACTGAAATGAGTGCTGAAATGAAAGCTAACAATGATTTAATCCAGGGAGTATTTGAGGGTTTTAACAACAATAACAATGGACAGTTGGATGTAGTTGGAACGAGTACCGCTCCACCAACAACTACGAATAGCAATGGTTTGATTTATGATATTGATGTTCGAAGTTCTTGAACAAATTATTTATAAGAAAATACTCAACAGTAAATACATTTATACCTTTTTTTTACAAGCCGTTTGTGTTTTTTTCTTAAAAATGTTTTAAGGTTAATGTTTTGTTTGCGTGTTTGCAAAAAACATTAGTTGGTTGGTCGCCACTGGATCCTATGTTTAACAAGTAGATTACATATTAACTCAGTAATAAGCTTTGTATATGAAAAGCATAGTACTATCATGGCGAGTATTTTTTAATGTTGCCCCGACCCTTGTGGTGGCGCTGCAAAATTTTAGGTTTAGAATTTGATTTTGGGAGTCTTTAAGCATCAGAAATCGCTAGTAGGAGCGAGGGGAGACTATTATTTGGATTATTGAAACCAAAAAATATCAATTAAAGTCTCCACAAGCTCTCTGCAAAAAAAATTGAGTAAGGGTTGCCCCCACTTTTTAGATGTCGCCCCATTCGACTTCCACCATGATAGTGCTATGCTTTACATAAACAAAGATAATAAGTGCTATAATAGGAGACTGCCTGATAAACACGCTTCGAGACTTATGGAGTTTTCTCAAATGATTTCTGTAAGAAAGCTTGGACGAAGACGAGGAAGAAACAACTACACACTCCTCTGCATCTGCCTTGCTATGTCACAGACTCCACTTAGGAGATGTCTTGTTCAAATACCTAATTAACACCGACATATTTATAGATACTGTCTCACTCGCTTCATCAGAAGCTCCGAATGGTTTTCAGCCGAAAAAAGTAATAACATCTAAAAGTACGCCATGTTCTTATACTAAGTTCTCACTAGAGTTGAAATGAGGTAATTTCGCAAAGTACGAAAAAAGCGTTCACATTACAAAATGAGGTAATTTCGTTTGACAGCTTAAGCGCTATTCATATGACCTGCGACCTGCGTCTGCGATTTGCAAATGGTCGCAGAATTTGACATTTCATTCATATGAGTGGTCGCAGACAGCTGCGAACCAGACAACACAAAAGCAGGCAAACAACTTTTTTTGAACTTGTGCGAATTATTTGTCCGCAGCTCAGTGGAATGTGTCTTGGTTTTGTGGACTGCGAATTCACATTTGTTAGTTTGCAAGTCGCAGTTGTTGTTCGCATGGAATATATTGTAATATGTTTTATTTGTAGTTTTACCTAATTATGTGCAATATTATCTATTTAAATTTGTAAATATATTCATTTATTCACTTAATCAAACAATTTAAATAAGAATAAATTGATATTTGCTTTAGAAAAAGCCTTAAAAGAATTATTTGTAGACGCAGGTCGCAGCTCATATGAATGACCCTTTATTGTTGTTTTCCCTTTGTGTCTCATAGAGACATTTTTTTATGTTTCGCTTAATACGTTCACATAATTTCGGAGATAATTTCATGCGAATTTGTTACTTTTCTCAGCTGGACCTTTTGTTTGTGCCACCCTACCCTATTCAAGTGGCGCCCTATAAGCAATTTCTTGTTTAGCCCTCGGGCAGTTTCGGTATAATGTTTTGCTTTATTTATCCACACAAAAAAAAACAACATTAGCTTTGCATTGCCTTTATTACCGTATATCAATATCGTATATAATTGGATCAAATTTCGTAGTAAAAATATTTGTTACCGTAGTTGGAGAAATTGTTGTTGTTGAAAACTGTTGACTCGTTGTCGTTTTGTAATTGTTGAACCATATTGGTCTTGTAGGAGGACCCCTTTCTGGTATTGGTAAAATTTTCCAATCTTTTTGATGATTAGTTTTCCAATCCATATTCATATGAAGAAGCTTCTCGTTATGATATTTCTTCTGATGCACAGGTAGTTGAACATGAAACCGATGGTTTAAGATCTGTCGTAATTTTGAAAATTTAATTGATGGAGATAATGATATTTTTTTGGAAAACAGTGTTCTTATAAGTCTTTTGGTTGGGTTGCTCAATTTTTCATAAGAAAATCTAGAAGCAAGAATAAAAAAAATATAATATATTCCAATGTAGTATACCTATATACTTTGTACAATAACAATTCATCCTTAAACTAGTAAAACAAGCAATGTACGTTTAATTTAGGCAAAAATGTAATAGGCTAGATTTTATTGATAATCGAATTCTTAAGCATAAAAACTAAATTGGATTTGAAATATTTAAAAAATATGGAACAAAGCTTTCGATTTATATGTACGATGGTTTCATATCTTACCTTTTTATATTACAGTTATCAACAACATCTTCTGCTGGTACAAACATAACAAGGAAGAAATATATCTGTAGAGAAAGTTTTAAACATTTAAGAAATTTTTAACATCCTTAAACAAAAATTATATATTTATATATAAAACTTATTGCCATTCAATATAATACTGATTTATTGCAAATTATTTTTTAAACGTCTACTTTCCGGGTTTTAACTTTTAAGCGTTCATATTTCGATTCCTAGGTTTTTCATAATTTCATAATTTTTTGATATGTTTATATATGTTACTGTAAAGTCCCGAAATGTAATACATAGTATTTTTTAGCAACATTATTAAACTATTTTTTTTTTATTAAGAGTACATTGCCCGGCCCGTTTCGCGGGTTCCAAGTATTTTAAATCCCGCTCAAGCAACTCTGTTGCTCCGCTTAGGGTATACTCTGTCGCCAAGCAGCAGTTTTGATTGAAAGTATATTGCCTATGACCCTTCCCGCTTTCCATAGAACTATCAGACAGTAAAGCATTTTGAAAAATAAATTTTATAAATGCATCGGAAGGAAAATTGAGAAAACAAAATATTTTTCAAATTTTAACAATGTTGGTGAAAAATTCTAAGCCGTACCGCATAAGTAAGTACAAAAAACCAAAAAAAAAAACTTAAATAATAATGTTTGAAATATTAAAGTATTTTGTTAATATTTATACATAAAAAATTTATAAATTTAAAAATAAAAAAAGTCAAATCTAAAATTAAAAAGTGAATTGAAAACTTACCATCATGAATAACAAAAACTTCATTGTGTTTTTGTTTAAGTTCTGTAACTATACTATTTAGTGTTTATATTTTTAACTTTTATATGAAAAATACACTAATAGATATAAACTTATGTTTACACCACAAATGTCAAATCGTTTCTGTGTTCTACTCAAAGAAACTCGAAATCAAAGACTCGTTGAAAAAACAAAAAAGTACTTGACCTGATGTTAAATAATTAATTACCTATACCCATTCAGGTAGATGAGACAAGCATAACAGTTATGGGGTTTCCAGTTCCACAGTGTTGGTATTTCCAAGGGGTTTTTACGAAAAATATAATGATTAAAAACTTAAAATAAATTAATAAATATTAGGTAATATTTTCAAAAACACCACTTTAATGTATAGTACAAAAATATCCAAAATCTCTCCAAAGTGAAAATGGGCTAGGTCAATATTATGAAGCTGCTTCCAATGCTTTTACGATTCTAGGATGTTGGGCGTCCGTTAATAAAATTATATAAAAATCTACATGCGATAATCCTTGGTCTTTGAAAGGGTATTATATGAAAATTAATGAAAATTCAATGTTATCTTCGGAAGAGAATCAGATGAAATTCGACAGCCGCGGCTGAAAGAATGTCTATTTTTCTGACTTCGGCTTCAGCCTTGTTGTTCCAATTTTTTGCAAGTTATGTACTCCCATAAGATCAGGCAGCAAGGAAATCTAAGGAAGCCAACAAATCAACTTAGTTGCTACTATCATGTACAAAGAAAATGTTTTGAGAAGCCAGTGAAAAAAGCAATAGCAGGACGAGCAAGACAATCGCTGCACAAAAACTCTCGATTATGGACATCGTTGGTTAAAGAAGAACAGGAATATTGCATTTTCCTACTAATTATTGCATAATATATTTTTATTAGTGTTTAAAAAAAAACTGTTTTGGAAAATATTGGATCCACGGAAAATTCATTTCACTCTAGAACATAGTTTAAAATAAAAAAAAAGTAACTATTCCTTCATGACGAAAGCGCAAATTACTGAAAAAAGTGCGAACATTTTATAACATTTTATAACAGTTTTCCCGGTGACCACACGCGATGCAATTCGAAACGAAACGTTCGGGGTGAGTACTCTGTATTGAACTCGCTAAATATGAAAATGTATAAAAAAAATTGATTTAAAAAAAAAATATAAAATTTTATATTAATAAATAAAAAATTATAGTTTAAGCTATATTTGATTTGAATAGCCATTTTCAGGAATCATTGTACCATTTTGTAAAAACAACTGATTTGAATTTCGTAATTTCCATAAATTTACTCTCAAAATATGATTTTTAGAAACTTAACATTTTAATATTCTCTTTCAGAAAAATAGTTTGTTTTTATTTCTATTATATCATTCAAACGTTGTCATTGTTCCGAAAAATATTTTATTTTATTTTTTTTTTCAGTGTAGAAGTACCAAATTTAAAACCCAAGAACACCAGACATACATTAGGTCAGTATTACCGAATCGGTACGTCATTTTTCGTAGAATTGCTCATCGCTAAAAAGTAAGTAAAGTGGTTTATAAAAAAAAAATAAAAATGTCTATATAATTTTAGCCCATATCACCTCAACAAACAAAAAGAGCTTATTGCACATTACTAAATTTTTATTATTAATTAAATAAAAAGTGTCATAAAATATGCCCATTAGCGATTACTAAGGTAATCATCAAGAATCAACCCCGCTGTCACAAGAACACACATAAATGTATATCTTAACTTTATACCTGTTTCATTATTCTTTTGAATACGTTTATGGGATACAACAAAGTGAAAGCAAAAAGCATCAATTTATTTTTATATCTGTTTAAAATAAGTAGTTGCCTGCGTCGTTCATTCTTGCTTTTATAAATCAATATTGGGTTCCGACATGGATATTGAAGAAATGCTCAGTCGGTAATTTGTATAAAACAAACAAACATTTTTTAATAGAATAAAAGAAAAACAATAAATGAAATCTGAAAAAAAAAGTTAATATATGTAGATCATTTTGTAGATATTAATTGTCATGTAAGAATTTTGTTATACTCTCAAAAAACTAACTGACTAAAAAAAATAGTTTATATTTTAAAGAACCTAATAACTCACCTTTATATAGAAATTTGTAGTCCACCAAAAGGGGGCAAAACATTTCTCAAGGTCGATGAGATTGAGGCAAGCTGCGGTAATTAACTTAAACACGTTTATTTCATTCCAAAAATAATCGTAATCACACAAAGTGTTAATGCTAAAAAAAAAATTCGCAAAGCTATCAATCATGTTATTTACTACCTAATAAGATCGTCTTTTTCGTAATTTTGGCATCAAAATGTGCCTTGTTTTGGATGGGAACTAAATAAAAAAATATTTTTTATTTTATTTTCCAAACCGGAAATATGGTCTTCATCATGCACAAGCATCCCATGATGAGGTCACAAATCATCCAGTTATTTATATGTATATCTTTTTCTCCTTAAGGCAAATTCGGATGAAATACTTAACTTTGGTTTGCTTTGGCATTTCACAAAACACTCATTCCTTAAGAGCGAATTAAAAAAAATATCAAGAATTATAATATACATTGAAGGTTTCTGAAATTAACTGGTCTTCCAAAATTTTGTGAAATAGTTTCAAATGTGAGTTAATCGGTTGAACATTCGTTTGTTCTTTTGTTTAAAGTTAAAATAAGATATAATTTTTTTTATTTCTTCAACCAAAAGATACATTTTAAAAGCCAATATGAAACAGATATTGTTAATGGTGGGTGAATTGTGTATCCTGTTAAATGTTGTATTTCAATCAATTATGTTCTAGAAATGCCTAATTTAAAAGAGATGATTGAAAAATATTTTATTTAATTAATTTAAAGAAAAAAAAAAGAATGCGTTTTGTGATAATACCGTACATATTATAAAAAAAATGCATCCAGTTGCTTATTAAATCATAATTTATCCTAACCAAATATTATACATAAAAGGTTTTAAAGGTTCTACAAAAATATATTACTTTATTTCTCTCTTTGTGACAAAACAAAATTTTATGTAAGTGATAGTTAGGTAGGAGAAAATGAAATCTCAGAGAATTTTATATGTTTATTCAAAATTCTATAATTTAAAACTTGATTTAAAAAGAAGATGAAAAAATTGTCTTTTGGGTTTCAAAACCAGTGTTTTAATTTAGTGTAAGTGTTGCCACAATTTTGATATTTTGTGTTTAAAATTATTTCTACTAAGACAAGTTTTGGATCCGTGAAAAAAATTGAACTTGAGAAAAATTCCAATGCTTAAAAAATTGGTTCCCATAATTCTGCGAATCATCTCGTATCTTCACCTACAACCTGAAATGATGACTTATAGAATTTAAAGTTCCTTGGTGATTCCTAAAAGAGAAACTGAACTTTTTGGTAAAAAAAAAGTCGAAAAAAAGTTTACCTAGGCATTTTTTTTATTTCTTCACGTGTTTATCACTGAGCACTGATCGAAAAGTAAGCCAAGTTCTTATTTTTGTTATTTAATGATCAATGACATACTTAAATTTGGTAGGATTACTTTATACTTATCATCACACAATTTTAATGTTTTTAAAAACTTGCCAAAGAAATCTTCCAAATTTTAGTCAGGGATCAGTAAGTGCAAAATAAGAACTACATTATATTCTTCTATAAAGCATGTATGTATACTCGATTAAATATATTTTTATAGACTCTAAGAAAAAAGGTGGATACAATATTTTTATTTATTATATGTATACCGAACTTGAAGAATATCTTAATTTCTACAAAAAATAATAGATAACTTGTTTTTTTTTTTATGCTCATGGAAAGAAAAGACTGCAAACTAAATCAATTCAGAAGCCAATTAAGAGCTTATGGCTTAAAACTTTTTTAAATCCAAATCTCGCAACACTGCATAAGAGCCACTTCTTCAAAGTTGTATTATTCGTAATCTCAAAGCAATTAAAATTGAAATTGTTTTTTATTATAAAAAAAGGAGATTAATATAATACATAAAAATTGAAAATGATAAGAAAAGTAATAATTAAAATAATTTCATTAATCTAGTTAAAATTCAACATTTTTTGAATTTCGATTTATAACTTTTTTGATTTATCACTTATTCAACAGTAAAAATCAGAGATCAGAAATAAATCTCAACCTTTTGAAGGGTTCTTTAATAAAAGTTATTTGATGTGCTTTTCAAAAATGCTCACTCATTAACCTTTATTTTCAACCAAAAAAAAATATCGGTCAAGGTATGCGAGTAACCTTTATTTATTTTTTTTAAGTTTACGGTTAACCCTGAGTTTTATTTATGAGAAAAAAAAATAAATCTCATCTGCAATTTTTTCAATCAAAATGCCTGTTAGTACATGTAACCGTTAGTATTTTGTAGGCCGTGATTCCTGCGGATATGCAGGTTATTAGGCTTTTTTTTAAATAAAAATATTTTTATTTATTTATTCATTTATATCATTTCATTCGCAGGTAATTTTTGTATTCACAGTTTTAGTAACAACATTTGCAGAAACCCCTGAAATTGAAAAAAATAGGTAATTCAATTTGATTATTTTAATTAATTTTTTTATGCATAGTGTACCTACTACTTACTTATTTTTAATTTTTGTAATATTTTAATTTAAACATTTTAGTGAGGATGTAGTTGAAAATCATGATTCACAAATTCAAAAAAGATCCATATTGAAATTTTTTGGACTTAAGCGACAATATAGACCAGTACAAGTATCAATAAATTGGATAAATTCTAGTCAACAGAGACTAACAAAAACTAAAAATAATCGATTAAATCATGCGATAACTAACACGAGACCGATTAGTTTCCAAATTCAAAAAAATTTCTTCTTTTACAACGGATTAAATTACCAAGCGAGCCATCAGCACAGTCCTGAAATTAATGTAGTATCAACAACTCCAAAATATGTTACTACGACAGAAAGTTCTTTTGAAAATAAGCCAACGAGTACATTGAGAACAACAACGCCAACAAAACAACAAACAGTAAGCACGTTATCTACACGTATTGTAACATCAACAGAGGCCACACCACCAACAAACACAAAAACAACACAAATTTACCAAACAACAACTCCAAGAACCTCAAAGCCACAAACTGCAAGGCCAATTGATATCATTACTACAACAGAGCCAACAATAAATAAAGTCACAAACAATTCAAATGCTAATGTAAAAGGTGGATTTACAAGTACATCAATGCCACAACCAAATGAATACAGTGAACTTATTTATGATATTGATCCTAGATATAGAAAATGATAGTTGTACCAAAAAAATCAAAGAAATTAAAACAGAATTAAAAAAAAAAATTAGTGCGTAATTTGAAAATATTTTCTGTTTGGAAGATAACCGAAGCATAAATCTTGATGATAATAATAATAACTAAATAAAACATTTCGAATGCATTCAACAAAAAAAATTGAGTCTTGCATAATAAAATTATAGGATGAATGGAAGTCTTCATTTATAGCCATACTATTCTGTGTTCATTTTGTTATACCACCAACCTACCATCGCATAATATCAGAATAATCCTAATAGCAAAATGTTGCATGCTTTAAACAAAAGAGCTGACATACGAACGTTAAAATAAATTGGTTAAGTCGTTTTTATGAAATATTTGAAAAAAATTGATTAATTTTTAGGCCCAGCTTTAAGAAGAACTATTTTCTACCAAGTAAGAAAATCACAATTTCCTCAACGGTGCTCTATAAATTTATTTAAATTTACACATTTTGCGAAGAATTTTTGAATTTAAAAACTCTGACTGGATTTAGGGGATGGGATATTGTTACTTAAGACCTCCCTGCTGCCAATTAAAAAAAAATTATTCAAAATACTAAGAAGAAGCTACACGACAACAAAGAATTTAGAATTTAGTTTGAAAATCCTAATCTTGGCACCTACAGCACTTATTTAGGAAAGTATGATCCCAACCGATTTCAACCTTTATGCAAATCACCCTGGATAAATCGCCTGTAGCTGTGCCTTTTGGGATCCGTATTTTTACCCGTTTAAAAAATCAATAGAAAACAGTCATTAATTGTGATTCTGAAAAAACCACATTATTAAAAATGCCCTTTCAGTTTTTTGTTCATTTTATTCATACTTCAGTAAATAAATTAGAGTGTTGAAAATAAATAGTCGATGTATAAAATATGCCATTATGTAAAAGTTTGATTTACCAAACTCTATGAAGAAATTGGTTGCACCTTGTAGTACTGTTGCGTTGTAGGATCAAGCAAAATTAAATATTGCTGTTGATCTTGTTGTACTGCAGGTTGCAAAGGAACTTGTTGCTGCTGTGGTTTATTGGTTTCTGGGGGATTATCTACTGTTACCACATATGGTCTGAATATGTTAGGTATTGGATTTGAAATATTCCAATTTGACAGAGGTTGACGAGCCCTTTTCAGAAAATTATTCCAAACTGTAGAAAGAACACCTTGGTTATTTCCGTCTGCGGCATCTTTTCCATTAATATTGATTTCTTCAGTTTCTTCTAATGTATCACGTCTAGGACGAGCAAGCACCGATTCCCTAAATGAAACATATTTTTAATTTATTTATTCTTGAAAATGCTTTATCTTTGAACTTACTCTCTTAGGTGATTTATTGTTAATGCATTGGATAAGACGGTTCCAATAATAACTAACAGGAACTAAAAGAATAACATAATATTTAAACACATTGAACAATCCTTTAAAAAATGAGAACTTACAGCAGTAACAAAATATTTCGACATCTTTAATAAATTTAAGACACTGAACCAAAAAATACAAATTCAACTGATGCTTAAATAGTTTCTTTGCATCCAACCAAAGATCTGCAAATGCTTGCAAAAGTCTTGATCTTTTAAGCTTAAATAAAAATTATATCGATTGATATCGGTGAAATTTTGTTTTCGTAATCAGAAGGAAAGTAAAAGTCTTTTAACATTGATTTGATTTTGTGTATTTCTGGTTTAATTCATACATATTTAAGGTGGAAGAGGAATAATTTATGAGTTTGGATTTTTATTTGAATTTATACGTTTCTCTGTAAATAAATGGTAGCAATCAAATCAGACTATGATCCATCCCACCTCTATTTAGACTTTGCATATGGAAAATATTTAATTAAGTTTGTTTTATTGATAAAATTTGCATTCTGCTGAATTAATAATTTTTGGAGTTTGCATATATATTTATTATTTGATTAGTATGTGATTTTTTCCCTCACTAATTCATAAATCTTTATAATGTATAACCGAGCATATAAAAGAAAATTATTGTTTGAATCAATTTATATTATTAAATATTTCAAAAATAAACGACATGTTTTATGAGATCAATTTTTATAGAGCTGTAAAATAAATGCAAATAAAAGTAACTTCTTTATTTTATTGGCTTGTTTGATTTTAGCCACTTTAAAAATTTGGATTAAAGTTGTTAGAAGTTAAGTGAGTAATTTCTTTTTTAATTTTTTGGAAACTAATTGGAAATTCCTTTAGCCTGTAAAAACTGTAAGCTATTGACAAATTCACCACAAAAAAAAAACTAATTTTTGTCAACGCATGTCTCTCAACGAAATCAAAAGGAATAAGGTTGAACGAGTATGTCGTACAAAAACATTTTTTTAACAAACTTTTCTCCTGTTCTTTTTGTTATCGTCAAAAAAGATTTGTAATTGAAAATTGTTATGAAAAAATCATTGCAGTAAAATTATCACTTAAAACCAATAATAATGATAACAGTTGCATTCATATGTAATGTTCACTTTTCTAATATTCATTTAAATAAATATGAAATAAAAGAATAAATGGTTTGAAAAGAAATAAAATTTAATCGAAATCACTTAAGCAATTTTGAAATTTTTTTGATTATATCATATGTATTTTGTTTTGGATGCATTTTAGGTTAAATGGCACCCGGGAAAACATGTCCAGACTTTATAAGAAAAATAAATATGATCCAAGTTTTTTTTTACATCCTAGCCTTCAAGTGGCAGTTCATATTTTTTGCTCTAAACCGATTATTATTACTATGTATTATGTACACTGAAAAAAAGTAAAATCAAGGAAAACCGATGTTCTTTGACTTATAATTTGGTTGACTTTTCATCACTTTTCATGAGCCAAAAAGTATTTATTACTGTAGGACTAATCTTAATAAACGGACAGTGTCGGAAGCTTATGTCGAAAACCAACGAAAAGTAGATTTCTGAGCAATCAAGAAGTGGAGTAGTCGGTGCACACTTTAAATGAATCATCTTTCTCTTGGTTTGATTCTTACTTTACCAAATGTCAGTTTTACTTGGTGAAGTTGTGCCCTTCACTCCCGAAAGTAAAAGTTAACTTACCTCACCGTGTGAAAGGGGACTAACCGATGGCGACTTTTTGTAAGAGCCAGGAACGTACCTATCTGTGATATGACACTGGCCTCGTTCACAAAGTTATCCTAAAGCAATCCAGATTGGTTTGTGTTGTTGTAAGTCTTGAGAAAAAACAGCTGATTATAAAACATCTGTTCTCAAAATAAAAATCTCAACCGATCTAAAAAATTCTCGTATATTCAGCTATCTGAAGAGAAATGTCAAAAACAGCTGACTTGAATTCAAATCAAACCGCTAAATTAACCTATCCGATTTTAGTCGTTCACAAACATATACGGATACTCGAGTATCTGAGATAGCATATCTCAGGGCAATGTGAACGCGGCCACTGACACTTGACAGTTTTACTTTGACATGTCAAAACATTTACAGAAAAAAAAAATACTAAAAATAATAATCCAAATTAAATTCTTCAAACATTTTTTATTAGGAGTTCAATTAATCAAAAAATGAAAGAAATAGAAAATGAAAACACAAAACAACTCCAAAATTATATACTCTGTCCCAAAATTTCTATACACGATCCTTTACCCGCTATAATTCCACGGAAATGCAACGAAACCCGGCTTTTCAACCTGCCTCCGTGTCCAGCTAGCACAAAACTTACACAAAAAAGAAATTTCATAACTGGCGAAATCTTAGATTTTGTAGAAATCGAAGTCGAGCATGTCGGTGCTATGGCCAACAATTCAATGTCAATGCGACGTGAACCAGGCCTGTTGGAAGAAGTGACTCGTGGCTCAGCAATGAACTTCCCATTTTGGCCAGGTGGCTTAGATGAACCTCAAAAGGAGATAAAACAAATGAAATGTGATGATTTCAACTTCGACATCGAATTGTTAACTATCCCGCCGGGCTTTGATCGTGGCTATGAATTCAAAGAGATCTCACCAGATCATGTTAAGAAATCATCCAATTTGAGCAGTGTCAATCTCTTGAGCAATTTGGAACAAGAAAATGATGTTCAAGAATGGTTAAAGTTGACTAAAGAAGAAGAAGCAATAAACAATGCAATCCAATCCAATGAAGAATTGGCAGCTTCCAATAAATTCAAAAATTCTCTCAATGATGATCAACTTCTTGAAGTTGACTATAGACCTATTTTGGACATATCGTCAGCGAAGACAACTCACAATTTGAAAACTGAATGGGCTGAGATGGTGGATATATCACACCCAATTACAGATTTTGATAAGAAAATTCCCATGCCTGCAATGGAATATCCCTTCGAATTGGACGTATTCCAAAAGCAAGCCATTCTTAAGCTAGAGGAAGGCAAGGATGTTTTTGTGGCTGCTCATACATCAGCAGGTATGTTCAAAATATTTATTTATTAAAAAGTCGTTTGTAAGTTGCTTCAAATTTGCTACTTCTTAAGCTATGTCCACTGTCCAAGATGACTATACAAATTGAATTAAAATTTATTTTATTAACATCCAATTTATATTTTTGTTTATAATAGGAAAGACAGTTGTTGCAGAATATGCAATTGCACTATCCCAACGTGATATGACCAGAACTATTTACACTTCGCCCATTAAAGCGCTTTCCAATCAGAAATACCGAGATTTTAAGAAAACTTTCAAAGACGTTGGACTGATTACAGGTGATCTGCAAATCGATCCCACAGCAACATGCCTTATTATGACAACAGAAATCTTACGATCAATGTTATATTGTGGCAGTGATATAACACGAGATTTGGAATACGTTATATTCGATGAAGTTCATTACATTAATAATCCCGAACGTGGACATGTGTGGGAAGAAGTTTTTATCCTGCTGCCTGAGCATGTGCGCATAATAATGTTGAGTGCAACCGTACCAAATACCATGGAATTGGCCAATTGGGTTGGAAGCACAAAAAAGAGAATGGTGTATGTCATTAGTACATTAAAGAGACCAGTTCCATTGATGCATTATCTCTACACAGGTTCTGGAGGGAAGAGTAAAAATGACATTTTCCTAATTGTCGATGCCAATGGGAATTTTCTCGAAGATGGCTACAACCAGGCAGTCATGAAGAAGAAAGAATCGACCAGTAGTAAACCAAAAGGCGGTGCTGGATGCAAACAGGTTGGTTCTAAACAAGATCAAAACCTCTGGATAGGATTGATTGATTTTCTAAAAAGAAATAATAAAATGCCTGTGGTGGCATTCACTTTGTCACGAAAACGCTGTGATACAAATGCATTTGCTTTGCAATCGTGCGATCTGAATACTGCACGAGAAAAAGGTGCAGTACAGAAATTCTTCCAACAGTGTTTGATGAAGTTGAAACCTCCAGATCGTATGCTTCCTCAAGTTCTCACAATTAAAGATTCTTTAGAGCGTGGAATTGGTGTCCATCATAGTGGTATATTGCCGATTCTCAAAGAAATCGTCGAATTGTTATTCCAATCGGGATTAGTTAAACTTCTTTTTGCAACAGAAACATTTGCTATGGGCGTGAATATGCCTGCAAGGACAGTAATCTTTGACTCTCATCGAAAATTCGATGGTATGGAAGTGAGACACCTTAATCCAGGGGAATATATTCAAATGGCTGGACGTGCTGGTCGTCGTGGTCACGATGAGAACGGCACTGTGATTTTATTGTGTAAACAAGATGTACCCTCATCAATGGAATTACGACCAATGATATTGGGAGTTCCCGAAAAATTGCAATCACATTTCTTGTTGCGTTACTCAGTTATCTTAACATGTTTAAGAATAGAAAGTATTAAAGTGGAAGATATAATGCAGTACAGTTTTAAAGAATTCAATATGAAACAACAAATCCCTGCTCAGGCAAAGCAACTTAAATTGGCTGAGGATAAATTCGCTTTGATGCCGGAATTGGGTGAACATTTGAAACCTTTGGTACGGTTTTATATTCTCGCTACGAATTATTTAATTGAGAAATCACGTTTGATGGTAAAGGGAAATTCAATTTGAACGTCAATATGAATTAAATTCTATAACTCTTTCACAGAAATCTCTTCTTGGTCAGCCAAAAGTGATGAAAGAAATGAAAATCGGGAGAGTTTTAGTGGTGACACAGGGTCGTCACCATAATAAATTGGGAATTTTGCTATCAATTAAATCAGTAGTTGGAAAAGATACAATATACAAAGTTCTTGTACTTGATCATCATCAAGTATTCGAATCAAGGGTAAGTTAAAAAATTCATTTTTTTATTGTATCTGTGGTGTTTGTTACAAACATGATAAATTCATAAATATTTACATTCTACTTAAAACGAACACAAAGTTTCAATAGAAGATAAAAATGATGTAGGCAAAAGTAAAACATTGATCAACTTTGCCGATTTAGCTGTAGAATTTTTGAAATCTTTTTCAGTCTATTATTTTCAGTGAGTAAAAAGGAAGTATTGCACATAATTGGTATAAAATGAAAAAATCATGATATGGCTGATTACATGAGGGAAAACAAGTCATGTATTTGTTTTTCATTTTTTTTATACCAATATTGTTAACTATATGACAGAAACCAGGAGTTTTTTGGTATGACGAATCTGAACCAAAGAAATTCTTTTACTTCAAGTTTTTCCCGTTTGTATCGTTGAGAAAAAGCCAGAAAGTAACTTTCTTGAATACCCAACTCGAATTTAATGAATTTTAAAAGTACTATTCTTTTTCAGAATTGATTTTTAATGTTTCCACTCTCGGGAAATTTCGTTAGGGAACTGTTTGTGGTTTTTTAGCATTATAAACCCTATTAGAAAAAATTAAGAGGATTTCTCTTTGAGTAAAAGGGACGATTGGAACTATTGAAACTATTGAAACAGGATTCAACAAAATTAATCCATATCATCTTGGTTTTTATAACAAAGACCTTGTTGACCAGTGTAATAATAGAAAAAATGACAAAACGCATAAAATGCATTATTTGCAAGTTAAACAAGAATTTTGAACAAAAAAAAAATAAAATTCGATCTGTTGTACATAATTACAACCCTGGTGAAATTGCATTTTTTATGCCAGCAAGGGTAAATCTAAATTCGATGTTTTAAAAAAAGTACAAAAATTGTTCAAAAAAGTTTTCCTCGTTTTTTGCTTATACTAAAACTTATGCTTAAACTTTGGCTTTTTCTCAAATAATTCCGTACACCTAAAAGTTATAACATTCTTAACATATTTAAGTTAATATTGTTTTTCTCTGCCAATTCCGGCTTTAAAAATAATCTGAAACAATTCCTAACTTTATCTACTTATGTACATGAATTCTTTTTCTAAACATTTTTTTCAAGGAAGCACTTAATCGCGGGGAAACATTTAACAAATTGATCGCTCTAACTCCACAAAGTAAATTCTTCCAACCTGATGGTATTGGAGGTCATACAATTCTAGATATCAAAGCAGGAGATATTTGTGAAATAACAAAATCCAATATTAAAGTCGATCCGGATATCATAATTCGTAACTGGGAACAACGTCAAATTGAACGATTTAGAGATTCGCCACCAAGTACATCGGTCGTGAAAGCAGTTTCTGAACTTCAAATATTAAACAATAACTATATTGCTCAACCAAATTCGGTGAAGTTTATTAATCTGACATCAGAAGTTAATGTTTCGGCTGGTAGTGAAATGACAGAAATTCATTATCTGGAACATTTGATGAAGCAACTTGAAGAAGTTTTACCGCATACGAATATCGCTGGTTTTGAACAAGAATTTAGTGCAGTATATGATAAGAAAATCTTAGAGAGACGAATTGAAGAGTTAAAATTCAAAAATTCCACCAAAAATTTATCACTCTATCCAGATTATTGTAATAAATTGGAAGTTCTAAGAGCGCTTAAATATATTGATGAGTTAGATGAAGGTATGTTGTAAAAAGACTTTGGTAAAAAAAAGATGTAGCAAGTGTGTAACTTTTTTTCTTTGGTTATTTAGAGTAATTGTGAAACTGTATTAAAGTTAACACGTGTGGAAGTTTTAATTGTAAATCCCTAATAAATATTATATTTTATTCCTCAGTGACTCTAAAAGGAAAAGTAGCTTGTGAAATGGGTTCAAATGAATTATTGATAACTGAATTGATTCTCTGTAATATGTTTAATGATTTGGAACCAGCTGAAATTGCGGCATTACTATCAGGATTAGTGTTTCAAGCAAAGATTCAAGGAGAACCAATTATTCCAGAAAAGTTGAAAAAGGTAACAGTCTTTTAGAACTTTTTCCATCTCAATTCTATTTATGATTTTCTTTTAGTGTGTGAATGAATTTGAAGAAATCAACAAAATTATTCTTACTGAAGAACTTTGCCGTCAAG
This sequence comes from Syrphus vitripennis, assembly GCA_958431115.1. Classification (NCBI taxonomy): domain Eukaryota; kingdom Metazoa; phylum Arthropoda; class Insecta; order Diptera; family Syrphidae; genus Syrphus; species Syrphus vitripennis. The sequence continues at coordinate 42,008,784 of OY288108.1, forward strand.
TTGTTATGGAGACCGAAAATCGTTTGAATTTTGGTTTAGTTGAAGTTGTATATGAGTGGGCAAGAAATAAGGTAAGAGTATCTAGTTTCTTTAAAACGATTGAGGCATAAAGTTTCAATTTTTTAATTTTTTTATAGCCTTTTGCTGAAATTATGAAATTAACAGAAGTACAAGAAGGAATCATTGTCAGATGTATTCAGCAGTTGGATGAAACATTACGTGATGTTAAGACTGCAGCAATTCGAATTGGTAATCCAGCATTACAAAGTAAAATGGAAGAAGCTTCGAATGCTATCAAAAGAGATATTGTGTTTACTGCAAGTTTATATACTGCATTGTAATATGTGATTATTTCAGTTTTGTGGGATAATCACACTAGTTTATATTTTTTTAATATTTTAATAATAAATCTAACACAAAAATTATATAAAAATTATCCCTCTCTTGAAAATCTTTAATTTGCTTTTGCTGAGACTGATATTTTTGTTGTTTTTTATTGTATTGTTCAAGATATAAAGATTATAGTACCAAAAGTCGTAAGTTTAAAAATCAAAAGACAGTTAAAATATTGAAAGTACAACACAAATATTTGCAACAGTCTTGATAATTCATTTTGTTGTTCCTCAAAATCTTATTTATACACAGTAAATTTGGCAATTTCCCATAAACGCTTTATACATACATAAAAAATTAGATTTTTTCTGAAAACAGCATTCATATTTTTTTTAATACATCAGATAAACTTCTAATTTTATCTTTGCCACGTTTTGCATTTTCCGGATGCTATTCTATTTGTTCAAAGTCCATCCACCCGTTTAGGATTCAGCCGAACAAAGTAGTGGCAAGTTTGATCAAAATCATGCTAAAATTAAAGCTAACAATGAATTGAAATTATCGACCAAATATTTACAATGTAAATCGTTTTTGTTAAATTTGAAAGTCCTCAATTTTTGGCGATAAATGCAAATAATTTTTTTTTCAATTTCCAAAGTGAAATTTGAATGAAATTTCTATTATATTGTGGGTTTTTGAACATTTTAAAAATCTGATAAGTTATTCTTACAAATGTACGGCTATCTTATTAGATTTTTCAAAATCAAAAATAAGCTTACAAAATTTACTTAAAAGTTTTGAATCCCAGATTTGAAAGAAACCGTTGCAATACTTAGGGCCGTTGATCGAGAGGTACAGATACAATAATTGAGGAAATCAGGTTCTTTGTTTTCAGTACCATGTAATGATTTTCCCTACAAGTACAAAGCCCATGAAATCCATATGATTCTATTCTATTAAGTGTTGGATTACGATGTAATTCGTGATAATGTTTTTAATATTTTTTAACAGTTTAAAAACGCTGGTTATTCGTCTTTTAACCGACGATTGCTATGATCACAAAGGGAAAAATAATTCCCAATTTCAGTGCTAAGGGTTCTAACAGTGGTTTAATTTTTTCTATTTGAACCAGTGGTTTTTGCGCATGCGTTTCTTCCGCCAATGTGCTTTGACGTTGCACCATATTGTCTTTTAAAATAGGTTTTCGGCACATCTTCTTTTTTAAAATCAATTTTTAACAAGAAATATTAACTTACTTAATTAATTATTTATATATATTTTTTCTTTTTTTGCATATAAAATAAGAATATTATTGCTCACTTCAAAATCAGTGTTACAAAAAAGAATAGTTTAATGAAGTTTGATGAATGCTATTGTGGTAAACTGTAAAAAAAAATTATGAGTTTTCGAAAAAATACCGTCCGAACATAATTATTTCTTTTTTTTTTCAAGTTTTGTGTATCGTACGTTTTCTTAACAGCTAAAACTAATAAATTACACACAAACGTGTAAAAAATATGTAAAATGTTTTGGGAGGCCAAACAACAAATTGTAATGAAGATTCGAATGCGAGATCTATCGAGTTTCTGGCTTTAGTTTCGGTGGTTCGAACATTCCGTGCATCTTTTTTTGTTTTTTACTCTTCTTCTTGGACGTACCGGCTTGGAAATCATGCCAACTATTCACTCGATTCTGTCGGGATTCTTCAAAGTTCTGCTGCCATTCCTTGTCGGTTTTTCGTTTTTCCTCTTCTTCAATTTCAGCTTCGCGTTTTCGTTTCCGTTCTTCTTGGTCGCGTTGTTCGAGCTGTTGTTTCCGACGTTCCATATCGGCGAAGAGCTTCATAACCATTACATAGATTGCGTGTTTGTATTTTTCCGGATCATCCTCGGGGATGGTCTCATGGGACTTTCCATCTTTTTTCAGTTTCTTTTTCTTTTCTGCGATCTAGGAATGTTGAGCAAAAAAATATTTAATTTGATACGAGAATTTGTGAATATTGCAATGATAATTTTGTACCATATGATCTGTTCTGTCTTTGGCCTCCTCGTAAACGTCCAGACATTTTTTCCTTGTCTTTTCGTTCTCCAGGGTCTTCCAGGCCCGATTGATAATATCGAATGCCGTCTGGGCGAGCTCCTTGTTGTCCTGATTCTTGTCCGGATGAACTAAAATCGAAAGAGAACGATATTTTTTCTTAATTTCTTCGATGGTCGATTCGGGCTCGAGTTGTAGAACTTCGAATGGATTTAAATTGAAATATGTTGAGCCAGGGCGAAGGATTCTATCAATTTGTTGTTTCGAAGTTAGTACAGAATCCCTCTTTTCGATTTGTTTTACCTTGTTTTTTTTATTTTGTGTGTTTGTTTGTTCGGATTTAGAATATATGCAGGTGAGAAAAACAATGATATAATTTATTCGCATTTTGATTTTTTTTTTTTAAATAAAAACAGAAATCTTGCCAAAAGTGATAAAAAGAAACAGTACCAAATTATAATTTGTTATACACTCACTTCGGTATAGAAGCAGTCAAACATCTCCTCCTTGTTGTTGGACGTGCTTGGTTTTTCTTTGCTCGACATTTTTGTCTCTGTACTACAAATCAAATGAATTAAGTGGAAATTATTTTTTATGATAATTCACTATTTATTGGAAAAGATATAAATTTGAAGAAAAAGAATATTTTTATTTTCATTTATTATTTTTATTATGCGAAAACGATAGTTCACCTCTTTTTTCGATGCCAGTTGCCAGTTGTCAAACGTCAACGTCAAAGTCAAAACATATCAAAAAGGAGTGATGCCAAAAATACTAAATTAGATATAGAGTATGCTATAAAATATTTTGTGTTGTTTATTTTTTTTTACATGAGAAAACAGTTTTTAATGTTAAAAAAGCTCACTGAAGTTCCCGAACGAAAAATTTATAAGTGATAAGTTCAGAATATTAGTTTCTTACCTTAAGTTATGTTTCGTTAGATTTTGCTTACTTTTAAGTCTTAAGCGCTCTATACACGGTGCAATCTGTCGTACCGACTTATGTTGCACCGATATCGGTTGCGATATCGAAAGTGAGCACACACACCATACGACTAACTCACGATTTCATCAACTGTTAAAAAAATTCCTCATTTTCATCTCCCATTCTTTCATAAAGTTATTATTTTTGGATTGTCCGTCACATACGACACACGGTACGATTTCCATCACAGCCGTCGTATGCAATCTCTCGTTTTCACTCGAGAGCATTCGACGGTGCGATTTCAGTACAGCGGATACTTTGGTTTACACACACGATACAATAATCGCATGCGATTCAACTGTTGTACGATAATCGGTACAATAATTGTATCGTGTATAGAGCGCTTTAAAATTACGTTGGTTTCATACAAAATGCTTCAATTTGAAATTTAAAAACCTGGTTCAATTTTAAAATTACGCATTTGTAAGGAATAACTGTCATTTTAATACTTAAAGACTGTTAAATTTAATGCAACTGACCAAAAGATAAATTAATTTATTTGTGTCCAATATATCACTGCCTTCTCCAATTGCGTCCTCGAAAAGCTATTTTTCGTGGGTTAATATTTTCTTCCATTAGCTTCCGACCATATTAATCTAAGCTATAAGTTGCATTCAACACGTATATTTTTTAGTCGTCCTCGTCAGCATTATGATGAAGGTTATCACTGTTTCCCCGTCTGAATAGGGATCAAATATTTTCAATGGAAAACTCTTCTAAAACGGTGTATTGGCACCACTAGTTAAAAATGTATACTTTTTTCAGAACAATAAACACAACTATTTATTAAACGTCAAATTCACACTATTTGTCTTTTAACTTTTCTGTTCATAACACCAGAAATAGAATTTTATTTTAATTTAACAAATAAATTTATTTATATATACTCAAAACTTTAAAATGAAGGACTTGACACCCGTAGAAGCAGCGAAAAAACCTCCAAAATTTTCATTTGTTTCTAGAAATCTAGTTGCAATTGTTATGATTCCAGCAATAATAGGTTTTCACTATGGTTGGGCTTTGTTGCAAGAAAACAAAGCTCTAGTAGCCGAGGAGGAAAAAATAGATTTGCCGGTCCTCACTGTGAGAAATTAGAAACACTCCAAATTATTTTACAGACTTATATTTTTGTTATTTTATTCCAGGGTGCTAAATATTTATGGCGCAAATTAACTGACAAGGAAACTTCGTCCAAATAGTTCCTTTATTATTACTGGCGGTTAGATAATCACCCTCCAAAATCTGTACCCCAATTCCCAAAAATAAAATAGTGTAAACATTTTTGTTGAAATTGATTTGTTATTATTATTAGTTTTATTAATAAGATCTTATTATAAAGTTTTACATGAAGACATGAAGAATAATTTTTAAAATACTTTTTTTTTTTATTCAATAAGTATTTAAAAATACCAATTGTTTAAATAACTGTTAGAGCTCTTAAAAAATGATAGCTACATACAGAAAATGAAGGGTATAATATATATTCTTATGTAAATTACATGCCTTAATTAACTAAGGTAGAAGAAATATTCAAATTGTTCAGTTGTCCATTAAAAAGGATGTCACTGATTACCTTTTCTGCAATAATTCTCTGGGTGTGATTCATGACACGCAATTTACTGGCGACATTAGTGCCAACTGCATCGAATTCATCATTTTGGCGTGGGTGATCGAACGTTGCCGAATTAAAGAGAGTCGGAAGATGTTCTCTGGATATTTGAATGGTTGGTACTTGCTGATGATGGATCTGGGTCACCTGCGTTTGCTGACCTTGATGTGTATTGTGCATTTGGTGTTGCACTTGTTGTTGATGTTGTTGTTCCAGCGAATCAACTGCCTAAAAATATGAAAAAATTAAAAAGGTAAGTTGAAAAATCCATCGCAGACATATTTTTGACTGAATCCGTTCGTATGAGTTTTCTAACAAGATAGATTCAGTTGAATCTATCATAGATGATTATGATTCAGTCTTTTAAATGCCTTTCATTAAAAAGGATCATTACATATTGTTTGGATGATTGTTACTATGTATATCCGTACTGAAAACAATAGACAGCTATCACCAAAGTGGTATTTTTGTTAACAGAAACTACTAAATTTTTTATCCGAGAAGCTTTTCATGCGCCAAACAAACAAAAAATAATATCTTTAGTGTGAAATAAGGATAAGGAATGGCAGTCAAATTCGAATGCTTAATTGACTTAACATGAAAACCTACAAAGCATTATTTTTTAAAGTAAAAAATCATAATTTCTGCGAGTTACGACTTTTTTAAAATAAATTATTATTTTCTCCTCACTTGTTGTATTTCGCGTTGTGAGTTCACATCCAACGATGTTATATCAAGAACTTTCAACGAGGACTGGTGCTGCTGCTGATGTTGATGAGAATGTGAAATTGTTTGCTCTTGTCGCTGCAGGTGGGTGTTGTCATTATTATTTTCTGATTTTATAACCTGACAACGTATTGGTTCCGGCACCAGTGCAATGTGTTCCTCACTTTGTATTGTCTCATTCTTATCAGATTCCTCTTCCTGCTCGAAGTCCATGCTATCATCATCAAAACTTATCTTCAGTTCACGTTTTTGTCCACCATATAAACGTTTCGGATTTTGGTCAGCAATAAACATCAATTTATCAAAATACCACAATCTCGACTCGTAGTTTTCCTTAGTTATTTTCTTACGGTATTCCCGCCTGAAGGCCGATCGAAGTGAATTAATTTTTCGCACAACCATTGCTCTATCCGGATTTGGTTCAACTTCTTTGAGTTTTTCAACTAGTTTGTCGTAGGATGAATTGCGAATAGCATGGTTGCTGTAATCGGGATGTTTTCCTTGCCAAAGGCATTCTTCGTTGCGATAAATTTCCATAAATTCAGTTAGCCAGAGGCGTGAGTAACTTCGTAAGTCATTTAAACACATTTTAGATTCCATATTGTTTGTTAAGTGGAAATAGAATTAATAGTTTTTTCAACTTATTGAATTTCTGTTTGATGATTTATTGTTCACAAATAAATAATTTTGTTTTGTTCGGAGAAAAAATTTCTGTGTTCGATGTGAACCTCAACATTCAACACTTCTCTCAATTCAACAACGACATCAACTCAAACGTCAGACGCACAAGTCACACCAACGCCTCTACCAAGGGCTCGGATATTACAGCAATTGGAGTAGATTTAGCGTACTCAGCGGAATGACTACTACCCTCATAATGATTAAAACTGTTTGAGCACTTAGGAAAATAGGGAAGGATTAATTAAAAGAAACCGATGTACGTTAGATTTAACTTTTTATACGTTACAATGGGAGAGAAAAATAGAGCTACGTGTCCCAAAACCGGGCTCAAAGGTAAACTAATAGGCATTTCTCACGAATGAAAGTAGATGAAAACTAAAATATAGTACTGTCATCTACTCACGATGACTTCTGAAAGAAGCTGATCAGATTAGTTACAGATTTAAAATCCGCCAGAGGGTGGGTTCAACTAATACCACGCAAAATACTAATTACTAGTACACCATTATAAAGTATAATAATTATATGAATCGTATAAAATACATCTGGACTATTTAATCTTTATTTAACGACTAAATAATATGGGGTTTAACTAAAATTGCAATCTAGTACTTTTCCACATCAAGGGTGGTATTCGCCAATCGCTCCAAACATTGAGAGACCTTAACTCAAAAAATCCTTCCTCATTAGGTCATACAAATTTCAATTTGATGAGCTAATAAGTCACTGAAAACTAGATGATTTTATGTCTTCTAGTTTTCTCAAAAACGCACTTTTGTCAGATCTTGTTTTGCATAGTATGGTCGAGTAATAGTTGGAGAATTAGTCTATATCACTTATGGAACGAAAAGCAAAATGAAATTTTTTGCTTATGATTTCGTTGTGTCAGTTTTGTATGGATTTTTTCATTTCGCATCAGCAGCGTTGTAATATTTAAGGCGCTTATCTTAGGAAAAATCTCTAAAATCCAAATAGTCTAAGGACTTATACCTTCAAAGATATATGAAGAAGAAAAATTAAATTGATATAATCATTTAAACTACCAGTAGAGCGGCATATTAGCTCCAGCTCAGTTTGTCTTCTTGAGAACGAAGTTGTTTTTGGATAGAACCAACCGGTTTTAAGTGTTTTTTTCTTTAAATTTATAAGAGCATTAAAAATTAATATTAAAGTGTAGGTATGTGTTATCATTGTTTGTTAATTATTATCCTCTCATTTAGTTGCTATTAGAATATAGGAATTGACAAAATGTAATAGATACGACAATTATGTTATCTATGCTTTAGACTTCAGGGAACAATAAATTGTAAAGTCCAGCCTGTAACAAATTTTCCTCTGTTAACAGTGTCCTTCAATTCTTATTTTCAACTTCCTTTTATATAAATTTAAAGTAAAAAAAAACATTGTATACTTTTAACAATATGTATTTTAATAATGTTTTCTTTACTACATATATATAGACAAAAAAATATATTTTTATATAAGTTTTATAAACATTTTCTTTGAAAATTAAGTTTTCTAATATTTATTTTTTGTTTGTTATCCAATTACTTTGTCTTACGTTAATACATTTAAAAATTGTAATAATACAATTATTGTAAAATTAATACTGAAAACCTAATAACTTAATGTGCTAAACTTGTTGATATATGTAATTGATCTAGTTGACCGTTGAAAAGTACATCACTGATCAATTTTTCAGCAATTATTCGCTGTGTGGGATTCATTACACGCAATTTACTAGCAACATTTATGCCAATTGCATCAAATTCATCATTTTGCCGCGGATTTTCGTATGTTGCTGTCGAATTGAATAATGTTGGAAGATGTTCTCTGGATATTTGTATGGTGGGGACTTGCTGATGATGAATTTGTGTTACTTGCGTTTGCTGAGCTTGAGCATTGTGAATCTGATGTTGCATTTGTTGTTGATGATGTTCCAAAGAGTTTACGGCCTTAAAAGCAAAAACAAATAAAAAATATGTACTATTAGTTACCATACTGAGATAATGAAAAAAAAAAAAATAATTTGATATAAACTACTATATTTTACATTGGCACAAAAGGTTAGAGCGCATGGGTGGAACCGAGCTAAGTAAAACTCGTGCGGAAGGGGGCTCTGAGTAAGATGTATGAAGTTATCGTAGTAGCCCGTACGTCTATATCCTTGGTTAAACACCTCGAGGGATAAGTTGTTTGATTTAACATGCAAATTGTTTACCCCCGTGTTAGTTTTCATCGCGAAATTCCCTCGGTGTTTACAAAAACAAGCATAGCGAAACTCCCTTTTTTGGTTTTTTCAGTTCAATCAAAATCTGAAGTTCGTTTTTTTAACTAATGTAAGACCTGCCCCCTAGAACTATAGTCTTAATATTTTTCAACCATCTGGTTGGGTGCTAAAACTTGATTCCTATTCGGCCTTAGTGAGGTATCCATCTGAGCGCAATTCTATACAAAAAATATTCCGATTCGTTTGAAATCGGAGAATTCTCCGTTGCGACTTGAATCTCGCGTTAGTTATATCTAAACACTTTTTTTATTTTCCAAAATACATCAGTGGTATCAATGCAACCGCATAAAAACCTCGTAAACTTGATAAACTACTTAAAACATCCAAATTCCCATAAAAGTTTGATAGCTTTACTAAGTTTACCAGGTTTATGACAACTTTACTCTGTTGCAAAAGTAACCCTATTATAAATTAGTTGGACTTTAGAATCATGAATTTGACGAAAACCGTCCAAAACAATGTGCATTTAAGATTTTGTTGGGGTTTCCTAAAATTATATGTACATTTTGTGTTCTCGTTTTTGTTCAAAAATACGATTGGTTTCAAATTAAAATGATAGTTAAGTAGGAGGTAGGTAGGTATATAGATTTGTAACTAACTTACAATTCCGAAGTCGTGGTATAAGTAGTATACATACTTTACAACACTGCCAACAAAAAATTAAAAAAATCATGTATCGAACACGGTACCATTTAAAAAAATGTTAATTTTAGTTTTCGAGTTCAGGTGAAACGAAAAACACCTGCACTTAATGCACATACCTAAAATTTTATTTGTTTTTTTAACCAATGTTTTTATTGTTTTGAACTAACCTCATAAAGTCATAACATTCAAAATTAAAACCTTTTGCAAAAATAAGATGAAGGACAGAAGAAGTAGGATAATTTCATATCGTCAATAAGAAACCGCTAAATTTTTATTTTCAATTCTGGTCTTAAGATTCGTCCATCTCGAACTTACCTGCTGTATTTCTCGTTGCGAATTTGAGTCAAGAGTTGTTATCTCGAGCACCTTCACTGCGGTCGGTTGCTGTTGGGTTTGCTGATGTTGCTGTTGCTGTTGATGTTGTTGTGTTGTCTGAATGGGAATCGTATTGTTCATGGTATTACTTTCTGTTTTTATATGACTGCCCGTCACTTCCTCCAGTAATTCACTCCCATCTAGTATTTGTTCCGTTTTGCCAACCTCATCTTCCTGATCATATTCCATACTGTCATCTTCAAAGTTAATCTTAAGCTCCCGTTTTTGCACTCCGCCGCATAATCTTTTCGGATTCTGGTCAGCAATGAACATTAATTTATCAAAATACCACAAACGTGTCTCATAGTTTTCCTTGGACAGGGTTTTGCGGAACTCCCGCCTGAAGGCCGACCGAAGAGAGTTGATTTTACGCACAACCATTGCTCTGTCCGGATTTGGTTCGACCTCTTTTAGCTTTTCAACAAGCTTATCGTAGGCATTATTTCGTACAGCATGATTGCTGTAATCTGGATGTTTGGCCTGCCACAAACATTCTTCTTTGCGATAAATTTCAATGAATTCGGTGAGCCAGTGACGGGAATAGCTACGCAAATCGTTCAATACACTTATGGTAGACATTTTTTTCTTTTTACCCAGTCTGGCTTTTCGTTTGCCCGATTTGCGTGGAATAGTTTTGTTTATTGTAGATTTTTGCAAAATATATTTAAAACTTATTGGAATTTGGTGTTGTTTGTTATTGAAATTTTTGTGTTATTTTGATTGAAGGGAAAACTTTTTACGAACTCAAATATGTTAGCTCGGCATGAACTCGAACGTCAGACACAGACTCGACCGACCATTTTGTGTCCAACTCTCTTGTTGTACAGAAATTTTTCCTTGGCGATGTTAATCTACTACATTTGATGTAAAAAAGAAAAGAAGAATGTCATGTGAAAAAAAAATAATTATAGGGTATTATTTTTTTTGTTCTTTTATCTAACGGTTGTATCAATATTTAATAGGCTTTTTAAAAAATGTGTTGTTGTCAATTATACGAAGGTGTTATTATGTTGATTCTTCGTTGTCTCCGAATTTCTTTATACGTTTAAAAATAAACGCAAAGCAAATTATGTCTGTTTTTTCCTCTATGAGAGTAAGCAAATTAAAAAAAAATGTGTGTCCCAATGAGGGAGAAATTTTTCAGTTAATAAGCTCTTAAAATTAAGACCTCTTGGCGAATACCAGCCTTAAGGCGAAGGGTTTGAGTAAACTACGCCTTATTATATATCTATCATGTATATTTATCTCATGTTACGTTGTTTTCTGAAGGCATAATTTTCACCGCACCTGTAGAAATCTATTACAATATACTGTCATCAGATTTGAAATCTGTCAAAATGGTCTGAAACTTTTGACAACTTGTCGTTGGTCTAGTTTGGTCATCGTTCTTCGTTCATTTCATTCAAGTTATGGTTGCTGGTTCTGGGATTCTCCTTCTTCTGTCTTCTCAGTAGAAGTTCAATCCTACTAAACATTGCACTTGGTGTTCGCCGTTTCCATAGTTTCGGACTTTCGGTTCGGGTGAATTCAATCCAATATAATAAAGTTCTCGACAAATTTCGTAGTTTCTTTTTCCATCCCATTCATTAATTCTTGTGCTATCTAAGTCCTTACAAAAAAAAATTCTATGAAAATTTTGTTCGATTCGTCTTCCAACATCAAAACGAATTTCGAGCAATAAAGCCAAGGGAAGAGCCTTCCTCCAACTAATGCTATTGTCCTCTACAATGTAAGTTCACATCTATTTTCATAACCATTACCGACTTATAACCAATGAACTTATGAATTCCAAAAGTGGGAAGAAGGGTATCTACCCACCTGTCATCACAAAGACAAAAAACTATACCCATTCATTACAAAGGACGTCACATTTATTTCCGTAAAAATGCACACATAAAAATTAATTTCCCTAAATCATAACAGAAGCAAAATCCATCGTTTATGTTATATAATTTAAAATATATATAAAATAAAATCAGAACTGATTGTAGTGTAGGTTAGGAAAATAAAATATAAACTATACAAACAAAACGTGCATGTTATAAAACACAAATAATATTCTCTTATCAATTGCGTAATAATTAATAAGTCTTAGTTCTAAATAGACAATAAATTTCCAAGCTTCTACATAGTGGTCAAACAGAATCTATCAAATTTGTTGCTTATTTGTTTGCAAAATAATATTTGTTGTTATTGTTGTTTTCTATTCCACACAGTACGAACTAGGTTTGCTTTAAATAGACTCAAGAACACAACTCCACCGTCAAAAGTGACTGAATATGAATTACGAACAACCACCAGGGGCAACAGCTTTATGGCCGTGCGTTTGTTATAAATTTTGTTTTGTTCGTTTATTGTTGATTTGTAAGTTTTATTAATTTAATCAAGAAAAGGGGCACGTCACTTCATACCCAATCCGTGTGCTTCAGGTTGTTTACCTTGATCCCTGCAACAAATTGATGGTGTCGCTATTAAAATTTAATACATAATTTGTTGGCTGCTTATACTCAGACTCGGCTTAAAATCTTTCAGTTTAACGCTAATTATAGAAAGATATACCTAATTTCTTTTTTTTTCTGTTTATCCATATTTGGAAAGTCATATTGAACTAAGTTATGCATAACTTGATTTTATTTTGTTTACGGAAATGAAAATCCAATTTGAAAACCATTTTGCGGCGTATGGGAAGATGATTGTTTGGTTAATTTTTATTTGCCAAGGCTTAAAAAAATAAAGATGTTATCATTTGTACCTATGTTGAACAATCTGTATTAGTAGCTTAGATATGTATTTACCTATATCAACAAAACGTGCTTCGATAACAGAATTTAAAAAAAGGCAGTGTTTATTATTCATAAAATTAGCTCAACAAGTTATGCAAATTCCCAATTTATATAAAAACAAAACAGAAATAAGTTTTGATATTGTTCACACTATTTCTTAATAAACCATGTCATCTCAGAAATATATATAATTATACATAAATATAAATTATCCAATTTTAGAACAATTAACACAATATTTTTAAAAGTAATTCTTCCTTTTACAAATTAAATTTCTTTTCCAAATTTAAAAAAAAAAATTAAATTTTGGTGCAAATAACGTAGAACATCGCCAAAAAATACTGACAATCATTATTTTACTTACTTCTATAGGCTATAGACTTGTTTTTGTCTCAAACTTTTTCCGATGCACTTTTTTATGCATCTCATAAATGACTATATTTATGCAAAAATTCAAATTTTTATATCGATTTGCAAAAAAGATGAATTTAATCTACATTGCGAAAGGACAAATTTAATGTGAAAAGACTGTAGAGGTGTTTTACCCAAAAAATTTGGTAGTTCTAAATTTTTGATATAATTTTTTAAAAACTGGATTAACTGATGGATTAAAAATCCAAATTAACACAACCAAGCTCCCCTCCTCTCACTTCTCCATCCACGAAAAATCGGTACTTTTTAAAAATGTTTGCCCATAACTTTCATTGGTTGCATTTCGACATAAAAAATGTTACTTTGCGAGTTTAATAAAATATAATTTGCTTCAATTTTGGTATGGGCAGTATGCTTCGTATTTTGCAAAATGTTCAGTTTCTAGCTGCATTTAAAAGCGAGATACTTTAATCAGTCTTGTAGACAATATAGGCCCCCGCATGTGATCTCCGAAGGCAAAGGGTCCATGAATTTCAACAAGGTTACAGTACTAGCCATTTATGAAGAACATATCTGTGAAAAAATGATGTTCAAAACTATTTACTTTTAGGTACCATAGCCGCCCCCTTAAAAGGGAGGGAGTCATTTTTTTATCAATAATCCGAAAAATACTATTGTTCCCTTTTTGTCCGATAAAAGTGTTTTTATTAAATTTTCTTTGTTCAATAGACATTTCTAATGTAAAAACAACTAAGTCCTTTGTATTAGACCAAAACTAAAAGTTGTAATAAGATTTATGTTTGTTTTAAAATTAAAAGTTTACATTTCAAAATAGTGAAAAAACTGAACATTATTTTGCAAAATACGAAATTTTTGCCTTTTTTCTCTTGCCAGTTTTATTTTCCTTGGTTATACAAAAATACATCCGTTGTCATGTTTATAGGAGGTTTTGTTTTTCCAAGTCACTTTATTCACAAAAAAATACAAAATATGGTTTTTCAAAGAGTCTGATGATCGGCAGTCGTGAATTATCTATAAAATCTAGGTGGTAGCTCGCCGAAGTGTTGTTGTTTCATTCAATACCTTCAAAAGTTAAAACTTCGTATTTAATGGTCGTATACTGAGAAAGATTTTAGAAAATATTAAAATGAATAAATTTTACAGATATTAAGCTCGATCTAAAAAATAACTGGTTGAAAAAAATTTACTTAAACAACTGAAGAATAGCAGGGATATTAAGTTGAATTCCTTATTATCACCCTATTTTTTTTTTGTGTTCGTATCTCTTGTAATCCCTTTTCACCGAAATAATAGTTTTTGATGAGAGTTTGCATGAAATTTGGATGAAATCATCAATATTTCAAAATCTAATAAAGAAAAAGCAAAGATCTTAAAATTGTCGAATAAAATTTTTTCCATAATGTTTAATTTTGTTTCTTATTCATTAAGATTTATTAAAAAAAAAAAAAAAATTTATTTAATCTTATAAGCCTTTTGATAATTTCTTTCTTTTTTAATGTTGTTTTTCAAAATGAAAAAATGAGCGTTTTGAAATAATTGAATTATTATTTTGTATACTCAGCGGGCAAGTAACAGCTATTCCACAATAAAGGGATTTTTGATTCATGTCAACAGCAATATACAGAAATGTATAAATAAAATATTATTCAAACAAATAGATTATTGAAACTTAATAATCATCTATTCATCAGAAATTTATTTTGTTTGAACTACGAGTATATATTTATTTATAAACTAGCAGCTTTTTCATTTTCACGTCGCCTTGTGAATCATGCGATTTGAGATCTCAATTTTCAATGCACATCTAAATAAATGCATATTTTTACACAACAAAAAAGATTGCAACAGTTTCGCATAGCAATTACCTCATTACCATACTCTATGCCACTCTACTTGTGTGGATTATTATTTACATGTGCTATTCATGACGCCACTTAAATGCATAATTTTTCTTTTGTTATTACTTTTGTGAATAAAATGCACAGTCTGCGCAGTTTCTCTCAATTCGATTTGTTCATTTCAATAATTTTATCAATTTATTACATAAATGGAAATATATCATAGAACTAGACGTTCAGGAAGTTTTTTAAATTTTCCAAGCATATGAATTTATGAACAAAATTAAAATCGTTATGGCCTTTTTTTTTAAATAAAATGCAAGACTGGTTCGTATGTTGTTGCTATGTTCGATCCGTCATCGTTGTTTCACATTTTGAGTGTAAAAAAAATGTATAGTTGATGTTTGATAAGACTCGGATAATTGTGGAAGGATTTTCTTTAAAATTGGTGTATAGTGTTTTTTGATCTCCACAAGGTTTCAAAAATTTCAAATTCCTCGCAACAAGACCGACAAACAATTAAATAATTTCATTATTTGAGTTGCTAAAAAATAAATCCAAAACGAGAATTCATAAAAGCGATTTTTTAAAAACATTTTTCTAATAGGCAGTAGGCGTATTAAAAAAAGTTGTACTCAAGTTCTTCGTAACAAAATTTCATTTTTTTTTTCGAAAATCCAGTTCTATGGCAGATACCATCAATATCGTTTGTTTGTAAATTATATTTTTAACTATGTATATCTTTTTTATTGCTAATAAAGACCCACATAAAAAGTGGCATAAAAATCGTTTGAGCCGTTTTCTAGATAAATGAGTTTTGTCTTAACGGTTGTATGACAGGTACCGTTATCTTTATTTTTTTTTTTTTTGGAAATGGAAAAGTTGATATAGTTTTTTAGTATTTGTTAATGAAAACGCTACATGTTTATCGAGCAATGATTATGAGAACTTTTCCGTTCTTGGATTGAACAACCATGATGTGCAGGAGCTGTGGTTTCAGTTGGCGCAACAGCTCTTTCCACAATTTTTGAAAGAAACGTTTAGTAACCTCATAGTTTCACTTTTCGGGTATTAGGTTATTGCCAATATTCGTTTTTGTATTGTTCTCATTCATTCAAAAGTTCAAGTACCTTTTAGTTATATTGTCATGTTATTGTCATTTTATTGATAAAATTCCACCTCAAACGTATTTCCGTCTCTTTGAAATCCAAAAAGTCAAATCGCGCGTTGAAACCAATCTTAAATTTAAGAAACTGATATCTCCTTGATTGTTTTGTTTTGGCAACATTTTCAACTACATATTATTATCAAGTAGTATTACATACATATATATATATGCCGAAAACTTTGTGATACTGTTAGATAAAAAGAAATACTATTCCGCTGCTCTACGACCTCAATACTATTGTTTTTGCCAGAACCCATTATCATACAATTTTATGATAAGAGAGATATTCTTTTATTTAAAGATTGTCTTATCTTGGTTTAATGTGAAGTTGATTTAAATATTTTGAACTAGATTATCAAATTTTATAAGATTACTAGCAGGTCCGGAAGACTAATCTGCTTTTTCCGGTAGAGACACGATAAGTTTGATTTCTTAACATTTTTTGTTTTGCGTCCAAGCCCATTTTGGGTCCCTTCGTTTGAGTTGGAATGTATATAAAATTTGTTCATTTTAACAAATTTCAATAGCAAAGTTGTAGTTTAAATATTGGAACCTTTCAAAAATCACAACAATTCCAAAAAAATTTTACAATCCTTTAATTTTTGTCGGTCTGTAGTTAACTTAAAATTGCACATCATTACCTCATCAAGTAACTGATAAACAGGCAAGCTAAACTAGTGATTATTTTTGTACCTAAATGTATAGAAAGTTAAAGAAACATTTTTCTGTCGTAACACCCAATAAATTTTCCATTATAAAAAACAAAATAGATTGCATTTCCAGTTTATTGCTGTCATATGGTTCATAAACACAATTGCTATTGAACTTGGAATCTTGCCCTACTGTATATTGTGGAGTAATGACGCAATTGTTTAAAAATAAAGAATCCATAAAAACAAATCATTCAGCGATAAGATCTATTTATAGAATTTTTCTATTTTTTTGTTTTAATTAATTTTTTTTCTTTTTTCTCTCAGATTGCGATGAGCCATTTAATAGAGGAGACAAATCTTGCAATGTCCATCAAAAAAACATCTACACAAAATTCAACAGTAATAACAAGCACAGACTCCTTGACACAACAGCGCGTTTCCGATGAAGAGACGTCGGCGTTGAACTTACAGACTGAATCAACAGCAGTAAATAAAATACAACCTGCTAAAAGTAAATATTGTTGAACTTTTTTATTCTCTTAAATTAAATTTTGTATTTCTTTCTTGAAGTCAATAGATTTGATGCTGTACTAACGAGCTTAATAGCAGGAGCCGCAGCGGGAGCCGTGGCGAAGACTACTATAGCACCGTTAGATAGAGCGAAAATAAATTTCCAAATTCGGTAATTATACCATTAAAACAGTTTTTTTTTTAAATGTAGGTGACGACTTAGCTGCCAATTATAGCTTTTATTGAAAATTTTAACTGTATATATTGTGAAGCCAGAAATTAAAATGTGCAATTATTTTAAGGTCATAACAAAACATATAAGCCAGTTCAGGTTTTGTCGGTAATATGAACGCAATTTTATTTGATTAAAACACAAAAACATGAAAGTTTTGAGTACGTAGATTTAAACTGTTCTTCCACTTAATCGGACCTGGCATTATGATGATTTATGTAATTTTGTCTTTGAGGTTTTGAATGATGTTTGAATTGAGGTTGAACATTATATTGAATCCTTTGTGGTCGAAAGTTTGGCGTTGAGTTAAAATGCCTTGATTTCAAAGTAAATCAATTAAATTATTCAAAATTAAATCAACTCAACAAAGTTGAAAACTTTTTGAGTTAGAAAATTAATTTTTCAATAACTATTTACTAAATTAACTTTTTTTTTTTAAAATCTAATTAAACAATGAAATTTTTTCTTTTAAAAAAAAGTTATAGCTCGAAATTGTAGGTATTAATTTTTATTATTATTATTCCTTTTTTTTATTTTTTCGGCCCACCTTAATGCGGGGTATTATTATTCTTCTACGACATAGATTACCATAGATGCAGATTTTTTTCAGGCTTAGCGGCAGCAAATTCAGAAAAAAAATGAGTACCTGTAGTCCAATTTTGTTAAACATTCTTTTGCACGAGGACTACACATAGTATCAGGAAGCAAAAACTATGCAACAATCTTTTGTTGGCAGTTGTAAAGTAGTGCAACGTGTTTTGAAAACAGTTTTAAGAAAAAAAATGTGAAATGTAACCTGTCTCAGTCGTTCATTACATCTTTGCCTTGAGGAAGATCTAAAACAGGTCTTAAAACTTTTTATATATAATATGTATGTATTTAGAAATTCAATTTGTATATTTCAATATAGACATTATGTATTCAGGTAAATATGATTTGTTTAGAAAAAAATTATAATTTTGTTAATTTAAGAAAGCTTTAAAAGTTGATTCTTATTCGTTGACATTAGAAAATTTAATTTTCTTTAAAAAATTGTTGAACTTTTTTTCAATACAAGTAACAATTGTTTTTTGAGAATAATTTTTCCGGGGTTCTATTTCGTCCCATTTAAGAAGGAGAGCTATTTTTCTAAAAAAATACTATATAAATAAAAAAGATATTATTAAAAAATCCAGGATGATAATATTTAAATTTAAATTAAATTCAAGTTATTAGGGTGAATAGTTTTCTTTAAAACTCAAAATATAGGACGCATAAGTTTATAAAATTAATTCTTTATTCCAGTTTTCATCTTACTAAAAACTAATTTAGAGTATATTTGGTATAATTTATTATTTGTAGGATCCCTTTTTCTTCTTGTTTCTGAGAAAGTAAAGAACTATTTAAAGAAATATTTTTTAACTTTATTTTTATTTTATTTAATCTTCAATTTTCTTAAAAACCAAATATAGAAATTTTTTAAGAAACTCGGACCACTTTATATATTCTTCCTGAAAGCTTAAAGACAATATGCCACTACAAAAATGAAAAATTTGCAATATATTTTGATATACAAAGCAATATAACATAAAACCTTAAATCCTTGTCAAAATAGATTTTTCCTATAATAAATTCTTTTCTGAAGCAAAGATACCCCATACTCATTTCGAGCTGCTGTGCTATTTCTTAAAAACACCTACACTACAGAAGGCACTTTAGCACTATGGCGTGGAAATTCTGCAACAATGGCTCGGATTGTACCTTATGCAGCAATACAATTCACAGCGCACGAACAATGGCGAAAGATTTTACGAGTTGATGAAGATGGTACAAAGTGAGTGTAAAATTAGAATTTTTTTGATGATATTACTTTAAAACTAAACTATTAGATTAAATTAATGTTACAGTACAAAGTTGAAAAGGTTTATGGCTGGTTCATTAGCTGGTATCACATCACAATCTATGACGTATCCATTGGACTTGGCAAGAGCACGAATGGCTGTGACGGATAAATATTCCGGTTACAAGTAAGTTGATTAAGAATTAAAATAACAATAATTTCCTTGCAAATTTTACATTCGACTTCACAAATCGTTTTTTTAAATATAAAAATATATTTTTTTATATAAAAAATTAAATTGAATATTTTTTCACAAAATACTATTTTTACAGCACACTCCGACAAGTTTTTGTTAAAATATGGGTTGAAGAAGGACCTCGTACGTTATTTAGAGGTTATTGGGCAACTATATTAGGAGTTATTCCTTACGCTGGAACATCTTTCTTCACATACGAAACATTGAAGAGGGAATATAATGGTAAGTTGTTTAATATCAAGCGATATTTTATTGAGTCACTATATAATTTGTTGTTAATATTCTTTATTTTAGAAGTCTACGGCAATAAAACACCTAATACATTAGTAACATTAGCATTTGGTGCTGCTGCAGGCGCGGCTGGCCAAACAGCTAGTTATCCACTCGATATAGTAAGAAGGCGAATGCAAACAATTGGAATAAATCAAAAAAATATTGGAGAATACACGACCATATATTCAACCCTAAAAAAGATTTACAGGTTAGTATGAAGTTCTACTTTTGAAATAAAACTTTTTCAACTAAAAACTATTTGATGTACAGGAAAAATTATATGTCTTAGTCATTTACAAGTTTTTTTTTTTAATATCGTCATGCAAGTCACACCGAACTTCTAATAATGAATTGTGTATGTTTATTTCAGAGAGGAGGGTGTAAAAAATGGATTCTTCAAAGGACTAAGCATGAATTGGATTAAAGGACCTATTGCTGTTGGCATAAGTTTTACCACATATGACCTTATAAAGGAATTTCTTAGAGAACTAGCTCATATCAAACGTGGCAGGTCCACACTCTAAAAAAAAATTAATTATTATTTGTTTATATTAGAATAAGGATGCATAAAAGTTGAAAATAAGAATAACTCAGATTTGTTCAATTAGATAAAATATACTAATGTTAATTGTGCTTATAGAATACTTAATGTCATTTGTTTTATTTCATAAATCAATAGGAATGTGTAGTAAGATAAGTTTAATTTAACTGGGTTATCGGACATAATCCATAAAAAAATAAAATTTTACATTGAGCTGGTAATGCAATTACTTTGAATGTTCAAACAGTTCAAACTTAATTGCATTTAACAATATAGGTCCTTAAAAATCATTTAAGTTAAATCTAAATGTTAACTGCACAACGAGACAATAATTCGATATGTAAACTAATATTTGTATACATTTTAATACAATTATTGTATAAACCTTTTCCTATTACTAACTTACTCGTATATTAATAGAATATTAATTTTTACAATAAAAATTAAATGTTATTTGCTTTATTTTGCTAAAAAAAAGTTCATTTATTTTACAAACTGGTTTAATAGAATAATAACTAACATAACAAAAAAAAAGTGTGAAATACTTAAAAATTATTGTTTAAATAATAACTATAAATTAATAAAATGTTATATAATGTCGATTATTGATTTTGTAATTGAAGGATTGTGATAGATATTAAAAGAAATATTTTAAACCTATTTGAAATTTGTATATTAATAACATAAATAACGTACGAGTTAAATGCTCTTTTAAAGACTTATTAATTTTTTTATTTTTGTTTTCTTAATCCTAGTCATTGAATTTACTGGGAAATAATGCACTATATTTCCCAAACTTATAGTCGATTTTCATTGGCTGTGTCTTACTAACCATATCATCCAATCATAGCATTTAATACGCGTCTGTCTCTTTTTTTATTTTTCATGCATGTTTTTTTTTTTGAGGTATAAAGTATAAGGAGTGTAAAAAAAATATTGTTCCACTTTTTAAAAATAATATTTACTTGGTTAAAAATAACAGTAAATACCAAAAAAAAAACAATTTCACAAAAACCAAATGAATTTTTTTAGCTCCAAACAATTTTTTTTATTAAAATTGCAAAGGACAATTTACGAGAGAACCGAAAAGGAAAAATATGATTTTATGTCAGGAAACATTAATCTATTTTTTTTTTTAAATATTCTATTCTTTATAAATATTTTGACAACATTATTGGGTTGATATGTTACACTTTTGTGTAACTATCATGAAGTTTCTTAACTGAAGGTAAATTGAAAAGTGCAATAAAATGCTAAGTTAGGTTATGGATTTAGAAAAAAGCAACATTAGAAAAAACCACTTCGTGGAAATTTGTTTTTACAAAAATTTTTGTCACCCGTGCAACAAAAAAAAAATAAAGCTTCCCACGGAAATTTAAACGACTATGGCAATAAGGATCAACATGTCAAAAAATAATCCTCTCCTTTTCCAGGTGTGCGCCCCTTTTGATGTATGTACTATAAAAATTTGCGAATTCGAATGACTCTGATATTAACTTTCGCTTTAGGGAGTACGAAATTTCGAATAAAAACAAAAAAAAAACAAAAAAAAATATAATAATATTAACGACTTGATCGTATGTTAAATTACTTTAGAACATAAATAAAATATTAAAACAAGAAATTCATTTAATTATCACCAAATAATATTGTAACATCAAAAATCGTTATAGTCGTTTTTTAAAGAAATAATTTCGTATTTTATAAATTTTTTATAAAAAAAATTGCTGTGCAATTTTGTAAATGGTATTAACACTTAAAAAAAATTCCAAATAAATATTTCTGTTTTTAAAGTATGTATTCAGTTTTCAAAAAAAAATTATTAACAAATATATTACACCCACCTACTAAGAATCAGTGTGCACTGCCAGAGTTGTTTGATTTTCATTTGCTATAGAATTACAGAGTTGCAATTTTGCGAATTCGAACAGTTTCAAGCGGACCCTATAGTCACTCAATTTGTGTTCTTCTTTTTCTAATCAATTTATTTCCATCCACCTTTAATGTCTAATGCAGCCTGAAGATATGAATACTCTCTATAATTTAGACTTACTGACTATGTCATAGATCGAAATGTTTCTTGCTTTTACTTAATTATTATTTTCAAGTTTAATTAAAATAAATATTCTTATTGTATGTACAGTACATACCTACATATTCATAATTTCATTTTTCTTATTTTAAGTTCCTTTTTGCCTTTTTCAGTTACTTACTTTTTGCTATTTTTATTATTTCTGTAGAAACTATTTTTAGTTTTTAAAAGACTATTATTTTAATTTATCTGTCGTTTTTATGTCAACCAGTTGTATTTAACAAGTTTTTAAATTTAAAATGAAGATTTTTTATGGAACAAACATCTTTTTAAGACTTAAGATTCTGTTAAATTTTAAAGCAGTTCTATTTCTGTATTACGAGTATTATAAAACATTTTATTTCTAGAAATTTTCGAATTAGTTTTTCTTTAATTATTGGGAGCCTAGGTTAACTGTATTCATTGAAAGGATAAGAAAGTAGTATGAGTGCACGAATAATAAAATTTAAAGTCCAGTATGTAGTGATTTTTGTTTAAATTGACTCTTGATTGTACTAAAATTGAAAATCGTTTTGAAACTCCAAAACCAGACTTTATTTGCATAAAATTGTTGCTTTCGAACTTTTAATGTTTCGAGTTTTTGATATCTTCACTTGACTACAACTTTTTTTACTGTTTTTATAAACAAAAAAAATCCAGTTTGCAACAAATATATTTATTTAATGGAAACTAAAAAATCTAATAAATCATCAAATAGGGAAAGACTGTTTAAAGTTTGTTCAGTGTTCACACACCGAGTTGTATCAGTAGATATACTGCGTGTAATTGGAATATTTGAACAGCATGATTGGATTGAAATGAATAATTACTATTCTTATTCATACGCTTATGAAACAAAGCAAGCGAATTTAAGCTTAGAAAGTCGATAATAACAACACGTGGTTGTCAAAGAACACATGTTTTTCGTTTTTTTTTTCGTTTGGAAGAGGCTTTAAAGTTTAATAAACACAATATTATAAGTTAAATACACTTTTCAACAATGGAATGTTTGAACGAACTAACCTATGCGCAAACAATGATATTGTTCTTGTTCAATTTTTTGTGGTTTGTTTGCCTAATTTATAGACATGTATGTACATACATATTATTTTTAAAATTTCTTCTTTAAAATTTGCTTTAAAAAGCTGACATAATTTTAAGATTCGTCAGTTCTTTTGGGTATTCGTTACTGTTATCAACATGAAGGTTTTTGGTTTAGTACTAGCAGTTTGTGTTTTAGTGGCATTGTTTGATGTTTCTCATTCAATTACAACCCGTAAACCTAAAACACCAACCATCAAACCCACTGTTCGCAAGCCTACTGTAAAACCAGTGAACTCAATTATTGCAACCTCTACAAAACCTCCGGCCAGTTTTATATGCCCAGGATACAAAAAAGATTGTTACAGTTATATTGTAGAACCAATATATGCAATTAATGATGGAATTTGTAAACTCTTCTTAAACAGTTGCGAATTTTCTAATACAAACTGTGATCTATTGGCCCAAAATTTAAAAGGTAAAATATATATTTATATTTATATGCAACTGTGTACAGCGTTATCTATAAATATGAAATAAATTAAATTTGAATTTTTTTTTATAACAGCCTGGGAGCGAACATCAGAACAGACTTGCAAACCTTTATGCCCCCAATGCGATGAATTAGATTTAGTATGTGGTGCATTGTTCAACAAGCGAACTATTCCTTTCAGTTCCCAATGTTTTATGGATATGTTTTCTTGCCTAACTGGACAACGTAAGTACATTTAGAAATAATTCTAATAAGCCTTTAAAAAAATCAAATACTGATACTATGTATATTTAAATTTTCAAATTTTCTTGCAGCTTACACTAAAGTAGACTTATCTGAATGCAATTTACAAGTGGAAAAACAACAAATATACCAATAATAGTTATTAAAAACATAATATTGTAAAGTTTTGATTTTTTTGAATCAATAAAATTTTTAGAATTCAAATATTTAATAGTCTATTATCAATCACTTACTCGTATAGAAGACAATATCTTCAGAGTTTTCATTTTTGTTCTAGTTTAAGAGAGCAAAAATTATTCCGGAACCTTAAAAAAATTACCTAATTCATAAAATGATTGGTATTGAAGCAGAATTCAATTCTCATAACCATATCCCAATCTCCAAGTAGCCCAAAGTCCCCTTAATGGTTTGTGGTACAAATGAATTTTAAGGGGTTCAGGGATGGTTAATTTGAAAATTTGTTTATAGAACAAATATAATATTTATATTTATTTTTTGTTGAATCTAAGCATACGACACATTATTTTGGGGTTAAAATTCATGTTCTATATACCTAATTAGAATATAAAAAAACGCTTAAACAAATTTACAAATAAATTTACATAACCATTGCACTCAAGAAATAGATCTGTTTTTTAGTATAAAATGCTGACGAAAATATTTTTGGAAAAAGTTACAAAAGTTAATTATTCTTTGATATTAAATGATAGATTGTTTTATTGCTCCATTATACAATTTTTTATAATCAAAATTCTTGGGAAACAATTATTTTCAAAAACAATTTAAGATTAGTTTTACGGGGTTTCAAGATTTACACATAGATACATATGTATAGTAAACACCGTTATTTTTTATTGAAAATATTATTTTTGTGCAAAATTAAATTTTCCATTTTTTTTTAATCTTTGCATTGAATGTTATTTAGAATTTTTAGATGCTTTTGCAAAAAAATGTATTCTTTTTAAAATAAGGGAAAATCAAAAAACCGTCATATGGGAGGCAATAGCACCCCCCATTGAAAGATTGTCAACATTAAATAAATATTAATGATTTTTTTTTTTCAAACTCGGTGTGCATACTATTATAGTTTTTCGGTTGTCATCCATCCCAATTTACTTTTTTTCAAGACCAAAAATAACGGTACCTGCTATACAATTTGTTTGGGTCTTTTGGAAAATCTTAATTTTCTGAAAAACGACACCAAAGATTAGTTTGAAAAAAATCTGTAATTTTTATTTTATGTTGACTGACTTAAAATGAAATGTTTGTTTTTTAAAAGATGATGGGTTGCTATTAATTGACATCTCATAAAGCAGCTATCGCAAGAAACGAAAAAAGGATTTGAAAATATGGGAAATAACCATTATTGTTCTTACAAAGATTTCAGATTATAAATACACAAGCTATTAGCTTAAATAAGTTTATTAAAAAATCAAGAATGGGTTTCTGTTTCCGATAAAAGCCAAAGGATATTTTTCTAGGTAAGTATGTTGAGTTGGTTTTTCGCTTATTGTTTTTAATAAATAGATTTTTGATCGTCATTTTATTCCCCATAAATGCTTTTCGGCATTTCGCGCTCATGCACTGTTCCTGATACTTGTTTACAACAATTTGGTTCAATTATTTAAAAAAAATATATCTTAATATCTTTATTTTTGGGTTTAAAAAATTCATTGTGGGGGGATTTAAGTACATAATATTAGATTAGTAAATTAAAATGGGTATTAGCTATTAACTAAAGTGCGTACTAAATCCACTTAAGAAGAGCTTACAATAATTTCGCAGGGCTTAACACTTTTTAGGGTGGCTGAATCTAGTTTTGCTTTATTAATTTTTAGATTAGGTAAACATAAAACAAGCAGTAAGAAAAAATAAATATTTAAACATATGCTTTTTCTAAGAAAAACAAATATCTCTTGGCAACCAAACTTAAGTTAAATTATACCCTACCATGATTAATGCGATCGATGTATTAAAAAAATAAAAAAGAAACCTGTGCAAATACGACTCACAACGTCTTATAATAATACAAATTAGTTCGTAGAAGGTGGCCCAAAACTTATTATCATTTTGTTTTCGAATTAATATTTGCCAAATACAAAAAAAAATATTTGAAGTGATGGAAATTTTTATTTGGAACTTTACAATTTTTACTGTTGAGTTGAAAAGATAATTCTGTTAAATGGCTGCTGCCAGTATTGATGAATATTTGTGATTGCCATTTGCAAAGGTTATAACATCTTCCAATATAATTTTGCGCCACCCTGTACATTGTACAATCCATACAAATACAATGGCTGCATAATTTTATACCAACTTGTTCTTGGGCTTGCAAAAATTAATAACGGTGACTATTAGTCTGGAGAGCTCACTCGATATTTTTGCAGGTGAATATTAGGTACATAAATGATTATAAAGATTATTTAAGAAATTGATGTTTTGCATTCCCCGAACGTATGACTTTAGTGATTAGGTATTATAAGTAAGGTTAGGATGATTTAAGAGGATCGCTGGGATCTCAATGGATTCAATTTGGTCCTTAGGATGTGGAAAAGGTACTTACTAATTTAGGTATTCGGGCCAAATTCTGTCCGTAAGTTTCCCCTTCCGGGGCATAAGGCTTCAAGGTCCTGGGGATGTATTTCAGCTCTCTCCAACTCTTTCCCAGTTGTTCTTCCTCCTCTCCGAGATCGCATATGGCCAATATACTGAAACTTACGTCTTCGAATGATAGAGTCAATGGGTTGCTGACCTGTTCTCGTATGAAGTTCTTCATTGGAGATATGGCAAAAGAATCCTTTCGGAAACAGCTATTCAAGATGTTTGTGTTGTGACAGCGGATGTGACAATTCAAGTGTTGCTTTTATAAAAAAGTACTTATTTAACATTGGATTGGAGTAGGGACTCTAAGCTTATAGAGATATTTCTCCATATTGGGAAAGGATTTCGAACGCAGCCTCTGTTTCTCTAATTCGACTTTCGCATTTGTGATATTCCAAGACTAATCTTTTTTGTTTCTCTTTCCTCCCCCTTTGAAATTTGGTAGAGATCGATGATGAGAGAGTCGTATTATTGTAAACTCGACTGAACTGAAGTGACGTGACGCAACAAACTCTAGTCCAGAACCTGGCTTTTAGGACACTGTGACCTTAAGGCTTCCAGAAGACCAAGCTCTGGCGAGCTTTTTTAGAGAGCAGCAACCCAACGTCAGACTTCACTCTATGCTAAAAATATTTTTTTTTCAGTTAACCCAGGGTTAACCCAACAAATTTGGTAAATTAACTCGGGCTTAACTTTAATCATTACTGAAAAAGTAGTCCTTAATTAATAAAGGCATAAGCTTCCTTTTAGTGACAAACATCTTCCTCCCATAATTGTTTGAACATTTTTCTCTCAACTTAACATTATATAAAAATACTCAATTTATACTACATCTAAGATTTAATTTAATTCTCAGAATTTAATTACATTTAAATACAAATAGGTAAAATAAATAATAACATTATTTATGGTACACAAAATTTATAACGGAAATAAATTATTTAACCTATATGTACCTACTTATACTTCCATTTTATATTTAAATCTTATGACTATTTGTTTTTTTTTTCTTTGTGTTTTCTAGTTTTACTATAATTCAGTTGTTTCCAATTTTTTAACTAAAATATGAGCATTATTTGTGAGTTTATCAATTTGTTGATAAACATTAAAGTGTCGATTTAAATCATTAGTTTGTTCAAATATTTTACAATGCTGATTAAAAGAATTTTGTCTTTCAATTGATAAAAAATTATCATCTAATGAATCGTTTCCTCCTTGACTGAAAATAATTTGCAGAATAGAAAAATATGAAATAAATTTAAATAAAAGAATATCTTATACCTTTGATTATCATCATTTTTAAACCATTCGTTTTCATAACCCTTGAGCCATATTGGATTTGAACCTTCCATGCTATGTTTATTTGTATTTGGCACAGTTGTAGATGGTGGTTCTGGTCCATCAGGAATACTCAACATTGAAGATCGATCTTTAAGTATTAAAATGATAATCGTATTTAAACAAAAAAAAATCATAATTAAGTAAAAAGTTGCAGCTAACATACGATATATATTAACTTTGGCTGCTCGCAATTGTCTTTTATAACCGCTCCTTTGAGATGCACACAGGGCCAATGTAACCACCAATAAAGTTGCAAGAAACAAGTTCGAGAATACAAACCAGACAAACATGGGTGCTCTACCTTGTCCTGCAATAAGCAGTTGAGCTTCAGCTGGTTGAGTATCTAGAACGTTGAACTCCTTGAAAAGTCCGTCTAGACTCTCAACATGTTGATCAATTAAACGAAGAACCTCAGTTACTTCAAATATTGAATTATCTTCTCTGTCCACCAGATGCATATAGAGATCAGTTTTGGTCTTATCCACAGAGCCGTCTTTATTTTCATGCACTTTATATTCGTCAATGTTGACAATGGCCTTTGTGACGTTACTTATTGTTCTGAAATGTAATAAAGATAAATCAGGGGTTAGAAATAATTTATTCTATAAACTAAAAAGATTGTATGGTGTTGTGGGTTTGTTTCGAATTTTTTGTCCTCAAAATTATTCAAAAAACTTGGCCTTGCAAATAAAAATTGATTTTTCTCTAAAATTTTTTTTTGAATTTTTTTTGTTTGACATTTTCAATTTTTAGTACTAAAATACATTTCTATCTGAAAGTTCCTTGGAAACCGCAAATTACTTTTGAGGATGTAGGATGCGTATTTTTAAAAAAAATAAATGGTGCACCATTATAAAATTTACTTAAAAATAAAATTTCAAATACCTAATCATTTTTCAAAAGTCAAAAAAATAAATAAAATTTTTTGAGAAATTTAATGTCGTTGTTTGGTAGCGTACCGTAGTCAGTAGTTCACTGGCTCCATATGCCACTTAGTCTCAGTTGGAATCCTGCTGACGTTTTTGAATTAATATAAATAGAATGAAGACTAAGCACCTCATACTTTTGACTGAGCATAATCAAGTTGTTGTTGAAATATTGTGGCAGTTGCATATGATTTAAGAATAAGCCAACTGATTTTGAATGATCGCTCAATTTGTATTAAAACACAAACTTCTTTGTTGCTCGAAGTGCACGCAGTCTCATAGCCTATAGTAAATATTTATTTAAGAAACCAACAGTTGCGAAACTAAAAATCAGATGTTTGAGAATAGCTGTAAAGTGACTCTGGAAGAGACGAAGTTGATACGATTATTTTGGGCCGTCAACTTTTCTCGCTGATATCAATAAGGTGATTTAAATTTATTAAAACAGAAATGAACTCTTCATACAAACGAAATCACTGTTCACTTTGGCGTATACGCACTTTTTTATTTTATTGTAATTTTACCAAAATTTCCTCCAATTTTTTTGTTTGTAAACATTACGTTAGGTTATATCAGTTAGAATCAGAACAATATAGTAAATCAGCTAAGCTAAATTTCTTAAAATTATTTTTAATTTTTTCAGGGAAAGACGATATTTTGCTTATTGTTACGAGCTTATTTATTATTTTACTAACAGAACTTTAAAACTACAAACTAAAAAAGTAAAAACAAATAATTTAAAATTTAGCTACAAAACATTTCTCAAAAGTTAAAAAAAGTAAAAAAATTAATGCATATTTCAGTGAAACTTCTAAAAAAAAACTTATTACCTATGTTTCTTTAACATAACAAAAACATTTTTTTATTAAAAAAAAGTTATATGTATTCAAAATTATCAAAAAATTAATGGTTGGTTTTCATTTGGGAGCTTAGATCTACTCTTTTTTGACTCCCATTACTCCAAAAGCCTTCCGAGTAAGGTTTTTTTTTCTGTTTTTCTGTTCTCGATTTTATAAAGAGGCTCAATTAAAGTTTTTCGTCACATTTTTTATCAATAGTAAAAAATGCTTGAAGAAACTATTTTGTTAAAACACAATTGAGTGTAAGGTAATCTTTTTATATTCGATTGGAATCAAAAAATGAATAGAAAATCCAATCGAAAAAGGCATATGGAAGAAATTTCGAGTATCATTTTTTATTTCTGTATCTATGTATGTACATACATACATATGTATGTATTTTCTTGTTAAAAAAAAGGAAAAAATTAAAAATATTTTCAATATGATTTGGAGGTTAATTCCCAGATTTTTCAAAAACTGCACTTTTCGGTGCTTAAAATAATGTCACGATATACTTTTCATATTTGCCGTAAGTACATTGTTTTGATATGAAAACAAATTTGAAAAAATTAGTGCCTCAAATTATTTTTTCACTCTCACATAAGTGACATACATATATGTATATGTATAACTATTTTTTTTTGTTCGAAATGTTTCGAATAGTTTTCGGCATTCGACTTAAAATCCCATGTACAAAATTTTCATTGATTTTATTTCGAAGGGTTTCAAAAGAAATTTATTATAAATATGATGGTATAAGGTACTTACTCTTTGAACTTATGGATTTTTTCCCTCAGTTCCGACGGTTGCAGTCTAAACACAAACCGAACTTTTTGATCTTCCCTCAGCAGATATATATAAACACGTGCCGAATCCTGCTTACCATCTGTATCATTAGCCACAACCATAAAATCAAAATAACCTTTCATGCCTTTCTGTGGGTCAAAGTTCAGCTGAATATCACCAGTTTCACGATCAACAACAAATGGAAATTTCTCTACATTCTCCAGTCCCTCCGATAGAGTTTGCCTAACCTCTCCCACTTGATAGTAATTAATGACAGCATTTTTTCCTTCATCAGGATCATTTGCTTCGATCTTCATAAACTTTGTCCCAAAATCAGCTGAAGTGGTAAATCCGCCAGTAAAGATTTTCGATCTGAATCGAGGAGGATTGTCATTGACATCCAAGACACGAACCAGAACCCGTACGACAGTACTATCCAACATAAGATCGTCATCTCCACCGTCTGGAAACGGATCGTTTTCATTCGATGTAAATTCCGAACTCTGGTAGGTATTTGTCCGTTTTCGATTGCCCATTGGCATAATATGTGAGTTATCTATTCGTCGTCTGGCAAATAGTTTGGCATTGTTTCTATATGAATGGCTTTCTGAGCAATGTTCCGTTGCCCGAATATAAAGAGTGTGATTCGCTTTCAACTCTCGATCTAGCTCTTTTTCTACCAACAGAATGTGAGATTCGGGATCCAAGGCAAAATAACCATTCTCGTTGCCTTGAATAATAAAATAACATACTGAGCTGGGTGGATCGTCTAAATCATCTACTTCGTCCTTATCAATTGTATCTGGCAATTTAACTTTTTCACTCCCAGGTAGCATATGTTCTTTGAAAAACAATAACGTCATTGAAAAGCAAATATGTACAAGTACATTTTTTAAAACTTACCAGTAAAATTCACTACGATTTGTTCCACCAAAAACTGTGGTTCATAATCATTTACATTCCGTACATATATGGTAAGATCCAAATCAGTTGTCAGCGAAGTTGGTATACCTTGATCAAAAGCCTCAATTCTTATCTAAAAAGGTGTGTAAAAAATATACACAATGAAAATTGTGAAAACACCAGTGTACCAACCTCATAAAGCTTTTGTTTCTCTCTATCCAGAGCATTTCTTAAATAAATCTTTCCATTATCGGGATCAATTTCAAATGTCTTATAACTGCCCATTGGATCTTGTTTGAGACGATATCGAACCAAAGCATTTAGACCGATATCATCATCGGTGGCGTAAACTTGCAATATCATCGTACCAACTGTTGTGTTCTGAAATGTTAAGAATTTCATTTGATAGGTTCCAAAAAAATGTTCAAAATCTTACTTCTGCAATTCTCAAAGTAGTATTACGCATAGGGGACACAAATATTGGTGCATGATCATTATAATCCGATATACATATCCCAATTGATTTTCTAACAATATTTTGCGGCACTCCTAAGTCTCGAACTTCAATGCCTAATGTATAATTTCCATAACGATTCTTTAAGGAAGTTCTTGGAAGAATATGAGACGTCCAGGGATCAAGTTGTCGAAGCTCAAATAGAACTTAATTATATGCGAGTATTAGACAAGTTTCTTTTTGGCAATTTTTGTTTACCTTCAGAGTTTCCACTAAATATTTTCATGTCCAGGCGTCCATTTGGTAGGTTATGATCATCTGCGTCAGTTGCACGAATTTTTGTTATGACCTCATTATGATCATGGTATTCGGTAATTTGAACACAACCATTTGGTACAATAACTTCTGGTTTGGAATCGTTTTCATCTAATATATTTATACTGGCAAATATGAAACAAAAAATAATTACATATTGTACATACATACATATAAAAAAAATCATTAAATAATGATCAAGAAAAGTATTTTTTCGGGAATAAGAAACAAAGTCAGAATGAAGTTCAAAGTCGAATTCTTCGTTTAATGTTACAAAGCAGTCATTCATTAGCGATTATTTTTATGTACATTTTAGTAATAAAACTAAACGCAAAATTTTAAATTTAATCCTAGATTCTTTTGGAATATGAGAGTTTCACATGATTTTCTAAAGACGGACGAACTGACTGAAAGAGGTGATTTCTTTTAGTAACATTGTACGTTCTATGAGCATTGCCAATAGCACTACTGCTGAATTTGGCCATATGTTCTAAACAAAAGAGAACTACTAAAATATTGTTCTATCCAGTCTATTCGTAAAACTATTTCAAGATTTCTAAAATATAAACTTTTCAATATTTTTTTTGTACTATTTTTTTGCGGTTTTCCAAATGGGTATGTATTGAGTTTTCAAACAAATTTTTTTTTTCAAAAATTCAAATAAATATTGTTTTTGAAAATTTTTTTAATAAATATTGTTAAGACTTAAGGAATAATTCCTGAAAACATTTATGAGAAAGTAGGAAATCCGGTAAAAAAAATCCGGTTCTATGGCAGGTACCGTTAAAATAGCGTTTTAAAAAAATACTTTTTAACCAAATAATAACCCACTCAAAAAATTTCATCTAAAAAAATGTTTTGTCTCAATGATTCGATATTATTAAGTATGTATATAATAAAAAAAATAAATCAATTTGGGTAACAGTGGCGTATGTGGAATTTTTTTTTCGAAATTTATATTTCTCAACTTGCGTTTTAATTATGCACCATGTAATAATATAAGTAACATAATTTGCTTTCTTTTGAGGTTATATTTGTGGTGTTTGGTATAAATATGATGGTTCATAAAATAAATCAATTTTTACACCTACCTATTAAAATTTTATAATTAGTTTCTTTTTAAGAAGATATTATGTTAAATTTTAGGTTGAATCAAAATATCAGTTCTTATTTCCGACCCAATTTATTACTTGAAGAACAAAACAAAAAAACTTACGTAATTTGTTTAAATGCATTGCGACTTTCTCCGGCAAGAAATCCAAACTGATAGTTATCCCAGGCTTCAATAACAAGCATATAAAAGTCCTTTGTTTCGCGATCTAATTTATCAACCACCGTTAAAACTCCAGTATCCGCATCGATTGAAAATTTACCCTTAAAATATTACTTTGTATTCCGCTACTTTAGTGTTATTTAAACATCTTAATACCTGTGAGCTTATTCTATCCATTAGAAAAGTGACTTTACCAAAATCTCCAGAATCCGCATCGGTTGCTTGAATGATCCCTATTCTGGTACCAATCGAAGCATTTTCCCTAATCGAAAAGTTCTTTTTACCAGGCTTGAAATAGGGATTGTTATCGTTTTCATCCAATACGTTAACAAAGACATCGATTAAAGAAGATCGTGGTGGGATTCCAGAGTCAGTAGCTCGAACAGTAAAGTTAAGCCATTGATATAATTCGTGATCGATTTTACTAGAAACAACAATTTCACCAGTTTGAGCATCCAAATGAACTAAGCTCGTAAAAATAGGATTGCCTGCAAAAAAACATTATGGTAGATTTTATTGGCGTAAGATTGACGAAGTCTTTGTTATTCTATACCTTCCATTGAGTAGGTTACTGTTTTGTTCTTATCCACGTCGTAGGCTAAAACATTTGCAATAAGAACACCATTCATGCTGTTTTCGGTGATTGTTTTCTTGTAAAAGGGCTGCTTGAATTTCGGATTGTTGTCATTTTCATCTTCAATTTGAATGTGGAGGTATGCTATAAAATATAAAATTGGTCAGTATACATTATTTTGAGATCCTGAAGATTTCTGTATAATATAAAAAATACAAACGGATGCTCTTTTGAAGAACAAGCATATTTTGACTTCTTTTATTTAAGCTTACCTTCAACGATTTGTGGTCCCTTGGCAGCACCTAAATCTTCAACAACGATGGACAGTTTGATAAGCTCCACCTTTTCACGATCAATCAGCTTAGCCACCTGAAAATCTTTATTTATATAGTTTTAAAATATTTTAAGCAACTTTTCATTTACTTTGACTGTCCCATCAATTGAATTTAACTCAAATGCGCTTATAAAATCATATTCACTTAATTTCACAAAAGCCCCATCTTCATTTCGAGCTTCAGAATTGATTCTGTTTATGTGATATCTCAAAATCGGTGATTCATCCAAATCACTCGCAAAAACTCGGTATATTTCGGTACCAACAGGTGTATTTTCCATGATTCTTAGAGTTGGTGGATCAGTTAGAACTGGAAATTTGTTATTGACATCTTTGATTGTTATATTCACCGTTGCTGTATTAAACAATTGAGATGATCCAAGACCACCATCTAATGCCAACTGAAATAAATTTCAAGAGTTTTGTAATTGCGATACTTTCAAATGCAACTTAAGGCCTTACAACAATTAGAGTATAAACTGTTTTCTTAGAATTCGTCAAATCCGGATCTAGTGAAGCTCCATTAGCAACGTATATGGTGCCTGTATCTGCATTCACAATAAACTTATCCTCAGCTCCCGACTGGATTCTATAGACAACATTATTATTGGGTGAAGATCCATCAAGATCCTGAGCCTTTACTTCCAAAACTAAACTTCCACTTGCAAGGTCCTCGGGAATAGTTTTGGCATAAAATGATTTCTGAAATATCGGTGGATTATCATTAACATCCTGAATGTACACAACAACTGGAACAACTGTCGATAGCATTGGTATTCCCGAATCTCGAGCTCGGACAAGTAATTCAATATTGCGAATATTTGAATTGCCAACAGCTGGAAGATTTTCAAAATCAAAAGGTTGATTCGGTCTCAACATTCCAGACTCTTTGTTAATTGTGAAATTTCTCTGAAACATCCCTTCAACTATTTCATAAGTTATTTGACTATTTTCCGTTCCGTTGAGATCAATATCTCTTGCTTCCAATATTAAAGGTGTTTCAAAATCCAACTTGTTTTCTAGTAAATTAGCTTCGTAGTATCTTTGCAAAAATAGGGGAGAATTATCGTTGACATCTTCTATATTGATGATAATTTGGGCAGTGTTGCGATTTCCAGAGCCAATATTATCCTGAGCCTCAACTGTTAAGTAGTGCCGAGATATGACTTCACGATCAAAAGCTTCACCACCAGGAATTTGAATAGATAGAATACCGGATATTGGATCAAGATTCAAACTAAAAATTAATTTAAACTTATGTAAATGTATTTATTTATAAAATGGTTGTTTTAAGCTTACAGATTCGCAATTCCTCCACGAAGATTTTTATATCTAATACCCATTGTACCAAAGTCTCCGGAATCTTCATCTCGGGCAGAAATTTGTGCAACAATCGTTCCTAATTCACTATTCTCAAGAACTGTGACATTGTAAATAGATTTTGTAAACTCAGGAAAGTTGTCATTTTGATCACGAATATATATTTGAAGATGTGCTGAACTGAAATACGAGTATAAACGAAAGAATTTCTATTCTAAATTTAAATTCTTAAATATTACAATTGTTAAGATAAAACGTATTACTGTTCTTCAAAGTATCTATCTGATTGTTTCCAGACTTAACTGCTAAAGGGATTCTTTTGAAACTTGATAATTCAGTGTTTTAGAAAATCTAATAATGTTTCTATTTTATAACTCACGAGTCACGGCCACAGAGACATATCAGCTCGTCGCATGATATTCTGAATGCACATTCATATTGCAACAGAATAAAACATTTCTCATGAGGTACAACATAACAAAAAAAATCCCCCTCCCCAAACATTTCCGGTGGACAAAGTATTGTGACAATGCATTTACCTCCATTTATCAGGATCCTCCATTTCCCTTGCAAACAATGTAAAATTCATCTCCCTGTTCCTTTCGTAGTCAACCATTTTTGGATCTTTAACTCGAATCAAAAATGTCGCCTCATTAACCGCCAGCTCAGGTACAATTTCAAATATATCATTCGGTGGATCCATGAATAATCGAAAAGTTCCATTATTGCCCACGTCATGGTCGAACACGAAATTCCGCACATCGTCCATAAAACTCAATGGAGTATTAACTTGGGAATTCTCGTTGATTTCACACCGGTAGATAGGTTCGCTAAATGTTGGTATTTCGTCATCAACATCCGTGACGATAATTGTTACTTCCGTTTTAACAGACGGGGGTGGCTGTAATAAGAAAGAAATTTTTTAAAAATTCGTTGTTTATTATCACGCAACCTTACTTGTAGTTCTGATTGCTCAGTAGCTGTTATTTTGAGTATGTAAGCTCCATTGACTTGATTGTTTGAATCTTCCCTATCCAAAGCTCGAGCTGTGTAAACATATCCAGTATTACGCTCAATTGCAAACTGTTCATTCGCCTCAACAGTGTACTTGATGTTGTTATTAATTCCACGATCTCCATCGATCGCTTTGACTCGCAGAACTCGTGTTCCTACAGGAGCATCTTCAGGAATTCTGGCTACTGCCTGAACCTGTACAAACTCTGGAGGTTGATCTTCAATGTCCTTGACTTTGACTAGAATTGCAGCAGTGCCTGTATTCACAGGCCCCTGATTAGCACGATCAATGGCCAACACCCTTAGCTGATATAAACTCTTCGTCTCGTAGTCAAGCTTGCCAGAAAGTCGAAGAATACCTTTGCCCTGATATGTTGATATCGAAAAAACATCATTATCACCATCCAGTTCTTGAAGGTAGTACACAACTTGGCCGTACGCACCCTCATCATTATCAATGGCTTCTAATGTCGTCACGATTCCGGGCCGGCTATTTTCAGGAACTTCTATAGCCGACTGATACGGTTTGAACACAGGTTCATTGTCATTTATATCTTCGACCAGCAACAGGAAACTCTGCGTTACATAATTATATTCACCGAAATGGTGATTGTCTGTCAATGTCAGCACTATTGAATATTCATCTTTTGTCTAAAAATAAAGTATTTGCATTTTAATGGAGAACAGTTCAACAAAATAAACTCACCTCTCTGTCTAGCTCTTTGGCCAAATACACATAAGCCTCATTTGAGCCAGTATTCTCGATTCTAATTACATCACTATCAGGTGAGGGGCGTGAAGCAAACGTTAAAGGGTCGTTATCGGGGTCATAGCCCTTTAGACGATAGATGAGGGTACCTTCAAAAAAGATATGCTTTGTGACAAACCAATATTTAAGATTATTTATGTATTTCGGAACTTACCTACAGCTGTTTCAGGACTTTCTTTCAACCGCAAGACAATCTCCGATTGACCTTCGATGACAAAACGTGGTGGTCTATTGCATGCAACACCATTTAAGAGGCAGGCAAAAATTGTTACAACAAACAATGAACAAGCTGCCCAGAATTGTTTTAAACGCACTTTTTTATTAAATTTGTTTCTTTGGCTGCAATATAATCGTGGTTCTACCACAAATATGCATTCGTTGGACATTTTCGTTTGTTTTTGTTGTGTTGAAGTGCAGATGGTGCGATTTTAGGTTTTGGTTTTATGTGACCTCATGAAATCCGATTGGCTCATTTGAGGTTTTTTTTATATTTTAGTATATATAGTATATTGTGCGGTAAATATACAAAAACAAGTGGGTCAGTGTGAATTTGTTATTTCAGTGGAAATTTTAATCAGAACATCGCAGGTGAATGCAAGTTTAAAATATTTTTAGCAATTCGTTGCAATTCGAGATAGGTTAGGTTGACCATTTTAACAGTTGATTTATTCCTGGAAATGAATTGAAATTGTATAAGAAACATTTGAGGTTACACATTTAAAATAATTATATATAGCTTGCAGTTTTATGTGTTATTAAATTGCCACAGTGGATTTACAGTTTTGAATCAAATTACTAAGCTTTACCTTTCTTTCAAAATCTCCTATGTCGGAAATGAAAAAAAATTGCAAAAAAAGCACAACATGTTATATTAGAGTTCATGAACTTCAAATTATTTTTTTTTTAAACGTTTCAGTATTTTGGACTCTAAATTAAGTGGTTAGTTGGGTGGCAAGAGTTTTTTTAGAATTTATTATAGTTCTTTGAAATGTAACAAAACTAAGATGAATTTTTAAAACTGAAATGAAATGGACTTTATTCAAAAGATAATCTATTTGCATTATAATTTAAATACGATTTCTGGCATATGACCGCCACAGCTTGCTCGGACGTAGTTTAATCTGGATATAACACGGCAAATGTTGAACTCCCAAGTGGTCGATCTTTTCGGGCTTATCTTCGTAGACTAGCGACTTCACATATCCCCACAGAAAATAGTCTAGCGTAGTTAAATCACACGATCTTGGAGGCCAATTGAGGGGTCCGAAATCGGAAACTATGCGAGCGGTTACCAAACGTCACATCATGGTTGTTCGATTAATGAACGAAAAAGTCAATAATCATGGCTGTATATCGGTCATCATTGGCCAGCGTCGCGATTTCACCAGCCTATAGAGCACACAAAACAGTCAGTTTTTCTTGATCATACGGTGTCACAACATAGGATTATCTTTACGTCAAAAACAGTAGTTTTGTTTATTGACGTATACATTCAACCAAAACTGAGCTTCATCGCTAAACAAAATTTTCTTGTGAAGCACGCGAAACGTACATATTTCGAACAGAACCATGATTTTAAAAATAAATTTGAACAACTTGGAAGTGTTGTTACGGCATCAGTCTATTCATAATTAAATGCCAATTTCAACACAAATCAGTTAACAGCTGTTAAAATAGCAGCCAGTTAAAAAAATGTTGCCAACTTTTTTAGTTCTATTACTCTAAAAAAAAAACCCAAAGTAACAGTAACAGAACATATTTTTCAAAATTTTATTTATTTCAAGTATTACGTGTAAAGATTTCCAGTAACTAGAAATGGAAACCGTAAACCCTGAGACGTGTAAGTGTTTTTTTTTCGGAAATATTTTAATTTTAAGCTTAAAAGTGCGCCTTAAAAAATTTAATTAAATAAAATTTCCTTCCTAAATTTGGAAGCAAATAATGTTATCATCAGAAGCAAAAATTCAAAGTTTCCAAACAAATCTTTTGGTAAAAAGGAGTAAGGTCAAAAAATTGATATTTGCCTGAATATTTTTGGAGAGGAAATTTAAGTGATACCTTATTTTTGTAATGCACCACCCTACTTACTCGTAAGCCTCGTGACCTATAATATATGATTTTTGCACTTATTTTACATATTATTTTATAATTTCGGATGTTCTTTGATGGCTATCATTTCAGAAACTTACGAACAAAATACAAACTAAAACCCAAATATGAATTGACCTAATTTTTCAAGAAACGACAAAGCACAAAGACTAAATAAAATATTTACCTACATTAACGTCCATAGGTATTTTTCAAAGAAGAAAAATCCAAAATTTATCTTATTTAAATTAAAAAAAAAATATGCATAAAAATAAATGTGTTGAAACACAATAAACGAGACAACAAAGAGAAACCAACGTGAGATATGGTCGACGAGTTCTTAAAAAGTAGCGTACGAGTAATTACTTTACGGCAATTCTTTTTTTTTTTGGAAAGATTTTATCCAAGTTCAGAAGATTATGTAGCTTCTTCTACATCTTCTTCAATTGTGAAGAAGCTGAACTCCATTAATTTTTCAAAGACTTCAAATAATATATTTTTTTTTTGTTGAATTTCGTCGAGGTGTGACGATACAAAATAGTAAAATACAAAAAAGAATAAAAGTTTTGCTAAAAAATATTATATGAAAGGGAATCACAAGTCCGCAACGAAAATCCGACGACGATGAAGAGAGAAGGTGACGTTGAACTTGACTCGATTGGATCGGTATGATGGACATTATGGTGGTGCTATAAATCTCTATAAGATGTTATAGTTGCACCATAATGGACAACGTTTTATATATTCAACTGATGGCTGTTAGAATTGTATGGCCTTCTTGTTTTATCAAAGGTCTTAAGCCAAATCACTAAATCGGTCATTTCCCAATTATTTCAATCCTTGTTTATATTGCATGATTGCAACGACGCGATGGTTCAAATGTTCTAAAATACTACTTAAATTCGATTTATTCTCCACAAATGATTAACATTTTTAGAACCAGAACGACCTTAACATAAATATAATAATGTATATCATCAAGTTCGAAGCGTAAAATTTATTCAGTTTGACAACAGTGGCAGTACCTTTTTGTTTTCGATAAACCTTCAAATTCCTGAAAATTTTAGAAAAAAAAAATACGAGAATATGGATGGATTCTAATTAAATAGACATTGAAGTCAATTAGTTTTTTTGGATTAGATTTATTTTTAATTTAAAATTTTACAAATATTTTACAGATGGTTTTGGTGTTTGTTGATTGATAAATAATCGTTACTTTGATTTTTATTAAAAAATCAGTTGGCAATGTGTCCAATAGGGTAAATCGAGATTTTCGATTTTTCTCAAAAAAGTTCTAAAACTGTTCAGATTTTTAAATTGACATTTAGAAGTTGGGAGCATCAGTTTAACGCTAATAAAAATTTATATTTGTTTAATTATTAATTATTTAAAAATATAAAAACAGTTGTTTTGTAAAAAAAAAAAAATAATTTACGCCTAAACGTTCTTTTTCAAAAGTAAATTTTAATTTAAGTATTTGCTAAAGAGTTCATTTTTTTTAAATTAGGTAATTTAACAGCCAATATTTGTATTAGGCTTTAATAATAATTGTTTTGTTTATTCTTTTTTTGTAAACAATTTGATGTTTATTTCTCAGTGAGTTAAATCAATGACTCCTTTTTCTTATTTTTCTGATTCTGACAATATATAGGGTATATGGCGATCTATTTCCTTAGTTAAAAAATAAGAAATTGAGGAAAAACGGTTTTGTGTGTTGATTTACCAGATTCTTCAAAAATTGAACTTGTGAGTTATGATAATCAAAATTTAATTTATAAAAAAAAATAAAAATTGCTCCTGTTTTGCCAAAAATAGATATTAAAAACATTTTCAAAAAAAAAAATTAATTTGTATTTAATATAACATTTTAATGTTTTTAATTTCATAACAGTCATATCACAATGTTGGACAGTGAATAAGACGTATATGTAAATTAAATTCCTGGCAGGTAAAATGAAGACGTTTCACATGATAATAGGAATGCAATGTGTCAATAAGAAAGCATTCACATTAAAAATACCATCTTGGACAAAAACAGTATGACCATTAACAAGAAGATGCCCTCCGAACCAAGTTGAAAATGTTAATAGTATTCAATATGCCAACATTATCGCGGCAAAAACAGGAAGGTCAAGCCAATGAATAGCAGAGGCGAGGCACTGAAGTGACAGAATTGTGTTCTCACTCCAGATCATAAAAATGTCTGGCGATTGCAGAAGACAATAAAATTAGGGCTGACCATGAGATGTTTTGAAGAGATTAACTTTAAAAAGCCTCGTATTCTTCTAATCGTAGTATTTCAAAAAATATTTGGAAACGTGTATACTATACAGTGGAGGTAGTTCCCATAAAATCAACAATAAAACATTGCAATGTGCCAGTCGCATTTATTGCAGTGACTGCACAAGTGCACAACATGGCAAAACTTTTGAGCATTACTGAACAG
This sequence comes from Syrphus vitripennis, assembly GCA_958431115.1. NCBI lineage: Eukaryota > Metazoa > Arthropoda > Insecta > Diptera > Syrphidae > Syrphus > Syrphus vitripennis. The sequence goes on from OY288108.1 coordinate 42,050,761, forward strand.
GTGTTTAAACGTCCATCAACATCCATTCAATAGCATTCAAGACCTTCGAAAACGCAAAATTGTATCAATATAATATTATTTTAACTTCTTTCAAAAAAAATTACAAGAAAATTGCAAACAGAAAAGAAGAAACGGGTAAAGACTAGTGTTGTATATGTTAAATTAACAAATTTATTCTAAAATATTTTTGCCAAACAAAACCAAAGTATTAAAGAAACAATAAATCAAATTTTCACTTTTTATAGTTCACAAAAGAAGTCGACGTCTACTCCCCTTTGCTCGCTCGCAACTCACTCTCTTTCAACTTTGACAATTAATTAATTAATATTTGTTATGAGGTATATCTTAAAAAAAATTTACCTTGAAGTGCAAGAAATGTACCCATCCATGAGATTTTTCATACGAGTAACCTAATACTGAAGAATGAATTAATGTGGGATGTGTGATTGCGTATTTAAGTCAGACGTTGTTACCATTAATAAACTTCAAAATATTATATCACTTCTTTGCACAGTGAAAAGAAAATTGTAATTAAAATTTATTTGTATAGACAGACATATCAAACGTGCGAGCAGTTGGTACTCTATGAGATGCACCATACCCGGATCCAGATTTCGGATGGGAATATGGAGGCAATTGACACTCGTAGTGTTTTATGAACTTCGGAACTAATGGCTTAATGCATACATTGTGATTTGTCTTAATCTTGACTAAATTGAAACATATTTCAACAAAATAGAAAAGGATCTTAAAACTCGGCGAGCTTATGTTACGATACGAGTGTTATGTGGGAGATAGTAATAAAATCCCGAGTTCATAAAGTTAGCACTTCAGCAGTGTTTCAGAATTCAACATCTGTTTCCAGATAAATACTACTCATTTCTCTTCTTCTTTAGAAGTAAATACATTGAAGAAATGAAATCTAGAAAAAACGCGCTGTTTTCTAATTTTCTTACAAGAACATCTTCAAATTTTAAATTTTGCTATCAAAATCATAAAAAAGTAATCCTAAAAATAACGAAAACTTGGTTCCGCGCCTGCTCTGACTTAATCTAAGTTAGTGTAACTGACTCCACCTCTGATTTGATGTTTGCTATGACTTATGAGGTAAAAGGAAAATTTAAGCTTTAACAATTCACTTGAATTATTTAACATTGAAGACACAAAAATGTGCCTATACCAATCTTTGTTTGATGTGATTTACTCACTTCACTACACATAGCTATTGTGACTAAAAAAAAAAAAACAATAGAAACAAAAACAAATCAAAACAACAATCCGTCTTGAGTCTTTAATAATATCTAATTATTATAAAAGGGAAAGTGTTGAAGGTGAAAATTTATTAAGCACACAAGCACCAACTAATAGTATACATAGAGTGTACCAACCTCAAATTATTTATTTGCAGAATTTCCAGATCACAGAGCTTATGGGCTGGACAAGATACATATGTAGCCTCATGCTATACCTACCTTAAGTTTAAAACACGCAAATGAGTGGATTTTGTTTTTTGTTTGGCTTAAATGGTTCTGAACATCATCTTCATACAATCTTATACACAATCTTATATACAATCTTATATACAATCTTATAACATCCACTGCAGAACTATATTGATGCATATTTGATTTTGCATGCTTATTAGTTCAAGTCATGCAATTTTAAATTTTCTTCATAAATCTGTGAAGTTATGGAGCGAACACTTAGAATGTGGGTTTAATGTTCTGGTTAAATATACATATTTATTATTTATTTATTATAATATGAAAATCTAGAAAATCTTCAGCCGCGGAGCTGGTGTAGCGTGGAGCGCGAATTAAATGGAAATGTAAGTACAATAAATTAAGATTTTCTTAACGAACATTGTTGTTGTTGTTTGGACTTTGAGGAAAGTATTATATATTCCGTACTCTTAAACGTTAATCTTAAAATGACATTCTTAAATAATAATGAATTAGATGGAGATCTGAGGCTTTTATATAGCTAAAATAACAAAGCTTTGATTTGAGGCAGTTTCTTTAAATAAATATTTGTTTTCTGTTTTTAACCATAACAGATTTTACTTTCTACAATAGGTACTATAGGTCACGTTTTGAATTCGTAAAAAAATCGAATTCGAGATACTAATTTGACTTGACATGACGATGAACTGAAAAAAAGGCATCGACCTACATATAACCTATGTATATTGCTAGAGAGATTTCCTTCAAACAGGGGTAATTGAAACCTTTTTTGAACTCCAAAAACAACAATACCTTTCATATAATAGTTACAAAACATCTTGATCTCGAAAATGGGTCTTACGATTTTAGTGAAATAAAATATTTTTAAACTTATTATTGACTATTCTTTCCATATTTTTGGTTTTCGCTTTGTTGATAAACGGTTAAACGAATCGTGATCAAAATTTTAAATACTTTTTTTAGTTTCTCAAAATGTTGAGTTTTTAAAAGCTGTATATTTCTTTTTTTAAGTTTTGTTTTTATGTTTATATTATAAAATACTAAAACCTTGCATACCAATTTTTTTTAATATAAAAAATATCTAACGTATGTATGTACATATATACAATATAAAAAAATATTTTTTTGCAAAATCGGCTCTAATGATTTTTGAAATTTTTTTTTCGAAAATTTGAATTTTTACCATTGCATCTTCAGGTTTGAGCTCTTTTTAGAGTAAAAAATGACTTTATTTTTCAAAAAACAACTTTATTTAAAAAAGAAATGAAAAAAATATTTATTTCGCTTTAAGAAAAAGGGCTATTATTTTTTATGTCATTTTTCAAACTGTTCCATTGTTAATTCGTAGTTTTTTGTTAATGTTTGCGTAGTTGTTTTTTTTAATCCTTTTTCCGGTTTGGTGCATTTTTGTAATCAATTTTATGTCACTTTTTAATGTAGAATTTCGTTGAGTTGTATAAATATTAAATTAACATGTTAGTTTTTCGGGAATCAACAAACTGCAAAAAAAAATAACCCAAAATACCCAAAATAACCTAATGAAAAATAGCAAAAATAACCAAGGGCTCTTTATGGAAGCTAACATCAAGATAAGTTCACATAAATAACCAAACTTATGAATTTTTTTTTAAACAAAGAAGGAAAAAACCATTTGGTTTTCTGTGTTTGATTGGTTAGTTATACAATATTTCTTCTTCTTCTTACTTTTTTTCAATATTTTTTCAAGCTGAGCACTTTTTTTTCATAAAATGAACTTAAAACCCAATTTCTCGTAGGATTTCATTATTCTTATACAATTTTAATGATGGAGCCAAAATGCCCATGGTCCTTTGAAAAGGATTCAAAACAGAATTGATATGATATATAGTTCATTGAGATTGAAATGAGTAGATACTTAATTATGTGAAATTTTGAAAAAAAAAAAACTTATTTGAAATTTTTAATTTGAAAACATTATTTTTTTTTCAAAACCTATTGATAGACACGACTGCATTCTAAAACAACATAAAGATTGGATAGGATTCTTACTTCAGTGTCATGTTGCGGCACTTTTCTCCTAATACTTTTTGTATTCATTACCTTAAAATAAGTTTTTGTTGGCAAAATTTATTCAAAACCTCAACCAATTTTGCGAAAAAAATATTTTTGTTCCACAATATTTATATAGTTATTTAAACAAAATAAATTGGCTCAACTTTCAAGAAATTTTCGGAATGGTCAGACTGAAATTGGGTTAAGAGAGTATATAATAAAGTCGAACCCTAGACATTAACTATCGTGCCACGGACTGCTACACAACTCCTTTACAATATTATATTTTATTAAAATAATAAATAATTTTATAATAATAATATTCTAATCATACCTTACTATTTTTTTTTAATTAAAGCTAGATTGCGTGGCATTTTATTTATTTTTACTTTTTTAACTTACATAATGGTATGTGCCGCACTTTATAAAGATTTTTATCGTTTATGTAAACATGAAGATTATAAAATAAAAGCCTCTAAAAATGTCTTACAACTTAAAGTTATCGCACTGAATTCACTGGACTGCATAGTTCATGAATACAATTTCGTAAAACAATTGCTTCACAATTGTGGTCAGTTAAATTAACGTGAAAGTGTTAGAATAAAATACTCCCAACATACATAGTACCCACGAGTAGATATATTTTTTTTTACGACTAGGTAATATTGCGAATTAAATTGTTGTTGTGAAAACAACAATCTTTTATTTTAAGTGAATTTGCATTCTTCTCTTATGCTCATACATATTGTTTCGTGTTTTAACATTTTTCCAAAATGAAAAATAAATAAGATCAATCTTTTATCTGGTAGCTTGATCATCGTTAGGTGTTTTATAGACACTGTCTTAAAAAAGATGCGAATTTAATTAAACATTCCATTGTTGTGAAATTATACTTATTAGACATCACGTGAACAACAAAAATCGTCACGAATATAAAGGTATGTTAGGTACCTGAAGAATGCAGTATGATGGCTTCTGAAACACACACACTTGCATACATATTGATATTTCATGTAGGTACCTTCAGGATGAACATTATATGCATGATCTTACAGATTAACTCAAGAAAGTTGTGGCAGTTCATTGCACAATATCTATTGTTTTTCAGAAATATGAATTTATATTAAGTTTTGCATTTCGGAAAGCTGTTAGGAAATTAGATTCTACCAAATAGTTTGTCAAACCAACCTGACATCTCAAAGTTAAGATCTTAATCTTGAAGAAATGCCATTCAACCATTCATAAGGCCATAACGAATTGTTAAAATTAGTTAACTAATAAATTTTATGAAAAATAAAATTCACTCATTAACTTAAAATGGTGTCGCCAGTGCATTCGTTGAAATGAAGTTTGACTTTTGAAAAGTAAAAACTAAAAGGTTTTTAATAAAGTATGTAGATATTCTAAAATACTAGAAACCTCTATCACGGACTACTAGGGCATGATGTTTAGTGCGTAGTCCTACTATTACGTTTACGTCAAGTGTCTGGGGTTCAACTCCTGCCTTTACCCATGTTTTTTTTACAGGCTGCTGCCTCTTGCGAGAAATTGATAAATATCCCCAGAGTATCACTTCACAAAAATAAGATGCTTTTTACTTCAGCCGTTTGCATTCGACAAAAAAATGTATGTTCCCTCTCCTTTTCTACAATAACTCAAATACAGGAATGATTGAAACTTGAAAGTTGTTATTGTTTCCCATCAACAATGCCTGGATCTATAAAATCAGGATCTAGCGCTGACCACGAGTCGAGACTTTTGTCATAATAGTCTCGGTATCTTTAAAATTGAATACTTTCATTTAAAATCGAATAATTATTTCGGTCTCGAAAAACTTACATTCACACTATAGTGCTGATGCAGATACCCAGTCCCGATGTGTTGTTATCTCTCCTATAAAACTCCTTAAATTTACACTGCCACTACAATGCCAATATCGCTTAGATATCAGTTTTGTATTCTTCTTTTTTTTTGCTCATGCACATTCAATGTTGTTGATATCGTTTGGTCATTTTTAAAATTAGATTTACAAAATATTTTTCTAAATCAAATAATTTGCTATATTTTGTTTTTATATAATATAACATAATAATATCAGGAGAAAAAAGAACGAAACTTGTTATTAAACAAAAGAGCTGAGGTGCGAACCTTACTTGTTTAAAAAATATCTAAGCGTTCAGTTGAAAACTCACTTGAAACGTTTTGACAGACGTTTTGAACTTTATGGTACAAAAAATAACATACAAAACATAAAACTATTTTTGTATCATATTTTGTTGTTTTTTTTTTCTTCGTGCCGTAGGGAAATTAATAAAATAAATATGAAATTTTTATGCAAAACGCTTAAACCGACATCGGGCTTACTTCTTTAACTTCTTTGTCACATGCATACAGACAATTTTATTTTTCCTGCAAAAGTAATTTTAATACAGCTGTATTGCAGATACCTACTAGGATAAAAATTGATACGACCAAAATGTAGTCTTTCGTTTTTTTTTATGATTTTTATTACTATAACTTATAATGCAACCAAATATGTAAGCACTTATTTAAAATCTTTAGAAAGGTGATACATTTTAATATGAAACTACATATAACCAAGCTCTTTTGAACTTTAGAAAGTTGAATTTTTCTTTTTATAAGTTCTATTCAACGTGCAAGTACTATTATATGTACTTATAACTTTCATGTACATTTTTTAGATTTATTAAATGTTTTTAATTGAATTATCCTTTTCCTAAACATTTTTCCTATTGTCAAAATTAGTTTAATTAAAAAGAGACCTATTGTACCTGTTTATTTTTGTATCCATTTAGTCTATTTATTCAGCACTACTCAGAATTTGTTGATGTAAATTAAAACTTTTGTGTCCTTTTTTGAGTTAACATTCCGAAAACAAATTTACAAAATCAACTACGAAGGACCACAAATTGAACACAAAATTATATTTAATCCAATTTAACAGTTAGTTGTTTGAAATACAAAATTTATAACTTTTATTTCAAAAATTATAAAACACTTCCACAGAAAACATCAAGGGTCTAGTATCTTAATATATGTAGGTACACTCAGACCAAATTACATTATAATTAATTCCACGTTTATCGTGCGACAGTGTGTTAAAAATCTTCACCAAAATGCGTGAACCGTGACCACACTCCACTACAAGTATGCCGCTGTGCACTTTATTCTCTCAAAAAACGTTTTAGAACAATATTGACAACATAACGAACTAAGACAATCGTGTTGTCCTGCAAACAAAAATAACAATTTTAAATTCGAACGGAAATGGGGTTGCAGACCGTGCGTCGTCGTTGCACCGATGATGATTCTATTTACTTCCTGCGATATGGGCTCGTATAGCTAATTCAATTGCAGTAAGTCTTGGGTATCATTATACTTTTCACTTCTTGCCCTGCTTGCAGTTAAAATTTAAACAAGTTAAAATTACTTTGTCCGCGAGGTGTATTTCCGATTCGGCACTCGAAATATGAATGAGTGACGAAAAACAGTAATGAACACCGAGACAGGTATAAGTGGAGGTACATTACTTGAGTTTGAATTAGCCATGCATAACTAAAGTGGGGTTGCGGAGCTGTATGGTAAAGTATATACGAGCATAATGAGTATCTCACCGTGTCGCACCATAAAGTAGATCGGAATCCATCAATGGCTTTACGTACAGTGCAGCTTTGAATTGTTTAGACAATTTTAAAATTAAATGAAATGAAAAAGCAAACCTTGCTGAACATTCGGGGTCAGATTTTATAATGGTATCCTTTAAGAAATAGGTACTTGTGTTTCGCTTCATGTTTTCAATTTTACTAGTATTTGAAGAAGCAGACTTTACAAAAATCTGAAACACAGTAATGAAAGAATATTGTAAGTCGAAACAAAACACCTTATTGATTTCACAAATTTTAACTTTTAACATGATTATTTACAACATAAAATTACAAAATAAAAAACCGAGTTAAAAGGAGTACTGGAACACAATTTTATTTAAATAGTTTTTAAGACAAAGTTTAAATCAAAATTATTAAGACTCCGTTCCACAGATAGTTAAAACGTGATTGAGCTTTTTTTCTGTCTAATTCGGTAGATTGGTCCTACGAATTAACTCCCACCAGCCAAATTAAACGCGTTTATTCCATACAAAATACGTTTTAAAGTTTTAAAGCCTGTTCAATTTTAAAAGCGTTTGGTGCAACGGGCTTCTTAGTTCTTTCTCATAGTCTCAAGTTAGTTTCAAAATAACGGTTCATAATAAACCAAATGTTTGCCGAATTAAAAAGCCATTCTATTACCTTTAGCGAATTTTATAATTTATTCATCCAAGCGCTTACATAATTGTATGGACGCTACTGTTGTAGTTTAGTGTTTCCGTCTATAATTCATGTCCATAGTAAGGATAAACTTTGCCATACTTACAATACATCCCTTTAGAGTTTTGAACTTGAGTAAATCAAAAATCCAAATCTATAATTTCAAAAGGCGAGCTTCACAATTACAAACCTTAATGAATATTGCATTTCCTTTATTTTAAATTTAACTCAATGAAAATTATTTATTTTTCTTTTCGTTCAGAATAACTGCAAGCTCATCATTAAACATGTACATTATGTAGGTTTAATTGTGGTTTCATATTTTTTTTCCTTTCTTATTTTTATTTAGTAATTAAAATATTCAGAACTCGTTACACTTTGCCGTTTGTGTTGTTTGTAAATTCTAGAAATATGATACGATACCTGATATGTACCTGCTGCGACTACCTGCCTGACTTCATGACAACCATCAGCAACGGTGAGTTATAGTTTGATGAATATAGTAGAACAGCAGTATTTGGCACTTAATCATATTCCACGGGAAAGGTCATTGATGTTGGCTATGTTGTCACAAGAGGTGTGCTTGATTTGACACTGAAGACGTTAGGGCTCATAATGATGTTAAGCTTTGTTGGTATTGCAACACATAAATTATGTAGTCCCATTTTATTTGTTTTAAATGAAACTTGTTTTAAACTAGGTAGGTACGCTACGCATCGTTTTTTCGTGTACATTAGTTGTTAACTAACTGCATTTCTGGGCAATTCCTATTGTTCATAATTATTTATAGAAGATATATATGCCAATATTGAATTTAAGTTGAGAAAGACTTGTATTTCTTGTCAGACTTACATATACTTATATGTACTCGTACATACCTAATGATAAACAAGAATATTGATAAAAAATAAATTGTTTTTTGCAAGTTTAGATAAAACTGTGTAAAAGAAAGACAAAAGAACAAATCAAACTGCTCGTGAATTCAACAACTTTAGCCCATATAACTTAAGCTAATTCCAGATAACTGTTGGACTTATTTTCTTCCTGGTAGATACATATGATATTGCTAAACACAACAATGTATTGTGTTATCTATATTTTATATGGAAACGAATCGGAAAAGAAATGAAATTAACTTTCTTTGAGCTTCTGGTTAAATGGCGCTTATCAACCGAAATTGCCTGATTAGGTTTATCCATGAACAACAATTCAAACTGTGGATTATCTGATAAAAAAATATAAGTTTACATGCATATTCTAACTATAAATTAAATATAACGCACTTAAACAAACTAGCCCTAAATTTAACAAGCTTAAATAAACTGATCAGTATTGGAGGCTAAACATTCAATATATTGGTTTGCATGACCGAATTTTTGATGGCATGAAAGTGAGTAAGTTGCCAACGGCCCAACTTATGCCTAACTAATCGAACTTCAACAATCTATAAAATCATGTTCATATTCAGTTGTTTGTAAACTCAAGTTTATTGTTGTCAAAAGTTTAAAATAGATGGGATAAATTCAAGGTCATTTTGGTAACAGCTTAAAATCGCCTATGAATGTGACCTGATCTATATCATGGGCGATATATCAACATATATCGACAAATATCGTTTGTTCGCTTTAAGGAATTAGGCCCCTTTCACATATTAAGAGTTGCACGAACCGGAATCTTGAATCTTAAATCTACATACATATGTCGCATAGAACCGATCTGACACAAACCTGCAGTCTTGTAACCTGAAGACATCACCAACTTTTTTACAACGTGTTTTTACTCCAAGAGATTCAACGTCTACATTTTGAAGTGCTATCTTTCTCCACCTCGTTTTTTTATGAAATCCTAAATGCAGCTCTCGGATATTCAACCGTGTATAGATACTCCAAATATGCTTTTAACTACTGCAACAGTTAGACTGTATTTTACCTTAATTGTGTCCATGAGACCTTTTTTGAATCCGCACGGAAATTAATTATGTTTACGGATTCGATTCCCAGTGGATATCAAAACAGAGGTCATTATCAATTTATCTAATAGTTTCATGAGAAGTTTGTTAACATTTAATTACGGTCAAACAACTGCGGGAAAATTCCTAAACGCAACATTTGCAAAGCAAAACATGCAAAGCAAATTAAAAATGCAGTTAAAGTGCCCAAAACATAATATGTTTGCACAAAATATTTTTGACATTTGGACACTTAACTCCGTAGCTGTTTATTAAGCTCTTGTTAACTAAAACAGAACTGAGGTACCTAGTGATTATTTGACGAAGTTGAACAGTTGATCCTACTTTCCATTAAACTACCACCTAACAATAGCATAAAAAACAATTTTAGATTAGTCGCATCTAAGTAGAATAAAGCAACATTTTAAGTCCTCAGGCATTCAAGCACCCTAATTTCAACTTCGTTCTTAATACTTTTTTCGTATTAGCTTCTTTACAATATGAAGTAAAAACATCCTAGACTGCCCCACTGCATTCCGCGAACCGTTTCAGGCTTTATTTCTACAAGCAACAAATGAAAATGAATAATGATGTTTAAAAGTTTTTGAAAGACAAGATTTATAGTAGACATGCGATTTAGAGAAGATCATGTGAGAAACTGAAAATTGAAGAAAAAAGAAAATCACTGAATATATATTTTTTTTGTATCTTAATATTATGTATTCTGTTACTTCTGCTTTAAATATTAAAAAAAAAATCACAAATGCATATAATTGAAATTTTTCCAACATAAAAAATTTGTATAAACTATTTAACTGCTATTTCTTTTTTGTAATTAGTTTTTGTTTTACAAAAATACGGATAATTTAGTTTATAAAATATAATAAAATAAAAAAAAATAAAAAAAAGAACGATTAAATGACTTACAAACTAAACCTTAACAAAAAATAAGTAGGTATAAAATAATATTAATTAAATTTCGTATAATAATAATTTTATAAAAGCTACAGGAAATCAAATCTGTTAATAATGTAATAAGATTATATAGGTACATTACTTAAAAGAATATAATACGATTCGTGGTTACTATCCCTTGTACACTTAAACTCAAGGCAAAATAATAATATTTTGCCAGAAATTAACAATTAAATAACGTTTTAAACTTTTCTTTTTTTCTTCTACCATTTTTTATGTTTCTGAGACAGACCCTTCCCATTAATGTTAATTACTTTAACATATTATAAAATTCACCTGCTTCGTTTCTTTACACAACGAAAAATATTTATTAAATATTTTTATTTTATAATTTGTTTGTTTTATTTAAATTACGCTATGTCTGCTGATTTGGTTTTCTATACACAAAATAATACACTGAACTTGAACAATATTATGTAATTATGTATGTATGTTAAAAATTAGTTTTTTTTTTTTTGAATATGAAGAACGATTTAATGGGCTTTTTTGGGTAAAACAAATTTATACATGTTGCAATATATGAGAATGTCAACTTGTATGCATTAGTTTTCTTTGCTATCGGACAGGTTTAACTCTTCCTATTTATGTTTGTACCAATCCTCGAATGTCTGTTGGGGTTGGACCAGTACAACTGCCTGCCGTACTGTTGCTTCCTCCGTCGACAAACAGTGTATTTGTGTCGATTCCACTTGTATCGGGTGAATGTGAGGAAACAATTTCCGTACATATATCTGTATCATCTAAGATTTGATCACTGCCATCTAGAAGATCTCTCAGGAAGTCTGTATCATTTCCAGTCATTTGTTGTAGAGACTTGATTTGTTTGTCAGCAAGTTCTAGAGCCCTCTCAACTTCTTCTCGTTCGTCTTGACGTACTTTAAATAGAGAGATAATAAAACAGTTACTAATTAAACCAAATAAATAAAATATAATGTTGGAAATAGCAAATTTTAAGATTACATCATTTTTTTCGAAGATTAAAATTAAAAGAGCTGCGTAAATGTTACTATCTTAAAGAAATAAACGAATCTAGTTTCATTACATACATTTGATCTCTCAAATTAACTGTATTTAGTGTAAAGTGGGGCACAATTGAAACTTCGACTTTAGGTACGGAGACGATTCAAAAATTTTTCTTGCTGTGTATATTATTCGAATAGAAATATTCAAATGTATATATTTAATATATGTATGCATATATTTACGTGTTAAAGTCTGTTTAATTTTAATGTTATTTCTATGACGAAGTATCAAAATCATTTTCAAATTGCGGAAGTTAAATTATTTTGTTTAAGATTTTCTCTTTGAATTCGATACAGAAACTCAAATTGACTTTTTCTTTATAATTTGATGTGATATGAAAAACTGGAAAACATTCCAAAAACAAATATTTTTTTTTTAAAATTATAATTTCCACAAGTTTTTGCCCGATTGAGCTCATTCAACAAAAAGAGAAAATCAAAATAAATATATAGAAGCCCCTACTTTGAACCAGTTTTTTTTCTCACCGCGTTATGTTTGCATAATAATATTTTTTTAATTTTTTTCGCAATTTGCCTATAAACTATAAAACAATCTCGAAGTTTGAAAAAGCTAAATTTTTTACTTGTATGTACATATTTAGATATTTGAAAATGATAATCAAAAAAATCCCATGACACGATAATGGTAGTTTCCAAAAAGTTATAAATCTTAAGAACTTGAATGTTGAATAGAACACAATCAAATGCAGTTTTAAAACAAATAAAAATATTTCAAATTCTCTAGCAAAATTAGAAAATTCAAAATCTGAATTTTGGTCGTGAAATTTATTTTTAAGTCTAAACTTTTTTTTTAAATCACCGCAAGTCTGGTTTCGTACTTTTGATTTTAAGGAAAAAATTAAATAGAGAAAATTCCAGTTTTTTGTTGTAATTTAATTTAAAAAAATAAGATTGAAAATTGTAGATCATAATTTTCTACATAAAAAAGATTCTGACAGATATTTTGCTAAGACAAAGTTTCTCATTATCAACAGCTCTAATATAAAAAAAGTTTTAATTTTATTTCAAAAATGAGATTGACGAGATTCCCTTAACAATTAACAATGTTTTAACTCGACTTACCCACAGTAAACAGTTCATTGAAAGCATCAACTGGTAAATTGTTCAAAACATTAGTTAAATCATGCTCCTCCAATAAGCGAGTATCGCCTAAAGGTATTTCTTCTGCAATAAGACCAAAAAATTATAAATATAATCTCAATAATACATACATAAATAAAGAGCACGAACTTACCAGCATCTTGTGTTCCCACCATTAATTCACTCTCACTCAAACCTCCTACGCCAGTATCTTCCGAACTGGCATATACTGAACTATTCTCACAAATGCTAAGCATATCCTGAGTCAACAGATCCTGCTGATGTTGATTTTTCATGATATTCATGATTTCCATCCCGGGTGAAAGCGTATTCATTCCTGGTAACATATTCGACTGCTGTGACATAGGCTGTGTAGTCTCATTCAACTTGATTGTGTATCCACCACCGATTGTCGCAACTGAAGAATTTCTATCCAAAACGATCGTAGTACCAATACGATTCGATGCCAGATTCGGTGGTGCCAATGCTATTGTGGATGAACGAGTTGGTGTGGGAATGAATGTCGTCGTACTACTGCTACCAATTGATTCCAGTGAAGATGTACTTCCTTTTCGTTTTTTCTTACTACGCTTTGGCGGTCGGCCACACATACCATTTGATTTTGTACGCTTTTGGATGACTTTCATTTTTGGCCTTTGCTCTTGTGCTATCCGATTATAGTTGTCACGTTTCCAACCATGCTCACGACACAACGGAAGCTCATGTGATATATCAAACACTGGAATGCGACATTGGGTGTTGTCGGCGAATTTCGCCGTACAAGGTAGGAACAAATGTTGGTCTACATTACCCGTTATATGTATGTAACATTGGGCGGTTAATGCGAGAGCTCTATTCGGACAAGATGCCACACAGCATTTCTTTTCGAGTTCACTAGAGAAAAATTATAAACATAAAAATTTGGTATAAGGAAAAAAAATAAAAGAAAACTTACACATCTTCTTGATTCTTTAGTTTTTGCAAGAACTTCGACACGAAGACCAATCGCCTTCTAGCTGCTGTTGGTTTCAAAAATGCGTGCGAAGAAATCAACTGCACAGCTTGACGACGCAACAACGCCTTATGCCTTTCGATACGCTCTTCCCTTCCTATATTTGATGCCCTCGCTGATATGTCGTCGCCGTAAGGATCTTTCAAGTCATAAACGCCTAACCAGTGCTTCTGAACACAAGACGCTCTGGCTGACATTAATGTTATATCACATTTCTCTGCCGAACGCTGTCGGCGTTCGATATGCGAAGTAAGTGGCGAAACACTGTCAAATATATATGTATCGGGAGCATGCCATTCCCCACTGTTTCGACGAGTTTTCTGTCTTCGTCGTAATGATGCCGACGACAGTGATAACGATGCTGTTGCTGGTGGTAATGAAGTTGAAGGTGACGAGTGATGATTAATGATCGATGGTATTCTTGGTAAAGCTTCATGGTGGGTTGTTTGATTCTGTGAGCGTTTCGCTTTGCCAGGTGCCCCTGTACTTGAGCCCTTAAGCGTTTTTTTGGCGGAAGACGATAAGACTCTGGAGTCTCTTTTGGCAGGCGTGGCGAACACAACATTTTTTTCACAAAAATCATTTAATGGTTTGCGAATTGGCGACGTTGCGGATGGTGTACTTGGCGGCGCCTCTTGTACAATCGTGGGACTTGTTCCCGGTTCACTTTTGTTGGGAGTTGTTCGATAGATAACACTAACTGGAATTTCATTTATTTCGGAATGATTTGTTTGCACTGATGATAGATCTGATGGAAATGAAGGTGATGTGGTTGAGTTTGACGGTGGCGTTGACGATGATGTCGCATGACACGTCACAATATTTTCTACTACACGGTTTTGAGGAACGGATGGTGGCGTATTTTGAGGATAAACTGAGACTTTTGAGTATTGCTGTTGTTGTTGTTGTTGTCTTTGCCAATGCGCTGGGATTGTTGAATTTGTATTGGTCAATGTCGATCCAACCTTCTGCAGCTGCTGTGCCAGAGTATTTTGATGAAAATTTGATGGTGGCAGTAGAGTTGATGGGGATGGCAAGCTTTGCACATTACCACCTACACAGTTAGTTGTCAATGTAAAGAAAGACTGTTGCTGCTGCTGCTGCTGTTGATGATGATGTTGGATTTGCAGTTGTTGTTGGGCGGGTGGGGACGAAGACGTTGCCGTCGGCGTTTGATTCCATGAGATTACTTGTGTTGGCAACGAACAAGATGAAACAGATGAAGTTGGTGTCACTGTAACAGCAGCTGTTGTCACGATTTTAGGATGAGAATGATGGTGCTGTTGTGGCTGTAATTTTTTATTAATGGGAACACCCGGATGACTATTGCCATTACTAATCGTTGTTATCGATATGACATTCTTTTGCATGCCATTGATAATTTGCTGTTGTTGGGTGATGGACGCTGACGGTGTTTCAATTGCTGTTGTGGTGCCGTTAAAACGGCTACTAAAAAACTGTTGTGCTACGTTAGCATTGGTTGAATCCCGTGTTAGTTGTTGCAGTGGCTGACAAACTGGTTTTGAATTATGTGGATGTCTTGATTTCTGTAACAATAATTGACAATATGGTTAAATTGATACTTTATTGATTGATATTTTTCAAAAATAAAAATACTTGAGGATTGAATAAAACTGGTGCTGCTGAAACTGCTTCCGTAAAAACATACGGATCTTCAGTAAGTCTGGGTGCTTGCTGACATGACATATCCAAATTACAACTTCAGTTTTTCTCCCAATCACTCTTATTCTGTTTAAGAAAAAAAAAAAACTATTAGTACACCTTGTAAATACTAGAACAAAATAATATATTTTCTTTTTTATCTTTATCTAAACTGATAAGGGTTATATCATATTGGCCAGTGTTAGTATGCAAAATAATATGAATGAGTGAAACTAATTTAACGTTTTATTAACGTTTTAGGTAAACAGATTGATGTTTTGTCACAACTTCTTTATCGCACAAAAAAAAAACTTCAATTATTTGTATGCCCATTAAATTTTCGTATGTTAAATAAATGGTGGATTTAGAATAGCTCTTCGAGAAAAACCCTTACTTGAACAAAAAAAAATTGAGATAAAAATATAATAATATATATAATATATATAATTCCAAATATTATATTGTTAATAAAATAATATTGGAATAGGTACATACACGAAAAAAAAAAGATTTTAATTTATCCCTTATATGGGATAAGGGACACCCTAATGTATACTATACAGCTCTATCTTATAGAATTTAGTGAAAATACTAATTTATTTTTTTAAGTTTGAAAATTTTTTAATTGCTTGAATTTTAAAATAGAATATTAATTTTATTCAAAAAAACGGCAAAGCAATTATTTAAAGTATTCAAAACATTAACGGTACACTTTAGCTATTTGAGCTTTGAATTAATATAACAAAACATTTTTTAAGAAATGACCGTTGATTCGGTTTCTCGTTCATTCTATATGTAGCATTTTTAGGTACAGAGTTTAGTTTTTAAAACATTTCTGCAATATTATATGAAAATGTAGTACAAGCCAAACAATGAAAACTTTTTCAAATATTTTTGTTTTTCCGCCGTAACGACAATTTCGCAAAGTTTTCGCTTCGGTTTACATCACGTTTCTATGATTGACAACAGCATGTTGTTTTTATTCTTTTTTGTCGTAACGACAGTTTCGCACCGGTTGCGCATCGCTTTTTGGTTGGCCTTTAACATGAAAAAAATATCGATATTAAAGATCAAAGATTTTTTTTAATTCAAAATTTATTTTAAAGTGGTTTTTAAGGTCGAAAAAACGTGAATAATCTAACTAATACAAGAAATCTAAACACAATTTAGTTGGTACTTCAAAAATTTTATAAAAATTGTAACTTTTTTCTATTTCTTAGCGTCGTCGCAAGCAATGAGAAGCACTTTGATTTATTAGAGATGTTACTTTTCATGTAATTATCTCATGTCTGTACTTAATATTTGAGTACATTTTAAGCCAAAATACCTATATTTATTTAATTATTGGATGTAGAAGGTAACATGTATTTTTTGCAAAAACGTGGAAAATCTCCGATGACATCATCAAATTTAAACCGATCTCCATGTTTATTGGTTTACAAACAAATTTCGAGTCATCAACTTCCATACTTTGTCTTCAAAGAAGAAGTAATTAAATTGTGTTTTCATTTAAAAGTAATTGAACATGCAAAATGTTTGCTTTGTTAAATGCGCCTTAATTCATTGTCATTATACTTAATTATCTACACAACCTTAAGACAGGCTTTTAATTATTAGTTTATTCAATGTGGCTAGTGCAGAAAGTTTGGTGCCCCATCGCACTCTCAAATTATTTCCACTTAAAATAATAGGTACAAAGACCACGGTGCACTAATTTATTACAATAAATTCTATTCATGATTAGGAAAACATGCAAAATTAAATGCAGAAAAAAACACAAACACGTCATAGAAAATAAACCAAATCAAAAATGCAAATAATAGATTGGTATAAACCTAAGAATAACAAAACACATTCGCGCACGAAGAAAACCGAAACCTAAAAGCCAAACGCAGATTTCTGTGAAGAAATGTTGAATTTTTACTCTGTCTTCTTCTCTATTTGTTTGTTTTTGTGTCTAGCTAGACTAGTAAGTGGGAACAAAAATTAGAAAAGCAATTTTTTAGAATTGTGCGGGGGCCAGCCGCCGCTGTTGATTTCCACCTCTTGCTACATCTGTTTCTCATTTATATTGTTACAATATTTTTCTTTCAAACTACTATAACTATCCCCACTAAAGGTATTCAAATAAATAATAATAATAACCATAATCATACACTAGAAATTAAAGCCTTTGAACTTTGTGAAAGGGTTTTGGGTCTATCTTTTGGTGCCAACTTTTTCGTTTTTCTTCAATCTCTTTATAAAATGCAACAACACCAGAAACCTTCCACAACTTGTTTTAGACAAAATGATGATATTCGCAAGTAAACTTAATTTAAACTAGTTTATCCGTAATTGGATTTAAACAATGGAAAATATATACAACAAACAGGAACAAAATTATACATTTTTGTTTAATTTACGTGAAATGTATTGTCAATGCTAGAATTCATTCTTGTCATTGTGGACTGACGTTTGTGAAAATGAACACACAGTACAATCCCTTTAGGCCGAATGTTTATGTTTGCAACAATATCTTTAAAAAAAAAAATTGAAATGGAGATCGTACCAAGTACCAATTAAATTGCGTGAATAAATATATTTATAATAAAGGTATTTAAGTAAGTAACTGAATAAAAATGTCTTGGCAACTTTTATTTTAGCTTGAAATCTTCAAGACTCTAAAGTTTGTGAACTTCGAAGAACATGTTCACAGGGTTTTTTTTAGAATTTTACACTGCAATAAAAATTTCTTCCAACTGTAAATTGACAAAGTTTTACCTCAAAAAATGGGAAAATTGCAAAACTGAATTAAAAGTCAAGCCGCAAGTATACTATTTCAGTAATATATTTTAATTCCAACTGTGGAGAAATATGTTTAATGGCTAAAGGTGTCCATGACAAAAATGCTCGCCGAGTATGGTCGTTTGCGTTTCCCCCTACACTTCAAACACATTTTGCGAACATTCATTTCGTTCCGATTCTCCAAAGAATAAACATCATGTGCGACAAAGAAGAGCAACAACAAAATTCACATCAAAAGTGAGGTTTGCTCGCGAACATTGCCCTACACGGCGAACATTGAAGCCAACGAACATGAGAAAATCGAAATGTTTCGCCAACAGCGAGCCGTTCACAAACTAGCCCCTACACGTTAAGGTACAGAAAATTGATAAAATTAAATAAAAACTGGTCTGGTCCTGTATGATCAAGTGATAAATTTTGTATCATCTAATTTTTTTAAAATTACCTTATTTCATTTCCTACTACCCCAAAATGTTGATTTTAGTTACACAATAAATAAAATAAATACATAAATTGATAAAATTGCATCTTATAAGTTCTTGAAAGAAGTTTCCACGTTTACGCAGAACCAGAATCGCAAAATTCAAACTTTTTATCGCATTTATCATGCAACGGGAATAATGGCCCTGAATTGAATTTCACAATTTCATTCTCAAAGAGATATTATGGTAAACAATAAGAAAAATATGTATTAAATAATAAAATTCAACACAAATATAGTATGTATTTATACAACTACATAATATTTTTTCTGAAACAATTTGCTAAAAGTACTCGATTTAAAAATCTAAAGTACGGATCCCTAGCTTAAAAAAGTTATTAAAATTTTAAGTATTGCTGTCGTTTTTTTAATATTTTGCAATTTCTTATTTTAATAATTAACATGCAATAAAAACCTTAAAAAATCTCCTCAATGTTTAACATACTCTTTTTTTTCCTTATTTGCAGTAATTTTAAAGATTATTTTTTGAAAAAATTAAATTTTAAAAAATTGTAAAAATAACAACAACATACTTTAAATTGACTTTGTTCAACATTTTACGTATGTATATAATTTAGTACTAACATTTCTTTTAGAAGGCAATGGGCATATTCATAGTCATCTGACAAGTTGTTTCTTTGTCTCTTCTAAGCTAACCTGGAGTTTATGTTTTTATGTTATTCGCAGACAATATAGGCCCGGGTCCAAAAGATAAACTGGAGCTCGATACTTAAAAACGGTTGACTCTTTGACTAAGTTGTTTTTTCTATCTGTCAACAAAATGGATTGGATTTCAATGATTGACAGGCAATAGAACTAAAATTGTAGTTGAATTCCGTTTTTTACTAAACAGAGCTGCAAATTTCTTTATGAATTGCAGCTGTTTCTAACCTGTGTCTTAACTTTACACTCGAGGCCAGTTGGACTCTTAAAGTTTGACTATGAATAAGCCCCAATGCTTTTTTTATATTTTCTTTCAAATGCTAAAAAGAAGATGTAGGTCTTAGTGTTTTAGATTTTTAGAAATTTAAAAATTTCTAACTTTCTTTTTATTGATTAACATGTAGCACTCCCAGTAGAACCTATGGTCGTTAACACTAAAAAAAAAACTGCTTTACGCCAATAAAGCAGCAATAATTAGTTTAAGGCAAAAAACTGACATTGGTTTTAACTTCGAGTTTTTTGCGGTTTTATATATTTTTTTATTTATCTAATAACCTAACCACTTCTAACAACATATCAAAAATTAAGCACTAACCCTTCTTTTTGTAGGGTGAAATATTTCTATTAACTGGATACTGTTTTAATTTTTTTGGTTAAATATCCCTAATGTCTATTTATGAAATTGCCGGTATTCGAGAAAACGTCAGATAAGTATCAAAAATTTGTCAGATACTTCTCAAATTTTGTTACGTCAGATGTTTTTTTTAATAACTGCTAACCACCATGCAAAGTCATAAGCGGCCGGAGTGTAGGGCAAATGGTTAAGTTGACTTCCTTGCCTCTGAAAAATTTCGAATTTCCAAAATAATTTAAGTTTTTTTTACTATGGACCTTTGAAAACTACGAATGTTTTCTTGACTTGGAAAAAATCTACTGACCATTACCTAGGTACATAGGTGGCATTGGAGTTAGCTAGTTGGATACACTTTATAGCTGCTCTATTAGTTACTTAAATGGCGGAAAAAGTTTGAAAATGTGAGTAACAAGCTTGTAGTTAGTACATGCTGTTTTGGCATACGGGTTACTGGCGGAACAGAATACGACGTTGATGTTGCAGTCGGAATGGTTAAAAATTATTCAAGTCTTGCGTCTCCGAATGCAGAACTTTTTCGCGTTCTATTCAGGAGGTAAGATGGCTTGCTACACAGCACACTTCTCCATTTTGAATCTTCAAATAAAGTTAATAAACCAAACCGGAATGACAGCCGGAATCGAACCAAAATAAAAAAAAATTCCACTCTGAGGGAGCCGACTGTAATTCATTCAAGCTAAAGTAAACACTAATGGATGAATGATTTTTCTGATTCTTCATTTGCCGCTTATTTGTATGTCTTTTTTAGTTTATATATTTGCGAATTTGATAAAAAAATTTGATTTGAGAATAAATTTAGCCGATTACGCGTTGGGGTTCGAACTTTGAAGTGGAAAAACATAACAAAAACATCAACATAAACAAAAAGCAAAAAAAAACAGAAACTTATTAATGATTTAACTACATGCATTGAAACATATGTATAAGGAAATTTTAACATTTTTAATACTAGCGCCAGATCGAGGGGTACATACAACAAAAGTTCACTGTCATTGAGAAAGGTCATTCAGGGCTAAATCCTAGGAAAAGGTATACACTAATTTTAACTTGTAAATCCTCTATGGCACAGGTATGGTTTATCATCGCTCTTCGCACCTGTCGGTTCGGTATTTGTTCATTACTCATTAGGTTCCTATGCTGCCACATGAACAGAAAACAAAAAAAAAAATAAACATCGAAATAAACCTGTTCGGCATTTCTACATAAATTCTTTCTTTTTTAAGTTCCCTCACGTACGTATTCTTTGCCGTGTAGTCTTTACTTTTTATTACTTTACAGAAAATTTATGCATAAATATAAGACAAAAAAAACTGTTTTTGTTTGCAAAAAGTAAAGAAACCAACCTACACACTCCGTTTATGTTTTTGTATGTTTTATCCCTTTTGCACTGCGGCACTTTTGTTGTTGTTTTGTTATTTTGTTTAGAGCTCGATGAACATAACGCTGAATTCACTGGATGGGTTTGTTGGAAGATTTTTTTGCAAAAAAAATTTTGTCGTTCACTTTTGTCTGATTCGCGATTTTTAGAACGAATTTAAACACATTTACGGCCAAGCAGATATGGATATTTAATTGAAAATCGGTTAACTGAAGTCTTATGTGTGTTTTGTATAAGTTTTTATCTATTAAATGCAATGATTAATATGGTAAATAAGTCGAAATACGCGTCACGTAGAGAAATGACAGCACGCAATTAAAATGGCCGCGGTATCTGTTCATTTTTTGCTGAAAGGCGCGATTGTTTGGATGTATTGGTTAGAAGCAATAAGCACAGTTTTACCTGGAGGGGAAGAAAGTAGTGATGTGATAGGCAAGGTAGGTAATGTTAGGGGAATTGCTGTTTATTCTTTGAGGAGAAATAGAAATTGTGGAAAATTATCCCTGACAAGTAATGAATTTCAGCATCTTGAGTGGGAAATTTTTGAATTTACGTCTTGTGTTGAGATACCTGAGCTCGGACCTTGAAGTTTACTCTAAATGGAGTAAAGTCAATTTTTTAATAAAATAAAAAATCTCATGCGATGTCCAGGGCATCGGATAAATCTTTGTATATTAAAACTAAAGTACTCTCATGGCGAGTTTTGTTTAGGGTTGCCCGGATCCTGGTGGTGGCGCTGCAAAATTTGAGGTGTAAAATTCGATTTGGTGAGTCTTTAAGCGTCGAAAATTGGTGGTAGGAGCAAGAGGAGACTATTTTTTGGATAATTGCATCCAAAAAATATCAATAAATATCATTTAAAACCTCCATAAGCTCTCCGCAAAAAAAAAAGAGTAAGGGTTGCCGGCATACATTAGATGTCGCCCCATTCGACTTCCACCATGAGAGTACTATAGTTTTCATATACAAAGGATAAATACTTAAATGCCCTAAATATCGAAATTTATTCTAAGAAAACGAATTGCAAGGCTTTACAAAAGTAATCTACTTGACAAATAATGCTTTTGAATTTGTATACATGTGTATATTACTATAAATTCTCGAAATGTTTAAATTCGATAGTTTAACGATTTTTTTTTAAATACTTTGCTTGACCAGTTAGGCAGGTCTTCATCCTGCTTACGCAGCTCCGTTGTTCCGTTTAGGGTCGTATGTTCAGATGGCAGACAGGAGTGAAAGTTTCGTGCAACTAATCATAATGGTTTTAAAAGTACTTTTCTTAAAAAAGTGTATACAAAAAGCTTTTATATAAAAGCTTGGTACGTTTCGCGGGTTCCAAAAAACTATCAGGCAGAAAAGTACTTTTAAAACCTTATGACTAGTTTCACCTTTGTATATGAAAACTATAGTACTATCATGGTGGAAGTCGAATGGAGCGACATCTAAAGCATGCCGGCAACCCTTACTCTTTTTTTTTCGGAGAGCTTATGGAGGTTTTAAATGATATTTATTGATATTTTTTGGATGCAATTATCCAAAAAAAAATAGTCTCCTCTTGCCCCTACCACCAATTTCCGACGCTTAAAGACTCCCAAAATCGAATTTTACACCTCACATTTTGCAGCGCCACCACAAGGGTCAGGGCAACCCTAAAAAAAAACGCCATGATAGTACTATAGTTTTCATATACAAAGGTTTCACGAAACGCTTTTAAATATCCTTTGAAACGATAAATTTTAAAATGAAAAGGGGACACTATGGATACTAGCGATAAAAGCCAAATCATATGGATTGAATAGGGATCTGACTATGTTGGGGTTTTTAATTTTAGTACCCGTTGTATAATGCTTCCACGAGTCTTGATGGCTTTGTTCATAGGGTAGGGTTATTATGTAAAAGATTATGACGTCTTTATCATCCAAAAGTTATGGATAATTACAAAATTATTCCTTCAAAGAAATTTGACAGTTGGGTCAAAATGGCAAAATACTTTGACGTAAATATAATATTTTGTATTTAATGTCATTCAAAAGCAATATAATCACTATAATATAATAATTTTGGCATTTGACAAAAAAAAAAACAATGTAATAATAATAATGTAAGTTAAGCCTACGAACAAACTTTTCACTTTTTTATTTATTTTATGTTTATTAATTTTTTTTTTTCATTTTAGTTTAGTTAAATAAAATTCAGCTTGTATTTATAATTTTAATGCATTTATCCTTTTAAACTGAAAAAGTTGATTTAAGAAACTTTGTGAAACAGAAACACGTATACACTTTTTCAATTTCTTACATGGATCAGCGTTCGCTGCTGAGTAAATCTTTTAATTTATGATTTTATTTTATTTTTCGTTTTCGCGTTCTAGACTTGAAAGCCATGTGATAGCACTACCGGATGAAGTAATAATCCACTCAATGACGGAGAGGCTATCCAATTCTCTGAGGATGCTGCGTCAATTTATCATCGTGCCCAAAAGCCACGTATTCCCACACGACAGTACTGAACTGCCAAAAAATTGTTAAATACATTTATTATAAGCCAAACAAAAACAATGTATACAATTATGCCAAAAGAACTTATCATATCAACATGTATCACAGAAAATTAAGAATAAGTAAATTGTAAATATTTCTGTTCAATAAAAAAAGTTAAACATCAAAAATAAGTAGTAGCATTAGAAATCCAATTACTTAATTTTATCAACCTCGTAAATCTACATAAGAAAAAAATGTATTTAGAAATTAGTTAGCTTTAATGTCTTTTTTGCAAAAGTCTTTGACTTGCAAAAAAAGAAGAACTATAATGGAAAAATTGTATGCCTAACGAACTGCAAAAAATATTAAATATTTAAATTGTGCCCCATGCGAATTTCGCACCAGCACCGGGTTAAAAACATACTTATTACTTAATAAATTTTCTTTTTCATACAAGTACTTTGCAGTTTTTCCTCTAGGGGTTGATTATATCTCAGTTTTCCCTAATAATATAAAATCGAACTAGCGCCCGTCTTATTTTATCACAAAAAATTACGCACGCCCTTGTTTAAAATGATTAAAATAAAAAAGCCTATTGATAACTGAGCTTCCTAAGAACAAATAAGTGCGAATGAGAAAAACTACATTGCATGGAGTCATCACATTCGTTTCATCATCAACAAAATATATATGAAATATGACTTACCCGTTTTGCCTTGCAACAAAGCACATAAATACCATGCAACTTAACTTTTATCAGCGAACACTAGAGAAAACGAGAAGGAATGAAAATAAAACTACACAACCAACAGAAACAGACAACAACAAAATATAAGAAAACCCAAATGCACAAGCACAAGACGAGCAAAGGAAATAATACAAAATAGAAATAAAAAATAAGAAAAAAAAAAAAAACATCAAAGAACGAATCAGACCAAACCTGGTGGTGGACGAGCGAAACGATTCACTATTGGAAAATGGTGATAGAAGTTGTGTATCGTTTACGTTTTGTGCTCGATAGTTTTTAATCAAAATTACGATTAAATTTCAAAATTAATTATAAAATAACAACAGAGTGCATTGAGTGAAGTGTTGCAAATCGAATTATATATAAAAATTGCAAAATATTGACGCTAAAATTAGTGAAATGGACATTTTGTGTGGCGAGAAAAATATTCCCCCTCATACGCAGCAATCGCAAATGGCGACTGAATTCACGTCGTCCGCTACCAAAGAAAATACGATGTCTATAATCACGTCAGAGCCGGTCATTGTCGAGGCGGCACTCCCAACAGATGGAGGCACCAATGCTTCCGGTAACCATGACCAAACTATGAACAGTTTATGTCCAAATAATTCAAATAATACTTCAATGGGCTCTACCACTGGTGCTGCTAATGCTGGAGCTGGCAATGTTCCATCATCGAAAAATAAACGAAAACATCGAAGAGGCAAACCAAAGACCAAGAATACCAAACCCTACAAGAAGACCAATTGGAAATTTCAAGTTCCGCCTTATGGAAGAAGCCAAATTGGGGGATTCAGTCGTGGAGGGGGTTTGGCTAGTGGTAATTCCAGTTCGATTAGTGGACGTCGCATCAAATTAAACCGAAGTCGTTCCCTGGTGCCGTATAATACGAATAAGTTTCTTATGGAAGAACATCTGGCAGAAGTACCATCTGCCCTGCTAACACCATCTGGTAGGACACGAGATTCTAGTTTTTCTGTTGATTCCGAAGATAACTACTTATATTCTTTACCCGAAGATGAGGAGGAATTCCTAACCAAGGAATTTGCAAATGTATACGAGAAGGCAAGAGTGGAACGTTTGGAAACGTTGTCCAAACAACAACTTATCGAAGAATGTCTTCAAATAGAGGACAGATATTCAGAGCAAGGTGCACAAAGGCAACAACAAATTAATGCACAGAGGTTATCTGCGGAATATCTGATGAGAATAAGATCCCTGGAAGAGAAGGTTCGAGACTTAACAAAGGAGAATATTGGTAAGTTATCGAGTTCGTCTTTATTTAGGATATTAAAGGACTAGAACGGTGTAATGCATTATGAATGCGTGTTATCTAAAAGTTGGACACCAAATTGAGGTTTTTTTTGATGCTCGATAAAAAAGCGAATTTTGAAAAAAAAAAAATAATTTTCGTCTTCTGCAAAATTTGAGAACTGTCGAATTCTGCCTAAAAATTTGTTGTGATCGGAAATAAATATTACAGAGCAATTTGGCCTTCATTTAAATAGACCAAATTCGAGCTGAGTAATAGAAAAGCATTTGATTTTCGAATAAGGTTTTCTGTATGATTAGACTTAAGCTATCGGTTGGGATCCCATTTTTTGAATGCCGATTAGATAGGTAGTAGAGTTTGTACATTTGTTTGACTGTACATTATCTTACGCCATATGAAACAATTCATCCTCAAAATTTCGAATTGTCAAATAACAATCGTTTTTATGTTTTCAGGCTTACGATAGGAAATCATCTTAAAGTTCTATGTTTGAAAAAAAATCGAATCAGTAGTTTAGGCTGTACGTCGAGGTACAGACAGACACATTTGCTTAATTTACTTTTTTTTTAACAAATTACGAAAAAAACCAACTTAAGGCCTGTCCAGACCATCGCGAAATATTCGGTTTCGACGCAACGATTAAACAACACATTGCTTTGATTGACAACATTTAGTTGGTGTTATTGTTTTTACTTTGTTACGGCAGTTTATCACTGGTTTCGCATCAGTGGCTTAACCACTTTAATTAAAGACTTAATTACCAAAGATCTATTATATCATTCTAGTTTTTATATAAACTTACCAACTTTTAGAAAATTAAAAGAGCCAATTAAATACCGTTATCCTTTTTCCTTAACACCTTCAGATGAGGACTTTTCTGAAAAGTTGCATATTAGAATTAACCTGTACAAATTATTTAGAAGTTTGTACGGAAAAACGTTTTTGTTTCCCTATCTACGAATTTTAACTACAAATTCAAATTTTCAAGTTAAAGTTATTAACACAAATGATTTCATATATTTTAGATATGCGCAAACAACTTAGTGCAACCCAGCGTCCGACACCAATGGATTCATCCAGCGAGGATAGTGAAAGCGATAGCTCCAGCAGTAGTGGCAAAAGTTCATCATCATCAAAAAGCTCGCTGAGTACTTACAGTTCACCAGGTGAATTGAAAAATGATGTTCAAATGGCTGATGCATCACTCAGTGCAGAAGAACAGCAAGAAGTTGCTAATGGAGTTTCCAATTGCAATGGTTACCATTCAGCGAATAGTAATACTCCACCATCTTCACCTTCAAGGTCATCATCACCAATTTCCCCGCAGCAGTCACGAAGAAATGAACATGAATCTTCAGCTTCACAGTCAATTGATCCGTAAAACTTTTAGAGTAATACAACAAAAAAAAAAGCATTTGATAAGAAAAAAAAAGAAACAAAAACACATGAAAGTATGAAAAAATATTGCATAGAAATGTTTAAGATTTATAAATTTGTTTTAAAATATAATGTTTTTCTTTTTATTAATTCTATTGTACGCATATTATGTATTTATAAATAATTTTAACAAACTAAATATAATTATAAAAATGTATATTTAACTTTTAATAGTATTTCACGTTTTTTTTTTTTTTAATTATTATTATTATTTAGGTACTTTGTTAAATTTTCTTAGCACAAAGTTTTATTTCTGTTTTTTTTTTATCTAGTCGCGATCGTTTTAATACATATGCCCTTTTTTTGTTATTCGCTTATTTTAGACAAAAAAATTCATACATTTGCCGTTTACAAATGAGTTTAACCAGAACTTAACATATTTTTTCTTGCAACACAATGTGATATTTCGATTTTCAAAAATTGCTCTTATGTATGTATTATTAAAATTCAAAACACAGTTTTAAGATTATTCCCTCTATCCTTGCCTTTTTAATAAAACAATATTTTTATGTTTAGAGGTAAAAAAAAGTATGGACGAATATACTTTGTCTATAATCAAAAGTAAAACATATTTGTTATTTTGAACTCGAAATTTAATATAAATAATATTTTTACTTCATATTAGAATTTAATTTTGAATGCAAAATAATAATAATTATTATTGTTTTTTATATAGGGTATTTTTAGCAATACTATACATTATACTGAAATAAAATATGAAAATGAAATTAAAATAATGAAGCAATCCACGAACTTGTCTTAGTTATTGTTTACTTCTCTTTGTGAAAAATTACATCAATTAAAGTTCCACCTGATTTATCAGGAACAAAATTTGAAGGATTATTCCAATTTCGATAAGTTCACTATTCGGTTCTACAGTAAATAAAAAAAATTTAATATAAGGTCCTGTTGCCTAGCTCTGAAAGAAAAAACTCTTCGTATTTTTCTTTATTCACAATTTAAACATAATTAATTGTGTTATATGGCTCCGATAAGCCATTTGGAAAATCAGAAATCCAAAAATCAAATTGGCTACTTTTGGGTCAGTGGTGTATTGACAGCTTTATATTTTTTATGTATTTGTATAATTAAAAAGAAGACTTGAGTCATACTTGTTTTCTGCAAAAAAAAAACTACGTAGATCGCTTTAAGGCTTTCCCAGACCAAAAAGAGACAAATATATAACACACTTGTCAGTGGGAGTCATATCGTTTTATTTTCTTGGGAAGATCCACAGTTTCATATAAAGGGTACTCATGCAACGGCGGAAAACTCGGATAAACCTCAGAAACCAGATAATTTTATCTCTGTAGAAAGGAGCTGTCAACATTTGTATGGGAAAAATATTCTGCAAAGCAGATAAATTTATCTGACAGATTTGATATAGAAAGAGAAGAAATATTATACCTTATAAAGTTTCGAGAAGTAATTTGTGACGTTTAGTTTTAACAGCTGATTATTTCTCACATTTATGCAAGAATTTTTATGCGGTGGTACTTCGACTTGCTAAGAAATAAATCTTTTTCGTTTTTAAAGATAGGTACTGTCAAATTTTTTGAGCAAAAAAAAAAAAAATTAAAAAATCGTGTTCTTTCTGCTCTCGGATATCTCCGCCTGAAATCTGAACAGACCTACAATATTTTATTTTAGCATATGAATGCCAGATGGCACATTAATCGCTTAAAAGTAATTTATCTGTCAGCCAAATGAAAATAAAATAAAAATAAACAAATAAAGTATAAACATTAAACACATGCTTTCGATTTGATTAAATAATAATATGTAAAAACATAATAAACAAAAATAAAATATAAACAGTAACCAGTGGTAAATAAATGCAATTTCAATTAATTTAACATTGGATTTGCATATCATTAAAATATTTTTTCAATTGAGAGGTATAATTTCAAAGCCCTTCTTTTCCATTTTTGAGAATTTTGATGTCGTTTTCAATAGGTATTCGAATCTAAAACCAATTCCGGATTGCCAATTGAAAACGCCATTAATAACTCATAAATATTCTCAAAATAACGAAAATTCCCGCCTTTTCTCATGTCCTTGGAATACCCTTACGAAATTTGATAGCGGATACTCAGTGCAAAATTGGGTTTATCTGGGTGTAGATAAGTTATGAATTCAATGACAGAAAAACAGTGTAGTTTTGAAAAAAAAAAACACTCAAAAATATAGGAAGTAACAAGTTTTGATAAATCTGAACTAGATCAGGCCGTTCCAGAGAACAATTTCTCATACTTAACTCATTTTTGAAAAAAAAGGTAGGATGAACGAGTTTTGAAATTTTTATACCCCTCAGTTGGAAAATTCAACTAGCAGTCATAAACCATAATAACCATCACACTCATCATAAAAAAACATCAATCACAATTTTTATTTAAACGCATCTCCAAAAATTAAAAAATTCTTAATAATGGAAAAACGTAAATTCAATAACACACCAATGAATGATATCTTTGCCACCGATGATTCGTTGACATCAAAATTTTTTCCTACCCCATTCTGGAAGCAATTTCTTGATATAGAATGCGACCTTAATAACGAACTAAAAACACTTGAATTCAATAAAATTACTCATGTCTACAATCCAATAGAATATGCATTTGATTTACATTGTCAGTACCTGAGGAAATACCTTAATGGTCATAAAAAGTTGATGCTAATTGGAATGAATCCTGGCCCAAATGGCATGGCACAGAATGGGGTATGGTTTAAGGATTATTATTCAATTTTCATAGTCATTTTGTTAATTGATCTTTGAGAGTATGAATTGAAATCTAAAATATTATTATGCTTGTTTTTTCATAATAGATTCCCTTTGGTAACATCCACACTGTTAAGCATTTAATGCAAATTGAGGGACAAGTTCAACAACCACCGTTGCTACACCCGAAACGACCAGTCCAAGGTTTAGCTACCACCATTGAAGAACCAAGTGGCGTGCGTATATGGACATTGATTCTTAAACTAGCCGGAAGCTTAGATGTTTTCAGTCAGCAATGCTTTATGCATAATTTTTGTCCACTGGCATTTTTTGATGAGCAAGGGAAGAATGTTACACCTGGAGAATTAAAGGTAAAATTTGATATCAATATAAAGTACATACCCATGCCGGAATTGCTTGTAGTCTAGCTTAAAGTTACCCACATGTAATCTCTTATCATTTATTCTTCCCTTTACAGGGTATTGAAAAATCAACAGTTCGTGATATTTGCCTCAAACATCTGGAAAAAGAAATACAGCTTGTCCAACCCGAAATTGTAATAGCTATTGGCTCCTATGTGGGTGATTGTTTAAATAGATTAGTCAAGAAGTCAAATAACATTGCATCTAATATAAAAATCTTGCAATTGGCTCATCCTAGTCCTCGCAGTTTAAATAACAACAATTGGCCAGAAAAAGCCGCAGACTTCTTTGAAAGCAACAATCTTCTCAAATACATCAAAAACGAAAACTAAAATTCAAACTTTTTTACCATTATCCTGGGGAAAGCAATTCATCTTCTGAAGTCAACAATT
Source organism: Syrphus vitripennis (assembly GCA_958431115.1). Taxonomy (NCBI): domain Eukaryota; kingdom Metazoa; phylum Arthropoda; class Insecta; order Diptera; family Syrphidae; genus Syrphus; species Syrphus vitripennis. The sequence goes on from OY288108.1 coordinate 42,081,732, forward strand.
TAATTTAATTTAAAACTATTTTAATTTTTTTTTTTTTTTTGGAGTAAAACATAAACATGGAAAAATTTATGGAAGAGGCCTTCGTAGAAGCTCGAAAAGCTATTGCCGCAGGTGAAGTTCCTGTGGGATGTGTTTTTATATACAACAATGAAATAATAGCCAGAGGAAGTAATGATGTGAATGCTACCAAGAATGCAACACGCCATGCTGAATTCGTATGCATAGATCGAACATTGGATTTTTGTAAACAAAATAACCTTAAATGGGAGAACGTTTTTTCGAAAATCAGTGTTGTTGTAACGGTAGAGCCGTGTATTATGTGTGCGTCAGCCTTATATGAACTTGGTGTAAATGAAATTATATTTGGCTGTGCTAACGATCGATTTGGAGGCAAAACTGTTGTTGATGTCGAAAGTTTTTTTGGGAAAAAAATTAGAGTTATGCCTGGAGTGCGAGCCAACGAAGCAATGGAGCTACTCAAAGAATTTTACAAAGGAGAAAACCCATCGGCACCAGTTTCAAAAACAAAAAGATGAATATTTTTTGTTGTAATTTAACCAGTTCATGATTCTGTTATTTCACTGAATTTAATTTTTAAATTTAACTGAGTAAGTGTTCTCTAATGTTCAAAGTCTGTGAAATCTCAGAAATTTGAACTGATTAATTCTGCCAAAAGCTTTACTTTATTTATGGATGTGTGTATGTTATTTTAAATTACGCAATATTTTCAAGCATTTAATATTGTACTTTATTTAATAAAGATTATATAGATATAAGATTGTATGCAATCGTGTTAAATTTTTCGACAGAACACATCTCTTAGTTGCCCGATGATACATTATATTCCAAACCAAATTATCCAAATTAAAATTGGAATCATCCAAGTGTACAAATATCTTCACTTATCCCCGAAGCATGAATTAAGATAAAAATGAAACAAAAAAACTTTATTGATATTTTAAATTAAACAGCCAAGAAAATTTTTGGCCGATTTGCTTATACTTTTAAAAATTTGAGTGTGCATTGATTAAAAAAAAACAACACATTTTTTACTTCTTTAAGCATTGAAGAACGTGTTAAGGTGCATTTCGAATTTTTACAAAATGTGTGGTTTTCAAAAACTTGTTGTTTTACATACATACATATGTCTTATATAGTAAGACATCATTTATTAAAATTAGTGAACAAATTGGAGTTATGCTTAAAAAAAAATATGTCATGGAGAATTTTGCAATTTTAAACGAATCCCTAATACCTAATAGGATACAAAAATTCTGAGGTCAGGATTGGGTTGATCACCTGAAAATCCTTCAGAAAATTAATTTGGGTTTCTGTATTTAAAATTTTGTTTACCGGTTTAACTTTTTTACATTATATTCAAAGGCGAATGCTTCAGAAGATCTTAAAAAAGTTAGATTCCCCAGTTTCCACACAACATCAAAATTGAAGATCAATTTTTCTTCAAATTCAAAATGTAGCTTAAAACTATTTTTAATTTAAAAAAAAACGAAGTTAATTTATATATTTGTTAGTATCTTTGGCTTTGCTTAAAGCATTGTTAAATTATATAAACAAAATTTCAACTTGAGGACGAACAATTTTGAAAAAAAAGTAAGTTTGAAGACAATAATTTATATGTATATATATTTTTGTCAGGCGCATTTGTCAACAGTTTTATGGGGCTAGTGAATGGTAAGCCACTCCACATTACATAAGAAAGATTTTTTGCATTTTTTGACTAAGAGCAAATGGAAAGAATAACCCTCAAATAACAATTTTCCAATCATGGATAAAAATTAAAACAAAAACTTTTTTTTAAAATACATTTTATTTGCAACTTTGCGAATTCATACGTATATGGCATATATTTTTATTATTCTTAAAATAAATATAGTAATATTCTTAGAGTTAAATATGTTTTAAAACATAATAAAAAAAAGTCTTTTACCTTTCCTAACTTTTTATATTCCTAATTATTATAGATACCCAAAAAAGCGTATCGACTCATCTTGTATCTTATAGCTAATAATAAATATCTACATGCCTACTCTTTTGTCCTTTAAGTAATTCCCTTGGATAATATTATTTAATTTTTTAAGCTATTTTCCTAAAATTTGCTACATATCTATATATTTTTTTTATTTAAGAACATTTTGTTATTATAGTTATTTGCAAAACTGAAATTCTATTAAAACAAATGACGAAACTACTAAATGCAGACAAAATGATATAATCCTTCACCATGATATTCACCCCGACATTCCCAACTATGTAACATTATGATAACAATATGTGTGTGTCATCCATAAGGACTACATCAGGTCCTTTGGGACACAATAATTTCAAATTACACATGAGTAGCTATAGAGCTATATTATAAACGAGTATTTATCTGTATGAACCTAAATCTAAGTGGGAATTAAATGCGTTTCTATATTTGAAGCTCTTTACTATTATATAGAGAGGTATCTTATAAGTGCACATAATTGCAAATTAGTTGCTGCCATAGCAAATTTCATCTATGTATGTAGGTAATTGAGTTGGACCAAAATCGTTCACAACAGCAGCAACTAAATACCAGGCGCACATTCTCACATTCTGTGAGATTTGTTACAGACACCTAAGCTAATTATGTTTCATTTCAAACTATAAACTATAAGTCTTATATCCTAAGGCTTCGTCGACGGTTACCAATATTTATCCATTCGACGGGAATTGCACTGTTTACGTCATAGCGTGGCGGATTGCAATTAATTAATTTTTGTGTGCGTTCGCATCGTCGACTAACAGACCAATATGCGAATCCTTCGGGACAGCGATAAATCTGTCCTTCCATTCGATTTGTTTCCAAAGAGCGACCGCATTTGATGAACATAGATCCGCAGTTGTCTTCGTTTAGGGCGTAATGTCCTTCACCGGGGCAAAGGGGTATTGATGATTTAACTTCGATCTGTTGGTTGATATAGAAATTCAAAGCATATTACTCAGGAGGTATTTAGGTGGGATTTTGTATAATAGGTCTAGCTGTTTAAAATTGTTTTCGGGAATGTGTGATTGTGACATAGTGGAAAGTAGTAAAGACTAGCTTGCTGATGGACGGACTGTTAAGAGTACTTTCAAGGAAATTAATGAAGTTAAGGGAACTATTTCTGAATCGATAAAGAGAAAGTGGGTTACACAAGTTTGTTGGTTGAACTAGTTTATACGGTTACTGATTTTATAAGAATATTTTAGAATTGGTTGTGTGTAAAGTTATGCCCATATAAGCATTAGTCAACATATTAAATACAATACAAACTTTTTTGTGTAAGGAACTAGCAATTATTTTCAATGTTTCTAATAGTTTGAATAAGGATTTAATGATGAGAAATTTTCATTAGGTGACACTGTGAAGTGGACACAGTTCAGGATAAGATGTACTCTATTCTTGACAAGTAATCCACTTGGAGAATTTGTCAATTCGTAAAAAAAACATTTGTTTCCTTCAGATGGACTAGGCTGGGAATCGAATCAATTACTCTGACATGGGCTTTTACAATCGGAGCAAATACTCCATTAAATACATATCTCAAAAATCTGTAAGCATTTTCTCCAATAAATATTTTAATATTTTTTTATAGGAGCAAATATTTCATGCTTCTATAGAAACAAGTACTCCAATAGATATGTGCAAAGAAGTAAATCCAATAACTCCAAAGTGGGTATGAAATATTTGTATCACAAGAGCACATCGTCTTCCACTTTAAACAAAAATTCTATATTTTATCCTGCATTGATATTTAAATAAAAAATCAAGAAATAGGCGTTAACATGTTTGAACTCGAAAAAATCGAATTGAAGTCTTATAGAATTGCTCAGGAATGAGAGTAACAACTACAATCAAATATCACAAACATTTTTTGAACCTACCATATTCCTCTTTTTGATTTCGTCCTCATATAGTGAAGATCTTAGCGACATACTCTGGCATTGTGCTTCTCCTGTTGATGGAGTATCGCAAAGGTTTCTTGCTTCATCATACACTGTTCCATTTGGACATTTGAATACCACTACCCCAAAGTCGTAACTGTCTGGTTTGTTCGTACACTGATAGAACATATCACAGCTCTTTGGATGCCTCCTAAATCCAGTTGGACAAACAAACAGACTCTGATCGGAACTGGTTCCTGGACAAGGTGAACTTCCATTGTTAGTAGGTGGCTTAGCTGTGGAAACTACTTCAGTAGAACCAGTTATTGGGGGCTCATTAGTTGTTGGAATTTGGGTAGTTTCAGTTGGTGCATTAGTGATAGTTGTGATTTCAGTTGGTGCATTGGTGGTTGTTGTGATTTCTGTTGGTGCATTAGTGGTGGTTGTGATTTCTGTTGTTGGAATCTCTGTTGTTGTATCTGGTTTATTTGTTGGTTCGTCTTTCCCTTTTCAAAGTGATAGGAGATAATTTAAGTTTGAAGATGCAAAAATACAATTGAAAAACTTACCTATTGTTGTACTTTCCAGTGCTTCTGTTGTAGTCATCATAGTTGTTGGGTACAAAGTCGTAATCTCTGCAGTTTGTTCACTACCTGGGCTCGCAGTAGTTCCTGGCTGATCAGTTCCAGGTCCTGAAGTATTTCCAGATGAACACTGTCCAGATACTTGATTGGCATAATTACATGTATCAACCGATGTATCCCAGACAGTTCCATTTGGACAGCGGAAGCTATAAATGGTGAACTTTCCATTTTGTGCTGAATCAACACATCTGTAATATTTGGAACAATCTTCCGGATCAGAGAAGAAACCTTCTTTTGTGCAGTTGATATTTGGTGCAGAAGTTGGCGTCATCATCTCATTTGTATAAGTCGTAGTCTCCATGGCAGAGGTCGGATTGATTATTGTTGTTGTTTCTGAGCCAGGAGATGTTGGATAAGTAGTAGTTGTAGTTGGTGACTCAATGATTTCGGTAGTTGTAGTCATAAGGCCGGTCGTTGTGGTATAATCTGTTGAAGTTGTTGGGAAATTGGTTGTTGTAGTAGGTTGATCTTCTGTCGTGGTTGTAGGGATTATTATAATAGTTGTTGTTGTGTAGTCAGTTGTTGTTGTTGAATCAGGGCTAGTTGTTGTAGGGTATTCGGTGGAGCTCATTTGACCAGCGCATCTCTCGATATTTTCCATAAAATCACAGGTTTGTTTGTCTTCACTCCAACCTGTACCTTTGCCACATGTGAAATCATGTCGAACAAGTCCCTTATCACCTTCATTTACGCAACGGTAAAACTTCTTACAGTCATTAGGATCGGCCATAAAGCCTTCGCCTGTGCACTCAGTGCCTGGCGGTAAATTTGGAACTGGTTCTTCCTTGCCAGGTGTTGTTGGTATAGTTGTAGTGTCCGTGGTAGAAGAATCGGTAGTAACTTCTTGAGTTGCTGTAGTCGGCAAAAATGTATTTGTAGTTGGGTAAGTAGTTGTAGTTTGATAGCTTGATGTGGTTTCTATTATTTGAATAGTTGAAGTTGTAATTTCAGCGGTGGAAGTTGTTTGATCGAAGGTTGTAGTTGTTGTTGGATATTGAGTTGTAGTGAGTGGTTCTTTTGATGGAGTTGTTGTACCTTCTTGAGGATTCGATGAAGTCGACATGGATTTGCATGTTGGACTTTCAACGGATTCTGGATAATTACACGTTTGTACACCATCATCCCAAACTGTTCCATTACCACATGTGAATTCATATTTCTGGAAGCCACCTTTGCCATTATCAACACATCTATAAAATTTTTGACAATCTTCAACATCACCCATGTATCCTTCTTTAGTGCAACGAGCACCGGATGTTGGTTTTGATGTAGCCTGGGGTTCTGTTGTGGAATCGGTAGAGCTTGGCTGATTTGTAGTTGAATTTTCGGGACCCTTTTCTGATTCAGTAGCTGGACTTAATGTTGTTGTTGTTGGTGAAGCATTTGTTGTAGTGTCACTTGGAATTGTTGTTGGTTCTGCTGTTGTAGGTTGCAGTGTAGTCGGTTGTTGAGTACTTGGTTCCTGAGTAATTGGTTGTTGAGTAATTGGTTGTTGAGTAGTTGGTTGTTCAGTAATTGGTTGTTGAGTAGTTGGTTGTTGAGTATTTGGTTGTTGAGTAGTTGGTTGTTGTGTAGTTGGTTGCTGTGTAGTTGGTTGTTGAGTCGTTGCTGTCTGTTGAGTGGTTGGTCCTTCAGTCACAGGCTTGTATGTAGTTGTTGTTGTTTGTTGTGTAGATGGTCGATTTGTAGTCGATTGTTGACCAGATCCAGAACTACCCGATCCGCATGTAGTGCTTTGATGATTACAAGTTTGCAAATCATCATCCCAAACTGTTCCATCACCACACTTGAATTCATACTGACTGTAGCCACCCTTTCCATTTGTTACACATCTATAAAATTTCGAACAGTCATTCGGATCTCCCGTGAAACCTTCCTTTTGACAGATTGCATTCGATGAAGGCTTTTGAGTGGATGGATTACCTCCAGTACCTTCATTAGGTGTTTGAGTTGTAGTAGGAGGATATGATGGTTTAGGTGTTGTAGACGATGAAGTTGACGGATCTTTGGATTCCTCTACTGACGTCATAGGTTTTTTAGATGTTGTTGGTTGTGTTTGAGGTGGACGTGATGTTGCAGGTTTAGTTGTCGTTGTTTGACCAGAAGTCTGATTTCCTGAAACTTGTGATTCCGGTTGTTGTTCAGGTGCCGCTTGACCACATTTCTTATCATTTACAGCCCAAGGATAATTACAGCTTTCAATCGAAGCATCCCATACTGTTCCCTTACCACAGTCAAACTCATATCGTTGATAGCCTCCTTTGTCATTGTTGACGCATCGGTAGAATTTGGCACAATTCGATTCGTGTCCCATAAAACCTTCACGTTGGCATACTCCATTTTGTCCAGCTGGTGGTCCAACAGTAGTGCTGCTTGTGGGTGGTGCTGAAGTTATTTCTGGAATTATATATAATAAAGTTTGACTACAGAATAATTAGGTATTATTGATTTGTGAACTTACCCGATCCTGAACTTCCGCTATTGCTGGATCCCTGGTTGCTATTCGAAGAATTAGAAGAAGATTCCTGATTGTTATTCGATGACTGGGTATTGTTAGATCCTTGATTGTTACTTGACGATTGGTTACTACTTGATGACTGATTGTTGCTGGAACTCTGTCCAGTATTGGATGATTGATTGTTGTTGGAACTCTGATTATTATTTGAGCTTTGATTGTTGTTCGACGATTGGTTACTTGATGATTGATTGCTGTTGCTTTGATTGTTACTTGATGATGATCCTTGACTGCTGTTGCTAGAAGAGCCTGACGATTGAGTGTTGTTTGAGCTTTGATTGTTATTAGATGATTGGTTGCTATTTGATGATTGGTTACTGTTTGAACCTTGATTGTTGTTTGAAGATTGATTAGCACCTCCTGATGATTGGCTTGTACCTGAACCACATTTTCCAGTTACGGCCCATTTATGATTACAAGCATTTGTAGAATCATCCCATACTGTCCCTCCACCGCAAGTAAACATATATTTCTCAAAGCCATCTTTGCCATTGCTAACACACCGATAGAACTTCGAGCAGTCGGTCTCATCTCCAACAAATCCTTCTTGGGTGCATTTTCCACCAGATCCCAGTGAACCTGATGACTGTTGTTGATTATTTGATGAGCCTTGATTGCTACTGCCTGATTGATTCTGGTTGTCAATAGAAGATTGGTTGTTTGAAGAACTTTGATTATTACCAGACTGACTGCCAGAAGAAGAAGATTGATTGTTATTCGATGAACCTCCTGAAGATTGATTGGTTGATGAACTTGATGACCCTTGGTTGTTATTTGATCCTTGGGACTGATTATTGGAGGATTGATTACTAGAACTCGATGATTGGTTATTGTTCGATTGTTGATTGGTGCTTGATCCCTGGTTGTTAGAACTTGAGCTGGATGATTGGTTGCTGTTTGATGACTCATTGTTGTTGGATCCCTGATTATTATTTGAACCTCCAGATTGGTTGCTGGATGAACTTCCTGAAGATTGATTGTTTGATGAACTTGATGATCCTTGGTTGTTGTTTGAACCCTGAGACTGATTGTTGGACGACTGATTATTCGAACTGGATGATTGATTATTGTTGTTGTTGGATCCTTGGTTATTATTGGAACCCCCAGATTGATTGCTGGATGAACTTGACGAAGATTGATTGTTCGACGAGGTTGATGATCCTTGGTTGGTGCTTGAACCTTGAGACTGATTGTTAGACGACTCTTGATTATTATTGGAACCTCCAGATTGGTTAGAGGATGAACTTCCTGAAGATTGGTTGTTTGATGAACTAGATGATCCTTGGTTGTTGCTTGAACCTTGAGACTGATTGTTAGACGACTGATTATTATTATTACTAGAATTAGACGATTGGTTGTTGTTTGATTGGTTATTACTCGATCCCTCATTATTAGAACCTGAGCTTGATGACTGATTGTTGTTAGATCCTTGAATATTATTTGAACCTCCAGATTGGTTACTGGACGAACTTCCCGAAGATTGGTTGTTCGAAGAACTTGATGATCCTTGATTGTTGTTTGATGATCCTTGATTATTGTTGGAACCTTGAGACTGATTGTTGGACGATTGATTATTAGAACTGGATGACTGAGTGTTGTTTGATTCTTGATTATTGGATGAACCTGAGCCTGATGACTGATTGTTATTGGACCCCTGGTTGTTGCTCGAGTTTTGACTTGTGTTCGATCCTTGATTATTGTTTGAGGTCTGCGATTGATTGTTAGAGGAATTTGAGCTTGATGATTGATTGTTACTTGATCCTTGGCTATTTCCACTTGATCCTTGATTGGTGTTAGACGTCTGCGATTGACTATTGGATGAATTCGAAGTTGATTGATTGTTTCCTGCTGACTGATTACTGTTTGAGCCTTGAGATTGATTGTTAGATGAATTTGATGACTGATTACTAGATGAGCTGGATGATTGGTTATTGTTGCTGTTATTACTTGACCCCTGCGATGAACCACTGGATGATTGATTGTTATTTGATGATTGGTTGCCTCCAGATTGATTGTTTGTACCTGAAGAATTACCTCCATTATTCGATGACGCCATTGCAGCACATTTCTCTGATTGATTTTCAGATGGATGATTGCATGCTTGGGTTTCTTGATCCCAAACAGTTCCTGGCCCACAATCAAAGGGAACTTTGTCATAACCACCATTACCATTATCTACACACCTATAGAACTTTGTACAATCATTTTGATCAGCGAGATAGGTACTCTCGGTGTCGCATTCTCCAGCAGGGTTCTGGGCAGTTTGGTTTGAGCTTTGGGAATTTGAGGATTCTTGAGAAGTCTGATTGTTGTTGGAAGACTGTTGGCTACTTCCTTGATTATTCGAAGAACCTGATTGATTTTGGGATGCACCGCTTGTTTGATTTTGAGATGAACTTTGGTTGGTTCCTGAAGAAGATTGTTGGCTATTGGAATTCTGTGTGCTTCCCGATTGGTTAGTATTTGAACCTTGGTTATTGGATGAACTTTGACTAGAATTTGATTGCTGATTGCTTTGATTATTTTGGGAACCTTGATTTCCAGTCGATTGACCAGATGAGCCCTGATTGCTGGAAGTTGATTGATTATTTGATGTCTGGTTATTTGAAGATTGATTGCTGGAAGATCCGGGACTACTACTTGATGATTGATTGTTTGAGGATTGATTGTTAGAAGATTGGTTGTTCGAAGATTGATTGTTTGATGATTGATTATTCGATCCCTCACCTTCGCCTCCAGATACTCCACATTTTTCAGATTGTTCAGCATTTGGATGACTGCATCCGTTGGTACTAGGATCCCATATAGTTCCAGGACCACAAGTGAATGGAACCTTATCAAACCCTCTATTTCCATTATCCACACACCTGTAGAACATAGTACAATCCTTTGCATCTGCCAAATAAGTATTGTCCGATTCACAATTTCCTACAGGTGTTCCTGTAGAATTTGAAGACTGACTGTTCGAAGAATTTTGATTATCTGAAGATCCTGATCCACTATTGGAGGAATTTTGGCTACTTGACGAATTGGATTGATTACCGCTGTTTGAACCTTGGTTGTTTGATTGATTGTTCGAATTCTGATTGTTTGCAGTGTTGCTATTATTTGAAGAACCTGATTGATTGTTAGATGCATTTTGGTTTTGATTGTTGTTTGAAGTAGATTGATTGTTTGATGAGTTTTGGTTGCCTGTTGAACTTGATTGATTGTTTGAACTCTGGGTAGAAGTATTATTACTATTGCTAGATGAACCTGCTTGATTGCTTGCACTAGTCGAACCCTGTTGGTCGGAAGATCCTGATTGATTGTTTGAAGCATTTTGACTACCACTATTGTTAGATGAACCCGATTGATTGCTTGCACTAGAAGAGCCCTGTTGATTGGAAGATCCTGTTTGATTGCTTGCACCACTACTTGAAGAGGTTTGATTATTTGCTGAAGATTGGTTTGATCCTGACTGATTGTTGTTGCCACTTGTTGAAGAAGAAGAAGATGACTGATTACTGCTTGATGAGCTCTCAGTTGATGTTGAAGAAGATGACGATTGATTTGATTGCGAAGATGAAGTAGAAGAAGATGAATTTGAAGAAGATGATGAATTGCTACTTGTTGAATTAGACCAAGAGCTAGATGACTGATCTTTGGTAAGCTTATCATTATCCATTCTTGCACATCCACCACCTGCACGAACTTCTTCAATATGATTACATGACTGCAAACTCTCATCCCATGCTGTTCCATCAGCACAACGGAATCCAATTTTATTGTAGCCTCTACCATGCGAAATACATCTATAAAACACAGTACAATCCTCAGGATCTGTCAAGAATCCATCATCTTCGCATGGCAAAGGATCATCCACTGATCCATCGGCCAATGCCCTGGATGATGATGTCGACATTGAAATTATAGAAACACCACTTAGTCCAACACCAAAGTTTCGCAAAGGTGCAGCTACAGTCATCTCGTTGTCATTCTCATTGTCAACTTCATTCATGTAATTTAAGCATTCTGTTCGTCCAGCTATCATGGGAGGGACACATATCTTTAGCACCTTTGAGAATATTGCACCATCTTTGCACTTGAATGCATATGGTTTAATAAAGGAACTTTGCTCCTGATCGGGAAAATGTTTTTCTTCACATCTGTAGTACAGTCGGCAATCGGTTTCATCGGCAAAAAGTCCTTCACTGGGGCAGTTGAATTGAACTTCATCTGTAACAGAATAAATATTTTTATTATTATTCATTTAATTTCTAAAAAAATTTCTGTTTAATGCGAACTGATGACTTCATTTCTAAACTAAACTAAAATATGTTTCTATTACTTTTAACATAAACCTTTATTTTTCAACCTCTTAAATTAAATTTATAATTCGTACAGCTGATTACGGGTAGTCTTACCTTCTCCTTTTTATCACATCAAAACATTTTGATTGATTTATTAGTTCATACCTAGCAAAGCAGGAGTAGGTTCGCATAACTTCAACAACATAGAAGAATCTAAAATCTACCTAGAAAACACATCAAATAAAATACACCCCTTCCATTTGCCTTCCATCTTGACAGGTGGAGCTGAAAATAGCATTGCAACAAAAAAAAAAACAGAGGCTACAATTTTAAAATGCACCAATAGCTGCTTCTGTACCTGAGCTACTGTTGGCTTCAATTTCTTTAACGTCATCTTGCATCTTCATATACAAAAAAATACCTCCTTAAAGTAAAAAGTTCCATCGTACCTCCAAATCAGTCTCTTCTCTCTTTGAACTCATAGTTTTGATGGATAGTTGCTACTTCTTAATTAAACGCTAAGACTGCATCTTTACCATTGAGTTTGGCATCTCCATTTGTACATAAATCGTAGGTATCTACTTTTCGTATATAGTATATGTATATTCCCTAATTAAGTTTTTCATAGATGCGACTTCACGCGCTCTGGGGGGTATTTTATTATAAAAGATAGATCCACACCAGCGGCGGACACTGCTGAGCAATAACAAATTGCACTTGATTATGACCTTCACCTTGATGACTAAAGAAGATGGTAGTGGGATAGCAGAAAAGATGTTTTGCCAACAAAAACTTCTGCAGGAAAGTACCAAAGTATATAACATGCAATCAATGTAACATTCATTCGCGATTTGATGGTTAAGTTGACTATGACTGGATCTTCATAGAGCAATCAGAAGTTTCTTTTTTTTTAAATCTGATGATCGGGTAAACTTTGAGTGTCATCCGATGAGACACAAGAACTTGCAACCTGTTTTAGTCCTTGTATGTTGCTTTATATAGTTTTGTTATTATATAGGTACTATATAAAATTAAATTTTGATTTTAGTATTTTGTACGCTGTTGGTAGGTAGGTAAGAGCTGTCGAAGAAAATTAATGTCCAAGAATGTTGGATAAACTTGCTGGTTCATAGTTTAAGGCAATTCAGTAAAATTTTTCAAGTTTGGTTGGGAGTTTGGTAATTTTTAACAGGCTTTTAAAATTTTAAAAGAATAAGTTCATGCGAAAAGCATTATTTTAAGACGCGTCAAATAAATTTATGTTATCACTTTATCAAAAATTTTTAATTCATTTTGAATTTCAAGCTAGTTTACAACTTTAAAAAGTAGCACACCGAGGCGTATACGCATTATTGTTATTTTATTGAATTTTCAAAAAAAATATCCTTTATTTTAGTCTATACACGTAACCTTGGGCTTATGCCAATTAAACTAGGTACATATTATTATTTAAAAATAATCTCAGGATTACAGGCTGAGGACAATGTTTATGGGGTTTTGCTAATAGACACATTTTTATGTAATTTTAAATACTATAAAGTGAAATGTTAATTGCCCTGCTTTGTATTTTATGATTAAAAGAGAGTATACACCTTTCCCTTCCCATCTTATCCTATCCTTCACGCCCGCGCTGTGTTGATACATATAAAGGGTAAACCAAAAATCCCCTTGAGCGCGCGCATATTAAAAAAAAAAAAAAAATACAGACAATACTGATTTTAAAGACTAAAGTTCTGTAATTTACCCTTTTTTGAAAAATAATGGTTCAACATTTTTTTTTACTAAATTTTTGATTTTCTATTTTCTCAAAACATTTCATCTTTTGATAAAATTTTATTGTAAATAGTAAAGGTTTTCGTGCATTGGGTCGAAGGTTAACCATTTGTGTAAAATTATAGGTAAGTTTACACAAAAATTTGCATAAACACCTCTTTTTTTTCTAATTCAATCAGCTGTTTTTGAAATTATTGTTAAATGAAGAACATCCCCCAAGCCAATGCATAATTTGGAATGATACATTTGTTCGGAACGACGAAAAAGTAAGATACACAATATATGTGTTCTTTCATTTATGCTTTATCTTTTGTGTGACTAAGCTCTTCAACAACACTACCAATTTTTTTTTTTGACATTTTGAGATAGAGAAAAATTCTGAAAAAATCTGGTAGAGTTTTTAGATACCATTAATCTAATTGCCATTGAAGATCTGTATCCAACAAATCTGGGTTTGCCTTATTCAATATGTATTTCAAAAATGATTGATTAATTTTTTTTTTTAATTTGGTACAGCAAGTTGTATCTAAAAGCTATCTTCATTATTGTATTAAGATACGAGTATAATTAGACTGATATTTTTAAATCTTACATTTGTGCACATTTTTTTTCCAATCACATATTTCAAGGAAATGGCTTCAAAATTTCCATGTGCTAATATACTTAAGTATGTATAAGAGCACAATCTATTATTATTATTAATAATACCTTCCACTCTCATAAAACCATTTTTGATTTTTGACTTTGTGATTATCGGCTCCATCATTGATTATTATTTTTTTTTACCTTTTTTTCTTGTTTTAACAATTGAAATACATAATGCATTTTATGCTATTTTATATTTTCCTTTGTGTGATGTTATTATTTTTGGTTATGATTTTAAATTTCTTTAAAACAGCAGCAAATATGTGCGATCCAGTCATACATTTATTTTCTTTAATATCTTGACAAGAACAAAAAATAATGTTCCAATTATCCTTTGTATATGAAAACTATAGTACTATCATGGCGAGTTTTTTTTAGGGTTGCGCGGACCCTTGTAGTGGCGCTGCAAAATTTGAGGTGTAAAATCCGATTTGGGGAGTCTTTAAGCGTCGGAAATTGGTGGTAGGGGCAAGAGTAGACTATTTTTTGGATTATTGCATCCAAAAAATATCAATAAATATCATTTAAAACCTCCATAAGCTCTCCCCAAAAAAAAAGAGTAAGGGTTGCAGGCATACATTAGATGTCGCCCCATTCGACTTCCACCATGAGAGTACTATAGTTTTCATATACAAAGAATTATCCCATTCCAAAATCGCTTCAAAAATACCCCGCACACACCAAGATTCAAGTCACTCCAACCGCAAGTTTCACTTTTTTCCTAAACTAAACGAGCAGCTTAATCTTAAACAACTTTTAAAAGATAACTAACTATAATGCCAATTGTGTATAATCTAGAACGGATGCCTCGAATGAACACATAAATAATCCATCAATTTGTGTCCACCTTAAACACCTACATCATACTTCAGTTGGATACTGGAAACTTGTCCCTTATCGATGGTGCTTCGTGTTGCGTGGATGGCGAAGGTGGTGTGGCTTTATACTTCACACTATTACCAACATTTACTTCATCGAACACGATTTATAATAACATGGCATAAATCATTTTACAAATTGTGTCCCGCTGGCTGGCTAAAGTAATAGTATAGGTCCTGCGCTGCGGCACATCGACTTGGACAAGAATGAACAAGTGTTTAATGAATATAGGAATCATTATTCAAGCAGCCAGCATCATTCAGCTACTATTTTTATAAAAAATATGTATAGCCGTGGTTTGATTGCATTATTTTTATTGATTGATTCATTATTGTTAATGCTGTTGAACTTGTTGTAAAAATCTAATTGTATATATTTCGACATGCATTCATATGACGTGCTATTATACAAGATAAGGAATTAATAGTTAATTGATTTGATTTAACAGAATTAACAAAGTGCTCACGAGTTTACAGATCTTAGTAACACACGCGGTAAAAAAAAATTGAGGAATCTCTGGCAGTTTCGGATCAGGACCAGTTTAAAATGTATGTTTCTGCAGTTTCCAACCGTAAAGTGAACTCAATGTCCAATTCTTCATCCCAAGTAACAATTATCATCCTTCAGAAGAAAAGAAAATTTAATATTTTTGTCGACTGGAAATGGAATAGCTAATTTGGTGGAATCAGGAATCACACCTCAAACATATACGTGTAGATACTTTTTATAATATATTTTAATTTATTTTATGAACAAATTAAGAAACCATTTTTCTTATTCTGTCATGTCCATTTGATTTTTTTTTTGGATTTTTTGACTCTATTTTCTTGGGGCTGGATAAATACACCTACTGGGAGGTACTTTAAATCTTGGACTTAAGGTTTTCGGGAGATTCTCTAGGTCATATAACGGTTCAGACAAAATTTATTTATAAAGACATTTTTTGAGTAGTCAACCGGTAGCCTGGTTCTTGGGAAATCAGTTGCTATGAAGCGTTTCTCGGGGGCTGCCCGCACCTAGTGCGTCCGAGAGTTTCACAAAAACGGTGATTCGTCGAGGTTTTCACCACTCAAATGATGCGTCAAGCACTCCTCTTATTCGTAAATGAATTAAAAAGTTTAAAGAATTTGGGACATATCTGGAAAACGTGGAGAGTGTTAAACAGTCTGTTCATGTCGACCCGAACCTTTCAATTCTACTTACTATTCGACTAAATGAGTGGCGCAAGTTCTAGGGTCTACATTTAGACAATATTATTTTTATTTCGATCTAGTAAATAAATTTTTCTTTTGAGACACCTTGTATACACAAAATAATTTTCTGAAAAACGGCTTTGACGTTTTGTTTTGAATTTTTTATTAAAAAATACGATGGCATCTTTAGTTTCGAGCTCAAACTTTTGGCTTATTTTAGCAATAGTTCTGGACAACCAGTAGAGATGGTAGAAAGTTTTCAATATTTTGGGAGTATTGTCTCTAGTAAAGTGTAAATTTAACTAATCGTTGATATAAACAAACGAATTGGAAAAGCAAAGGCTGCGTTCGGAAAGCTTTTCAAAATATTTTTCTCACATCTATGTATGTATGTATGTATGTTGAATACTTGACCAATCCACAGCAAACTCCTTACGAATTAATAAACCAAAATAGAATTTGCCATTACCATATTCCATGCTCATTTATTGCCTTAAACTATATTTTCACAATTGAGATAATCTTGTAAGTGATTTTCCTCAAGAAAATCCCAATAATCCTCCTTTCTGTTTGCACAACAAGCAAATAAGCGGCTTGATAATTTAAAAGTTCTGCGGTTACCATACTTTTTAATAACAACTCATTAAAGAAGGATGATGTACAGAATGAACTTCGATAATTTTATCTTAACTATGATTATGTACTTAAGCATTCACAAGATGCCAACATTCTTTCTGACCCATTAACCAAGTTTATATTTATTTTTAAAGATAATAGTAGTTAATTTAACATACCTTGTGGATATAAAAAAAAAGATCAGCCATCGCAGAAAAGTAAGATTCCTTGGGCCCTTATGTGGGTTGAAATTACTTAAATGTAGCTATAGCTATGTAGATGTTGAAGTCAATGAGGTATGACACAGTAGTGGTAAAACAACTTTGTGCACCTATTTATAACCACAAATGAATATAAGACGATTATGCAAATTCTTGAATATTTTTTTTTCTTGTGCATCGTTAAAACAAAATCAAAAGGACTTGTCTATAGAAACTACATGAAGTGGAAATTTTTTGTGCCACCTTACTTAAAGATTTGTAAATTATTTACCTCACGGCAGCTAGCAAATGGAGAATAGGTAAGCAATATAAAATAAAATGCATGATTGGGTCGCACGTAGTTATATATACTTGGTCAACACCGATAAAAAAAAAATCTCGGCTTAGTCCTCTGTGGTTTCAACGTAATTCAAGTCTGACAGATAAAAGACTCTATATACTCCACTGGTACAAGGTGCAATCTCAACTTTGAATATGCATCTCTGATTTTATCAAAAATTTCCCTGTTCTGCCGTTATTCATTAACAAGTTAAGATAAGAGCAGATATTTTCTGACATCCTCAGTAAAAATTATTACCTTGAACTTTGTATGAACTCAAATGATGGCGAGCAAGACTCGTGTCATAGTTCAGACAGATAATTTTATTGAGCTCATATGCAAGGATAGTTTTCTTTGGGAATGATGCTATTAATTGTGATGGAACTGACATGATTGAAACAACAGATGCTGATGTATTCATAAGTTACTGAGATCATGCCGGTCACTTTTTTTCATAACCATGTGCATTAACATTTATGCTTGTTTAGGTTTAATAGTCTATAATATTTGTAAGGATTTATTGTTGGAAATAAATCTTTTATGTGTTGCTTTGGATTCATAAAAAATTTAACTGAGTGTCCTTGAACTATTATTGACCGACAGACCGATCGAATGGTTGTATTTTAAAACAAACTGATCGGTATTGCACTGGGAATAATTTCTGGAACAAGATGAATTATTACGATTTTGTTTTATATGTTGGCAGTTCGGTCGGTCTGGTTCTGCAGTGGTAAAAGTTATGTACGTGCATTAACTTTTAATAACTAGTTAAATATGATTTGCATTTCTTTCTTTTCATTTTCTCCATTGAAAAATCAAATTTGTTTCAAGTTGTTTATTTCATTTTAAATTTACTTCGTATTTGTTTTGTTCGCTACAGATCACTTTGCCTTCAATCATTTTACCATAATTTCTGTATGCGTTTGACTGAGCTGTGCTAAGTTTTTTAATCAGTAGTTCGACTTATCCCTCTTACGATTTAACTTGACTGTTTAAATATCAAAAAAAAAATGTTCCATTCATATCTAATTATAAAGGGTGTTTTTTTAGAGGTTTAGAACCTTAAGTTGACAAAACTTTTTTAACTGGCGGCCATTTTAACAGCTGTTAAGTGGTTTATGTTAAGTTTGGTTTGTAATTTCAACATGAATAGACTAACGCCTGAAAAACACTTCCAAATTGTGCAAACTCATCCTTGTCCCGATTTTATAAAAGAACGTTACAGTCATTGGTGACCGCTTTGCTATAGAGCCCTGATTACTGACTTTTTCGTTCCTCAATTATTGAACAACCGTGATATACAGGAGCTGTGGTTTCTACAAGTCGAAAACATATCACACAGCTGGTGCCACAATTGATTTATTGAAGGTAGTATTTGGTTACCGGTAGCATAGTTTCACGTTTCGGAATTGGCATCCAAGATCGTGCCATTTAACGCCGCTGGACTATTTTCTGTGGGGATATGTGAAGTTGCTTGAAAAAAGAAAAATTGATCGAAAATTGGACTTCCAGATTAAATAACGTCCGAGCCAGCCAATTTTATAAAGTTGTCTTTGTTTTATTCCATTTCAAAGCTCTGTACTTCTTCGACACCCATTGTATTAATACTAATCTCAAAAGTAAATCCTTCGGTTTAAGCTTTTACAAAAGCTTTCTCCAGATAGCATATAAGCAGCACATTTATTGGCAAAAATAGAATCAGTCTATAATAATTAAAACATCATAGCTAAAATATTTATAGTTGAAAATTCCACTTTTCCAGGTATTTAAAAAATGTTTCTTACTATTTACTTTTGAAAATATGGCTGTTTTTCTACTAATTCCATGTTATTCCCCACTTCCCCTTGTACAAATTTTCCATTGTTTATCCCCACTTGCTGTTTTTACTTAATAAGCATATTTAACTAAAATATTTATATTGGAGACATATTTTTAAAATGAGATGGTTAAATTGAGTTGATGTATTTCAAATTTACCTCGTTTCAATCCCTCAGCAGTTGCTATCAAATAAAGTAGCTGTACCAGAAATGGAGTTCTCCTAATCCATCGCAGGTCGAGTGCTGACGCCATTGCTTTGAATTGCAATGGTTTCAACTAGAATTACCTTCGATGCCTATTGTTGGTTGTAACTGTAAGAAAAATAAAAAAAAAATATTGGTTCATTAACAATATTGATATTTGTATTAAATTTTATTTTATTTTGTTAGATTTGCAACACATTAAATAAGAAACAAAAAAAATCCTTAAAATCCGGTATGCTGAAAATGTACATATGCCTTTCTGCTAAATACCCAAAACAATAATTCTAAACAAAATTTTTGTCGATCGACTGAAGACTAATATCATCGAGAAAAAAATCGAGCTCCAGAGATTAATCAGACCATATAATAGAGAACGCTAAGTGGGCCACATAATTTCGTCTGTCTGTCGGTCTGTCAAACTTTGAACATAAGGTATTAAGATAAAGAAAAGAAAAAAAAGTATTCCATTTAAGAAGAAAATTTTATTTCTATAATTTGGTACCCCTTTCGACAAGCGTTGTGGACACGAATTTTCTAGAAATCCAAAATATTTCTAATTACACAAAAATCAACTGGAATTGGTACGCGCCGAAAAAGGGTTAACATTTCCTTTTGAATATTTTTAAACCATCTAATTTTATTTAAAATCTTATTTTCTACTAAAAGTTTCTTGAGTTAAATTTCCAAATTCGGTTTTTTTTTGAGTAATAATAGGGTGGCGGTTTTCAGAGATACTTTTTGAACTAAGTACAATTTAAGGGTTTTAGATTTTATTTTACAAAAGAATATTTAATACTTAAAATTGTATTTTTAAAGCTAAATTTTGAAGCACAAAATTTTTAAAATTGATTTCTTACAAATAATTTATTAATTTTAATATCTACTCATTGTGAACAGCTTAAGTGGGATAACAAATTATTGGGGCATATTCATAGTCAAACTTCAGAACCGAGTCCAACTGGCCTCGAGTCTAAATTTAGCACACAGGTTAGAAACAGCTGCTATTCATTTAAGTTATTTAAATCAAGAACATTTTCTCTTTGCTAGTTTCAAAAATAAATCATAAATAAATTCCTATCTAATATAATAAAAGTCTGCAACACGTATTATAATAATTTAATCGTTTGATCATGTTTAACATGACACTAACTAACTAATCAAATCATCATAACTCAAAATGTGTATTTCTATTAAAAATTATTATGCATGAAACGTCATAGAAAAACATCTCTTACTTCATGTCGAATGTGTCATAAAAACCAACAGGTATTCTCCATCCAATTCACACTGTTAATTAATACGAATGCCCCCACGCTTACTATACCATCGTTCACCATCATGAGCATGGAACGCCATGTTCATGTGAAACGCTAGCTTTACCATTATTGTCAGTCAGTCATCCGTCATTAATGTTGGCTACTGTCAATCGGAAGTTAAAAATAAAAACGCACGCCATTAAAACTACAACTAGCTATGTAGAATCCAGAAACATGGCACTCGTATTATCTGCAAAAGGCTGCATAGCTGCTGAGCTAGTTTTGCATGCAAATCGGGTTTATTTGTGAACAAAACTCTGTTCGTTTTGCCTACGCAGTACACGGCATGGCAGAGGTAATCATCCAACAACACTGCCAACAGTTACATGTGCATTAACAATTTCATTCAGCAATATTGTTGGTTGCATGCATGCGGGTTGAGCGACTTGAGAGATTATATCGCCAGCGGCAGTGGCCGGTCAGGCCGGTGTTGATGTTGAAGGTTTTGTTTGGCTGGAGACAACATTGACTTTGACATGTTCTCTTCAGTGTGCGGTGTGGATATTTTTGTGTGATGTAACAATTTTGGAGTTCATTCAAGGTGACAAGCACACGTCAGTAGTGTGACAAGGTGAGTGCAAACGTGTTTTGATAAATCAGGTGGAATGCAATGATGACGCATTGAAAGTTGTTAGAAGCTGGAAAATTCAAATACTTAGTTACGAGGAGATTTAGTGTAGTTTTGCGTGACGAAAGAAATAAAAAAATCCTACGATATAATTTCTCTAATTTTTATGTTTAAGCAGTTCTTTTTGGAAAAAAATGTAAGCAGCAGAGAACAAAAATTTCGTCAGTCAAACTCAATTTTTTTGCAAAAAACTTTATTTTTTTTTTGTGCAAAGAAATAAAATTAAGAAATACATTTAAATTGCTTTCGTTGAGGATAACTAGATCATGTCATAGCAATTGAACTTTCATTTGCATGAACACATCTTTATTCAAACCCACATCCTTTTATGTATTTTTAAATGTTCAAAATGTCTCTGACGGAATTTACCTCAGGTTCATCCATGGGTGGGTTCTAGGTGAACAAAAATAAGGGCCAGTTTGTTTTTCATTGCAAAATTTTACCTTTGACAAATAAGGAAAATAATTAAGAAGGCTATGACTTCGAAAAAAGTGAGTCACGCAATTCTGTCTGTCTGTCTGTCCGTTGAACTACAGCCCAAGCGGGTGAAGCGGGTGGTTGAATTTTTTTAAGACCAAAAATAGCGGTAGGTACTTTTTTTTTTGGCTTTTTGGAAAATCATATTTTTCTCGAAAACAGCTTCGACGATTTATTTGAAAAAAATTGATAAATTAAAATAGCTATTAGTTCGTCTAAAATTTCTAAATTTTGAAAATATCTTTTTGAGTTTGAAAATTAAAGATTTCAAAAACGGCTGAGACATAATTTTTAAAGTTTTGTACAAACTACTACAAATACTATCTACAATAATTTTAACAAAAATTAGTTTTATTTTTGAAACTAACGGTACCTTCCCAATACGAATGTTAAAAAATGCGAAAATTCCAAATTTCTCGAAACCGGATCTACAATTTTTAAATCAAAAACAATTCTAGACTTAAAAAATATGCGATGGCACAAAGAAGCAAGTACGTGCGACCCATTTGTGCTTTTTATTTTAAACTTTTTCTTTATACCGCGCCCCATCCTTCAACATAATTTCAACCCTGTGTTAATAATATAAACGTATACACCATTTACCAATTACTATGTGCTTGTACATGCATTTTAGAGAGTGAAATTTTGTTCGAAAATGCAAAGCCAAAAATTGTCTAGGCTATAGCATATAACATCGCATTAGTAACAAAAATCCACTATTATCAGATACATCGCGTTGCATGGTCTGCTGCTGCAATACATTGCAGCACAATAATATTTCGCATTTTCCACCAAAAGCGGTAGATTGGCCTTTAGGCCAACACCGCTATTACTGATAACAATTTCCACAATCGGATTCGTATGTGTACAAAAGTCCGAATGAGAGGATTTGCATATATTCATTCGTTTGTTGCGTTTTGAATATTATTTCACAGTTAAAATGTATATATGTATATTGTATGTACATAAAACGGGTTGGTTGTTGCGTTGTATTGTTAGGAGTTGGAAAATCTTTTATTAAATTGATGTTTTTGCTACCTCAAAGCGGTTTAAGTCATGAAGGAGATTAAATATAACCAAATTATTATAGTTTGAATTGGAAATTAATCATTCAATCTTATATTGACAATTTTTGGTAATAACATATAAATGTGTGTATTTGAACGTAAAAGAAATTAAAAAAAAATTGAAATTTAGGACGGGATTAGAATATTGTTTTTAAATTAAATTCAGTATTTTTTTTAAAGTGTACGTATGTATATCGTTCAAGAAACGAATGGAAACAAGACCCGTTTTCTAGATAACTTTGGTAAGGACTTAGCTAATTCCAAGTTCATTTCCAAAATTTCCCACAAAAAAAAAACTCTAAAGAGATTCGCTCAGCAAAATTTATAATTCTTGTGGATAACGACAAAATTCTTAACTGACTGTGACAATATTGTGAAGGACTTTTGGAACTAACATTTCTTAGGATTTATTTTCCAATAGCTGCACCTAACAATGAAAAATTCCCCGACATCAGTACAGTGAAAAACTCCCAAAAGGGAAAAGGGAATGGGCCAAATTAAGTACCCTTTGAGTTATGGAGAAAAATAGGAATTATTAGGTCTAAATGGCTGACGGTAAGCATCTCCAAGGTTTTCGATGGTGATCAAACGACTTATCAGTGGAGGGAAGGTTCCAAACTAACGGCTCCGCCAAATAACCGTTTTTTTTTTTGAAAATGCTATAAAAAAAACTACTGAATATTTTCTCAAATTTCTTTTTTTATTTGAAAGAACAATCCTTCCGGTTAATAAATGGAAAATAATTTCATTCAAATGGCTGCCTCGACTGGCCATGCAGTGTCTAATTATCTATCAAATCAGACATGAGCTAAGTGTTACCATTCACGAAATAAGCACTAGTTGAAAAAAAAAACGTTAGATGGCGGACCCTTTACAAAGTTTAACGTAAATGCAACAGCACCGGTTCAATAAGGCTTGTCACACACTTTTTGCATCTATGATCAATAACAAATGATTGAAGGATTTTGTCATGATGACATCAAGCACCATTCACGTAAACGGAAGGTAATTGAAGTGTCGAAAACTTTTGCCTTCTTCTGTTATGCCATCAGAAGTTAAAAATTTCTATCAAATAAGAAGCATGAAAAAAATTTCCACTTGACTTTTCCAGATTATTTTTGACTCAATTTTTAATTGTTTTTTTTTTTGACAAATTTTGGTAACCACTGGTTTTTTTTTATTTGGAAAAATTAATGGTGAGATAATTTGAATTGTATTAAGTTCAAGAATGTTGATTTAATCTGTATACCTATGTATGTGGTTCTTTTTTATTTTTTAATTTTTACGACAAAATTTTTTATGACAGATTTTTTTCTTTGCCAATTTTATTTTTGATATTTCTCGTGACGTTTTATTTTACTCCTTTTTTTTCAAATGATAAAATAATTAAATTTGTAGGCGGTTCAAAAAATATTTCACTTGGTTGTGATGTACCGATAAATTTGTTTTATGATACCTACCTATACATAATTTGAATATTTTTTTTTTGAATTTTTTCACGATTTTTTTTTATAATCCAAAAATTTTTTCTAAAATTTAATTTTTTTTAACTTGTTTTTGAGTAAATTTATTTTTTGAAAAAAATGTGTTGGTATAGGTAAACCAAATGTTTTTTCCACGAAGTCTTCGATAATATTTTATTAAAATAAATTTTTTCTCAAAATTCCTTGGATCCCGCGCTTGATTGTCGACTGTATACCCTTAACGGAACAACGGAGTTTCAAGACTGAACTAGTGTCCCCAAAAAGTGAGTTAACGATAAAAAAGAATATACAAAATCAAGAAGGTACAAAATTTCTTCAAATTAAAAACCGATATTTAACATAATTGTATTTTTAATAATTGCTTTTACATAATTTCATATCAAATCGAAAATATTTATCTGAAATCCTTTCCAGCTCCCTAATTTTCATTATTGTGTTTTATCAGAAGCAACGTCAAATTAGCAAGAAGAAAAATGTCGGTAGAATTAAATTTTGCATCTGCATACGTTGTTCATGAACTAACAAATAAACCAAGTTTCCCCTTAAAATAAAACACATGATGCTTTCTACCTTCGAAACAATGGCCTCTTTATCCCTAAGCTTCCAGAAGTACCAACGTACATAGGAACACCTAGGTGTGCAACAAAAATATTCATTTATGTTTCTTGCAAAATTTCATTTAATATGTTTCCCACATATACATACATCAAATATTGGCTCCGCAAAGCGGAAAGAAAAAAGCAAAATACGTGAATACCAGATGTTCACAAAAAGTCAAAACCTGGATTTGACCATAACCGATAAAGAGTGTTTTTCCAACCTTTCTCTGATTCCATCAAAGTTATATCATTGAACTTACGAGTTTACATTCCTTTCAAAAATCGCCCTCGTCATTGGTATTACACTCACAATGATTCTTGAATCTATGGAAAGGATGATGGAACCGTCATTAAATTTATGTACGTTCAATTACATGGTCGTTCGTTTCCTTCCTATTTGTAAAATAAGGAGGGAGTGTGTACTGTGTGTGTATACGTTCTTCAAAACAAGCTTCAGCCTCCAGTAAACTGCCAAGAATCATGAGTTGAACTTGTATATGGAGACAGGAGAAAATGCAACGTATCCACAATAGATGAAAATCAGACGGCGAGATGTGTCCGGCTCTTCTTCCTACTTGATGTATATGTATAATACACATTTATGCCCTTCTGGGCCCCCTCTGTATAAAGATGAATCTTCCCAGGAATTAATGTTGATGTTTTTTTTTTTTAGATATTGGAGTCGAGTCGATATGTTTGTTGGACCACAACACAGCAGCAGTGTTGTAGTACATCCGCTCAACCTAATATCACCATCATCAGAAACAGCAGCCAGTGCATCATCAAGTGTGCGAGTTCATTGTGTAGCCACAGCCAGCAGTCAGATCGATGCCATTCTAGTGGCATTGGAGATTAGATTGACGGGCCATATGAAACATATCGACGAGATCTACATATACACGAGGCTTTATCTGGGACAAGATTCATCGAGTATGTTTGGACATTTTTGACATATTTGACCAAAGTTTATGTTGTTGTATGTTGCTGCGGTGAGTGGGCAGAAGAATAATTTCAAACAATGCCAATAACCAACGTAACGAAAAATATTCGTCGGGTTCGATTAGGGTAAAATTAGTTATATAAACTCTTTTGATGGCATAGAACGTATTTTGTTCGATTTAATGCCTAAGCATATTAGAAGATTTTCACTTTCAGTTTAAAAGTCAATGATTGTGTTGGGATCGAGATTATAAAATCTATTGATTTAATTTTTACAACTGTTGATTCCATGTTCAGAATTTTTGCTTTTTTAGGTCATTGCGTGCGAATTTTTACATAGGATCTGATTGAAAACATTTTTTTTTAATTAAGTTAAAATTCTCGAAAATAAAATTGTACATTCGGAGAAGTGGGAGTTTTTTGGCCCCTCTCCCTAAAAACAAAAGAGCTGACGTAAAAACTTAAAATAATTTCCAATTATTTTTCTAATTGCTCGTTCAAATGTAAAAAAAACCTGACGCATTTTATTCCAACAGATGAAAACAGAAGTCTGAAATCTAAAAAATTAAAAATTTACTTTGGATAAATTTAAGGCTTCCCCCAAGCATTACATTTGTAAACAGTAAATTTTTAACAGTAAAAATCGGAGAATTTGCAATTGTCTCATCAGATATTTTAAAATTTTCAAAATACCATACTGTCAATAACCATCAGATTTTTCAAAATCTCACATTTTCAATAGATATTAGACTCATTAAATATTTAACAAAATGAGTTTTTAAAACCTCATATTATCGATACTAGGATAATATGAGTTTTAAAAACATGAAAACGTTTCAAGATAATCGTAAGAAATCACTCAATTTTTCTTTTATTATGTTATGAAATTTAAAATTCTTTATTTTGAATTCTAGAAATAAAGCTTAACATGAGACTTTTGAGTATGTTGCAAATATTTGATTTTGAAAAACTGATGAGTCTCAAATTATCAATGGATGCTAGACTCATTTAAAAAAAATTGGAAAAATATTGATACTAGCATTGACAACATAGGTTTTTAAAATTTTGGAAAACTTAGCCGTAAAACACGACTCATTTTTGTATATCTATCTTATAACATTTTTCAAAATTTTCAGAAAAATATGAAAATTGCATCACCCACATAAAAGGGGGAAAATTGACTCCCCATCTTAAAACATTTGTTTCCTTCTGATAAACGGGTAGTATTTAAAAATATATTAATTCTTTTTATTAAAAAGAATGCAAAATATTTCGCAAAAGTGTATTTCGGGGTATTTCCTAGAATTCGTGATTCATAGTCATATTCTAAGAAATAAATTGTTCTACAGTAAAGTCTGATTTTCAAATTTGACATCACTTTTTTGACGATTTAAAAAAGGCTAACTTTGTTGTAACCTGACTGGTTTTAACTTCAATTTCTTTGTTAGTACTAATTATAGGGACCTCATTTTATACTTTTTTTTAGTAGAAATACTATCCTTTAAAACTACATTTACATTGAATTGATATGTTTTTAGGGTTGCCAGATATTTAATTTCAAATTTCCATTTTTCGAGCAAAATTTCAAAGTCAATTTTTTTTTTTAAATGCGTAATAAACATACAGTTTTTTTATTTTTACCTGATGAACAAAACAATAATTAAAAAAAAACTCATCGATAAGTCTTCCCAAAAACCCATACATTTTACGATACTTGGGAAAATCCAAATCATTTCAAAATGACACCAGATTCGAGTTTGAAAAGATTTGCAGCTTCATTTCATTTTTTAAAAAATCTTTGCAAAATACATTTTTACAAAGGCCATTTTACATTCTTTTTAGGCCACGGGCTGAGATTCCAAGCATTAATAATTAAAACCATTTCATCAATATTTTTTTTTTCAAATTTCAAAAACAGTTTGTCCGCGGAAATGTGTTTTTTTCCTAATAATTTTATTGAATTACAGACTACCGTACTACATTAATAATTCAAAAATAAAATTTTTGTTGAGTTGTCTCCTTTTTTTTAAACTGACGCAAAATCATTTTTTTTCAACTCATTTCAATCAGAAATTCTCTTAAATTATTTTAAAATTATTCCATATTTTTTCTAAAAATTGGGTTGAAATTTCTTAAAAAACATTGTCTCTCTTAAAGTCTCGCCTCAACTATTGTATTTTTTATTAGAGCCGTTACAAACACGATTTCTACATTTTATTTATTTTTTACATGTAGCCAGATTAAAAAATGATGATACACAAAATACGAATCCAAAAAATAAATAAAAAAAATTATAAAAAGCGACAGCGACTATACATACATATGAATTTAATATTGGATATGCAAGAATAAAAATATAAGATAAACAAAATATTATTTGTTTTTGTGCAGAACTGTTTGACGTTGTCATTTTATTTCATTTCATTTTATATCGTATAAAATAAAATGTAAATAACTACCTGCATGCTATATAAACGAGACAGATGTGGGAGATTTCAACCAATATCAAAGGTAATCACGTGGACAGAGAGAAAAAGTGCATATTTGCACGTTTCATTTGTAGACGTATTGCAATTTGTGCGACAGTCGAATAAAAAAAAAAATATTTTTGAACTTTCTGCGACGTGTCCTTTTCTTAGTGACCCAGATGCATTGGAAAGTGGGCACATCAGATGAAAAGTAGATATTTTTAAGGCCTTGACATAATCACAGTACGAGTATTTGGGTTACTTTATTTGGGTCAGATAGAAACAACTTGATTTAAAAAATAATATTGAACATTTAAATATGGTGAAGAAGAAATTATGAAAAAAGAGAATGGCATTGTGTATTTAAAAAAAATTAAAAGTAATATTGTTACAATTTCCGTTGTAGCTTATTTTACTATTTTTTTCTCAGCTTCTTTCTAATCGTCACTGTGTAGTGTATCTTCAATAGCAAGCATCATATCTTTGTTTAAATTTCTTACTGATTCGATGGAAAGTCTTCGTAATGAGAATTTGATAAAATTATTATCAGTTGGCCATCAAGATAATAATTTCAAGTGTCTGTTTTATTTACCTTGTACTATTTATTTTTTGTTTATACATGTCGCAAATTAAAAAAAATATTTGCATATCTATATTTTTTAAAACAACATTTTCTTCAAATATATCTTTTACCCATATACTAATATTTGCATAGCCTAAAAGTCATTAATATAAATCAGATTATCATGAAGATCAAGAACAGACTATATCACCATCATCACAAGTTCTTGCAGCGCATTTATTTACATTCGTGAATTCAAAATTATATAAAGGTTGGTACTTAAATAAATAAATGATACTAACGACTAAGTTCATTGGCAGCTTGGTTAACATTAAACCACTTCATTGATTAAATCTGAATTTTGTTAACATCCACACACCTGACACCAAACCGATTTCTTTAATGAAGAAGAACTGTTGATATGATCTTCGGACAAAATTATGTTCTGAAAAGCAAAATAATGTAAAGATAGTAGATGCATTTATTTTTAGAAAACTGAAGATTCAAAGTCGTGTAAAAATAGTTTTATAAGGATTCACATCGTTTGTATGTATAAGTATGTTTCTAGTACTAATGTTGGATACACAATAATATTTATGTAAATAGTCACAGTTTAGAGCTGTAATAGATGGTAAACTTCATTTTGTAGACTTACTGTCAATTTAGAAAATGTTTAATAGCTCTTGTTTGTTGTTTCATTGTTTAAATAAACAACTCGTTATAAAAATTTTTTTTTGCAGAAACCTGAAACACATTCCAATATAATATTACTTCAGTCAAAATAATTGGAGCAATTTTGGTATAATGAAAGAACTTAAATTTCAATTTTCGACCCTTGGAGGAGGCTGAATTTTAGGATGCCACGCCGACTTTTTATATATTTTTTTCTCGGAAATGACTTTGCAATTTTACTTTGCAATAAAAAGTTAGTAAAATCCGCATACTGCTACGTCCAATTTTCTTATATCTTTGTTTCAAGGAAACGATTCCAATGATTTGGATGACATTTTCAAAATGTGCCCTTAAAGAGTATCAGACTTCCACTTCCACTACCACACCCAATTTTTCTCAGAAATGGGTTTTAGATTTAAATGAAATGTTCAGAACTCGTTTTAGTCAACAATTGTAAAAAATATTTTTACTAAGATACAGCCACTGCTTCTTTTCTTTTATGTGACAGTGAACCCTGTTCATTCAATTTAAATAGTTTCGAAAATTTGGTGTTGGTTCGATCCGGTTTCGAGAAATCAAATTATAAAAAAGTTGTCTTAGAATTCAAATTAAATATTGCAGCTGCTTACTAAAACCAAGAATATAAGAAAAGCACATAATTTCTTTTTTCATTTGGTTAAGGCCGTGTCCAAGAAAAAAATATAAAAAATAAGGGAGGTCCGAATAAGGACTGGTAAACTAAAAAATTGTTTTTTATTTTAAGAGACAGCAGTATAGTTCTGTGACAACAAAAATTGTTTTTTGTTTACGTGTATTTACGTCGATTCTTTGCAATCAGTCCGATTATTAGGGATGTCCGTTAAGAGAAATTGCACTGTTGTTTATTTTCTTTTCTTTCAAAAATTCACCATTTAACTGTTGTTTTTTATTAAGTTAGTTAGTATTTCTTTACCAAAGTTTGTATGCCAGTACCTACACTCGTTGTATTTATTGCCTACGAAACACGTTAAACGTCTGATGTTACTAGAAATTGATTATCAACTTACCAGGTTTTCGGGAAATCAATATCTGAAAAATAATAAATAAATATTAAGTTAGAACATTTATATTTAAATTAAAATATTATAAAAAATAATATAAAAAAAAACTTAAAAAAAAATATAAAGAGAAGCACTTGGTACCATTTTTTTTAACTGAGCATCTTTCAACACTTATATCTTTTTCCAATTTTTTGTCGGTTTTCTTCAAAATCGGGAAAAGTTGATATTTCTTGATAAAAAAATGTTAGTTAAAAGTATTTAGGAGACTCAAAGCTACCCTTATTTTAAACGCTTAACCTTATTTTTCTGATTTAAAAATGTTTGTCCAATCTTGGTGGTGATTGAAGTTTAACAAAAAAGCCAAAATAAAGCAAAAAAAAAAAAAAAAAACTAAACAAAAGGTCATAACGGATAAGAAGGTAAAAAACTAGAACAAATAAATTTAAACTTTAATTCCAATATTTCTCCTTTCCCAATTAAACATTTAAACACCTAGAACTAGTAGTGAAAAAAAGTTGTTTAAATATTATGCTTTATGCAAACAACAACAAGTTAAGCATACACGATTATTTAAAATACCTTTGTTTATACGAAACACTCGGATAATAATCCACTCAAACATCAATTTATTCATCACAAAGGACTTTGTAACTGCTTAGAAAAAAAAAAACATTGAACTTGTGTCATTCTTCTTCCAATTCCCAACTTGGTTAAGCGTAACGATTACAAGTAATAGATAACCCATTCTCCTACAGAAAGCAGCTCACTAAAAACTACATATTACCAGAAGCTAACTATCATCTTCTGCACTATCAAAAACTAATGCCAGCAGCACCCGATGCTGCTATAAATACAGCCGCCACGAAACGCCCGCCATTGCCCCACGTCGCCATCTATGCCAGCCAACTCGCAGTCAACTGCATAGTCATTCACCCATGATGCATCTCAACATCGAATAACAAGCAAAGATCGAGTACTTCCGTTTGTTTTATAAGTGACTTACTCATCGATGTTAACCCACCATCAGTTTGGGGAAAATTTTAATTTTTTTTTATACCTACATACATATACCAAACAAAACTCCAACAAAAAAGTGAATTTCACCGATATAAATAGTTTTGAGTTCATTGGCAGATCACATGAATTTTTTCTTTTCAAAAATAACTTCCCAAAAAAACATACATGTATGTAAATCGGTGAAACAGGCAGTTGTTTTTCGGTTTTTGATGTTTAGAAATATTAATTTTTGAAAAAATCAGTTTAAAACAACAGCTTTCGAATTATAGGGAACAATTTCTTAAACAGCGATTTCGAGTTATGAATTCTTAAAAAAATATGGAACTCGAGCTTTTGAGGAAAATAAAATATTTTACTTTGTGGGTCTAGCAATTTTATCTGTTCAGGTATAAGATCCAAGACTAATTCGTACTTACATATTTGCTTAAGTAGGTAAGCATTAAAATGAATTGTAAAAAATACAAAAATTTCATAAAAAAAACTAAAATTCATTATTTAAAAATCGGTAAGCTAGATGAATCACAATGCTTTGTTACGTCCAAATGAAAAAAAAAATATACTCCAATTTGTAAGATTCATGAATAGTTTTGGTCTCCAAGTTGACGCAACTTCAAAATTAAAAAAAAAAAGTTTTCAAATTATAAAATAAATAAATTTATTACATTTTGTCACGCACCTTTGCAGTTAAGGAAGATTACAAAGATGGCCAAATTTTTTTTGGATAATTGTTCGAAATTTTTCTTTTGACCAAATTTTTTGCTCGGCACTTTTTTTGACAGCGTTTTTAGATGACAATTTTGTAATGAAATTTTTTTTTGATAAATTTTTTCTATTTTGGCAATTTTTTTCGAAAACAATTGAAAGTAATTTTCATATTTGTTTACAAATATACGCTTACAAATTAGTTTCAACACAACCTCAACCCAATCCCACAACCTTAAGTGGGATTAAAAGTTTTGAAAACCTGCAACTAGGGTGTATTAACAAAAGGCAAATTAGAAAAATTTACAGGCGCAGGCGTCGCACTTGGCATTGTCAAAAAAATAAATCTATGGAATAGAATAAAAAAGAATAGCAAACAAGCAGAAAACGCCCATATTTATAAGAACTGTTATTTCGAAAAAAATCAGTCGAACAGAGACAAACAAAAAAATCAGCGTGAAAACTATCATTTTTAAAATTTTTAACTGACTGGTGAAATTCACTATCAAACATTTACATACATTATAACTACCTACCTTATGTGTTGTAAAAATGTTAACCCTATACATTCGGCGACGTCGTCATCGTCGCGCCAGTTAAAATGCACGTCCTAAGACAAGAATATTCCAAGAGTCAACTCCACTCAATTTTCACATAATGAATGAAAATAAGGAACAAAATTTGCATATTTATCGCATTCCATAAGAATGGGCTATTTTCGACCTCCCCATCCTCACATTAACGTCCTCCACCCGATTTCTCTACATTGACGTGAGACTTCGGCGACAAAGATAGTTTTTTTTTTTTTTTTTGACGAAGAAACCTTCCTCCACATATCCACATATATTTAGTATCATGTGGTTCAATGAAGCAGCTGTAATTGATGTGCGGCACGATGGTGGCGTGTCGCATCAGTGGTTGGTCGTCGGTTTCGGTCGGAACTATCATACGTTCGACATACAACATACATGTAGCATAGAAGCCTCAGTTTGAAAACCGGGAAGCCAAAACTGTCAACATGGAAGCCTCCACCACACAAATGATGGATGGCCAAGTCCTTGATGGATCAATATGCGTTTTAAATTGCGAATTTGAAGGAAATCGAATTTATGCTTCTTGTGCGTATCTATCTATACACAGCTCCACTGAACAGCGCCAGCGTCGAACATGTACAAGATACCAGAAGAAGAACTATTTCTGATGATGGACGCCTTGAGAGTAGCTGCTACTCGTTGGTTCGTTCGTTCGTTTAGGTATCCAATCCATCCATCCATTTAGTTGGTAGCCGTTCTACCGCACACACAATGGCTCATAATTCAGCTCAGGTGGAAATGGTTTGGTCTTTAATAACACTTTATTGTGGCACGGAAAACACTTTGACGGGTAAGCCCCCTTTTCTTCTCTTGGCTATACCTACTATATGGAAGAACAAAGTCAGTTTGTGTAAACCGGATTCAGAATATACCATGAATTTCAATTGTGTGCATCAGTTGTTTGGACGGACACAGCGAGCAGAATTATACTGACAGAGGAGCAAGTACTTGCTTGTTTTTGGCCGAAGCCAAGTCCGTTCTTCGACAAACATCTATACAGCAATATGGTATTCCTTTGCGGTGGTTATTTATGGCTTATTGGTATGGAAGTGGCCAAGAAAGTGATATTGCCTTGAAGAATGCGAATTTAGTTCGTGGCTTGTCTCAAGGTTATCGATTCACTGACTGGCAGGAGCAGGGGGAAGCTTGCACATGCACATGTTTTGCGTTTCATATACGTATGCACCTGTTAGAGTGATGATCGCACAGCTAGAATAAATTTGCTTGGTCCAATATTTTCTCAGGATACCTTCATATTATTTTATCATACAAATTGGAAGAAAAATTGAAAGTGTTGACATCCTTTTGTGAAAGAATGAAGATGATGATGCTAATTGGTGTTGGCTTGGTGCAAACAAGCAATTTCCCTTTTTTCTCTCTCTAATTGGGTGTGTTAACATTTAAGCTAAAAGCTTCTTTGGAGAGAGAGACCTTGAAGCTGATGGGGAGCCAGATTTAATGACTCTTTTTTATGGTTTATGCAGTGTTTGCCATTAAAGTTATTTTATGGTGATGATGACCCTATTGTCGTAGTGTTGAAGTTGAAAGGTGACTTACATCAAGATAATATGCTTTTGATTTTATTTGTTAGGATAGATAGTAAAGTCTCGTCATTTAGTAATAATATCAGGGAAGTTTTGGAGGAGAAGGAATTGGCATTTACACATGTTTTGTGTTGTTTTCTTTAACATGAAAAACGTACCGGTATTGTTGTTTTGTCTTCGTCTACGCCTATTTTTCCTTAGTTTAGGAGAGTCTTAAATTTTGAAATGAAACTTTTTATTTTCAATATTATCAAGATGAAAAACCAGCCTGACATTGACTAAAATGTTCAACAATTCGTGCTTTATTGACATAAAATTGTTATTGGAACAAAAAAGTATATACCAACACTTTCTTCCGATAAAAGTTTTGAGATTATAAACTCATCACAGAAACTAAAAAACACAAGTTAAGAATACATAAAAAAGGAAAAACATGACCAAAAAAAAGTTTGAACTCAAACTGATGAATGTTAAAAATATGAGTTTTTGAAAAAAAATATGAAATTAAACTTTTTTCCCGTTCTCGATCATCCTAATGTGACTCCGATTATGTAGATTCTTGAGCTCGATTTTTTACTAGTCCAAAACACCATTTAACTGAGCTAGTTTTTCAAAATCGTGACATTGGTTATAAAACAAGTTTTGAATATTTCAATCAATTTTACATCAAAAAGTGAAACTCGGAAATTTTTAGAAAATAAGTTTTTAATACTTTTTTTGATAACAAATTTCAAAAAAATTTATCCTATCGTTTTTAAACTATTGATTTCAAAAAAAAAATGTTTTTTCATTTCGGATCGGCAAATTAAAAACACGGCAGATGCCGCCAGTAACGATTTTTTTGAAAAAAAAGAAAGAAAAAATCATTAAAATTGTTGGCTTAGTTTTCGTATAGGTTTTATATTTAAGTGTGTATGGTAGGTACCTACCAATTTACAATTCTTTTTAGAGCTAAAACAAATCAATTTCGAATGACCACCAGATCACCATTTCAGATAATTTTGTATTGAAAGTTTCGTTTTTTTTTCTTTTTATTGTTTTGATAAACTCTTAAATTTTAAAAAATGAGTCATAAGAGAATCCAGTTTTAAATCTTTGACTTTAAATTGATAAGAATACTGAATATTGACAACATGGATAGTATTTGGCAACGTAAAATTTTGGAAAAAATAATATTGAGTTTTCTTTAAAAAATAATTTTTTTTTAAATCCGTAATATATTTTTTTGAAAATTTTATAAATAGATATCTACAGTATTATTTAAATTATATAGGAGCTCTTCGATAAAATTTAGATCGCCATTCGTCAAACCTTTCATTTAAAATCGAAAACAAAAAATCCCGTTATATAGGAACTACCTACCTACCGATAATAACAGTTTTTGAAACATATTTTGTAAATATTAATTTAAATTGTTACAAAAACCAACAGAAAATATATTTCATCAAAATCACTAGAGCCGGTTTTGAGATAAATTTTTTTTTTGTCTTCCAACTTCCCATTATGACATAGAACATTCCTTTCCCTATCATTTACTATTAATGACGTTCAAAACAATAATTCTTTGAAGTTAATCATTGATGGTATTCCATTGATTTCTTTGAGGAACCTTTTATTGATTTCATTGCATTGCATCCATTTATATTGAAACAATCAATCAACCGGTATGGGTATTGCTATATGGATGTCAAAGACCGGCAAAAAAAAAAAAAATGACAACAAAATTGTTTGGCAGGAATCATTTTGTTATTTTTCTTATTGCATGTCATCCACTCTGTCCAGGCAATAAGTCGGTTGCCATTGACTAAGTCAAAATAGAATGTGCTGATTCTCGGAAGCATTTCTGCCGGACAAAGAGGAAATTCAATAAAATAAATGTCCACACGGCACGAAGATGCATCACATTCTTTCATATTTAGAGAAAACTTATATCAAGAAGTGTCTCCTGTAACTTATATAAGGATAAAATAGGTATATGTGGTGACAAGGGCATCAGACACATGGAATGTACAAAGTATCACCAACTAGATTTTGATGCCACCCAAGCTAAGAATGACTTTTTTTCTTCTATTTTGGTTTATATAGAAGTGCTTTGGACCGCAATAAAACCATCTGGTGAGGTGAGTCTCCTTTAACTGGAATATCAGTGTTGAATATTGGATTTGTACTTTCATTGTTTTTCAAGTCAATTTTTTGTGGAATTACATTGCTTAAGGGAAATTCTTTTACAGTTTCGTCATTGATTTGTGATAATTTTAAAGATTTTAACACAATTATGGACCATAATATTTTTTGATCTTCTTAGAAGAATGGGGCAAAAAAACTGATGGAAATAACACAAAAGGTTAACATTTCTCAAGAAGCGTCAATTATTCAGTTTTTAAGAATCATTTTGAACATTTCAAAAAAAAAAATTGTAGAAAAGTTGTATTTTTTGTTAAAGGAATTATCTTGTTTGGTTAGAAGCAAGTCTATCCACAGTTGCAGTTTTTTTTTCTAAAATTGTACAATTTTAAAATGAAAATAAAAAAAAATTTTACTGGTCAGGAGCTTGAGAGTTCTTATTGTTCAACGGTTTATTTAAAACAAACTACATAAAAAACAGTTACTTTTTAAGTTTGCATCGTTAACGAAAAAATTGTGAATTTTCGATTTATTATAGTTTCCTGGTAGATCCCAGATCATGGAAATCCAATTTTCAATCATTTTATCTAGCAACTTGTTTCGGGATGGAGTATGGTGTAACCAGGTGATGACACCCTCCCTTTCAGTTGTTTCTTTTTGTCTGGGACTTTATTATGTAGAAGTCAAAGCAATTTTGTCTGGTAATAACAAAGTGGACATTTTTTTTTATCTGCAAGAATATAAATTGGTCAAAAAAGAAATTGTCTAAGAGGTTTTGCCGAAAAAAATGTTCGTAAGTTGAAAGTTGAAAAAAAAATTCCCAAAAAACGTCAAAATAAATTTGCCAAAAAAGTTTAATTGAGAAAAAAGTGACAACAAAAAAGTCAGTTTCGGAAAAATCAAGCGGACGTACCGGAGATTCATTTATAATAATGCAAGATTATATATATGTCTTTTCTATCGTTAACTCAATTTTCGCGGACAATGCTTCCTTCTCGCAAATATGTTGCATCGCTTTGACGAAAAGTATTTTGTCGTTCATGTTCATGGAATTTTCAAACAGAAGTGTATTTTATTACTTTAAAATAAAATTCATGGTGTTGCCAAAATAAAAAAAAAAAAAAGTTAAAAACAAAATGATTTTCGTCCATATAAAATTTTGGTCCTAAAAATAAATTTGGTCAGAAAAAAAAGCCCCCAAAAAAAATTGAGAGAAAACAAATTGTTAAAAAAATTATTAAAAAAAAATACGAAGTTCAAATTGGTCAAAAATCGTTTTGTCAAAAAAAAATTATTGAAGAACAGTTTTTTTTCAAAAATCGAATTTTCGAAGAAAAGCCAGAAAAAAATTCTATGTTAAAAAAATGTCGGATCTTTATTCATTTTCAAAATTAAATAAGACCACGATTTGTCACCCTACAAAATTAAAATCATTTCACTCTGTGTTACACCCACTACCTAATATCTATTTATTTTCTAATAAAAGGTTAACGTGTTTGAATTCACAAGAGTAAAATAATTTGTCAATTATCTTTGAGATTGGTGTTTAACATTCCTCTTGTCCCCTTGTTAATTTAAAATTATTAGTATGTACATAATACTTATGTACTATGTACCTAAAATATTATTTAAAAAAAAATTGGCTTCCCATATTTTCGTCACACGCACTTCCCTTACAAATTTGGAATTTATTTAATTTTAATAACGTTTACCTCTGCATACAAAATATATTAAAATGAAAATTACGTCTGATGTCCGATTAAATTCTAGATTCTAGATTCAGTCGGGGGAAATGATCCATTATAAGTATTAACGGGACAGTAGAGATTCTCATAAATTTAGTTTCTCGCGATAGATATATCAAAATAATTAGATATTTTGATGAATCTCACGACCTTTCTAATCTTCATGTGAACTGGGCAACAATTTTTTTTTGCAGTGAAAGAGTAGGTCTGCAAAATTTTAAAAATTAATTTTTTTTTGTTGTTTTGCTTCTCATCTTGAAACCGAGATGTCGTTAAATCACGTTATACGACATACTTAATTTTCTACTTGCAATTTATTAGTATTTAATATGAGAAAGCTATATATTAGGACGTATTAACTTTTCATCATAAATTTAAAGCAAAAGGAAATAGAAGTGAGCCCTAATGATTTGGAAGTGGTGAAACCGTTATTCTAAACTAAGTAAAACTAATTTTTTTTGTTTTGAATTATATTTATATTTCTTTCTCAACGAATTATGATCTGCTTTTGATGACAATGTTCGTTTGGAGCTTTCAAACTAATTTTTGTTAACCTATACAAAATGTATAACATTTTACTTATGTCATGTATCAGTATGTATAACACATAGGCAATATAAACATTTTTAAAAATCACAAATTTCAACTTCTTATGAGCTAAAATTGACCCCGAATTCCATATACGCATATCTTCGTAATTCATACAGGTTGAGAAACCAAAATCAAAAAAAATTCTGACCCCATTATATTGCAGGTGTGTAGTTGCCCCAAAATTGGAGATATTTTTGTTTTGTTTTTAAATTATAAACACATGATATGAATCAATCCAAACAAATTAATTCTAATACCCATATAAGCAATCAATCTACTTTTTTATTGCCACCGCCTTCTTCGTCTTCCTCAATTTTTGCCAGTTCATTAAAATCATCCAGAAAAAAAATCAAACATGAACATAACATAAACGGACCGTTACTCAGTTAATATGCAAATAGCAGATACCTGGTAATACTCGTAGTATTTTTGTTTGATAGCAATCTCTACGTTCTACAATTAATTGACCTTATCTTAAATATTGTCGTTTATTTTTTTGGGAGTTGTCGTTTTTTTTAAGGTGGACAAAATTAACACTAATTATTAAGTGTTTAATTGGGCAGCAAAATGATTGTTAAGGGTGACCAACAGTGCTAAATTATTCAGTAAACATAATTGTGTGAATTTATTCTTGCGATATAAATGAGCATCCATCGGCTAAACATAATCTATGTACATACGTAAAACATTAACGGCTCTTACATTACTCATCGAATAAAATTATTTGTATGGTTTTAATTAAGCTTGAGAGAATTTATTAAAAAATTTCCTTTTCCTAATTTTTTTTTCCACCATATGGTCACATTATTTTATTTTGAAACAAAAAATGTCACCGCAAAAAATACAAAAAAATATAAATTTGCATAACTAAGTTAATTCAGTCGACACAGTTATGATAATGAGTTTTCCTTCTAAGTAAAATATAAGTATTATGATGTATTTTTTTATAAAAAAAAAAACATATTGTTTTTTTCGTTGAGGTAAAATTCCTTTTACATCAAATGAAGGGTAATAAAATTTTATTTATTTTAAAAACAAATTTTTATATTATTTTTTTTTTGGAAGAAATAGGTCAAATCAGAATGCAGATGGGAAAGAGATTGTGAGTCAAAAATTTTTTAAAGGCGGCAAATTTTTGAATTGTTATTGTTATTTTTTTTTAAATTGTATTATTTCTTATTTTTTGTTTTTTTCTGAGTAAATATGAATTTGAGTCATCTTTGTTTGAGGAAATGTAAACAAGGAGGGGTCAATAAACCATCAACGGGAATGAATTTGTCTTATTGTGAATTAAAATTTATTGGTCGAGTTAGGTTAGGAGATAACGGTGACTAATTTATTAATATAAATAGAAAGTGGCGTGGTGATATTTATTAAGGTGCTAAGAATAAGTTTATCTTGGAATGGCCTAAATTTAGTTTTAAATTGGCGTTGAAAATGGTCTTGTTTGGGATGGAAAAAAATTGTATTTTGGGCATATTTTAATTACAGCATTGGCATATGAACAAAGTGCTCCCAAACTAAGCCGAAAATCAGAGATCAAACATATGATGTTACACACTTGTGAAATTCACCCTTGGGCTGTCACTTTGAATTTTAGGTTTTATTAAATATCACGATTACTATTAGTTCCACAAAAAAGTGTTTAAGGTAAATTTAAGAAAATTAAATTCGAATTTTTCATTTTGAGATAATTTTTTTGAAAAGAAGTTAGAAGCAAAAAAAATTGAAAAAAAAAGAAAAAAAGGAAATTAAATTTTATAAATTTTATATTTGATAATTTTATTTGGCGAGGTTAACAGAAACCCGCAGATATTTAATAAAAACTGAACTATTGTTGTCAAAAGGTGAATTTTACAAGTGCGACAAATTAGTTTTATGATTTTCTTCTATACGAGAAGAAAAATTGGGACTACCACAAGCTCCTGGGTCTGATAATACATCAGTGCTGTGGATTACAGTTACAAAATTGCCAGACGTATAGTTTGAAGTTTCTATTCGTGGAATGATAGATACAGAGGTTTGTGAATTTGATTTTTGTTGATATAGTAATAAAGGGACATGGTATGTAGTATCTATTCTCTGTTCAGCTGTTCCATCATGTCCATTTAGGACCTCTATTTTTTTACTTTAACCCAATAATCGACCTTAAGAGCAAGCTTTGTGAAAAAAGTAAAATCATCTAAATGTGTTTACATGGTTCATTATCCTTAACAAATATAGAACTATTTTTACAAGAGCATACATACCATGTGACTACATAACAACTTGTTTATGAAGAAACTGAGTGAAGAAATAACTAAAATCAAGAATTAAATAATGCCTTTTGGCAGCCACAACTCAGCTACCATAATTTAATAACTTTACTATGATGAGCTCAAAAGGGATACAAGATACAACAGAAGATGTAGGTTTGCTTGAAGTTGTTCAGTCGTACTCCTAAATATAGCGTACGAACTTGATTATAAGATATAATGTGAGTTAATAAGGAGGCAAGGCGGTTATCCGTCATTGTAATGTCTTTTTTATTTTATTTGAGCTGAATGCAAACCTATAAGAAAGTAAAGGTACTCATTACAGAGTAAAGCAATATAGTAATCAAATTAGGACTCTACAAAAATATAAGAGTAACTTCAGTTGAATTTGGTTAAATATGCTAATTTCTCACACAAAAAATATAATCAAAAAAAAATCATAATATGTTAATCTGTCAATTTATTTTTATTTTACCATCGCAAAATGTTTTACGTTGTTGTTGTTGTTCTTCTTCTTCTTCTTATTATTTTTAGAAGTTTGAAAAAAAAATGTTTTCAACATTTCCCAAAAGCTATTGGCAAAAACATTTTGATAATTTTTTCGATAATTTTTTTTTTCATAGAAATGAAAGTTGTAGAATTTAAACGGAGGGATTTGGTGATTTGAAATATTGTGATTTGGGATTTTGTGATTCGGGATTTTGTGATTCGGGATTTTGTGATTTTTGATTTTGGGATTTGGGATTTCGTACACAACCCCTTTCAGAAAGCAAAAATTTATCCCACTCCAATTTTTTTGTACGAAAAACAAATTTAAAGAAAATCTAAATTTTTGCGTTTTACTAGGTATTAATGAGAACCAAGTGGCAACGGACTCCAAAAGAACTGAAAACCTCAAGAATGTACGTCTGGCCGAACGCCAAATCGTAATTTACCCATTACTGTTAACAATTCTAAATTTCGGCTATAACTAAACAAAAAAAAAAAAACAACCAGCAAATCTCCAAATCTTACCCATTCACTTATTCACTTCTTAATCATCAAAAATTAAAGCTATACTAATTTGAATACAAAATGTTACCCCAGATTGCGAAAGGGCTATAAATTCCCATCTATCTCACGTATGTAGGTAGCTAGGAATGTATACTTAGAAAACGAAAACGAAACTTTTGCAACCTAACAATATACAAATGGGCACATTATCTACATGAGGTCGTCGCACATGCAAAACAACATAAACAACAACAACAAAATAAAACTACCTTCAAACACCTTGAGAATATACAAAATATAAAGAATTTGGCAATATAAATGATAGAATCTATTAACTTTCTAATAATGAGATCTAAGAAAAAATATTTTACTATTTTTGATTTGATAGGTGTGACTGCAATATCGTTGTCTTTAAATTTGGGTCAATAAAAATTGGAGATTTTATTTCTACCACGGAATTTTGTTTAATTCAAATTTTGATCTTTAAAACATCGATTGAGAAGGATTAAAAAATAACACATCGAGACTACAAAATTGAGACATTCATTGTCACGAGCCCTGATAACCGCGAAAGCCACAACAAAACGTTATTAATTATTCGAAACGCGTATTGCTATAGACGTTCTTTCAACCGTCAACCACCTGTATATAATAATTATGGATATTTTGTTTTCTTATAGGCAAGTACATTCGACCTACAGAAGATAAAGAACGTTAAATTTGGTAGGCATGTAAGGTGGAGATTTATTAAAATCAAAACAATAATCATTTGCATTTATCGATTTTTGCAAGGGGACAAAAAAAAAAAAAATAGTAGGACGAGAGTGACGAAAATTATACCATAAGTAGTTGTCAGAGAAGCTCTTCTATTTACTTACTGCCAGACTGCATGAATGTGTCGCATGTTATTGCTGTTAATTTTTCAATAAGAATTGTATTTCAGATTCAACGTTTATCATTTATTTCCCCTATGTTAAAAAAAAACATGGAATAAATTTATTTTTAACTCAATAGAAACAGAAAGTAACTGCCCGTAGGGCGGACGACTGTCATGCCCGAGATCTGGGTTTATTCCCAGTCTCTTCCATACAAGAACAACTTCAAAATTTAGTACTAATTTATACTTTTTTCTATTTTTTTTTTTTTTTGAAATTTTGACAAACTCTTACTTTGAATCAGTCCATAATAATTGGTGTTGGAGTTTTGAAATGTTTGCATTGTTTTCAGCATTTGGCTAAAAATTACAGTTTTGAAGTTTAACCAAGTCAAATTTGTACGTGAATTTTAAAGTGACACTTGTAATATTTCTGCAGTTTCTAAAAAGGTGTTAATATTTCCGTAAATTGAAAGTTATAAGCATTGGAGCACAATTGCACATGGTTTTTGAAGCAAATATAAATATTTCAAATGGCTTAGTTAAATTAGAATTTGAATAAATTTTTATTTTGGAAAAATCTGTAATTTGAATAGGAGTTATTCGTATCTCTCAATTTGTTTTATTTCAAAAAGACAAATTTTCAAATACTCAAAACAATGTTTTCAAAAAAATTATGGCGTACGTTATTTTGTTTTGATGCAATGAACTAGAAAACAAAAACCAAAATTAAAGCTACCAGCCATACAATATTTTTGAGAATTATAATTTTCAGAAACGGCTCATCGATAGATTTTTGTGAAAAATAAATCAGTAATTCTTATTAGACTTTGGTTTTTTTTTATGAATTTCCAAAAAAGGGTAGTGCCAAAGTCCTGACATTATTTTTCTGATTTGCAAATGGTTCATCTGGTTGTCAT
The DNA here is from genome assembly GCA_958431115.1 of Syrphus vitripennis. Classification (NCBI taxonomy): domain Eukaryota; kingdom Metazoa; phylum Arthropoda; class Insecta; order Diptera; family Syrphidae; genus Syrphus; species Syrphus vitripennis. The sequence goes on from OY288108.1 coordinate 42,125,368, forward strand.
ACAATTTCTTAAACCAAAATTGTTATAAAAAGGTTTCAGTACCAAAAAAATATTCAAAATTATTTAATTTTTGGAATTAAAAAAACAAATATCTTCATTCATATATTTGAAAACTCTGGGATAACGTTTTTTAACTTTATCTTAAATATTTTAGATACAAATATCCCTAAGGCTAATTGGCTAATTATCTCTAATGTAAAAAAGCATTAAAATAATCCTTGAATTTTTGAAAACGACTTCAACAATTTTGATATAATTTTTTGTGTTTCATAGTATTAGAGCGGCCTAAATTTTAAAATTCAATAATGACCCTAAATGAGAAGAGTTTTGAATTTATGTAGGTATATTTGCCAAAAATAATTTTTTTATTCAAAAAGGAAAGAAAAAAACCTTCTATAGAAAATGTTGTACAAGAACTTGTTGAATTGCTAAAAGTATCGTGAAGTAAAAAAGTGATTGAATAAAAATTGTCGAAATGTTTTTCTGATTTAAAATACATAAATAAGTGCACTAGAAATGAATATTCCAAAACAAATTCAAATATATTTCTGAAATGTTTTTGAAGCAAACCAATTTTTTTTCTGGACAATTACTAAGAGAACCTATACACAATAAAAAAAAAATGGCTGCCTTATTCTATTTATCTGTTAACAAAGCTGTTTCATTTCATTTATAAATTCCATATAAAATCCAGGCTTCTAATACCTATTCAAAAAAATATTTTATCTACTCGTACGTCTTTTTGAAAGAAAAATAATAAAACAACATTTTTTTTGAAACCAATAATTGCTCTTATAAATTAAGAATAATATTCTCATTTTTCCCTCCCTTAAGTAAAATATGGACAAACATTCATGACTTCAAAAAAAAAAAAAAACTCCTTACAATAATTCTTATTGATGCCTGCAGACTGGTGGTTAGTCCCAGTCTGAACTTGATTGATTTATTATCCTGACATGCAAATTTATGTTGAGCTTTTTTTGCCCAGAGGACAAATGGACTCTGAATTAGTTGTTGTCTCGCCTCTCAAAAGACTTAAACCATCAAACTTACCTTGGGTGATTAATGTGCAATTGTATTCCGTTGATTGTCAGCCGTGGTGATGGTCAATGAAAATCCTTGAATGGTGTTAAAGAGATGTCCTTGTAATTTTGTTTTATTTTTCTAAATGTTTTTTTTTGTTTTTGATCAAAAATAAATTTTAATTTAATGGCACTAAAATCCTTGAATATCCTTTGAATCCTTTGAATAAATTTATAACAACACAAAAAACTATCACTTCACTATCAGATTGATTTTTTAAGATTTCTTTAAAAAAAAATAAAAACAAGGAATAAAATTTAAAAGCCTTTTAAGGGTTGATTCACTTTTTTCTGCTTTGAATTTTTTTTTTCTTTAATACACCACATCAACTTATGAGAACAACAAATTTAATCCAAGTTACAGATAAATATTTCTTTTTGTTCTCTAGAACTTCATCGCGATCCCACAGTCCCGTCGTAAGTATTGCTCAATTGATGATTGCGGCAGGTTCTTATATACCTTTTGTATCTGTAGCTCATCCGCAGTATAAGTACAGGCTATAAATGCGCGTTTCACTGCTGCTGAAACCACGCCAAAGAATCATCATCAGAAGTTTATATCTGTTCTGTTTTTTATGTTTTTTTTTTGTTGTTTTGATCTTCTTGAGGTCTTCTTTCTCTTCGATGATGGTTGTGCATTTGTTGCTTTCGCAGATGGGCATTTTCGCGAATTCACCATCATGTTACTATAAGGTACGAGATAATATGATTACACACAGAGGCAGAGCCGATCGCCAAGCTTATTTTGCCACTCACCAATAATAATTCTTCATGATCTTCTTGGTTGGAGAATTGTATGTTGTCTTCTTTTGGTTTTTAATCATCTTCATTCGGTGCGAATTCTTTGTGTCGTTTGGAGTCTCTGGTCTTTTGATTCGAGAAGTTTAGTTTGTTTTTGGATTTTTTATTTTTATTGATGTTGTTGAGTTGGTTGGTGCCTCAACTGCCACACCAATTTCACTGTATTGTTTTGTTATTATAATTTTTAAAAGGTTTCTTCTTTTGGTTTGTTTTTTTTTCTGAGGGCGATTGGTATTTCCTCAAAATAAATTTCAGATTGGGTGGTTTTGAATTTGTGACATTCTTAAGCTTTCGTTATGAATTTTTGATTTTTGTTTTATTGTTGGGGATGAGATGGTGGGTTGTGGATTCTTTTATGCGCTTTCTTGTAAAATATAATCTGCATAATTGAAACAAATATTTGTCAGGCTATAAAAATAAAATTTTATGGGCATTTGAGTACTGAGTTAATTTCGAGTTGAAACAAAGTTAGCTAATTAATTATATGATCGATAATAATGAGACTTAGGGCCATTTGCTGAAACGAATCTTAAATATTTATCTTCAACCCAAGCGCTTATGTTCTACTTTTTTCTCTGCGTAAACTGTCACATAAGAGTTTATGTGGAACATAAGTATTTATGTTCTGTATCAGCAAATGGGCCTTAGAGTCTTTTATAGGACCTTCTTAAAAAAAAATCAACAATGAAAATTAATAATTTTCAAAATGGTTTTCCTTGAAAATTCAAACAGTGACAAAGCTTTCAATATTTGTACCAGAAAACAACATGAATAATGAATGAAATAAACTTATAAATTCATGCGTTTACCCGAGTTCAAAAAATAGCCGTTACATTCTTGACATTTGGTGTGACAGTAAAGAATCTCAGACATATGCAGAACAAAAAGTACATAAATAGTCATAAAAAGCATTTGGTCTAATTTATTTACTGTGAATTTTAAATGATAGTACTTAAGCTGACAGTAGCTAACGTTACGTGTACATATAGTAAAGAATAAAAGAAATAAAAGTATGTATACGCCCTAGTGCAAATTGTTTTCGTTTCTATCTACATGAAGTACATGAAGTGATAGTTCAAAAAAATTTAAACAACCTTATTAATTTTGATGAAAATTTCAGGAATGATAAAAACTGAATTGAGAGATGTTCAATCTAAATTCTCTTTGACTGTTTTTTCAAGTTTAAAAAAAAGGATTTAGACAAATTTTACTAAGATTTAAGTAAACATTTTCAAGATAATAATTTTTTTTAGCAAAAAAAGTATTAAACAAAAATTTAAAGTGAGCGTGGCATAAGAACTTTATATACTTTGGTAACAAAGTTTTTTTCCTCAATTTGTTAATTTAGAGATTTCATTTTGATGATTATTTTTTTCTTACTAAATAAAAACTTCAAAGTTATGCCAAAATACTGTTTTTTAATTTTATTGCAAATTTTTGTAACTTACTATATATTTCCGTATTATTACCATACTTTTATTTGTGAATCTTCAAATTTTAACAATTCACTCTGTCCAAAGTTGATTTTTTATTATTTCTTATAGCTTTTTTAACTTATATTGCTCTTAAGTAGGTACGACTTATTTTATTTAATGAATTTTTTTAATGGTTTTACAAAATAATTAGGGTATATAAACCTACAGCTCTCCAAAAAATAAGTTTAAAATTGGGGTAAGTAATATATGAAAACTATATCAATCTATGATTTTACTTTGTTTTACTTTTTTTTTTACCGGAAGATGTTCTAGATTAATGGTTTTGAATGTGTTTGATAACTGCAATTTTGTGACCACCGTTCCTATAAAATAGTACGTTGTTAAAAAGTGAAGATGTCACATCCTTTATTTATTAAAATTAGTTCATCTTTTTTTTAAGGGTTAAAAAAGTGTACAGTTTATGGAAACTAGTCCCATTGACACTTATTATTTAGATTTCTGTTTTTTAAATTTATTTTTTAAAGAAGTGGAAGAATAAGTTTTAATTTTTCTTAAGAAGTAGCCGACTTCAAGTTTGAATTTTTAAAAATCAATTACTAGCAAGTAACAGAAAATAATAGTAAATTCTTTTATTTTCAAGTTTTTCTTTAAGGTTTTGAAAATTTCGAATAGGTTTTGAATTTCTACATTAGCACATTTCCAAGAATACACACATCATTGATGAGTGCAATCACATTAGATGTTTGGGAAAAATCATCGTATTCGAGATAATAATATTTAACATTACAATCAAAGAGAACGCGAAAAAATTGCCTGTCTGTCTGTTGGACTAAAATACTGGAGAATTTTCTTTTCTTGCCTCTAAAGTCAAAATTGAAATTTTTGTTTTTCGCTCCAAGAATAACAGTACCTGTCAAGATTAAAATAAAACAAATTTATTTCGAAAACGGTTGTAATAATTTAATTAAAAATTTTTCAATGGGATTTTGTTAATGATTAAAAATATTTTTCAAAAAACCTTTATTAACAGTACCTGCCATAGAACAGCAATTTTAGTTTTCGATTCTTTCATAAGCGATTTTATCGAATTCTGATCAATTTTTGTATAAAAGTGTTTCTATATAATCTTAGTACTAAAAATTATTAAAAAAATCCGTCTTCAATATTTTCAAAACGGATTATTATTATTTTTTAATTTTTTTTTAATAAAAAACATGAAAAAATGTTTTTCAAAAAAAAAAAACAACTTTAACGGTTTTTTTCTTCAAAAAATCTTATTTCACCATACTATAGATGGCATCTTCGGTTTTCAGCTCAAACATTTTGTTTAGCTTATTTTTAAAGTTGAAAAAATGAATTTTAAGATTTTTAATGACATTTTAACATAGGAGCGAGTTCGTGCGATCCCGTCGTGTATTTTCATTGATATTGTTTTGTAAAGTACGAGTATCATTTTTGAGCGTTTTCTATTTTGAAATTAAAAATCTAAACATTTAATTTCTTTTCTCAAACCTAATTTACTATCAATAAACAGTTGCTTTTGACATTTATTTCAATCAATAATACCAATCAATTATTAACCTCCATCAATGATTCCAAATTCAATTTTGAAAACGAAATAACGATTCATTTATAAGCCAAAAATAGAATATCACATTCAATTTAAATTATTCAATATTCGATTATAATAATTTACACAGCTATACAAAAGTATTAAAACATTTTGGATGTTAATTATTTTTCACCAGCTTATAGGTGAAAAATGTAATAATTTTGATTTACGTAACTGGACCACAAATAACAAACCATCATCTCATTTTTGTATGAGTTTCATGTGGTGTATCTATTTATTTATCCAAGGTGTCACCAAAATGTAGCCACAATAAAATATAAAAAATTAGATTATTGATTGTACATCTATATAACATTTACTTATGCAAATAACATTTTTATTGATTGTGGGTTGTGGCTATAAATTATTATCAGTTATCACATTCGGTTTATCGCCTATAATCCGTTGTCACCCTGCCTTACTCTCGTGGATCATTGAATTAATACAATACTTAGTGTTGGGGCAGGGTTTCACTTTTAGTTTTGTTTTGTTTGTTCTTAAAATAAACAATAAATTAAGTTTAAAAATGATATCGGAGTTGCAAGATGCGATTGAATGTGAATGAGACATCAGTGAATGTAATTCAGGTTTTTTATTAGGTTTCCAATCAAATAAATTAAGAAAATTACTAAATTTTGTTTGAATGAGATGATTCACAAAAGCAATTATAAAGGTTGATTGATTGATTCTTTGATAAAGTACAAATCAAATTTGAATGGATGTGAAAAAAACCTCCAATGGACAAAATATGGAATCTGAACCAAATTTTTTAATTTAAAAAAAAGCTAAAAGTGCCGCCATTAAGAACGAATTTTGGGAAGAAAAATAAAAAGTGAAAGTTTAATATATCAGATGCTTAAAACATTTCTTCGGAACACTGCCTCATTAACAAAAGAAGATTTAGGGACATGACAACTTTAAACATTCTTCTACTTCCAAACTTTAGAACAAACAAATAGAAATTTCCTTGTGGAGTTAAAAATAGGAAGAAGTAAAAATTTCTTTATTTGAATTATTAAAATAAGTCAAACAAGAAGAAGAATAAAAATGCCATCTGAGCAAAAAAGAATACCGTGAAACCCGCCATACAAAATCAATTACGGCCTTATTTCACGCTACCTTTGTGTATGATGCCATTGTGTATGATTCCTGGAGATGCATTTCAGCATTCTCCAACTCTTCACCAGTTATGCTGGTTCCACTTCGACCGTTCTTCGTCAAGTGTGCTTCTAGGTCACCCTGGTCGCCTGCCTGTCTGAGTTGAAGGGTTCCATTGCATTGCTTGACTCGCAATGGGTTCCATTGCTTCTTTCGAAGCTTATGGCCAATCCACTGCCAATTACGACTTCGTATATGATAGTCAATGGGTTCCTGCCCTGTACAAACATCTGTTTACGAACGCTTGTAGCTTTCTAGGGACAGCGGTTGTGACGATCCAAGTGCTGCACGAGTAAAAAAGTACGGATTCAACATTGGAGGCGAATAGTGGTAGCTTATAGAGTTGTTTCTCCATACCGAACGCAGCCTTTGTTTTCCCGTTTTACTTCTACCGTCATTGAAGACAATACTTCCAAGATATTGAAAATCTCTACTGGTTGTCCAGAAATATCTACTTGAAAAGTTGGGGAAGTTCCAAGGCTGATCCTCTTGGACTTTGTAGTATTGATGTTAGGCCAACGATTTCTGCTTCTCCCTCCACCCTTGATGTCATTTGATGGAGATCCCTGATTCTATGAGAGAGTAAGTCTACGTAGGCTGCGTAGTTTCCTCTCTGTGTTAGATCTCCTTTCTTAGGGAGCTTGACAGTAATTTCTTTTTTCCACTCTTCAGAAAAGTTTTTAGTTTTCCAGGATCTCTCAATGAGCGGGTGCAGTAGCTCACTTGAAGTTGTTGGCGCTGCAAGTAAGTCTAGTCTAGTCCAGCCATTTTGATGTTTTTCAGTGCTTGGATTGATGTTGTGACTTCTTCTCTGCTGCAAGATACGCACTTTATTTTTGGCGTAGAGTGAACTTCCCTGGTGAAAAACAATGTTTAATAATGTTGAAAATTTCTCCTTCCACCGTTTCGATAAACGATATAGATAGATAAATAAATACAAACTCATAGATAATGGCAGGGGGGTATGTCGTATGTCTCGCTTTAACGACAGAAGGCAGTATTGAGCAGAATTAAATTCTACTCGATTTCTTAACCCCTATTGTACAATGCTTTCTAAGTCAGAATTTAATGTACTTATCATATTTAGCCGTTTCAGTTCCACGTCTGAAGAGCAGGGATGTGAATCTGGAAATGAATATGAAAAGCTAAGGGTGCTATCCTCAGCGAAACAATTTATTGGATTAAAAGTTGCAGACAGGAGATCATTAAAGAAAATGAGAAATAGGGTCGGAGACAAAACAGAACCCTGTGGCACACCAGCTACAGCTATGGTTTTCAGACTTGAATCGGTCTAATTACTAATCCAACGAAGGAGGGTTTCATCGATACGAAAAGCACACATTTTCGACAAAAGAGCAGGATGCCAAACTTTATCAAATGCTCTAGAAATATCAAGTGCAATAATCTTATTTTCTCCAAAACGATGTGAAGATTTGTTCCACTGTTCGGTGAGATAAACCACCAAGTCGCCAGTGGATCTATTGCTGCAAAAGCCGGGTGAAGAAGATTCGTCTTTTTTTGGGATAGACTTGACAAATGCTGTTTTCTTCTTTCGCTAAACAAAAAATCGTGATTCTTTTTCTTAGTTTTTGAAATAATGGTTATGTCTATCTGTATCCAAATTGAGTTATTATTAATCATATAAACCACAAAACTGTAAGCAATTTATTTAAAACTGTGGATTTAGGTTTTGAGACACATTTATTTTCCAATATTGCATAGCACGAGAATACTTCCTAACTTCGAAATTAAAATCATTCCTCAAAACCTGAACACCTCAATTATTATTTCTTATGAAAATATAGTTCCCTACATTCCTTAAAATAATTCAACAGTACATAATTAAAATAATAAAGTTGTCATCTGAAAATTAAGTTATAGTTGAACGTACCATTAACAATCGTTTATATTTTAATGTTAGAGTTAAAGTTGAATGGACTGTAGCTTTTTAACTGCTAGGCGTTTGTTGACCTTTTCGAATAGGTACCTACTGAGAACAAATAAAATTACTTTTTTTAAGAATATGAAAATTAAAATTGAAATGATGAAAATATTTGAAATCCACTTAACTAAAACACCCAGTAGGTAGCACATAAAAGTAAAGTCATTGTTAAAGTTAAGTTTTTATATCTTACATTTGCTCTCATTATCATCAATCAGCAAAGTTCAAAATTTAAATTAATTTGAATTTGTTTAATTCTTTTTCGTACATGTTTCATATTTTCTTTTCCAAGAAATCAAATGAATATAAATGCACTAAAACCCAATCATCTCTCACCTTACCTCAGCCAACACGATTGGTGAGAAGAAAACCGCATAATATGTTTCTTCAAAGCTTCCTTATTAAGTTAATCATTGCAAACCCAGATGTCATTTACCCCATTCGAAGAGTTAGTAACAATATAGATAAGGTCATCCTCATCATCATGACAATTAATTCTTAAATACCTTCATATATCTATAGATACAGTTTTCTTTCTTTTTTTTATTCTTTTTTGGATGAATGCATTTTACAAAAAAAAAAAGTTTTCGGAGTAAGTAATTATCCAAAAAAATCGCATAAGACTTAATTTCCATTCAAAAACCTCCCTCACACATGAAGTATGAATGAGTCGGGTTGAGGAGCACTGACCACCAAAATAACAAAATGAATTTCGGTCAACCCAAAATAAAATCACAAAAATAATGATTGGATGAGGGGAAACACTTCCCAGTGACGATCATTATACTACTCGACTCGTACGCCGAAGTCAGAGAAGATAAAATCAACAAGTGTCGCACAGTGGGATTCGATAGAAGCTTTTTGAGCAATCGAAATTTAAACAAAATAGTTAAAGGTAACAGAAAAAAATTTAATATAGCATTTCGATGAATACCAATAACAGGTTTTTTTTTTGAAAAGTTATCAATCTGAGAATTGGCATTCAACATCGTTTTTCAATCGCACATAGATCTTTTTTGTCGCAATTCAGGGCCTCTGGATTCTAGTTCTGTGATAAAATGATATGATAAGTTAAATATAGCATCTGAATTTTCAAACAACCTCATTTCATTTCTATGTACCCAAAATGTCAATTCTCGCTGCACAAAAATTTTGACATCATGAACAATATTCCATTTGATAACTTTTTGCCAGCAGTTTACACAGAACCAGAATCACAAAATTCAAACTTATGGTTGAAAAAAACTTTTCGTGGCATTTATGGTAGAACGGGAATAGCCTCCAGAACATGATTTTTAACTCTTCATTTATCTTTTATTTATCTTTTATTTATGTCTGATTTTGTTATTTAAAACTAGTGAGCTATTGTACCCTAAAATCTTTTTCAAAGCAACAAAACAAATAGTTTTTCAAAATATTTCTGAGCAAATCGGATTGATTTAATGAAGAAAATCTTATTGAAATTTAATAAAATGTTCGTATTATTTTCAGAATGCTTAAAACTTTTTGCTTTAAAAAGTTTACTTATTAAAAATTAAAAAGGCAAATGCAAAGTTTAGGCACAGACAATGATTTTTTATGTCTGAAGCTTTACGTGATTAAAATTTAACATTGGAATGTTCTTTTGCGAATTAGCAAAGAGGTATAGAAATCAGTTGATAATCTGTAGGGTTCAGGTTCAATAATCAGAGAAAAAATAGAACTGACACTTGATAAAAATAATCAATCTCAATGTCAAACAAAGAAATAATTTTTTTTTCTGGCGCCCATTTTTATACATAGAATGGCCATTAAGACTTTCTACGTTCTTCTTTTTAACTTTGTTTTGGTTGAGAACTGTAGAGAAATTTTATTATTTTTGCAATTGCACTTAAGAAAAATGGAATTTTGACCTCATTTAATTTTTCAATCGCAGCATTATTTGATCTTGAAAAAGACCATCGATTTCACGTCGTACAAAAATCATTTTAGCCTTATTTAAATGCAACCTTTTAAACAATTTTATTTTTCAAAACTTGAAAAACTTAAAAAAACTATTCACTAAAAAAACCTAATTTACAACACAAATTAAGGAAATGATGACTTTAAAAAAAGACGTTGTAAGTGTTGTGGTTGACACCCCCACCCCCACCCCTAAATGGGGAGAATAAAACAACTACACTTTTGTCATACCGTAGGCAAATCATAATACAATTTTTGTTTTCCAAAAAACGTTTATTTGATTTTGATGATTTTTAATTGCAGACGCATCTAAAAATTATAAATAGTATTCAAATAAAAATTAAAAAAAAAAAACATTTCTTTGGAAATTTTGAAAAAAATCAATTCAAATATTCAATATGTATTTCGAAAAACACACTATCTATTTTTTGGTATTTATTACCTAACATTGTTTCAATTCTTTTTAAGATTAAAAAATAACGGTACCTACCTACCACATAAATGTTAAAAGAAATATTCAATTTCTCCAGAATGCTCGCGTTCTAATTTGTTGTCTTATTTACTGATATTTTTTAGAGAATTTAAAAATTCTTTTTCTTATGAGTTATTTTCGTTTAATTTATTTTTTAAGCAAACAAAGAGCTCGGCGCAATGTCCACGACATAGCTTTTAACTAAAGCTACATTTAAATCCAAGTGCTTGTTAGTTGACTCGAAGAATACTTACTTTTATTTCTCCTTAATTCAAAATAAATGTAGACATGGGAGCAAGTACGTGCGTCCCAGTCATGCATTTTATTTTTTAGAGTGAACTTTAAAGCTAAACTCTTTTACTTTTTCAGTTTTGTCCGGCTGTGATACATGAAAAACTCCACTGTTTGCATGGCATTAAGTTTGCCGGTGCCGGTTGGTGTTCCACACCGTCTGACAAAATACGAGTATTAATGATAATGAGATGACTAATGAGCTATCACACCTCTGTTACGGTATTCAATTGAAATTTCTGGTATTCATTTGTGATATTGCCAATATTGTGATTGTGTTCCCAAATAAATACTAAACAAAAATACAATAATAAAAAGATCAATTTTCAGGGATTTTTTTTGGCATGGTTTAATTTCGCATTTTTTATTTTATTATGCGCCACACCGCTCCTTTAATTTACGAGCCGCATCTTTATTGTGAATCTTAATGATATGATATTAAAAATTGTATCCGAATTACACAAGGGGTAAGTCTGTTAACAAATCGCATATTTATGACTACCAACCTTTCCTAATAATAATTATAAGAGAATGTGGGGAGGAAGTTCAATTAACTGCACATGAAAATGAATACAAATCTTCCTCCTAACTGACTTTTCCTGAGATTCATTGACTGAACTATTATTGACTCGCTGGAAAACTAGTCTTGCGACACGTCTAGTTTTAGTAGGTTTTGGAGACATGTTTTCAAAAGGAAAACGCCTTTTTAACTTTGAACAATAAGGATTAAACCGAAAAATATAAAAGGTGCGTATACGCCCAAGTGCACTTATTTTGTGGGCGAGGTCCTAGCCTACTTTAAATAATTTTTTGAGCTTTTTACTCACTTTTTCTTTAGTCTAATACAAAAGATGATTGCTGATTGCTCTTCGACCTCTCCTTCGCCAAGTCCTTCTAGGTCTGCCTGCCTGCTTTCCGGATTCGGTTCATAATATTCAGTCGGGTTTCGCCATCAGTAGAGACAATACTTTGAACATATTGAAAATTTTCTACTGCCCACTGGCTGTCCAGAAATATCTAATTGAAGTCTTTTTTTTTAAAGAATGTTCCGTATTGATCCTTGGCCTAATGATTTCAGCTTTTCTCTCTACTTTTGTTGCTATTTGATGAAGATCCATGATGCAAGTTAAGGAGTATAGATAAAGCTGAGCGCAGTACATCACTAATCATCAACAAGAACAGTATTGGTCCTTGCCTTACCCCTACTTTGATGGTCCTTCTCTAACCCCCACTTTTGATTTCAAACTCCTCGAGCAATGTGTCTTTTAAGCATAACATGATCGATCTTTTTTTGAATTGCAATTATGATTTAACAAGACTATTTGAATTAGTAAAAGTAACGATGAGCTGAGCCGTGTGGAAAAGAAAAGAAAAAGAGAGCGAGCTCTGTTCTGCATCTTCTTTTATAGGTAGGTTGACAGGTGATGAAATGGTAAGGTAGTTTATGCTAGTGCTACTAGGCCATAAGTAGTACCAAATTGATCCTACATGTATATTCGAAAGATCACTTGGATCCCTAAAACAGAAGTCTCCTAAGTAGAGTTTATGCCTCTGTAAGAGAACAGGACATGTGCAGAGAAGATGTGGAATTGTTTCCTCCTCCTCTTCGTCCATGCATCTTCTGCAGAAGTCGTTTGAGAATACGCGGTTTGTCCATTTTGTGTATGTTTTCATTTGTTTTAGCAGAAATTTACATGTAGCGATAGGTATAAATATGTATGTTCAGCTTGTTAGGCGAAATGGGTATGAGATCTCCTTTTCTGGGAAGTTCGTCAGCTTTACAACTACGCGGAATGTCTCAATAGCCCGGCATCCAGAATAGGTGAATGTTGAACTGTTTCACCATCTTATTAAGAGAGATGATTGACATCCTTGGGCATTAATGGATTTGATGGAGACAAACATGACAGATTTAAGGGCTGCTTAGCTGTCCGAGTAGATGCGGATGCCGGCTTAAAGTTCTATACCTCTGAAAAAACCACCCTATATATTATGAGAGGTCATGCCTTGTCATATAACCATTTTTAGCTTGGACCATGACAACTGGGACACCCTGTATATCTCTGTAGTGATTTTTGAAACTCTCCCCAAAAACTATATTTCAAACACTAAAAATAATATAGAAGACACATTTAGAGAAAACCTAAGTTCTACATTTTATAAATTTCATATTACTTTTCAAAGATTTTAATAAATTTTCTTATAAGGACTTAAATAAATAGTATTTTAAAAATAAAATTATTTTTGTTTTCAAAAAGTCTGTTTGATAGAAATCTCTCTTTATTTTTATTTTTTTTACAGTGTCGCTAGCACTGTTTAATTTTGAATGTTCTTATTTGTTCATTTTTCTTATTTCTTTTTTCTTTTATAGTTCTTAAAAGAAACTATTCAAAATGTTAGGTATTATGTCCGTAAAATAAATCACTTACCATTTCTTTTAAATTATAATCTGTGATGTTTACAAAATATTATAATATTTCATAATTTTATCTTCAACAGATTTACGGATTATTATCATGAATCGATTAAGTATTCATTTGTTGTTGTACAAAGTGATAATTCGTTATGGCCATTGACCAATGCCCATAAACTCGAAATTGATCAGACATTAACATAAACGTAGGTGCAGAAAACAAAAACAACACAATGGGCCTATCTTATAGCCACTCGAAGTCGATGACTGTTTTGATTTCGCTTTGACATAGTTCATATTTTTTTATTAGCATATATTTTTTTCGTTTATTTTTTTTTTTGAACGCCAAATACGTGAACAGAATGGAATATACTCGCAAAGTATTGAATTAAAGAATATATTCATCAACAAGGTCAATTACATTTTATATTGATGGCCCATTTCGTTAGCAATTTAACTTGTGTTTATATTTGCTTTGTCATTTGATTGAGTTTAGAATTGAGCAGAATTTTGTGGAGAAGACAACTAGAAGGTGTTACAGAATAATAATTGTAGACATTTTTCCATATTGGTTCGAATAAGATTAGTCCAATTTTTATTTGCATGATTTCGCTTTTGTTCTAAATTTTATTCATATATTGTCTGTACTACACCCTTGCTTTCGTTTAAAAAAAAAAAACAGTGAAAGTAAGTTAGTTTGTCTCTTGGCTATTTTCACGAATATATTCATGAAGATTTATGGCAAAATTGATTTTAAAATCTATTTTGAATAAAACATTTCGATTTGATTCCCAATAGAATTGGTGGTGGTGGGTAGGTCATTAACATATTCTCTGTGAAACTGTCATCAGATTCACAACAAAAATTTAATTGATTCATTTTTATGTATAAATATTTTAAATTCAACATTATGGAAATAAACACTTAATTAATAAGAACATTTTTTTTTTTATATTTGCATTTTTATTTTCTGCAAATTTTTCTCGGTGTATATTATATTGATATTGATATACCGTTTGGCAATGACGTCCAAGAGAAAGAGACGTAATCATTTTGGAAATACAGCCAGAAAAAATTCTAAACAAATTATTGTTGCATTTCTACTTGTGATTAAAGGCATGTTTTGGACTCGCAAAAATAAACGAATTGGGAAATCAGACTTAATAGAGAACGCGAAAAGGGGTCACGCAATTCTGTAAGTCGGTCTGTTAGTGCCACACAAAGAGGTACAGTGCTGGCTGTTTTGGTGGGAGTGTAAATATGATTTGGCTAAGTCTCTGTGATTGCGTAACTTTTGACTTTTTTCTGTAATGACATCGTTGTTTTTATAAATTTGCAAAAGGTAATTTTTTAGCATTTTCGATTTTCCAAAAATAAAAAAACATTTATTGTACTGAAATGGGCTGTATTGTGCTTTATATGTATGAAGCTGAAATGTGGCTTAAATATTTTTTTAAAATTTCGCAAGTTTGCAAAATTAATTTTTGCGAATTAATTTTTTTGTTGCCCAGTCTGCACTAGAATTTTTTGACACTTGAAAACTGCGGTGCTTACTTTATGCTTTGCAATAAACATCTTCTCGTCGCAAGCCCAAGTGTCTGACATATTTTTAGTTGTGATTTTTATAAGACCTTACATTACGATGATAGAGAACTGGAAAAAAATGTGTTCTTTGACATCCAACCTAAATTACTGAAGTCATTTTCTTCAAAGTTGGAACATAAGATTTTTAAGTACATCCCTAGAAGATTTTAGCTGCAAAAATAGCGGTATCTGGTCATATAACCAATACGGGAAACCTTATTCATCTGGAAACAGGCTATTTGGTTTTCATTTTTCTCATAAATGGCATGACGATTTTCCATCAATATTCTTATGCAAGTCCTTTATAATCATAATAATATTGCATCGCAAAATTAAAAAAAAAGGCTTTTTAAGATTTTGAAATTTGTGTTTGAAAAACTCAATATTCTGAAAAAAGGGCAAGTTTTTTTTTGAAATTCAATTTTTGACATTAAATTTACAATACTTGCATACCCTTTCTTGTGTAAAAATACCTATCATATAAAAAAATATATTTTTAATTTTTAAAAACCGCTTTAATGATTTTTGAAATTTTCAATACATCGGATGACATCTTTAATTTGGGATCAAATTTCTTTTTTTTTTGCTTATTTCAGCAATTTAATTATTTTTATTCTTTTTCATATTTTTCTCTAATTATACTTATTTTTGTTTTTGTAATATTTTTTGATTATTCTTAAATACTTTAACATAGCAGCAAGTTCATGCGATGCATTCGTGGCACTTTATATTTGAAATGAGTAAACGGGAGCCCAGATTGATCAAAATGCAGCACAAATTCCATTTATTTGGAAAATCGTTAATTCAAAAAAAATTTCCTTAATTCAAAAATTTGTTTCAATGGGGATGTCTTTCTAAATCTTTAGGCCCATATTTTCAGTGGTGAGCTTAAAAAACTAAACAATCCACAGCTTTCTCCACAAAATTCCTAAAGAAACTCACAAAATAAAAGACTAAATTTTTTCCTCTGGGTTAAAGACATTTGGAGACTCGGGGTTAACTTAGACCCCGATATGAAAAACTGTACCTTAACAAAAAAATTTTGAAAAATTCCTTTGAAGATAAATATGGTCCAAGAACCACCCAAAAATAAAGAAGAAGAAGAAGAAGAAGTAAATCCAAATACTGATCTATATTCCATCTAAATTTTTTTTGTAAAACCTGTGCCTTAATTTCTTGGGCGTTACCTATTGGCTAACAACTTGAAATAAACATGAATGTCAATATTACATAAACGTACGTAAATTTACCTCAGTTAAAACATGTTATTTTTAGCAATAAAAATACATCGTTAGAATACACCTCCAGCTGTATTAAATTGTATCCACAAAAAAATCAAAGTTTATTGAAGCCGCACACACCACCGCGCCGATGGAAACCGACTTATTCAATTTGACAGTTAAGCACAAAGTAGGTGTAAATTAACTTCCCCAAATTCAACAAAACCTCCCAGGCTATTTATTTCGGTTACACCTTCCAATTTTAAATAATGTTAATAGACACTGACCTATGTCTTGTCAAAATCATCAAAGCCCCAAAGCAAAACGTTGTTGGTTAAGTTCTCTCATTCGTTACCATCAATAACAATAAACGGCTTCCCTATTAAGTAGGCCTCAATGATATATTACTCCTGTAAAATTGTTCAACAACAAGAACAATTGTTGGTAACATAAACAATCAACTGTCGGGAATTTTTTTATTTATCGAATTTTAAAGTTGGGCGAATGTCACAAACTACGTCATTTTAATTGAAAGGAATTTTAAGTGATTTGGGGTTTCTTTTTGTGTTTTTTGATTCAGGTGACTGGTGGCTGTGGATTTATAAAACATTCATATGACGTGATGAATATTGTCTTTTGTTGTTCGCTTTCATATATACCTTATATGTATGTTTTTTTTTTTTTATTTATTTATCTTGATTGGGTATCAGCACAATTTGAATATAGAACTAAAAATTATTCTTTGGAGTTCGGGCGTAGCCTTGTGTAGCACGATGTCATTGCAAACTTTCTACGTGATCATTTGTTTGGTAGGTGAAAGTTTTGCGACAGAAAAATTGCCTTATTTTGACTAAATCATATCAGAGCTATATCGTTGTTAACCAAAATTAAGAGAAATCAAAAATATTCCATTGAATACTTTCTAATAAAAAACATTTAATATATAAATTATTTAAATAAATAAATTCTAATTGGTTTGGTTAAGTTCACAGGAATTTTGATTTTTATTCCGAAAATTTCAAAAACACACCGTTATTTTATATTGCCAACCGATGACATAGTTAGTCTATAAATATTTGAATGTTTGTTTTCAGATTTTGCTTTTATCCGGAAATGAAATAAATAAAAGTGCAAAGGTTAAAAAAAACTGTAAAATGTAGACATTAGGATTTATTTTCATTAAAAAACACCTCAACTAGCCAAGTTTTTTGGATGGCATTAAATTTAAGATTCAACATTGCAGATAAAATGAACTTTGTAGGAACTTCAAGTTAATTTCCGTTTGCTTTAAACTTGGGATTTAAAGGACAATTTTGGAAACGTAATTTAGCAATGGCACAACTTTTTGATTCACTGTTTTCAGTAAATCTGTTGTTCAAGATGGAATTGTCTTGAACCATAAACCTCAATTAACTGGCCGAATTTGAAAGATGAAAATGTTGAGCAACAGTTTAAATATGAATACAAGATAATTAATTTTGGTGAAAACGTTCAGTTAACTAACTCCGTAATTTCCGGTTTTTTCAAAATTTTTTCGCAATAAATTTACTTGCGTTATAATTTTTTTTTGTAATTTTTGTTCTTGAAAAACTATTTTGAACTAAATTAAATCTAAATGAATGAACTAAAGTGCCTAACTCTAGTTGCAGTAATAAACTTATTCAAATCCACATTTGTTTCCGATACTCATGGAGGTAAAATCATTTTTAAAATCACCTGGTCGTCTGAGGTTTGAATGGAAGACTTCTTGTATAACTCCTCAATTCAAGTCTGGAAGGAAGTTGTCAATTATGGGCCCATAATTCCGTCCGGCTAGAGTTATTTCGATTATAAATTGGCAATAATAGCCAATAGCAATAAAACCCAAACATTATTAAGTACATAAAAATTAGTTGCAGTTTTGACAACCTAAGCAAAATTCGTAAAAGAAACTTTTAACTTTGATTTGAATGTGACTCTTTAGTAGATATTTTTATGTTTGCTTTGAAATCCTTATATTTCACCAACCTTTTTCCAAAACTGAATGAACAAGAAAACGATATAAAAGTGTTTAGCGTTTTTTTTTACAGGCGTGTTTGAAAAAAAAAATTGTAAAAATTTAGAATTTTTTTATTTTTGAAAATTCACTTTTTTTCTCGAGTTCAAGTTAGCAGCATAATTTCCGAAGAATAAAAACAAATTTATTTGAAAAGAATCATACTATATTAGTCTGAAATTCATTATTCGAATTGATAAAATAAGCCAAACAAGAAGTTTAATCTTAAAACTGAAGATGCCATCTTATGTATCATAAAAATACAATTTTTTGAAAAAAAAATTTCAAAAATCGTTGCAGACGTTTTTTTTTTAAAATAATTTCTTATGTATATAATTTTTTAAGTATTTTTATTAGAAAATTTTTCATCGAAATCCGTCCAATAGTTTACGAGAAAACCGGTTTTTTCAAAAATATTTTTTGATTAAATTATTAAGGTTACTTGACAAACCCGATTTAAAAATTTTCATCAAAATCGTTAGAATCGTTTTCGAGATAAAAATGTTTTGTCTAAACGGTGCTATGACAGGCAATCTCCCAAAACCTTATGTCCAAAGTTTGAAGAAAATCGCTTCAGTAGTCTAGGCTGCAGGTCGAGGTACAGACAGACAGACAGAATTTCGAGATCCACTTTTTTCCCGTTCTCTATCATGGTAATTGTAGGTCTGATTAATATC
Source organism: Syrphus vitripennis (assembly GCA_958431115.1). Taxonomy (NCBI): domain Eukaryota; kingdom Metazoa; phylum Arthropoda; class Insecta; order Diptera; family Syrphidae; genus Syrphus; species Syrphus vitripennis. Next base: position 42,144,032 of record OY288108.1, read on the forward strand.
TCGAGTTCGATTTTTTGCACGAATCCAAAACTTGCCCTATAGTAGGTACCTATGGTCGCAAGTAAAAATACATATACGAGTATGAATTTGTATTAATTTGAATAAAAAATCAATTTTTACAGAGATGAAAAAATATGATGATACCAACATGATCTCGTTTAAGAAACCGCCGCTAGCGTTTTAAAGTGCCAGCCACGAACCGCCCAGTCGATTGAGAGTCTTTTATTATTTATCATCCATTAATTATAATTCAATAATCTTTTGAGGTTAATTTTTTTGTTGTTGATAAAACTGCTATAAAATTAGACAGATATTGATTTTTATCGCCCATTTACTATAAGTTGAATTATGAAATCGATTAAATATTTTGAGATATTCGTACGAAGAAACTTGTTTTCATCACAAAAAAATGGTCGACCTTGTCGAAGGCATGCGATGCGTGAATTTAAACTGTTTCTACTATTATAGATATCAAAATAAGAACTTTTTGAAGTATTTTGCATAATAATTTCTAAGTGGAGATAATTAAGTCTATGACTTTCGTCATTGGAAAATTCGAAGGTTAGTTTTCATTACGAAAATTAGGGTCCGAGCAGAATGTCAGCGACTTCAGAACGTTGAACCCGATTGGCTTGGAAATCTGAAGGTCACTAATTAGATCATTAAGAATTGAAGAAATGTAAAAGAAGAACTGTGGTTTGTGAAACGAAGTATAGGGTGTTTTTTTTTCAGAGGTATACATATAACTTTGAAATGGAATAAAAAAAGATGAATTTGACTTTATTCGACAAATTAATCTTCTGGCATTAAATTTTAAAAGTGATTTCTGGCATATGACCGCTTCGGCTAACTCGGACGTAATTTATTCGGAGTTCAATTTTCGATCACTTTTTTTAAAACTTGTGACCGTATATCGGCAGTAACATATTCCCACAACTAAATAGACAAGCGGCGTTAGATCGCAAGATCTTGGAAGCCAGTTAACGGGTCCAAAACATGAAACTGTGATGTTTACCAAACGTTGCATTCAATAAATCAATTGTGGCATGAGCGGTGCGACATGATTGTTCAATTGGGGAATGTAAAAAATGTAATCATGGCTCCATAGTTGTCACCATTGACTGTAACTTTCTGGCCAGCATCGTGATTCCAACAGCTCATAAATCACACCAAACAGCCACTTTTTCTAGATGTAACGGTGTCCCAACATACAATTGATTATTATCTTCACTCCATGCAGTTTCAACCAAAAGTGAGCTAACAAAATTGTCTTATAAAAAACGGGATCGTTGGCAATCTTGTTTTGGACCCATTCACAGAATCTACGCCTTGTTGTTCAGGCGTTAGTCTATTCATGTTCAAATACCAAACCAAACTAAACACAAATCACTTAACAGCTGTTAAAATGGCCGCCAGTTAAAAAAGCGTTATTGACTTAAAGTTCTATACCCTAAACAAACCGTTACTTTGCTGTTTTAGAAGTATTGGGTAGGTACATATTTTGGATGGAAATTCCATCTCAGGAATATTTAAAGAATTTTAAAAATCTATTTCTATTTCTGGCCATTTCCCAGCTTAAATTACAACATTCAAAAATAGCACCTTTAAACTGACCCTTTTGCGTTCAGTCAATTTAACATAAACGCATAAATTGCTCAAGTACCTAAACTCCTCCCCCTCAATCTACCTACTAGACTTCTTTTATCGTTCCAAAAACAAAGATTACTATCAAAATTCACTAAACGCACACCATAAGTCCAAGCCATATCCATTCTACGCCTGCGCTAAATGAGTTACCAACTGAACCGAATATCGCAAAATTAGCCTCTCACGCAACAACTTGATAAACCATTTTGTTTACTCTTTTCCATAGCTTCGAGGTTTACAATCCACACACTATTAATTACCCAAGAAGAACACAAGAAATTAGTCATACAAATTCGGTCTTGGTGCAAATTATCGCGATGCAACGATGTTGCGCGTGGCTTGGTCATAGACATCGTAGCCACCGTTAACAGTCAGTTCTTCCAAGAAGCAAGCCATAACATAGGTTGTCGTTGTTGGCTATAAATGGTGTACGCACTTTGTGGAATTGGTAAGTTTTGTCCCTTCAGGCAGCTGTTGGACTGTTGCGCAGCCTCATCTAGGTATACAGATTGTTGCTAGTACCAATAACGAGATGAACCTATTTCATTTTCGCGGCGATTTCTACGACAACGTCGCGTCGTCGTCGACGCAATGAATATAACTTCTTGTACCTTAAGATGGAATCCGGTTCTTAGTTTTTTTTTTTATTCGAATCTATTTTCTGACAAGTGGAAATTTTATATGCTCTGCTAAAGCAAAATGTAAGTCTTAACCCATATTCATTGTTGTTGTTTTATTTTTAACTTGGTCGAAATCAACTCTTAACTATTTGGACCTAGAGAAGAAGAGATGCTATCTTTCGGGTGGCCGGTTTAGTTTATGTGGTGTGATATTTGCTGCGTAAGTAAAACAAAATTTGCATGATTCGTCCATTGCAAGCTGGAGGTAGTATGGTGTGTTTAAATGGGGCAATGGCCCTAACACCATCATCATGAAAAAATGTATAAGCCCATTAAAAATATAAATTTAAATGAAATGCTGCGACAAGGTGTTTCACATTAATTAGCTTGCAAGGTAGGTAGGTACGCCTGATCCACGCTTTCAAACTAATCACGACGTTTTTTTTTTTTTTATTTTAGTTCACAGTACCGCCACCGCGCTGCACCGCCGCGCCGCTGCGCCGCTGTGCACCATTATGCATCTTTATTTCAAGTAATTTGAGATGCTGGAAAAGATGTTTAAGTTGAAGAGCCAAAGACAAGATAACGGATGGGATGACTTTAAACTTGCAGGATGATGTTATAAATCGTATTTGGACGTTTTGGCAATGTCATAAAACAGCAACATATTACCTACAGTTCTACTTTTACTTGAAATTTACATAAAATCTGATTAAAGCGATTTTGTAACACTTTAAAGATACTGATACGGATAACGGACACTTTTTTATTTGTTCTAATACCAAGGGGCAAGTATTGGTTTTGAGAAGTCAAATAAAGTTGTTTTCGTAATATAGTCCCACGACAAACAGACTGTGGTCCAAGTTCTTCAAGTCTTAAGTCCACAAACTTCGATCGAGATCGAGGAATTATTTTAAAAATAGACCTATGTATACTAGGCCTTCATTTTAAAATAGTTTTCAGGAGTGTCAGTTTCCTAAAAATATATTGTTTTCCAAAGTGAAAAAAAAAAAATTGGAACGTGATAGCAATGCCTGAAATCTAAAATTAACATGCGATGTATCATAATCAAAGCCTAGATTAGGCCTCTATTTTGAAATAATTTTAAGATTTTGTCACGTGCGTCTTCTGAAACTATATTTTTGTGCATTGGAAAAAAATTTCGCACATTTTTTTTAAGATTCTGAAAAAAACCGAGACTTGTTCTTGGGATTTAGTCATGCAATGTGTCAAAATAATAGTTTATCATTTAAGAATATTTTTCAGTGATAGAGTATTCAATTTACGTTAAAAATTCATTCAAGCTAGAAAGTAACGATTTTTCAACACCAATGGAACTCCATTCCTCTGAGACACTAGATTAGATTCAAAAATTATTGTGCTGGGAAGTTACCAAAATTTCTTTTTTTTTAAATTTAGAAAATTTTTGATTTCTGGTTAGTTTCTTTTTCTAAGAAAATGATTTCGAAAAATCCTGTTGCAAGGGAATTTTCTTAGTAAAGATCTCTGTAACGATTTCTCTATTGAAAAAAAAAAACAAGTTAAAAAAAAAATATTTAAGAGCAAGTACTAGCGACCACATGGGGACTTAAATCATTTAAAATGATTGCTATTTAGTATTGAAGTGGTGGGACAGTAATAAAGTTCTTCTGTAAAGAGGAAAAGACAAATTAATATTTTATGTGTGCTAACTCAACACCATTGAGCTGTTGACACTAAAATCTTGTTTTTAAGATACTATAGAACCTCCTAGTTGAGATCTAGACCTCAGCGTAATAAATGGGAACAAGATGCTTGACTGGAAAGGAACAGATTGCCTTTAGGAATTTCGTTATCAAATTTACTGATCTAACACTGAAGAGCAAACCATAAGTGTTTCAGAAATCAATAGCTATAGGGAATAGAAAAGGTACATTTTATAGGACCGACAGATCTAAATTATTAGTAGACATACGTAGGTTAGGTCGGTGTTCAGCGAGCGCTTTTAAAATTAAGAGCGTATTAAGTCAAAATATATCTAACCCATCCACCAGACTGATCTTCGCTGTGGGGTAAAGAAAGGGAACATGCCCAGGAAAAACTTCTTGGCGCGTTAACCTCACCTCACCAAATTGTTGTCTCACCGATTTACCTCTACCGTCCACCAGAAGTTGCCACTGCCCCTACGAGCCTGGAGAAGGTTTTGATCTACCATGTGGGGGAAAAGGACGGGAAGACGCCCGAGAAAAACATCCTGACGCGTTAAACTCTCCTCAACCAGGTAGGTCTGTAAGTTTTTGACTAAACAATGCACCAACCACCAATCTATCTAACCCATCCAACAGACATTGAATGAGGTCACTGCCTCTACGGGCCTGGGGGAGGGATGATTTTCCCTGGAAGGGGTAAAGAAGGGGAACACTCCCAAGAATGTTCTTGAAGCGTAAACCTCTCCTCACCAAGGTGATTATGTGACGAAAGAAACTCCTCAATTCGACTGACTTTTAGGCACCATGTGACTCTTCGGATTATAGCTCGCTGCAACCTCATATACACACACCCCCAGGCCCCAATGGGCTCCGTCATAGGACTTGTCATAGGTTACTCAACTTTCAGCCCACTTTACTAACCTAACCTGAGCTAAGTCAAAATATCCTCCCTCACCAGCTCATAAAAAGGAAAGTTTTAGAATTAAAGAGGAAGGATTTTTTGAGTTCAGAGGCTCTCTCGGTGAATACCAGCCTTAGTATAGCATATCTGCCATATTAACTTTTAAATCCTTAAAGTTCTAACTCAACATCAAATTGTTGTTTTTGTTTTCTTTTTCCCAACATAAATACGAGTTTTCAACTCAAACTCTTAGATTCTCATTCCTTATCTTCAAAATGGCAAAGTACTTGTGATTTATTGACTCTTGGACAGGCGTACAAATCGAGGATTATATATGTCAGCGTCGTCGTCGTTGGTGCTTCAAATGTGTTCGAATTCTGTTATTTTGATGAATCATCTTTAAAGAATTGTTACGCTGAATAAAACAAACAGAAAAAAAAAGTATGAAATGGAATATCCATAAACTTCCTTTTATTTCGAGTGATAAATGGCACCAGGAGAGTCGAAGAACTACTTTTCTGCAGTTTGATTTCTTGACGTATTGCCATAACTTGCACTCGAAACGTGCAAGGAATTTCAGGGTTAGTGACCTTGAGTTTGAACTGAAAATGTTTTTTTTTTCTACTCGTAGGGGGTTATTTATGAACGCATTAATATTTAAAATTGTATAGTTGACACCACCTGTTTGTTTTCTGATTCAAATAAATTTTCCCATTCATGGAACTATGTACATTAAAAAATACAAATTTTTGTTTATTTCATTTTTAAGGAAATTGTTGGATTAATGATTTGAGAAGTACAGTTGCATTTTTTTTTTTAAATCAGTACATGCAAAACTGTTTTTTTTTTGGATAAAAGAGATCTCTTTTGGACAAATAAAATGGAAGAAAGTGTTAGAAAGTAAGGGGTTAGAACAAGGTGGCGTGTGGCAGATGCATGTATTTCAAAAATCAGTAAAAAAAAACAAAAATTTTATTCTGAATAGACATTTTATTTAATAGAAAATTTTAGTTGATACAGTCTTCAACAATTAGCATCTCATATACTCTAAACATTGAAGTTTGTGTGCAGTTTTTAAAGCATTGCCACAGGACTTTGGAGGTTTTGTGCTCATATGTTGTCTTTCAATTTTCTGAGGCAATCGTTGTAAGCAAGGGATTTTAGATATTCTTCGCTGGAAAAAAACTGTAAGGGGCCAAATCAGGAGAGCGAGCTGGCTTTTTCAAATACCATACTTGGGAGATATTTGGCTTCAAATTCCCTAGGTCCCAATTTTGCATACCAACCATACTGTAGGATTCTAATTGAAGATGCTATTTAACTATTCGTTGAACGTCCCGAAATGTCAAATGTTTCCGAACTGAATGCCTGGGAAATTGTACAAGGTTCCAGAGAATCTTTTGTAGTGAACACATTTTCAGTATCCCAAGCGGAAAGCAGGTCAGATAAGGACAAAATTACAGGAATGAATAAAGCTTACTTTGAATTTACTACATGGAACTCAATTATTTACAAGTTAATTTATGGGAATAAAAAATAAACTTTATTTACAAAATAGCAATTCTTTTAAACATCACATTCACTTGGGTCACTCTTACCTACTTTATTCTATGAGCTATCAAACAATGTTTTTAAAACCTGAGCTTTATGTTTAGTTCGTCCGGGAATTGCATAATTTTTTATCTCTCTTTAATGAATCAAACAAAATTTAAAAATCAATTGCAATTTATTTAAAGAAAAAAATATTGTTGTTGAATCAAAATGTCAACAAAATCGTCTTTGAAATATTAAAATATATCAATAAATAATTTTTTTAAATTCTCGGAAAAATCCAAAAAAAATGTTTTTGAAAACTTAATTGGGCAACTTAAGAAATTTTTCCTATAAGAGGTATTGTCAGTAAAATCTTAATTTAAAATCGTTTAATGTCAAGTTGTGTTCGGCTATAAAATTAGTACACGAACAATTGTTTTTGAAAATCCAAAATGCATAATATAGCACAAGATTTTATTTTAAACTAAAAAAATATAATTGAATACCTACATTTTTTTAATTTGCCAAATTTTTTTTGAATTTATTTTTGAGTTTTATCTTTCATTTGGCATAACGCAAAAAATTATCAATAGATACATTTTTGCAAATATTTATTTTTTTTTTAATATTAATATTTACTAGAAAATCGAATATGGCAGTGTTCGTAAATCTAAACATTTCATCAGTTTTTTTTTTTAATTTAATTTAATTTGGCAATAACACAAAAAAATTGTTACCAGATAAAATTTTTACAAATTTCGGAAGTTTTTAAAAATATTAAATTAAAAAGAAAAAAATGGCTGTTCTTATAGTGCACTTGGCAACATTTCTTTTATCCTTCAAAAATCCAAACACTTGAAAAGGTTTTTTGTAATACAAAAAATTATTAGTTTGGATAAAATTTTTCAAATCTGCGAAGTCATAAAAATATTTATATTTTTTTAAATTCAAATACAGCCGTGCCCAGCAACATTTTCTTTTACCCTCCAGATAGACTTTTGCAAATTTATACAGTTTTTTAAAAACATCTGAAAAGATTTTTTTTTGGAAGTGGAATATAGCGGCGCTACCTTAACGCTTCGGAATATTCATTCTAATCTTGCCAGATCCATACAATTCCTCAGATCTGTGAAGTTATTAAAAAAATTTGAGTGTTATTAATGTTGGGCTGCCATTTGAAATTTGAACATTTTATTTTGAAAAACGAAAATGACTAAGTTTAAATAACAATCTTCTATTTTAAACAGCTCATTTATTTTTTCCTAAGTATTTATTTCTGAGTTTCAAATCATTTAAATTTATCACTGCTTCTGAAAAAAATAATTCTACTAGTATAATAATTTGCACCGTTTATAAGATTTTTAAACACAAGCAAGTACGATCGAAACAAATTAGTAAATACGAATATGAAATAAGGTGTGAACTCGGTGAAAAATTCCTGCAAAATTTCAAAAACAAGCAAACAAACCATGCTTGGCCATCGCACATCACATCTCAAAAGTGCCCAATTAATGTCATTCATTTCATCTGATGTCCCCAATTATGGTTATGTCCTTGTTTTTTTTGGCCACTTAAAATAAAATTCATTTTGGTTTCTAAAGACTTTCGCAAAATATTTTCCAGAAACCAAACAACAAATAAAGACTTTCTCAGTTAAAAAAAAAAAGATGGTGTCCTTCCATGAATATCAATTAAGTTTATCCACACTATAGCTGGTAAGTAAGTGTTGCTGCCGAATTAATGTAGGTAGCTAGGTGCCATTGCAAGAATTTTTTTTTTTTTGGACATTTCACTCTTGTTTCTTATATTTTATTCGCTTGTTGAGGAATTTAATACATAAGATAAACCGCGCAGTTTTTTTTTTCTTATTTCTATGTTAGAAGCAATAAAATCATCAAGAACTGTAGAAAGAAACTGTGTCAAGTGATTTTGATCCAATTTTTTTGTTTGTTTTTTGGGACTGAGTAATGAACTCGTATTTCGTATGTTTTGTCTGGTCTTTTATTTTTTACTAACTTAAACAGACGTTTTCTCCATATATCGCACCTGTCACCACTAAGCCCGGGCACTGGGCGGTCACACAGGCTGGTATTAAGCTTGAACGGCGGCGGCGAGTATATTTGCGGTTGACAACTATTGACTTTGGCTGCCGCGCTAGGTTAACTCACTGTATGCCTAATTAGATATTCTGATCAGATTGTGACTTGTGGTATAGTCAAGCGTGAGTCCAAACATTTAACCGGTACAAGTCATAACGCATGTTTAACATCGTGGATTATATGGGTATGATAATTTGAAGGCGTCTTGTATTTAGCGAGCTACTTTAATGGCAACTTGATGAAAGGTTATTGGTGTGCAATTTTGTCCAGAATTTTGGTAAGTTGGTTTTTATGGGTTGCTGGGAAAAGACGTATTTTTTTTTTATTATAACAGGCAATTTTGGATTTAAATGACCAAGACTTTGAAAATACAAAGGAGCGACAAAAGGTTTAATGCTTTGGAAAAAAGCTTCTTTTTATACCTTTTGGAAAAGATAGGTATCGAAACACTGAAGGAAAATTATATATGTTTTATATTTTTTATTTTTTGACATTTATAGTTTTTGAAGTATATTTTTAAGCCAGGTGAAAAAAGGCCCCTTCTCATACGGTTTTTATTTGTTTTGCTTCGATTTAACCTTCCAACTCTCAGTGTACCTGAAAAACTACCAAACGGAGTGCAATTTAATTATGTGCTTCTGTTTACATGAAGTCACAAACAAAAAAATCTTCTCAAATAACATACTTGTCGCAGGGACATGTACATAATGTGACATAAGTACGGTTTTTTTTTGGAATATGGGACATACATAACAGAGCTGTAAAAGACTACAGTACTTTGGTAATGCAGTCAGTTTAGTCGCAGTTAATTAACTTAACAATTAACTGCAAGTTAATACTGTGGGTGGGTGGGTACTTTAACTGCAAAAAAAAGCAGTCAGTACTAATATTTTAACTGTGCAGTTAATAAAAGCAGTTAATTGACTAAAAGTCAATTAACTGCAGTACTACTTTTTAACTGGTCTTAGTCTTTTTTAGTCAGATGAAAGTTAAAGAACTGGCCTGATTTTGGTTTTAGTCAATAAGTCTTTTAACTGCAGTTAATTAACTGTAAGTTAATAAAAGTACATGTTGTGGTACTTTGTCTGTAGCATGTTGCAAAAGGCATTGAGTGGCATTGTGTGGCATGTGGCATTGGACATGGGACATGTTGCATGTTGCATGGCATGTTGCATGATGAATGTTTCATGTTGCATGTTGCATGTTTTTCGACAAATTTTATATACCGGCGTTTGCAATGTAAATAAATGGCAAGGGCAAACTGTTGACAAAATTGGTGTGTTATTGGGCAATGAAATTCACTGAATGACGAGAGGGTGTTTACAAAGAATATAGTTTATAGAGAAATATTGAATCGGTAGTGGAAAAGCTTCGTTTGATTAAGCACATTATTCATTTAAATACCAAAAAATCAAATTCAATAAGTGAAAATTATCATTTTACTTCGGAAAAATAATAATTGTATAATTATTGATTCACAATCATTTCATCGAATTTTGAGTAATTTTTCAATTTTGTTTGTATTTATTTAACCAAACGATTTAAAAAATAGCTATTAAATTGTAATCGAGAAATGTTGATAAATTAACCATTGAAATGTTTTTATTATTTTCATTCAAATGTTATCAAAAAATTGTCAAAAACTAAATGTAAGACATTAAAAAATAAAATTTAAGTTTACTCAAGTAATTTAAGTTATTTCATTGTGTTTTTAAATTGATATTGTTTATATTTGGTTCTAACGATAGAGAATACAGAATTTGCTAGATTGCAAGCAGAATGCCAGCGAGCTGAAGATGCACTTCGAAAAATGTTTCTTTAGCAAAAATTTTCTTTATTACAAAAATTGGAGGAGAAACTCGCTAATTCGTAAAATGGTTTGTGAACACTGCTCATTTCCAATAATTCTTTTCTAATGAAAGCCTTAAATTTATTAATTGAATCATCATACCAATTTTGAATTTTGTTTTCAAAAACTTATATCAAAAAATGGTGTCCTAGTTTTCAGTGCTTACTAATATACCTACTCTTCCGAATATTGAGTTATCAAAAAAAAAAACACGGATTTTTTTTTTTAAATCTAAAATTATTTTTTTAGACAAAAACATGTCTTTTTTTTCAAAATAAGTTTCTGGCAATCCATCAAACCGTTTAGGAGAAAATCGAAAACTAAAAATTAAGACATATGGCAGGTACTATCTGTTAATAACGGTTCCTTGAAAAATATTTTTTAACTAAGTAACGAATAAAAAATGAGGTGCTAAACCACATAAAACGGAATACTATTGGCTACCTTTTCGACACCCTAGGGGGTTTGGGTGTCGAACTACCTTTGCCGAATTTTCAAGATATTATTTTAATATCTAGCAGCTGGGACTGCTGATACGTCTTACTGCTTTGCTTGTTAATGGCTAGCCGAATTGAACCTTATTTTTATAGTTATCAACTAACTAAAAAGCGAGAATCAGAGTTCAACAAGTGAATTTCTTTTCGCCCATTCAAATGCATTAGAAGAACTAGATTCAACACATGAGGTATCAAGAGCCTCGTGAGAATATGTTTTTCAAGATCAGGCATTTTCTTTATTTTAGTTTTAATGCTGGAAAAGCACTGCCGCACATGCCTTGCGACACGCAGCTTATGGTGTAGCCATACATCATGTGAACCAATTAATAAATGAAGAAGCCGTAACATAATGGTTGGTTCGTAGGACTGTCATGTCAGATGACTGGGTTCGATTCCCACTCTCGTCCATTGAAAAATTTTCCAAGAGTACTGCTTGCCGTTCGAACCCGGTATCCACAAAAATTGTAGATCCCCTTCATTCCCACAAAAACACGCACACATGAATGGTTGAGACCGTTGAGACATACATACATAGACGGTCGTGCCACCAAATTTGATTTCTTAATTATTATTGAAAATGCTTTATTTTATTTTTAATTGCAATTTATTTGGTATTTTAAATTCTCTACTTCCATTTTATATACGAACGAAAGGGAAATGAAATAAATAGTAAATCAACGGTATCCTTATTCAATGCGTCATATTATCGTGTTTTCCTCATTTAATTATCGGTAGATGATTCCTCTGCCAATCCCAAACCAGAAATAAGACCTCCCAAAAAGCTATTTATAACGTTAGCATTTGGTCCTTGTACCCCAGCACCGGTTCCAGATCCAGTTGCGGTTGGTGCATTGATATTGCAGTTGTACATCGAATTAAGTTTTTGCACATCGAATTGAGAGAAACCTTCCCGTTGGCCTAATTGTACTCCTTGTTTCTAAAATTAATGGAACAAAATATTCAAATTTATTTTCAAGATTATGCTGAATGTCATAATGAATCCCCATGCAGCTAATAAAACCCATAAACCAAAAACTCCCTTTTGATAGTGTCACTTACCTTTGAAACAATTGTGGGATTGCTATTGGTAGAGAAGGCATTCGATGAATAGTGCATTACACTACCGTAGTCATATGGCACGCCAAATCCTGTTGTTTTGTCTGCAGAAGCCTTATCAAAGTTCGAAACAGCCGATGGCTGTATATTCTGAAACAAAATCGTTACATAATTATCTCGTTCGTGGCGATTCTGCTCGTGCAAAAAGCCCACAGCGTGCATCAGCTCGTGCATGGGAGTTCCTGGCTTTGTCAGACAACCAGGTGCCTGGAGATTCACTTCCTGCTTGCCGCCAATACGTCCAACCGATGACCAACACCCTGAATTTCCGCTAACAATCGATATGTAGTCGGGCTCATTCATTCGTGGAACGAATTTAATGCAAGTCTTACTATGGAATTCTGTGATGGCCCTCTCGATAAGAGCCATTTGGTGTGCATTGAAATTGCCTCGAATCTCGAAGGGAACAATGCCCTTTGGCCATCGAGAGCTTTGCGATTTTAGCCCGTTACGTCCCATTTGTCGAGGAATCAGAATATCACCCTCAACATAGGAGCCCAGCTCTTCGGGATTGGTGTCGGATTCTGCGGTGTATTCGGCTACTGCCTTGCCTGTGGCATCAATGTCCGGTTGTCCATATAAAGTGGCTCCATACTGGCTAAGGTCGATGTAATCCGATGGCGAAAGGATGGTGTTCTCTTCGTCAATTGAATTATTTGGCACTTCGAAGATTGCATCGTCCTCGATGGGCAAGCTGTCACTGAATATGGCAAGTGTGGTAAAGAAGAACCAAAGGCAAATCATTGTCTACTTCAAATGATGTAAAGGATGTGTTAAGGAATTTTGTTTTGGAGCAACAAGTATTTCACTTTGGAATTACTTGTGTTTGACTGTGATTTAATAGAGAAAGCAATTCATTTTTATAGTGGTAAGAATTTAGTCTTGAAAAGTTTGTCACGCTAGAATAAGAATATTACATTCAAGTCCATGAACTGTTATCGTTCAAAAAAAAAATTAAAACAAAATTGTACACAATGTACTCGTATATGGGAATTTTGTGTGCCCATAATTTACTGATAAAATAATTTTCGGCTAAGCAGGTGGGTTAGATTTCACATTTTTCTTAATTGTCTTATGTAGTATTTAATATACACTAAGTAGTAGATAAGAAACTGAAACTGATTGAAAAGCTTAAATAAATTCAAACAAAGAGAGATAAAATATTTTTCAATATGTTTCTTTTTCTTTTACTTAGTTTTTTATTTTGTTGTTTAAATTGAGATTTGTTTTATTTATTCAGAGAATTAAAATTGTATGCTTAGGTGTTATTGGGAGTTTTTAGAAAAAGGGAACCTCTTTATTGATTTTTTTGAATAACACAAAAGCAACAATGATTGGAAATAGTGCGTCATTAAAAAAAAATCAAAACTGTTGGAGAGAAGCAAGACATTTGTATGGTATAAGCAACGTTGGATCCACCAGAGGGGGGTCACGTGGGTTATGATCTACTTTGAAATTATAGGACCGCTACCGAATCCGTTCAATAATTTTTATATGATTGAGTATATCTGGTTGTGGGGGAACGGGTCGTTATTCTGTATTCCAAAGTTCTGTAAGTCTAGAATTCTGTATTTTAAAATTCTGTAAATCCGGTATTGATATTTTGAAACCGTCCAAAATTCAGATTTTCTAAGTCTGTATTTGAATATACGTATTGTATTCCAAAATTATGGAAATGCATTTTTTTTTATTATCAAATCAATCATTTTGCTTTACTTTTATGGTCTCAGAATTTTTGAAATACAGAATTTTGGGATGGAAAATTATGAAAACTGAATTTTAAAAATTGAGTATGTTAAAATAATAGTCCAAATTTTTGGTACATGCAGAATTCTGACCCCAACGCTGTCTACCATTAAATGAAACCAAAAATACTGTGCACTTCTGACAAAATGGTCACACTGGTAACTTTCCAATGTTTTTGGTATAATATAATATTTAATCAAAGCCAAAGAGTATTTTTAATTTCAGACCCTTTTTGCAAAGAATTAGATTTTCCATCAAAATAATTTATTTAAGAAAATTAATAAAAACATTCAAGCGGACGATATTCAAAAAGCAGACCTTAAATTTTTTGAATTTTCAAAACTCCCTTAATCCATATTTTTTCAAAGATTTTTCAAAAATTAAAAAAACTAATTTAATCGTTATAAAATGGAATGGTTAATTTTTCAAAATGTTCAAAAATATCTGACTATTGGGATATGATTTTTTCAAAATTATTTTCCTAAAAAAAAATTTTTTTTTCTACAGATTTTTGTACCACTTATTAACCCCAATCTGCAATGTTTTAATTTTAAAGTTCATATTTTTTCAATAATTTTTATTAAAAATGTAGCCCAAATTTTACATCTTTCAAATTTTAGCTAGAAGAATTTGCATACAAAATATTTTCGAGACATTTCCACACATAAATGCTTTCGCATCATCATATGTTGTTGTTAAATTCAAGCAAAGTCTTTCATATAAGAAGATTCGGCGTTATTTCAAAATGTAGCTGTTTGATTTTTCATTGGCAGTTATTGCCTTACGCCTTCAATGCTTAACCTAGGTAGTTGAATGTTTTCCCATCAGGCGACGAACCTGCCTGTGAACGTTTTGTTCACCAACGCTAAAACTTATTTTAAAATTAGAAAGGAGAAAACTTAAAATGCAAACTTAGAACTATTTATTTTTTCATGTACCAATGCCACTGCATGGAAATTAAATTCGTAACATTTTATTCCAAACGCAGTTATCATCAGTTGTTGCAAAAGTACACCCTACTTCATGACCTACACAGAGATGAGTATTTTCACTCAAATCGTCTTCAAGAATTCCTGAAGATCTGTGAGTCATAACCACAGTTTAATTTTTATTATTATGCATGCGAGAATGACGTTTATACAAGAAGCAAGTACCTGTACACCGTGCGTCGTGCATCACAAAAAAGGCATTTTAACCAGTAGCAGCTTTATATTATTATTGCGGCAGGTTCAATCTACACACATTCTAGAGTATTTGAATACTTCTACCCATAACTTGAGAACTTATGTTAACATTTACTCATCTTGCAATAACATACCAACCTATCCAACGGATATTTAAGCGGGACAACAAAAGGAAGACTTTTTTGGTTTTTGTTTGTTTTATAAAGTAGTACAGGTAATTCGCTTTATAAACTATGTCAAGAGGTGTAGTTCGGTAACCCCATGATGCAGATCCTGATTGTTATCATAACGTTTTTTATTTTTTATTTGACTACGCTTTTCAGATTATGTAGGTAACAGTTCATAACTGTTAAACTGCTTTCATTAATTCTTGGTGGTGCTGTTGCTGTTGAGTGTCATCATCATCATACATTGAAAAATATATTTTTATTTTGTTTTTATTTGTTTATTATTATATGAGTGCATCCATTTTCATCTTGTTGTAAGATTTCATATTATAAGATGACATACTTCTTAATTGGATTTGTTTACAACAGGTCATATTAATTTGAATCGATTTAAAAAACAAAAAACATAACAACTCGGCTTATGAAATTTATTTATATCAATTTTTTATTTTATGTGGTTATATGGTCACAAAGAAATAAAAAAATGTGTTTGGTTTCATTTTTAACAGCTATACTGGCCACTTTATTCCGATAGGTCATCGAATTTTTAATTTAAAAAAAATCTTTTGGTAAACAAAAGAGTTGACAGAAGAACTTTGGGTTGTATTTTTCATATATTTTTTTAGACTTATTGTTATTTGTGATTTTTTTTTATAAAATCTGAAAACAACAGTAAATCTGCTTAAAAAAATTTGTAGTACCCAAACAATTAAATTGTAGCATTGCAGATCAAAATTTTTAAAATATTTTTTTTTGATATTTGGAAGAAAAAACATCAAAAATATTCAATTTATTTTCTTGATACTCTTGAAAATTTTATACATACCTATACCATGTTTATTGAAATGTTTTTTTTGTATATTATAAATTCAATTTAAATTTATTTTATAAATTCATATATTTTCTGAAATTTATTTTTGGTTTATTTAACGAATTAATTTATTTTTTTTTTTACATTTTTCTTTAATGAAGTTAATGAAGCAAAAGAATGTTTCAGTCATGCAATTCATAGGATTTGTATAATTATTAACTTTTTTTGAGTCAATAATTTGAATTTTTAAAAATAGAACTTTTCAAATCTTTTGTGTATAATATTTTTTTATTTAATTAATTTAGCTTACGCTTCTTACAAAAAAACAAATGAAACACAAAAATAAAAACATAATTTTTAATTTTTTTTTCCAAATGATATTCTAATTTTACAAGGCTATTTAAAATAATTTAATTTCTTTTAGAATCATGTTCAATTAAGTTCTTATGCTGAACACCAGGCATAGGTATAGATATGTATAAAATTTTATACCATTTACAATAAACATCTGTCGTGGTTCGTGTATTAACTATGGTATGTACTCCTAAAAGTATAACCTAAAATTCACTTGATTTTGACTTTAAGAAGTTGTGTAGTAACTTCATGATCAGATAATGTGTCAATAATCTTCACAAGAAGTAAAATCTTTTAATTTGTTTATTTGGTTATTAATGGTAAGATGATTTTACAGTTTCTGTAAGATAGAATGGCTATCTTTCTTAATCAGTTTGAAATGGTAGCTTACAGCTTACTTTTCATTCTAAACGGTAAAAAAATTAAAATTAAAATAAAATATTTAGAAAAAAAGAACATTATCAGTCGTCTTTATGAGACTTTTGTCTGTCTACACTATCTAACTAGAGGAAGTATACTTTGTTTGATAAAAAATAAATATCACTTTATTCACTGTTAAGACAACCTAATCTTGTGTCTAAGTTAGACAGCTATAAGACAAAATAAACAATGTTTTTGAACACATTTTCCATAGTTGGACAGTTGTCTGAAGTTAGATAACATTTATAAATACGACCCTTAAGCTCTATGTATTATTTTACTTTAAAACCCGAAACCTGAAAATTCTAAAATTAAACCGTAAGACTTAGTATTTTTCAGCAATATTTGAAAAGTTTAGAATCGATTTGTTTAAAAAAAAATCAGCCGGTTTTTAGCACTATGAATATGATTTTGGTAAATTTAAAATTCTGTATTTCAAAAAAAAAACTCTGCAATTAGACCAATTTTTAAAGAATAATTTTAGAAAACAGAATTTTGAATTTCAGAATTTTAGAATTCAGAACTTTTTAACATAAAGAATTTTGAATTTAGAGAAAATTAAAATACAGATTATCGGAAACCGGATTTTGACAAATCTTTTTTTTTTATTTGTTGATATTGAGCTTGAAATTAGATTTTTAAAAAAGATGGTTTACATTGAAATTATTTGCTTTACAAAAAATTTAATAGAACAGACAGCCAGACTCAAAAATACAGTATTATTATCACATTATGTTTCAATATTTATTCATCCGACCTGCCTAAATGCTAGAAAATAGACACCCGTTTCCCATTGTTCAAAATGTTTTTAACTGTCCTAGAAAAATCCGTTATTAATTAATATCGTACTCTCCAAGTTTTCTTTATTTAAATCTTGATTTAATTAATGTGCAACAAATACTTGCCTTTTATTATAAACGAAGTAGTAAAAACATTGATTGAGGAAATTGAAAAAAAAAAACAGTTAAACGTTACTTTTTCAAAATATTGTTTAGAAAAGTGTATGCATATTTCTTTTAAGTTCTTTTAAAGAGTCGGTATCATATTAAAAAAAAAACATTAAGGGTGATAAAAAACTGGGAAGAGAATCATAAATGAGAAGATTGAGAAAAAGTTGTATATCAGCTGCAGCGCATGCTTCGTTTTTTCTCTTAACATAAAAGCTTTTAAACTCTAACCTTTATTTCAATAAGAGAACATTCATACAAAACTGCTATGTACAAAAATTTGATAACAGTTGGGCTGTAAAAATGATAAGGAGCGTCAATGATACACACTTTATTCTGTTTTAGAAAAAAAAAATCACATCAGGTTAAATTGATTGTTTTATATCCAAAAACGATTGTATTAATTAAGATAGGTTATGTTCAGTCAATTTATAAATAAATACTAACATTTTTTTTGGAAGAGTAAGCTTGTTTCAAACAAAAAAGATACTGCACATAAGTAAACATGTGTTTTAAATGGTCATTTCTTAAGTTAATGGAATGATAGATTGCAAAAAAAAAAAAAATCACTCATACGCCACAGTGGATTTTGAGTTTTATGAACGAAGGTCAAAAGTAGAATTGTTGAAATTGCTTTTAAGGACCACAGATTCGAATAATAATTCGAGTGTTTTTGAATGACAACTTTCATGTTTTGTGTTAAGAGACATGTACGAGTATATAGATATTTTTATATATTTAGAAATTTTGAAGTTGAAATTTTAATGAAAACTATCTACATATATGTTGTACTGGGTTATTTGTTTTGGTTTGCTTGTACTTCTACTGCAGCTTAATGTACTCGAGGGACATTTTATAAACATGGCGTGCATAATGGTTTTTCTTTTAAAATAACTCCCTAGTGAAGGACTAATTTTTTTTTACAAATAGAATTAGGTAACATTTATTTCCGAAACGACCAAAAAATATCGCTGCATTTATCCTCATAATAAATGCATTTTGTAAAGTGTTTGGTTGGGAGAAGTTAAGGAATAAAAATAAAGATGGCTTCCTGAAAAATGAGGTGATTTTGTTAGCGTGTGCTTCAAGAATATTCATTTGTGATGCAGTCAGAAGTGGAAAATGCACCTAATATGTGAAAAAAATAGACTTAAGATCTTATGGTGGTATGGGTTAGTAATTTTCCAGTTACATATTTAGAAAACAATTACGGAAGGGAACTGATGATGAATTTGAAAGTTGATTGAATTATCGTTTTTTTTTCTTTTTTTTTTAAAGTGTTTTTTATTGTTTTTCAACCTTCAAATATGAAATTTTGAGGTAGCATTTCTGCAACACTGAAAAATGTGAACAAAACTAGAGTTTTCCACCTTAATGTTAACTACATGTAAATTGAAATTTTATTTAAATGTGAGATAATGAATTATTGTGTTGAATAATCAAATGTATATGAGTTGTGTGTATGAAAGGTAAGATGAACGCACTACGTTGTGTTTTCATCAAGCTCGTCTAAATGTTTGTTGTGCTTTGAAATAAATGGTTTTTTTTTCCTCAGAATAATGCGCCAGTTAAAAGAAAAAAAATTATTACATTAATTTTTTTCAATTTTTTGGTTTGAGAAACGTCGAATTTATACAGTTTGTACGAATTTTTGGGATTCATAAAAAAAAAATTATATGCATGTTTAAAATTTTTGAAAACCAGACCAAAGGTCTAGCTGGTTGCAATTTTTTGCGTTTTCAAATCCTAGTTTGACAGAATTAAACAATTTTTTTTTTGTTGAAAATTAAATTATATATTTTGCCAATCACCACATCATTATTGGCTGTCCAATTTAGATTCATCCATACACTGGTAGAAGGTGATTTGCATAAGGTGTGACAAAAAGATGGAGGAGTGGGTTGCGTCAAGACATGAAAGAATGGCAGGGGAGTCATATTTCCCTCCGGTTAATTAGGAGGGGCAATTTTCGGAATTGGAGAAAATAATTATTAAAAAACAACGTCAACTGTTATACAATGTCATGCTATAATTTTTTTGAGACCAATATTTAGTCCCTGAAATCATTTTAATTTAATTTTTTTAACGATTCCTTTAGACACAGTTTTGTTTAGTGAAGAAACGTTTTTTTTCGATGATTTTTTTTGGTCATTTATTTTTGTCAAAATTTTTTACTGGCAAAAGTTTTATTTTTATAAATAACTTTGTTGAACAATGTGTTTCTCTTGAAATTTTTTGTCCAAACTTTTTTCATATTTTTTTTTCATGAATGAACATTTATTTTGATAAAATTTTTATTTTAGAATTTTTTTCATAATTGAATACGCTTCTGTTTGAAATTAAAAAAAGTCATTTTTTAAATTTACTTACATAAGTTTTTTAATTTTAATTCTTATGATATTAATGCAAAAGTGGGAAAAGTTCAAAAAAAATGTCATTAACTCGAAAAATATTTATGAAGGAAATCCATCTCCAATTAATTAGTGTGCAAGGATGATATCTTAGTTTGATGGCACATTGGCGATAATATCCTTTTTTTTACGTTACTGAATAGGTAAGCAAGTTTTTGTTTGCTACAAAAATCAAAATTAACTCTTCCAAAGGTTCTTAGTGTTCTGAATTTGAATTCGTTCTCAGATCTTTCCATCACGTCATGTTCTTGAGATCTTCGTGTTTTAAACTTAAAAAAAAAACATTTTCCCTATTTCTAATTAATTTTGTTTTGAATAAGATCAAATGCGTACGACACATGTATTACATGCATTATATACAAGATGTTTGTTAATCTCGCCATCGAAAGGAAGGTACTGGGTCTTTTACACCAAAATTATCTAATTTGATTAATACCTTCCCAGCCATTTGACCAGGTAATCTATTTGCCTAGATATTTATCAACTTCATGTGATGAATCCAAAAAGTTAGTCCTTGCCTTAGTCAACCTTACCCAAAAAAGTTCCCATAAAAATATGTTTACGACCTCATTTTTTGACCTGGGTGCAGCTTACTTATCCAAAAGCCTATGTTAACATGTTATTCATATATCACATCTAAGTGTAAATACCCATAGCTCGACATCACGTTAGGTTTGCTCTTTTCATCATGCCAACGTGTCAACTTTCCTAATTATGTACTTGTTCCTTATTTTTACAAAAAAAAAAAATATTCTAACTCCGTGTCTCACACTGCACACACGTAAAAAATGAAAATGTGTAACACACAGAGACACACAACACATAAATAACCCACCCCCTTCCGCCCCAGGTTTTGGGCAGAAAGGCAAACGTTTTCGTGTTTAGTGATTCAGAAGGTCATCTGACAAATAGACATTTATTTAGGTATAAAATTAGTGTGTTGCTTTATTTTATTTTGTTTCCGGTCCGGATGTCAGGTGAACATCGTTAATTTAATATTTCAGCCCAGTGGTCAGGAGATAATTATGACACGGCTTATTTGGAATGATGGTGGTTAGGGGATGCTGGTGGGGGTAGGGGTAGGTAATATGTTATTTGTTGTGTAGGTAAGTGAGAATCATTTTTGGGAAGACAAATATTAGATATGTATTTATGTATGTTATGCGATGGAACACATGGCAACCGAATTGGAATTTTGTTACCACAACAACTTCTCGTATTTAATGTATAGAATGGTTTTGGTTTATTTAACTCAACTAAAATTTATTGAAATGATAGAAAATAAGCTAAATAAATGATTTGTCAAAAGTCAATATGTATAGGTACTTAAATTTTTGAGGTCTCAGAAACGTGTCCCTTATTTTGGGCAGCCACTTTATTAATTTTATTATGTGAGACTTTGTAGCTGAATGAATGCTTAATTGTTAAAGAAACCGCAAATTTGTAGCTTGCTTACATTTTTAGTGATTTAATTTTTAAAAAAGAAAATTCAATTACTTTCAATTAGTTTCAAGTTCAGATAGTAAAGTATCCATTCCGCCAAAAAGTGTCCGCCAAGATAGCAGATGTTCAGAAACGACATAACAGATGTTCTTTTTGTAATCAAATAAAAAAAAAATTAGGGGCATGCTGACATTTTTCAGGCTGATTCGGGGGTCGATCTTCTGCAGAAGGTGAGATTTTAAGGTTACAAAAAAAAATTAAAAATAAAATTAACCCAGTTTAAAACAGATTTAAATATTTTCTTGAGAATACATTTCCCTTACTAATTTCCTAAATTAAAATTCCTTCCTAATTCAGGTGACTGAAGCCATAAATAATGCATTCGCCCATTTTCTAGAAACACTTTTAAATATTTATTACTCAAGAAATTTCAAAAAGTCAATTTAAAAAAAAAAAAAAAAGCGGATACGAGGAATTTATATAACGCACCCATTATTGCGATTAGAAGGCTTTCGTTAGGCTTCGTTAACTTTCGCTATCGATAGTAAGAGCGCTCATCGACCGCTCCTTCGAAAGTGAATTGAGAGATAGATACAAAAATGAAAATGCTGGAAGCATATAACATGGCTGACTTCTCCATTTGAGTGTTCGGAAAGCTAATTTTCGTCCGGTTTTGACATTAGCTTCCTACCACGTTCGACGATTATAGTTCTACCTTAACATGTAATATTCAATACGATAGTATGGAAGTTTGACGTCTCTCATATTGCTATTCCACTTGCACTGGTTTAACTTTTCGTTAAGTTTGGAAAACAGATGATACATTCCAGGGATGGTTCGCAAACAGTGAGAGGCATTGGTGCATCCACAAACAAAATTTATCAGGCTGATAAGTTTAAACTGGTCTTATAGAATTTAAATGCAACTGGCAATTACTTTTGTTATCTTTCATTTATTATTATTGTTTTTTGCTGCCTTCAAGTATTAGATAGATTGACTATAGGAAAAAATAAATTTTGTGTGTTCGTTAACAAGGGTAGATGGCGTTTTAACTTTTTTATTAAAATACTGAACATTGTTTTCAATTACAGAACTTTACTAAAGAGCAGCAATAAGAAGAAGAAGAAGAAGAAGAAGAAGAAGAAGAAGAAGAAGAAGAAGAAGAAGAAGAAGAAGAAGAAGAAGAAGAAGAAGAAGAAGAAGAAGAAGAAGAAGAAGAAGAAGAAGAAGAAGAAGAAGAAGAAGAAGAAGAAGAAGAAGAAGAAGAAGAAGAAGAAGAAGAAGAAGAAGAAGAAGAAGAAGAAGAAGAAGAAGAAGAAGAAGAAGAAGAAGAAGAAGAAGAAGAAGAAGAAGAAGAAGAAGAAGAAGAAGAAGAAGAAGAAGAAGAAGAAGAAGAAGAAGAAGAAGAAGAAGAAGAAGAAGAAGAAGAAGAAGAAGAAGAAGAAGAAGAAGAAGAAGAAGAAGAAGAAGAAGAAGAAGAAGAAGAAGAAGAAGAAGAAGAAGAAGAAGAAGAAGAAGAAGAAGAAGAAGAAGAAGAAGAAGAAGAAGAAGAAGAAGAAGAAGAAGAAGAAGAAGAAGAAGAAGAAGAAGAAGAAGAAGAAGAAGAAGAAGAAGAAGAAGAAGAAGAAGAAGAAGAAGAAGAAGAAGAAGAAGAAGAAGAATTATCTGAAAAGATTTAAGTTTTGTTTGAACTTAGTTTTAAGCTTGCAAGAAGGCGTTCTTTAGAAAAGTAAGAACGCACTCAGTAAAAGACTTGTACATATCCGTATCGTTCAACATCCGCTTTTATTGTACAAGTACATGGCATTTTATGATGAGCAAAAAGTTGAAGCTACTTCAAGTTGAGCATAAATCTTAAAGTTTAAGTATCAGCCAATGTCATTAATTGTTTTTGCTTATCATTTCTAAATAATCAACACCTACCATACCTAGAGGGTTACATTTTTTCTGTTGCTTTACTCACCATCTACTTAAGAATATTAATAAAGGTGTGAACTGGCATACTGCACCCTCTAGAACTCTTAACCACTTTTACGTTATAATTACAAGTTTCGCGTGATAAGTCTTCCAACTTGCCTCAGCCTTAGCTTTTTACCACAGAAATTATTATTTTCTTTTGCAACGTATATTTTGCTGGGCAGCAATCAAGCGATAGAGTTCTCTTTTGCTATGTTTATAAAATAGTCTTATGCAAAAACAGTCGAAGAGAACTTTATTATCCTGAAGTTTCCTTTGCAGTTGAATGTGGTAAAAGAAACATCCGGACTAAGGAAGAGACATTGGTATATAAACAGGGCTATTGTGCCAGACAAGAAGTCACAGAGATCAAAAATAGGAGCATAGAACTTTCTACCTTCTTGCAGAGAAGAAGAACAAACTAAGCCTTGTGATTATGTCGCCCCTTTTAATCACTATTTACAGTCGAAGTCAGTGGATTAGGTAACAAATAATTTTGTTATTTATTTATTTTATAACTTTAAGAAAAAGTAAGGAAAAAATGGGCTTATTGAACAACTACCATGTTTGTACTACCGCAGCGTTTCGTAACCTCGCTTTTTCTCTATCCGACTCGTTTACTTACTAAGTTACCAAGTAACCAAGGTACATAACCTTCGTTTTTTCTTGCGGTGCATAAGGCCTACACTTAGTCTGAGCATAATCGTGTATGAAAGCTGGAGATGTACTCGTATATCCGCTCTCTCCAACTTTTTCCCAATGGTGCTGATTCTTGATTCCTTTTCGACCGATCTTTACTAAGTACTTAATTTCGGTCCACTCATCAGCCTGGCTGTGTGAAAGGGTTCCATTGAATCACTTGACTAGTTACTCTTTGAGTCAATGGGTTCCTGAACTGTTTTCGTATGAAGAACTACTTTTTATGGACGTTTCCAGCTTTCTAGTGACAGCGGATAAACCTTTGGAAGGTCTACAACCATAAAAAGCAATGATTCAACATTTAACCATTCCAAACGCACTTTTTTCCCAATTTGGCTGCTAGATTGCTAGTCATCAGCAGAAACAGTACTCCCAAGATATTGAGAATAATTGTCTATCATCTCAACTATCTAATATCTACTTGAACAGCCCAACGATTTTAGTTTCCCTCTCGACTGTTATGTGATGGAAATCCATGATACTTTCACCAAGGGGATTAGGATTGGTGACAGTATCGTCGAACGCCTTTTTAAAGTTGATAAAAAGCAGGTGAAGTAGTGATTGATAATTAAAGCTCTGATTCATGATTCACACAGGAAGACACAGTAAGGAATTCAGGATGAGTCTTGCTATTACCTTGGCTACTGTAGGAGTCACCGAATACTCTCCAATTTCAGCATTGTGTAAGATCTCATTTCTTTGGTAGTTTGCCAATCTTTCCTTTTGTCCACTTTTTTGAAAAGCTCCTTGTTTTTTAAGCTCTTTCGCTGTTCGCAAGAGCTCTGCGGGAATACCGTCAAGCCAAACCACTTTGCTGTTCTTCAGTAGTTTAATTGCATTGGTGATTGGATGTTTGCGTGTGTTTGGGAAACTGCTGTTTTGGGCTCCCTCCACCATTAAAGCTGATTCTCATTTTATACTAAAAGTGACGAACCTGTATCTTTTACCATAGGTAAACATTCCTACTGTCACACCTATGTACTTGTGACCCATTTGCTTCTGTAGCCGATGTTAATGTGGTTACGCTTATCACGCCGCACAATATGGTGAACTTTTCTCATCAAACTCATTCACTACTTCTTAGGATAATTGC
Source organism: Syrphus vitripennis (assembly GCA_958431115.1). Taxonomy (NCBI): domain Eukaryota; kingdom Metazoa; phylum Arthropoda; class Insecta; order Diptera; family Syrphidae; genus Syrphus; species Syrphus vitripennis. The sequence continues at coordinate 42,169,213 of OY288108.1, forward strand.
AAATTGTTTGCATTGTGTCGATTTGTTGGCTCTTGCACGTCGTCAAGTCGGTGTCATTCGAAGTGCTTATCAGCTGTTTCTTCCAAAGTTCACCAAAAGGTAAACAGTAAGAAAGTGTAAGTCACTGAATTTAAGCTTGTGTTTCCAACCAAGACACATTTCATCAATGATGGATTATTCCAATGTCAGCAGCGATGTTTTTATACTTGCTATCGATAATTTGTATGGAAAACATATTTGTTCCAAGATGGCATCTTTCAGCCTAGCTTTGATTTTTTAAAACACAAGGGGGCATATTCATAGTCGTCTGACAAGTTGTTTCTTTGTCTTTTCTAAGCTAACCTGGAGTTTATGTTATTCATAGACAGTTTAGACCCGGGTCCAACATATAAACTGGAGCTCCCAAAAACGGTTGACTCTCTAAGTTGTTTTTTCTATATGTCAAAAAATGGATTGGTTTTCAATGGATTGACAGGAAATAGTACTAAAATTGTAGTAGAATTCTGTTTTTTACTAAACAGAGCTGCCAAATTCTTTATGAATAGCAGCTGTATGTTAACTTTAGCCTCAAGGCTAGTTTGCCCCAAGTTGTTTACGCGGGAGCACTTTTTTTCACAAGCCCATATTGAAGCTCAAAATAACAGCAGCTATGTAAACATACCCTTAGTTTTTAGTTTAGCAAAAGCGTTTTGAAAACATTTATAAATTCAACATCATCTTTTATATTGTATTGGAAAAGTATTTGTTTCATGAGCCTGAAAGAATTAAAAAAAAAAAAAATAAATTGACTCCAATCAATTGGCCAAAAGTGTAAATTCGCTCAAAGAAATGAAGGTGTTTCACAGGAACATTTCAAAGGGAAATCAATGTCAAAGCAATTTCATGAATTAGTTTCGTTTTTTATTTTCATTTATTTTTGCAACACGATGCACTCTGTTCCTTTCTGGCAACCCTCTTTTGCAATATTGGATTTTAATTTTAATTTCTTACCCTAACTCCACTCCAATGGTGTAGCGGCTGCGGCATGCAGCGGGTGGCACTGACGGGCAATTCTCAGAGCACACACCTTACCTTTGGCGCGTCTTCATCTTCATCTTCACCCTGAAAACAGAAAGACTGATGATTATTCTTGACACTGATGCTTGCATAATTTAGAACGAGGAGAGAATTGATTACACTCAGATTTAAATATATTTTGTAATTACGAGCTGCATAGCAGGAAAGTTTCTTCCATTTTCCTTTTTAAAGTAGGTATAAAGGTAAGAAAGGTATAGAGACGTTGATACAGTTAAAGAAGATATTGGCTGCAATCTGTGAGGGAATTTAAGTGCAACAGATTTTTATTCAATATAAAGATGAAGTTTAAAAATTGAAGGAATTTATAAAAGTAGGGAAGAGAAATGGTGGGATCTTGTTTCAGGAAGTAAATTGAGGGGAATATTGATCTGTTTCTGTTGATATACGTACATATACTTGGGAGGGTTAAAATGAACTGCGATACATGAAATCCATAAATCCATTGCATACCTTCGGATGCTTCAGGATATCTGCTCAAAGCTAACTCATTGCCAACGATAAGAATTTTTTGTAAAAGTAATGAATAATCAATAACCAACCAGATATAGTATTTTCCAAAAACCACATTCATTTTAAAAGAAGCAAAGAAATATGTGAAGCAGTTAATCTTCCCAAAAAATACATAGAGTTCCAGAGAAAGACTTGAGTAATATGTTTAAATTGTCAATTGATTTTCCACGGTTTCTGAAATGAAAAAAAAAAGTATTGGAAAATAAGGAAAGACCAGTTCTGAGTATGATTAACATACCTCGAGGTAGAAGGACTGTGATACAAATTCGAATTTCAGAAATTCCTTAAAAAACCGTTTTCTCAGAAATATTACCTTAAGATAAAATTTTTCAATCCTCTTTTAGTGAATCAATAATTGATGTAGACGGATTTTTTAAAATCGCTGAAGTGAAATATTTTACATATAACAACTCAAACAATTTACCAGGCAGATGGATCTTAAATCACCGTTTCAAATTTTTTCCTGAGGATTATGGTCTGTTTCGTCCAATTACCAAAATGATAGCTTTTATACTAGTATGTCGATAAAATCGATATCGATACTAAGAAATTGAAACTAAGAACTGTAAGCTATGCATTGAAATGTGCTAAAATTCTCTACAATTCTGTGCCACAAAAAAAAATTATTTAAAACATTTTTGCTCTGTTCCATTTGAGGGAGACTGAGGCCAGATAACTGATGAGAGCAGTTATTTTTTTTTCTTGCAACAATCTGTGACGGCAATGTAAAATAAAAACAAAAATAAACAAAATTGAAAATACAGTTCTATGAAATGATAACTTATTAGGATTTTCTTTTGTTTTTACTTTTGTTTTCTTTTTTTTTACTCTTGGAATAGTCCCGGAGGCAATTTTTTTTTCAAACATAAACCATAGCTCATTTTGGAAGAACGTTTTTTTTTGCTTTGTTTTGTTATTATTCAAAGCCAAAAATTGCTTGTTGCACGGCCTACTTTTGTCATCAAAATAAAAATAAAAAAAACAAAGTGTCCTTACTTCTAAAAAAAAATAGGGCTTATTTGTATGTTGGTTGTTTTTTTTTTGGTCCTGATGCGGAACAAGTTGAAACTTAATGTGAGCTCGAATGTTTTGGTTTAATTAGTATAGCAGAAACGTAAATGAAATGGTTTTGATATGGTTTCTAAATATGTTGGGTCTCATAATATAAATTACTTTTGTCGAAATTTAGGTTGAAATTTTTAGAATGAATTTTCTTCTTTGGTTTTTAATTTTTGTTTGAAATCCGTTGTCTTTGGATTCGATTAGGAATGTTCCAAACGTAAAAATGGTGTTACGTGTCAGTTTTTCGCAAGAGGTGGCATCGCCAGCCCGTGAAAACAATTCTGTTCTTAAATGGATGAAACTGGGAGTCGAACTCAGACCTCCGGCATGACAGTCCCACGCTCTAACCATTATGCCACGGGCTTGTTAAATTCTTCTATATAGCAAAAAAAAAAACTCAGCCGCCTGGTGGAAAAAAGATGAACTAAAAATGAGTGAATAAATGATATTTTGAAGGAAACATAGATCGTTATAAAATGTTATATTTTGAAAAATTAAAGTGAAATCAATTAAAAAAATATGTTTACCAAATGAGGAAAAAAGTGAAAAAAAATTCATCAAAAAAATTGTATTTAAGCTTATGGCGAGTAGAATCCAAATCCTTTTTTGCTAAAATGCTTATAAAATGTATGCCCCTACTGTTTGCGTACCATCCCTGGATTTTACTGTCTGTTTTTTAAACTGAATGAAAAAGTTTATCCGGTGCAAGAGATAAATATTTAAAAAGCGTTTTGTGCAACCGGGCATTATTCTTAAGCTTGGAACTTCATATTCCAGTGGGCCAATGCTGAATTCAAGGAAAGTAAAAATTTTTGCGAGTCGGATTCAATTTTTGGAAAAAAAAGGCCATAAAAGGGAACATAAAATAAAAGAGTTGTTTCGATGTATAATTTCTTTAAGGAATAAAAAACCAAGTTGTTGCCTTGTTGAAGGTTTATAATGCAATGAATCTTTTATTGAACATTAGAATTTTTCGCTTAACAATTAGGTATTTACGTTATTTACTTTTATATACTTTTTCAAACAAAGATTTTTTAAATTGACTTTATATTATTTACATTCAATAAATTAACATTTGAAATTTATGACACATTGACATCTCAAAGTTGAAGGGAGTCTAGGGTTGACATTGGGTTGACATCAGGTTTAGACTTAAGGCTCTGCTTCCAACAAGAGTTATTTGATGAAAAAAGATAGCTTAAGAAAGATCGAAGTCAAAGCAAAGACATGTTTTCTTTAGAAATAATGTTCTTGTAGCCCTAAAATAAAGAAACCAACCTGTTTTAGAGTTGACGTCTTCGAAGATTTTTGAATTGAGCTTGAACTCTTTAGATGTTTACTGGGGAAGGGCAACGGCCTATAACGGTATAACACAATACATAAAGTGCTTGTTGAAGAAGTATAATTCAACAACTTTTTGAAATTCGTGTAACACGGAATAACAAGTCTAGGAGAATTATAACAATTGTTTTGGCTTCTTTCAACAAGTGGGAAATTTTACAATTTCACAGTTCTTGTTAATGGAAACAACAAGTGTTAAGAAAAGGTGACGTTCACGGTGTTCATAAAATGACAGTTGCCCGATGTGTAAAATAAGTCACATTTGCAATAAATGAAATTGAAATTCAAAAAGAAGTTTGTTGGCCTGACATAATTGAACGTAACATACAAGATGCGACTCATTTTGGTAGCTTGATTTGTTAAACTAATTCAACAAGTGAAGGGAATTTTTTTTTGACAACTGTTACGCTTTTTATTGTGTTACAGAAGTAATTTTCACTTGTTAAACAAGCATAGTTAAATAAGTAGTTGTTGACTATAGTTGACTAGTTGACTTATTGTAGGAAGGGAGTATACCATTTTCAAATACATGCGTCTATCGCGCACCACCCTGTATCGAATTTAATTTTAAATGTAAAGGGGGAAAAAATTATTTACGTTTCCCAGATAATATAAAAAAATAAGCTTTTTCAATCCAAAAAAGTTGTCAAAAATCCATAAACTCAAAGCGACACAATTTAAGTGGAGAAAAGCCTTTTTTTTCGCCATTGTCAAATTGTGAATTTGCTTTTGACACATAATTATATGTAAATGATTTCTACTTTACATCAGATATAATGATATTAGTTCTTTCCAGTCCAAACACATAGCATGGCGAAAATTACTGGCAGAGGAAATTGGCATAACAACCATTTAAGTCATCTGTTCGTGGATAATAGAATTAAATAGACTATTTTAGATGTTAAATTAAAAACGATGTGTAACAATTTGACCACTTAAAAGTGATGTTCACTGACAATGACAATGACTGCTGAAAAACGGAGAGGAGCACACAACACACAACAAAAGGGAACATGATGTTTTAGAATGCCAAAATTGTTGTGTATTTCTAAATTAATTAAACTTCATTTCATTATATTCAAACCAACAACGTTATAAATATTTTGTCAATTTTGCGGAATAACCTTTCGGCCAATGCTTTGATTCATTACCACCTTCCACCAGTGTCGTGTCGTGTCATATATGTATGTAGGTAATGTGGTGTGTCGTGTGATGGGTAAACGGCTATCACAGTGTTCGTGTGGTTTGTTTGTGCATCCGTTCACGCTTTGACCACATGCAATCACAGAGTACCTATTGCCTCCCAACAATTATAAGGGTTTTCGAAATTACATTGATTCATTTATTGTACAAATAGCCGCCACTGACATTTTTGATGCTTAAACCTTGGGTAGAAAAAAAAGAGACATCATCAGAGCTACTCTCTTAGACATGATGATGGTGGAGGCTTATTTTTATTGTTATGAGAGAAAAAGAATGGTTGCCATTTTACTCACATGTCATGTTGAAAAATTACTTTCTGACGTTTTATCGTTCTGTTTTGTTGTTTTGATCGTTGACTTTCTTTTCAGTTTTATCCCCGTTGGTTATTCCTATGGTGACCATATTTTCATGCAATGCACCAAAAAAAAGAACACCTTAATGATGTTTACATATTTTTTTTTATTAAATTTGATTTCTTTTAAATTTTAAAATTTAGTAAATTAAGTAAATTTTTCAGTAAAGTGTCTAAAAATGACCACTTACATATCTTAATTCCAACAAGTGAACAAGATCTCAAATTGACTTTAAGTGACTGACACAAATTCTGATAAATGATTTTTGGCGGTGAGTATGAATGTTTACTCAAATTTGACCACCGGAAGTTAATTCAGATCCATGTATATTTCGACCTATCGCATTTCGTTTTTCAGGCAAATGTTTGGCTTTTACTTTCAAGAAACGAACTCTGTTTTTTGAATTTTTAAAATCATAAAAAAAAGTAGCTGCGCTCTTCGTAAGGAATTCATGCAATAATCCAAATGTTAAGCCTAAACATGGTCTACATTTTCAAATAATTTTAAGTACTGCGTTACCCACCTGAAAAATTATTTTATTTATAATTATTATGTTTTGTATGGAAAAAATATAAATTAACTTTTGTCACAGGCCTGAATCCAAATCAAAATTTTAATGTCACCTAAAATACGGGATTCATCCTGTGCAAGTAGAAGCATGACTTAAAAACGACAAACGATATGTTAAAATATAGGTTTACACTAGGCCCCTGTATATTAACCTCGATGTCACTCTGATCTGGGTTCCGGGCCATAGTGGTATCAAGAGAAATGAACGGGCTGACGAGCTGGCCAGGCAAAGATCGGCCCTTCATAGCTCACGTGCGGAATTGGTTGACATTCCTCTTGTTGCTATGAAGGGAAAAATCTTTTATATTTTCCAAACAGAATCGAATCGAAGGTGGAGCAATTTAACCAACTGCATTATGTCGAGGAAGATATGGCCCACCTATAATAAAACCCAAGACATACCCAGGGTCGTTGCGGTATGTACCGGACACTGGCCTATAGGAAAACATGCAGTGAAGTTGGGCATTCCCCACAACACTTTTTGCCGTAGTTGTGGTGACCAACTCTGGCACGGCAACAAGAGGGACCATCGTTAACAGGTCCAGCCAGATACTGGCTTACGCAGACGACATTGACATCATCGGAAGAACCGAACAAGCTGTACACGATTCCTTCATCCAGATCGAGCAGGCGGCACAAAATCTGGGGCTGCACATTAGTGAAGGTAAAACAAAGTACATGGTGGCGTCGAATGCGAGAAGAACAGTTGGTCAAACAATCAAGGTAGCGGAGCACGAATTTGAAGTGGTGCAATCCTTTAAATACCTTGGGTCAATAGTAGCAGCCGATAATAATATAGAAGAAGAAATACGCGGGCGGCTGCTCAATTCCAACAAAGCCTACTATAGTCTGTCAAAGCTCTTCAAATCCAGAAATCTCACCATAACTTCAAAACTGCTGCTGTACAGGACCATGGTCCTGCCAGTACTCACGTATGGATCCGAGACTTGGGTGCTTAGCAAAAGACACTCCGACCTCTTAGCCGCGTTCGAGAGAAAAGTCTTAAGGAGAATTGTTGGCCCCATATGTGAGGAAGGGCGATTCCGGAGACGGTACAATCATGAATTGTACGCAATCTACCTTGAAGCAGACATAGTGACAAAAATTAAGCTCGGTAGACTCCGGTGGGCAGGGCACCTAGCTCGCATGAGTGAAGAGGAACCTGCTCGGAAAGTCCTTTGTGGTACATTCTATGGTAGACGGCAGCGTGGTAGACCATGCTTGCGCTGGAGAGATGGCGTAGACCAGGACGCCCGAAGCCTTGGGGTGCGCAACTGGATGGCGTCGGCTCAAGACCGGGATAGGTGGAGAGACTTGTTGAAGGAGGCCAGGACCGGACCCCGGTTGTCGAGCCGATGATGATGATGATGTGGTGACCAAAGGGAAAGGGAAGCAGCAATCCATTTCCTCTCCAAAAATCCTGCTTTGGCTAAAACAAAAATGCAATCCTTTGGAATGGTATTCCTTATCGACCTCGCCGAGCTATCTGAAATGAAGATCAGAGGTCTGATCTCTTTTCTCAATCCGACCAAGTGGCTCTAGCCAACTTCGCTGTGAAGCTATTCTATAGATCTTTTCCCTTCATCAATAGGTCAAATGAGTTATGTTATCAAAACGGCGCATAACAGCGCCAATGCCAATTGGGTCACAAGCTAGGTTACCATTTACCTACCCACCTAGGCCCCTGTATTGAAATTCTTTTCAGTGTTCCAACTTTTCTGAGAATATATTTCTTTGAGCACTTTTTCTTTAACGGGATTTCTTCTTAACTTAACGTGCTACACAAACGGTGATAGAATATGTCAAAATATAAGTCTTGATTGGTTTATCATTTTAGAATATTTTTTAGTAATGGAATTTACGGATAAATGGATGTTCTGCATACAAATGGATACCGCTCGAAAATGATCGCCATTTTCTTCCGGATATCTATTTGAATGGAACGTTTGAATATCTTGGGATGACGAAATCGAACATCGCGTAAGCGTAAGTTAAGTCAAGTGACGGGTAAATTGACGAAAGCTGCAATGAAGATACTTTGCATGAAAACAAGAGTGACAAACCGAATCCGAAGTGGCCTTCACGACAAAAATACCACCATGAATAAAATAGGTATAGCATAAATAACTAACTAACTAGCTGGTACTGTCATGTAAAAAGAAGAAGCCCTTAGAATCAAGTTCAAAAGCCAATAGCAAACGACGACGTTCCAACACTTTCGCGGAGAAAGGGCAAGCGCAAAGATCTGCATTTAGTTGGCCTCAAGCACGGAACAATTCAAAACCCGGGGCCATGTCATATGGAGCTTTGGGGTGAAGCAGTGGAGTGGTAGAGTCCCAGTCAAGATCATGACTGGGACCAAGGCTCATGAATCATTGACACCCCACCGAAGACGAAAGGCAGGTAGGTTGTATACAAATCTATAAGTGAGTGTATCATAAGTCAAAAATTCAAGGGGTAAGATTTTGGGTTTTTCCTCTTTGAATTGTTCTCGTTGGAACTTAAGGTTTTTCCGTAATTCCACAGATACCAAATTGAATTTGTCTCTTTAAGCTCTCAAAATAACGGTAACTTTCATATAACCGATACTACAAAACTTATTTATCTCAAAAACGGCTTTGATGATTTACATAGATTAAAATTCAAAAAATTTTGAAAAAAGTACCTGCCGTAAAACCGTATTTTCTCATAAAAACCTTAATTTTTTTTTATGAAAGAGGCCCTGCATTATTTTAACAATATCAATTAAAACTTTCACAAAATATTTTTTTTGGCTTTTTTCAAAAATTTTCAAAAATTTTAATATTCAATTAAAATTCAGTACTTTGAGAATGGGTTAACTTTTTAATGTTTTGTTTTTGAGTGTTTTTATATTTTGTTTGTTTTATACCAATTTTGTATTATAAAGAACTTATGATATTTTATTTGTGTACATTTTATTATTTATGCATATGTAACTATATACATAAAATTAATGTTAGACATTGTCTAAGTAAACAAAAATCTAATAAACAAGGGAGTATGTATTTAATAAACCATACAGAAACATTACAATAATTATTCATTATCATAATTTATCTATTTCAGCATAATTAACAACTTCCGAACGTTGCTTCTACATAATTACAACTTCAAATCACATAACTCAATTAACTAATAAATACAACAACAACAAAAAAAAATTGTTCCAACACAAATATTGATGATGCCAGTTTACGCATCAAAGGATTTGTCAAACACTGGTTCTCTACGTATAGATATAACAGGAAACATTGAAAAACTATTGAAGCATCTCCAATAAACTGCAAAATCGATGTTATCTCTCTCCCTCGCCCACCATATCGCCATTATATAGAAGCTGACTTTTCCCAGAAAATAAATTTTAATAAAATTGAGATTATTATTCGTATCCGAAACATTATGCGCCATCTAGGATCCGATTTGATTTAGGCGCAACGCAACCCAACGAACGAACCAACCAACCAACGATAGGATAGGAAACAAAAATGTTCTACGGTATGTTAAATAAGGACCCTCAGGCATCGATTTAAAATATACATACCGTCACAGATGTGAGTGTAGAGTATATATGGAACGGTTTTAAATCTACAAAAAAAAAAAAAAAAATTATGGCGGTTTTTTGCTCGAGGATATATGGGCGCCTTCGGAATTCAAATGTATAAGGTAATAATTCAATAAAATTACAAATTCGATGAGCATAAAATATAATATAATGTAAACATTATAGAAATATAAGTATAGGGAAATGGCATAATATTAGACTTAAAAATATAATTAATCATACTAAAAAACCATAAAAATATATATCTGCGGTTGTAGGATAATTTTTAAGTGATTTATTTTTAAAACTCAATAAATAGGTTTTTTTTTTTTGTGAGTGGAATAGGGAAATGATATTGAAAAATAACTGAGCTTTTGGTGAGTTGATTTTGATAATTGGAGTGATTCAATTTAAATCGCAGATTTTCCTACAATATCAAATTCTAAAATGATCTGTTTGTTTAGAAGTTTCATTATAATTTCCTCTTGGAAGTGTAGCCCAAGTTTAAGAAAAAAAAAAAAAAAACAAGAATAGTTTGGAATATCCCCATTTCCCAATTTGGGGAAATGTGGATTTGGATTTTTGATCGAAATTTTCAAAATCACTCAAAATAGAAAAATTTTCTTGAGAGATTTATAAAATATATTTATAAAATTTATAAAATATGTATAAAATATGTATAAAATTCGTATAAAATATTTTTATTTTTATGTAAAAATTTCATGTTTCAAAGTTACGTTTTCAAATTAATGTGGAATCTTTTGAAATGATTCGATATTGACAGAATATTTTGAAATAATTTCGAATTGAATTGATACAATCGATGGACCAGAATTCTATAGAAAGTTTCTAACTATGGGCAAGTCTTTCATTGGAAATTATAAAAAAAACTGCATAGAATCACCATAAAAAGTGAAGTTATTGCCCACTTGAAATAAGAAATAAATTTTTTGAGAAAGTTTAAAAGTTTTCCACATAAAAGTTAAGTAACTAACCATTTCTAGTGGAATTGATTTAAAAATTATTTTAAACTGTTGAAGTAATATTTCCAATGTGAAGTTATTTCCCTGTACCTGTAAAAACATAGAGAGATGCAAATGAAGATTGAAGAGTACTAAAAAGTCGGACTTTCTGCAAGAAATATGCCAGTATAATGTAAAAAGCAACATTAATGCTAGGAACCCCGGCCCCACAAAGAAACACGGCCGTAAGAGCTGTGATGAATATGAAAATAAGGGCTTTCAAAGCCTAGTGTGTTCCTCTCATAATACATATATTTAAAAGGACCATCAAACATAAAGACATCTAACATCGTGTAAGCGTTTGGTGGTTGAAGTGGCGGAAAATAAGATGACATGATATTTAAAACTACACCACGTGATCGAAAAAGAATCAAGAAAATTCAAGGAAGCCTTATTTTAATAAAAAAATACAATCTTTAAATACAATCTAAAATTCTATGAAAAACGCGATCTCATAAAAAAAAATAATCAGTAAAGTTCAATTTTCTCAAAAACTAGAAGTCATAAAATAATCTAGTTTTCAGTTTTTGGTTGTAAGAACATCGAATTCAATAAAAAATTATATTAAATCTTATGGTTTTGAGAAACTACACTTAAAATTTTTTTTTTGTGTTTTTTCTCCGAATTTTGTGTTTGAAACTCATTTTTTTCGAAAACTGTGCATAAATTTTGCCTGATTTAAAAAGTGACTTATAGTAAAGAATACTGGCTTTAAAAAACGGTATTAAACTTAATTGTAAGTACGATTATTTTTCAATGATTTTTTTCACTTTTAGTACTTTTTTCATAAAATTGCACCTCCCACCCAAACGGAACAATAAAGACCCCCCTCCCATACTAAAATAAATACTTGTTTTGAACCCCTCTACAAAAAACCGTTGTCAATTTTTGGAGCCCAAGTTATCGTACTCTCCGTCAAAAAAATTTCTCCTTGATTTCCTGGAAATATTTTTTTCGACAAATTTTTTGACAATTTTATTTTGATGAAACTTTTTTTCGACCAATTTTTATTCTCGCAGTTCAAACTTTTTTTTTTATTTTGAATAAATTTGATTGAATAAATTTTTTTTCAAACATTTTTTTTCCTTTGACTACGATTTTTTTTTAAATTCTCAAGGTTTAAACTTTACTTGCACAATTTTCGTCTGACACTTTTATTTATGGTTTTTTGAACAATTTTTTTCAAAGGTGATTATGGATTTGTTTAACTTATTAAAAAACATTTCTGTGTGAAAATTCCTTGGAACTCGCTCCTGTCTAGTTACTGAGCATACCCTAAGTGGAGTGGATCAAATTAGTTGAATGAGCGGGGCAGAGACCACAAAAGGTGAGTTAAGGATAAAAAACACGGGCACCTTAGTTGCCCTGCAACCAACTTTACATAAGATAAAACAAATCGATTCAGAAAAAGAAATAACTTGACTACTTACAGTTATGTAATTTCTATTTACCTAAAGTTTTTATCTCATTGAATGAAATCAAAGGTTTTTTAAATCATACTTTTCCTAAGTAGACCATTCATATCAAAAATAAATACAACTGTACAACAATATCACCAAAAGAGCTCTTAAACTTATTTAAATTCTAAATAATTTCACAGTTCACAGAAAGCCTTCATATTCATGTACTTGCACAACTTACTATAAAGTAAACTTTTCACCAAATATTTCACACTTTCAAACGTCAACATCCTTCCAAGCATGAACTTTATGTTGGTCCTTGGTATGAAATCCCTTTTCCACTCCCTTCGCACCATCAGTCTCTTTGGCAAAAGAAAAAAAGCATCAGACTAATTCAAATCTCTTATTTTTCGAAGAAAGAAAAAAAAAAAAAGAATCCGCATTAACTACACAAAACTACAAGGAGCTTGGTTTTGAATCTCGGAATCCAACATGAAACGTCAGTGGCGCTTGTTTGGTGTGGTTATGGCATAGCTAATGCTATGTTTCTGCCTTTTGTATAAATCCTGCGGCTTCTATATCCTAGTTTAGTGGTATGATTTAGGGATTTTCTCCTTTCTATATACGAGACAGAGGGAGAGACTGGGTTCTTTGCTTTTGTGTATGTTTATAGGCTTTTTGGCCTATAGTTTTCGGCCAGTGGTCCAAAAGTAGTTGTATTTTGGTAAAATACTTTTGTCTGTTGAGATAAATTCTCGAAATCCAAACATTCCCATCTGAAAGTAAAGACATTGAGGACATTTTTGAGATACGACGGTTTTTTGGATGGGAGAATGGGCGAAGATTAATTACCATGTGCTCTGTGATGGATACTTTGACTTTTTGATGTCGACTATGAGAGAAAGAGAGAGAGAGAGAGAGAAAGGGGGTATCTAAACATTGGTTTGTATATTTCTATGGCAATATCCTTGATATTAAATTTTACTCAACTTTATTCCCAATCCTATGGTTATAAGGATTTGTCATTTGGAAGAATTTCTGGGCATTTGTGGGAGAAGCATATATAATCTTAAATGCAGAGAATAATTTATGAGAAGGATTTGGAAAAGAAACTCATTTATTTTATAGAAAACCAGTCAGAGTTGTTTCTTTCCAAAAAAAGAACTGTTATTCTTTTTTTTTTTTGTTTAATATGGGATATGGGGAAGATATTATTGATCAGCAGGTTAAGTTTTATAATGATTGAGTAATTGAGTTTCGAGTAGATTTATTGTGTCAGATCGATTTTGTTTTCGATACGAAGTATACAAAGCTGTGCGAGTTCATCGATAATTTAAGTACCTAATGAGGTCACTCCCATTTGCTGTGATTTTTGGTCTTCAAATTGTCTTGATTTCAAGAACACTTTTGTATTTGTAATTCGAGGATATGGGATAAATTATAATTTTGTGTGGAATAAAATGAAAAGAAGATTTAAGAACACTAGATACTCGTATCTATAAAACATCATTCTTCGGTCTGAATAAAGTGAGTTTCCTGTTTTTGAAGACAAGTGCGCGTTTGATAAATATTTAATTGATGGAGGAAACTGAACAGGACCTGTTTCAGTAAAATTTTAAATCTGTATTTTTGTATTATTTTAAATTTTTTCAAAATAGGTGGTTTAAACATTAAGCCAAGTTCATACTTGTGAACATATCGTGAACCCATACAAATTGAAATTTTTTGTTCACCCGTGACCATTCTTTTGAAACTGCGTGATGGGGTATTTCAGTTCTCGAGAAACTCGCGACCAAAATGAACAGAAACTTAAGAATTAATTTTCTTCTACCCATTTAAGCCATATAAGTTTTGAAAGTCAAACCTTCACAACGTGTTTACGAATCTGTACCAGCGATTAAGGTCAAAAATTCACTTTTTACCCTGACAATTATTCACTTCAAGAGGAAGTATGTACTAGGCTTGAAAGGGAAAGGTTAAAAATTCTGCCAAATAAATTTATATTTGCTGAACAACTACCATGGAATTGCGTTTGAGCTACCTTGTGCCTGTCTTTTTCAATAAGAAAATCGTTCTGGCATCTTTATTTTATTATGCAACTAAATATTATTAATAAGCACAGCACCTTTTGGCTCCTGTTCAAATAGTGGCAGATATCTGCTTTCTGTTTCAGTAATCAATGAATTACATGAATTATTGTTGAGTAAATTATTCAAAAAAAAATAAGATGTTCTCAGTCAGCTTAATGTGGAATACCGGCTAAAACCGACTCCGAAACGTTGGTTTTCAAATCCGAGTCCAATTATCACTGATTTTTTTTTTGTAGTTCTTCAAGTTGAAGATAAGGAAGAATTATGTCTAAATCTGAAACAATTAGTTGTTGGACTTTTTCTATGTTGCAATTTATTTTGTCCAAATTTATGAACACAGAAACTTTCTCAATCAATTCATTGTCGGGATTCATTCTCTTGGATCCAAAGATAATTCCTTTTAGCTCTATCGACTCCGACATTCTGTTAATATTCCCGACAATTTTTTTTTAAATGATATTATTTTTAGAAAATAACAACTGCAGAAATTTAGATTTACAATTGCCAAATTTCAATTTTGGAACCACAGAAATTTTTTTTTTTGTATAATGTTTTCATGCTTCAACGATTTCTTACTCAGTCATTTTCGACCAATTTTAAATCTTTTTTAACAGTTTCGCAAAAAAAAAAAAACGTTTACGTACTTTTTGGAAATATAATTTTTTTATTTTGGAACACAAATTGGGTGTAGATTTTTTCATTGAATCTAATAAATGTACATTTTCACGTTTTTCTTAAAATGTAAACACCTTTTCAAGTAATACTTTAAATTTTGAAAAATTTGTTTGATCTTCAGCCTTAATGTTCATTTAATTTCAAATTCAATGAGCTTACCAAAATCATTCAAAAAATTGTGGATTTTTTAAAAATAGCTAAACTGTGTGGGTTATGTTAGGTTTGGTTAATGGACTAACCCTGAGGATTGAGAAACCCATGAAAAGAAACCTATGATAATTCCCAAGACAATCACGCACGTTACGGGTGTTGATGAGTTTCAACAAGCTATTGCCCGAAATTTCTTAGTTATTGAAGAAATGTCTGTCGTTACACAATTACCTGGATGAGAAAACGGCGGCGCCCTTTTTTAAGGATGTTCCCTTGCCCCACTCGAACTCGAAATTTTGTGGTCTGGAAAAAGTACTTTTTTTTCAAAATTAAAACTCTCAATATTTTTCACTGATCTTAATACGAGTACATATACTCGAGGGAAAGCTCACTCAATGGTACAATGAATTAATATTAGTGTTTAAAAAAGATAAAGAACCTTCAATACAGGCTAATGGCTAATAAGTTGCGGCATGAAAAAAAAGCGTCTATAAAAAATTGAGCTCTTAATATTAACGTTTAGACCTTCGTTATTGCTTTTCGGTTTTTCATAGGATTTATATGGGAAAAAACACATTTTCTTAGTTAATATCTAGTTTTCAAACTTCCCACATAACTTTTTTGTATAGAAAATTTAAGACGCTTCAAAAATGATCCCAATTTCAAATGGATGAGGTAAGGGAACTTTGATTTATTTCACAACAAAATATGGTCGTAACTTCCTATTGGTAGCCTTGAAAACGGCATGCTCAATTTCATTTTTTATCTTAAAAACTGGTTTATTCAAGAATTTCCAACGGAAAGCTAAAAAAGTCGTTTTTACCACAATTTTGATTTTTATCTTTTAATTTTAATTAAAAATTTAAATATTTCACCGCGTTTTTAAATCGTTATGTATTTTTGGTGAAAATTAAAAAAATTTAAAATACCGTTTTGTCGTTCTCTAATTTCATTTTTGAAAAACTGTTAGTAGTTTCTTATGCAGTTTGCTATAAGGCTCGTGCTGTTTATCTTCCGTAAAAATTTCCTCCAGAGATTAGTGTAGTCAACTTTAATACTAAAAAAAAGTTTGCTTAAATACCAGTTTTTTTTATCTTTTTTAAAAAACATTTCTGACAAAGTTTTAAAAACTTCTATTAGCAAGTATGCTGAAGCTTAGTTTTATGTCAATATCTCCAAAGAAACAGCTCTTCAAAAAACACCAAATGAAAATCGAGACTTAAAAATTTAGTAGTGTATAACTGACATTATCTATACTCTCGAACGAACACACACTTCAACTCTGAGTGATAGACTGGGGTATTTATAAAATATTTACAATAAGAAAACATGATTAACTCTAGGAGAACTTTTGTATCCTTTTGATACACTCTTTTCTCTCATATGCAATTATTTTGATGAAATGAAATTTTTTTTCCAAGAATATTCTCAGTCATATCACTACTACACATACAAAATACAGTTTAACAATCTAAAGAGACATAAAATTAAATTTTTCAAATGAAATCTCCTTAACTATACTTTTCAATCCCAACCACTTATCGAATTTTAATAAATGTAAATTGTCAGATTACACATCCTCAAGCAACTTAATTAAACTTCTGCAAAGACCAAAGAACGAAATTATTATATACGTATTATCAACAAAAATGCACAATTTGACCTCCTCTATGTAGGTACCTTTAGGTAATTGAGTTGCTCCTTTGGTTTAATTCCAAGATCTGCTTCCAATCTGGAATATGATTATCTGAACAAAAGCATACAATATCGTTTTCGAAACAAAATTAAGCAAAATATGAAAATTACCTTCTCAACCAACAGAGCCCAGAGACAACGAAGACCAAAAGGAAAAGGACTTAAAGTCAATGAAGAAAGTTCTCTAACAAAATCAACTCACATAATAGAGGGTGACATTTTCTCACTCAGGGAGACTCAGGAGTCACCAATGATATTATCTCTCTTGAAAATCCGGTAAGCGTTTTGCATTTTTGGGGATAAAGTTTTCCATCACCAAATATTAGATTCTACCTACTTTTTCTCTGACCCACATTACGTATAGTAAGATGGTAGGACATCAGAGGTTAAGAATCACAGTTTGGAAATCGGGAGGGAAGCTTTCTTATTTCTGGATGTAATTTTATTACAAAAATGCATAGGTACCCTTTTTGCAGGATTATCTTTGATACCAAAATCTAGTCAAAGTCAAAGTATACACATACTCGTACATATAGAAGATTTTCTTTTATATTGTGGAATGCATTGATATTTTTGCCACGAGTTCAATTTTTGGCAAAATTGAACAAACTTATTCACTTGGGTATAAGTGAACAGTTTAGAAAGTTTTCCTTAATGTCGTCTTTAGGGTGGGAAGTCTAAGCAAATGGTTGGAATGTTATTTGCTATAAATTTATCATTTTATTAACAGGTTTTTTTTGGGGGGGGAATTTTTATTTTGAGAAGTTCGGAAAAAATAATATTAAAAACTTAAAAACTCTAATGGTGCGTTAGAGAAAAATATTTGTAAGTAGCATGCTTCTTAGTTTATTTTTTTGGTAATGTCTACAAAAACGGTTCGTCTGATTTAAATTTGTAGATTTTATTACAAGTGGCATAACTATCTATAACATCACCAAACCATATTGTTGGTTTTCAAGTCTACAGAATTGAAGACTGTTTCACAACTCCCAGGGTGGTCATCAGATTCCTTTTAAAAAGGTGCTAAGTTAGAAAAAACATTCAACAAGAACAAGTTGTTTCTGTGTCTTTTCTAAGCTAACCTGGAGTTTATGTTATTCATAGACAATTTAGACCCGGGTCCAAAAGATAAACTGGAGCTCAATCCTTTAAAACGGTCGACTCTTTGACTAAGTTGTTTTTTTTCTATCTGTCAAAAAATCGATTGGATTTCAATGGATTGACAGGCAATAGTACTAAATTGTAATAGAATTCTGTTTTTTACTAAACAGTGCTGCCAAATTCTTTATGAATAGCAGCTGTTTCTAACCTTTGTGTTACCTTTAGACTCGAGGCAAGTTGGACTCGGTTCTAAAGATTGACTATGAATATTTTCCAATAGTTAATTGTCAAGGAATTTGTGGATAGCTACTCCTGAAATAGTTTTGCCAACTTTAATTTGTTCATGACGTGTTTTCTGTTTTTGTTTTCTTTTAGGTTAAGAAATTGGGACAACTATTTCAGGAAAGAAAATGTTACGCCCTTTTTAGGGAGTGTTTCGAAAACTCGACACGAAATTTTTAAATCAGCGACAAAAGAGGTCCAAAAATTTGCATCAATGTTTGAAATAATATTTTGAACAATTTCGATTTTCGGAAAAGAGGGAAGTTAGGTCAAAAACGATTTTTGGGGTCTAAAATTATTATACCTGTGGCAGTATGACACAGTAGCTTATGTTCAAAACGTTGTTTTGTGAAATTCATATTTTTTCCAAAAATTTTTATTTATGGATCATTAAATTATCATATTTAAAAAAAATTAAGAAAAAATATGTTTTTAAACTTAGGTTTTAGGTTCTTCTGCAAAAACCAATACTCAAATAACACTTGTCTTAAGTAGAATAGGTTTTTCTGTGAAACTTTTTTTTTTCAATTTCTATTTTTTATTTTTGACAGAATATTTTATATTAACTTACATAAGTCAACATTATGTTAGAAAAGAAACATAAAATTGAAAAAAAAAATCGCACGGCTTACCTCGACGTAAATTTAAAACTTAATTTTTTTAGACTCAAGGAAATTGTTTGACCTAAGATATTCTGTTGAAAGCATTTTATAGTCATTCAAACATAAGTGGTTAGGGAAACAACAATATTTTCCCTCGGGAAAATTAATTTAAAATGGGAGAGAGAGAGTGGTTCCCTCTGTAGAGTAATACCAGTTAAAAAATGGAAAAAAAACACTTGTTTCGACTTAAGCTACTCTGTCATACTACCACAGATATCACAGTGTATCACAAAACCCAATATTCTTAGTGGTATTGTGTAATGATATAGTGAACTAATTAAAAAAAGAAGAACAAAGTAGTTCAGCAAAAATATTTAAACTCGATTGACCGATCTTTGAATTGAAATAGAAATACAACTTTAATTTTTAACAATTAAACTTGAAGAAGACAAAGGTCTTCTATGTTGCCATCGCGCATTCCTTTTCATTTGATGGATGTATAGGTAAAATTCATTTAAAGTGAATAAAAAAAAACAATTTCCATAAACGGAAAATATTCCCACTTAAATTAAAATCAGTGTCCTAAAAAGTTACATAGATGTATTAGGTACAAATCATTATTTTATTAAAGCTATATGAATTATTTGAAAGTTTCTATGGAATAATGTTTTTTCCTGTTATAAGTACATATGTATAATATTAAATATCAAAACAAAATTCTAAATTCTTATTTTCATTACGTTTGAAAATCAATGCATTTTAATTGGATAAATACTTCCAGTTGAATTTTCCCTAATAAATTATATACATAACATACGATTAGAATGCCTGCTAGAATAAATATTGGTTATTTTTATTGAAATTTTGAAATTTTTGCTGGTTGCACTAATCTGATGTTTGAACAAAGTACAAGCAATTTCAAATATAATATTGAAATAAATATTTGGAGAAACATATAAATATGATTTTTTTGTTTCATTAAAAAAATCCATATAATACTTTCTATTCATGTTGGAATTATTTAATTAATGTCCATCTGGTAATTAATGTATTAAAACTAATTTAATCTTAGATTTATATTTAGGTTTATTATTATTATATAAGTAGCTTTAATTTTTTTTTATAATTGAAACACAAATCAGTGAAACGATGGTATTTTTGTTGACAAATTAAACTCAGTGATGTTACACGAAATTAAAAAAAAATCCTCGGTCTACTAAATAATAAATTAATTAATAAATCGAACATGTAACATCACTGGTTACTCTAGAGCATTCAATGGAAAACTGACAGCTGGAACAAAATGAGAATAAATAAGTGGAACGATTGTGTTCCGCTTTGTTGAAACAAAACTTAAATGATCATTGATAAAATAAAATTGGATTTAAAAGAACACGGCAGTGCAAATGGATTTGGTATCAAAATAATATTTTAGTTATATCTTTGCGGTCTGAAAAAAGTCGAAAGCAGGGTTTCCAGGTTCTGCAAACATATTATATTCCTGTATTTTGTCACCAAAATGATTTTTTCCCCTTGGAATTAAAAATTCCTGTATTTGTCCTTTTTCGTTTTTCATGCTAAAGTAATTTCAAAATAAAAAATATGGATTAAACAATAGATGCCCTATTAATAACTAAAGAAGAACTGTAATTTTTTGTGTTTTAATTTTAAATTGACTAATATTTTTTTTTTTTAAATCAAAGGCTATAACAAAGGTTACAGTTATAACAGTTGAGCTCAGAAATTTTGTAATCTATGCATTTTTTGATTTCAAAATAGGAAAACTATGTCTATGAGTAATTAATAAATATTTTTATTTTAAGAGTGCAATGAAACTCACCCGAACGTTTCGCATCAAATTGTATTGTTCTCGGATTTCAAAATACGAAATTTTCAAAATTTGCAAAAATTTTGAGGCACCATCTTTGAAATATTAATAAAGTCTATATTTTTCAACATAATGTTCAATACAGGAAAATAGAAAATTATGTTCTAGAATAATGTTGCACAATTTATATGAATTGCCTGCCTGGGAGGTGTAGGTAATCAAAGCATTACGTTGCGTTAGTTCTCGAACCCTCGCCTAATGTTGGTAGAGCATTTGAACTTAAAAAAATATCCGTTCGGTGAGATTTCAAATCAGAATAAACGATTTAGTAAAGTAAAATAGAGTAAAGAAAAAAATTCATCGCATTTTGTTCAACAAAAGAATGCATAGTTTTTTGAAGTCAATTTTGTTCATCGTGTGTAAAGCTTCTAAAATTTGTCCTTTTAAGGGTTTGTTTAAACAATTTCAAATTTAAACAATCCACTGCACACAACATAGGCCTAGATTTTTCTTGATTTTTTGAAAAAAAAGAAACACAAAAAAGTTGTTTTTTGATTTATTTAAAAAACTTTTGAAAAATATTATTATTCCTGCGACTGTCTGTCCGTTGAGCTATAATGGGTGATTGGATTTTCGTGAAACTTGATTATTCCAAATACATATTTTAATTTTTTTAACATCACAAATAATTGTAAATTCCATAAATATTTTGCTTGGCTTTTTTGGAAAATAAAACTTTTCTGGAAAAGGGCTCCAATGATCTCTTTTTCGAAAAAAAACTTAAAAAATTTAAATAAAAAATATTGTTTAATGAATAAAATGTGCGAGGTACTGTTATCTCCAAAACTCAAAAAGTTTTATCTAACTGTAAACAAAATTTGTATGCAAAATTTAAAATAAAAAATAAAAAAATAACTTAAAACAAATTTTTTTTTTAAGTTTTGAAAAAAAAAATAAAATTTATTTTCGAAAATTTAACATTTCAAGAAACTTTAAAATTTGGTACCAAACGGTTTTTTTTATACTATATTGAATACTTGGACAAAAATTAATAGTTTTTTTTTCAAAAATAACGGTACTTCCCATATAAAACCCTTTTCAAAATTGAATACTTTTTGATTTAAAATAAAATAATTTTTGATAAGAGGATGATTTGGCGCCAGTACCTTCTCTTCCACCTTACCTACTGGCACCTGCTACTGGCACGAGTGATGAAATGAAATTAATCAAAAAATTGAAAGTTAAAAAAAAAATGTTTTAATTTTAAAAATAAAGTACATTAAATTAAAAAAAAAAAATAATAAAATATTAAGATAATCTTTAAAGGAGCTACTATACTCCTTTGTGGATAATAAACACAAAATTGTAATATCCATCCAAAATCACTGTAATTCTATATTATTAAATTCTCTTTTTTTTTGCATCAAAATTATATTATTCCTGAGATAATCTTTGTTTTGTTTTTTTTTGTTTATATTGAAAATTCGACGGAAAGGAAAAAATTAAATTTTCAGGTTTCAGTTGAAATTCATAGAAAGATTGCTCGAAATACAAATATTTCCTTTTTGCCTTGGCTAACTTGAGAAGACGGTTTTGTGATGCCGCTAGCGAAATTGGGTTTGTTTCATCACTGTGGGATAGAGTGGACTTCTTGGAACAATGAAGGTGAGTGAAGACGACATGAAATGACATGGACGAACGGATAAGGACTAAGGATGATTTTTTGTCTGTCCAAATATATCACACGCAAGACCAGAAATACGAGTATGGTAGGAATTCAAAAGATATACAACTGTACATACTATGCAGCGTCTGCATCAGAGACACACGGGAACCTGAAAGATGTGTCTTAACTCATCGTATATTTTGCAGGCAACCATCATCATCTTCGGCGTCGGTCGTTGTAGTTTTTGTTTTACTATACGTCGTCGGAGTTACATACATACATCCTGCACACGTTAAATTTCTGTCAACCTCATGAACTCCATGGTTTAATTTAGAGAATTTACTTGCACGGCGTCAAGTGTTTCGTTAGCTGTTTCGTACGTAACGTTTCATCGTCGTCGTCGCTGGTTGGTTGCTCGTCGTCGTCGTCGGTTGTAGGTACATGTACAGTTTTACTGAATATGACTTGCATGCCTGAGGGAAGGCACGTTCTCGCCTGCGTTTTCGGTCCGTTTCAGTTTGGTCGTTATATGTAGGTGTGTAAGGATGCAGAGGACACTGCTAGGTCCTAGTATACGTATATGAATGGAAAACAAAAACTTTTGTATTTTGATAATTTTTGTACCTTAGAGCGTTACACAACATTTAAGTTTCCGGAAAGCAGTCTTGTTTGTGTTTGTTAAGTTGTCTACAGGACTTCAAGTGGGTTAAATGCCTCTGAGTTATATATTATATACATTATGTAGTTATAAAGGAAACCTTAAAGAAAGGAGAGATATAATTTTCACTTCATAATGCTGCAGGTTATTTTCCCAGAAAAACAAAAAAAAAACATTGTGTACAAAGTTTATTCTCCTGAATGTTAATTTTACACAATAAAAATCTCCATTTCAAAATTTGCACGTCTCTTAAAATGAAAGAAATAATATAATGGTGTTATTGAAATGATTTCCGTTTTAGAGAATTTTAAAATTCATGAAGATTATCTGGTTTTTTAAATAGTCATGATACTCTTAGGATTTTTAAAACGTTGCCATGATAGTAAAGTTTGTTCAGTGAAATCGCTATCGGGAAAGTGAACAATCATGAAGAGAATTGAAAATTTTAAAAAAGAGTAGCTATTTCAGTTTTATGGGCTGGGGCTGCAATTTCGTAAGTGTCAACACTTAATTCATAAATCTCGGTTTCGAACAAAAATTCTTTGTTTAAAAATTCTGCATTTCAAATTCTTCCAAATCCAAAATTCTGTTTAGTAAAATTCAGAAAAGAAAATAAAATCCTTCGATTTCAAAATTCCCTATTTCAAAATTCAGTCAGTAAAAAAAAAATATAAAACAATTACAATTTTTTAGGAACTTAAGTCAAAGATTTACCTAGCGAATAACATCCACACCACGAACCATGTTGCGTCAAGTACACCAGAAAAAGGGAATGAAAGATTGTGCTAGATTATCGATTCGTTATTATTGGCGGCACGTATTTGTCAGAGCGTTATTTTCAGCACGATTAATGAGGATGCGTTCTGCTACAATGGCAAACAATTTGGACAGTTGTTAGTTGCTCTTTTTTTGTTTTTATAATTTTTCTTAGAATTTTTTTATTTTAGCTAAACTAAGTTTCTCAACAGGACCTATGAATCCTGTCGCCTTCTTTCGAGAATTTCAATGAAGAAGAACTTCTCTTGTCCACACACTGGCCTATTCAGGACATCTATTTGAATGGAACAGAATTGCTTTCCCAGAGCGAAAAGTATAAGGCTGGCATTCACCGAGTGCTCTTTGGTTAACAGCTTCCTAACTCAAAAAATACTAGCTCATTATGTCATACAAATTTCCTTTTTGTCAGTTAATGAGGGAGGATATTTTGAGTCTAAATAACTTGCATCTGTGATCAATAGCGAAGGATCTTTTGATGACGCAATGACGGTAAACTGCGTCAGTCATGCGCACTTTTAATAAGTACCGAGTTTTTTGAACAACAGTAATAAAGAAGGGATTTCAATTATTTATGTAATCACATTAAGGAAAGAAATTTGATTCATTTTCTTCGACACCAATTTTTTTAGGAAAACATGCAATTTAGACTTTTTTTTAAATAAATAAAATCAAAAACTTATGAAAGGTCACCTTGGTTTAGAAATTGGGCAGCTAAAGATAAATTTTCAAGATAAGATTAAAACAGCTTGATCTTCTATTAGTTTTTAGAAATATCGAATATTCAAAAACTGGGGTGTTTAAATTGCTGATGACGTTGAAAAAAATTAAAACTTGATTATACAAATTTTCTTTGGCTGAATAAAATAGCTGACCTTTGCTAATCTTTGTGTTATTGACCTTAAGATATTGGGTACCTTTTCAACAAAATCACAAAACTGAGGTGTTAAGTTCTCGAACGCTTGCTTCTTGTTTTTTACACTTTCTTATTAAATTTCATTCACCAAATCTATTCTTCCATTATCTCTTGTTTTTTAGTTAGAAAATCAGATATTCAAAATATTCCACATTATAGGGCTCTCAAAAAATTGGATTTAAATTTGCTTAAATTTTTAATTTTGTGTTTGAAAAGATGGAGCAGCGTGAGTTTCAGAATTTTAGTAACGATAGTTACCACGCATTTCATAAACTTTGAATAAAATATTTTTTAAAGTTTGTTCCAAATGCAATATGCGGAAGTTACCACCCTTATTAACCTTGTATTGATAATTTTATGTTTTATGATTTATTTGCTTTTGCAATCCTGAAATTGAACTTAAGGGTGTCCCAATAAGAATGCAAGATTTAAATTTGGCGCCATTCGAAGTATCATTGTTTGACATATGAACAATTATTATTGTTTGTTAGTATAGAAGGTAATAAAATGGAGCGTTACACGAATGAACAACGTTCGTTAATTGGGTATTGGAGAGACAACATGAAAATGCTGATTTTGCCGATAAAATCATCTTCACGAGAAGCAAATGCATCCTCAACGTGTCACTGTGTGGTGTGGTTTTTGGGCTGGAGGAATCATTGGACCTTTTTTTATGAAAATGAGTCAGGTCAAGCGCAAACAGTCAATGGTGTTTCGTATCGTGAAATGATAACCAATTTTTTCGTGCCTAGAATTGAAGAAATGAATGTGAAGGGGATTTGGTTTCAACAAGACGGCGCCACATCTCATACAGCCAGAGAAACAATTCAATTGCTGCATCAGTCATTTCCCGGTCGTGTTATTTCGCGTTTTGGAGACCAGAATTGGCCGCCTAGATCGTGCGATTTAACAACATTGGACTTTTTTCTTTGGGGTTTTTTGAAGTCAATGGTTTATGCGAATAAGCCGACGACGACTCAAGCCTTAAAAGAAGAAATTGGACGCTGCATTAATAAAATGCCGCAGCATTTATGCAAAACGGCCAGCAAAGCCGCGGCGGCCATCTGTCCGATGTGTTGTTCCATACATAACCTCATCCTGTCTACTTTACGATATAATAAAGACTTCACGATTTTTTTTTAAATATCTGCGTTTTATTTAAAATTTAAATCTTGCGTTATTGTTGGGACACCCTTTATAAGTAAAATAGCTTTTTTTTAGCTGACAAGCTTCAAAATGGTGCTAATGAAACTGTAGTCCACTCGCGGGAATATGTTCTTTTTATTTATTTTTATTTCAATAACGTTGTATTTGTTTCTTAATAAAACCATTCAATTTTTTCAATAAAACATAAATTAAAAACATCGTCGCGAGTAAAGCAATGAGTCGAAATTTTGATGTTTTGACTGACTCACACGAATTTCTTGGGCTCTTTTGCATGCATCCACAGCTAAAATATAACTTGTGGAGTTAGATATCGATTATTTAATTTGCAGGATTAACTGAGTCTTTTTTCAGTCAGAGACGAGTGCAAATAAAAATATCAAATCGAAAGGAACTTCATTGAAATTGATTTTTCTATTAACTATTTATCTAGGTGAGTTCCTTGTTTTAGTGCGACTGAATCTCAAATCAAAGTTAACTCTGTGCGAAAAAAAAGTAAAGCTCCGTGGGTAGAGTGTGTGGTCTTGATCTAATCTAATACGAGTAATTCTCAACTCTCGCTTTTATTCTTCAAAAGAATTCCATTCCATTTTCCAACTGACGTAACATTCAGTTTCAATGGTTGCAAATTTGTTGTCATTGGCATCATTTGAATTGGCATCATGGTCATTAATTGGAAACTTTCATTAGCATCACATGGATTAAAGACTACGTAAATGATGCAAATATCCCAGAACTAACCAAGGTAACCATAGAGTTAACGATCGAACACAACAAACGGTTAGGTTTCAATTTGAATATTATACAGAAAATGTTTGTTTCTTTGGATACCTTTCAATTATACAAAATCAACAAATTAAACCAATGAAGGTGAAATCAAAATGATTGCTATCAGTTGAGTAGGTGTATAATTCAAACTTTGCCTGGATGTGCCGTTGGTTGTAGGTAAAAGCATTCTATGATGAGGAGCAGGTAATTTCAAAAGCAAAAGGCACAAACAACAGATAACGTGGTTGGTTTATTTTTGTTGTGTGATGTACCTACCTGGTGAATTCAAGATTTCATGAGAAATTATTATCCTTACGATTGAATAAACTCAAATCAAAAAAAAAAAAAAAATGGGGGGTTCGTTATTATACCTACCGGGGGAAAATTTGTCAAAAGATCAAACGTTGATGATGCTTTTTTAGATTGAACACAAATTATCCTGCTGTGCCTTTAGAGAATTTTACTTTCAAATTCATCGATCCATTCATGAAATTCATTATTAATAGCAGTATGGTTTTAAGCGAAATAAAATAAAGAATTGCGAACGAAACACGGTGTTTCTTTTGAGATATTTTTATTGCGAGAAATCAAATTTAAAGAAAGTTTATTAGAAATTTGTATTTTATTTTTTTTATAGTCAAGTAATAAGTTTTGAGAAAAATAAATTGCCTATTAACAATTGAATGCAATAAAGCATGGAATTACAGTCTAGACGAAAATTCATCGTTTTAAATATTAAATAATAAGTCATTCAACACATACGAGTAGATATGTTGTGGACAAATTGCACATATGTATGTGTGTTTTCATAGAATTTAAATGTTTATTAGAAAATGTCAAAAAATCACCGGAGCCGTGACAGGTGCCGTTCTTTTTTAATCATAAGAAATTTGTTGAAATACGGCCCAAAAAACACTATAGGTACACCAAGTTCAAAGAAGATCCACTCTCCCACTTGGCTGAAGCTCAAAAGACAAGCAGACAGAATTGTGAGACCAGCTTTTTTTCGACATCCCTATCATATTACTGTCAAGTTTGGACAAAGTCTCGAGTTCGATTGTTTTCACAAGTAAAAAGTACAAAAAAAATTCAAAACTCGTATTTTTACGTTTTTAAGCTCTTAAAAATAAAATTTGAAAAAAAAATATCTACAGGTTTTCAAAATATTGAGCTTCGGAAAAAAATGATTTTCTTTTCACATTTTTTGAAATTTGAATTATCACAATCAAAAATCGGATTCTCTGGCAGACTTCACCTTTAAAGAAAAAAGAGGCCAATTCAAATCCTCATTTTCAAAGTCACACAATTGAAAGTGTTATCAATGAGCCAGCTTGTTTTGCAATTGTGAAATTTTATGAAAATCGATTCAGAAAACTTCAAGATAGCTACATACAAAATTAAATTTTCTAGCATGATAGTCCATGAAGAGCAAAGTCCTAACTGCAAATAGTCATGAAATTCTGAAAACAACTATAGAAAGTTTCAGTGAGCAGTAAGGGAAGAGACCTAAATATGTAATGTATGCTGAATTAGAACGACTAAAGTGTGTGGAATCCTTATCAAATGATACTCTTGAAGAATTTTTAAATTTCTCACAAGGGAAAACCCGTAAAAAAAGAAAATAAAGTTAAAGAATCTATCCACCAAATTTGGAAAAAAAATTGCGTTCAATGACACCAATCCTTCAGGTAACCTAGTTGACCTGGCCTGAAATTGAGTACCCCACATCACATCACATAACTAAGATAAAAGAAGGTATCTAACTTCATTATCAAGATAAAGCCACAGGCAGTTATGATCTTCTTAACTATCAACCTGAACAACTGCGTCAATTATTACAAAGTGATCTCTAACTATAGGCTTGTATCAGCAGGCTAGGTAAACCTTTGATACTTAGGAAACTCAAGAAGAACATTACTTCACGCTACATTGTCTCCTAAAATTTGAGAATGAAATAAGCTTTCGTCAGTCTCTGGATAGAGGGTATAATCTACATACTTCCTAGGCTTACCAATAGTGCTATTCAAAATAAATGTTTTATTTATTTTCGCCAAGAAACTTCTTTGTTTCAACAACTGAAGAACAATTTATCAGCAATCAAGAGCATATCTGAAAACTGTCATAACTTTACAACATATGTGCAATGCGGATCAGCTTATCCAAGTCGAAGATTTCCTGGAGACCAGGGGTAGACGCCATATTTCAGAAAGGGGGAACTGCAATCTAATATGGATCTATAAGGTTGTTCAGGGATGGCTTCAGACGCTCACACAATATGGCAGAAAAGGCTGATAAATCTGTAGTTAGCGCAGTTCAGAGGGTCTCCTTTCTTAAGGACCGGGGAAACAATGCTGAGATTCCATTTCTTTCTTCCAACCATATTTTGTAGATGAACTGGTGCATACCAAGTTATCGCCTACCGGTTTGAATAATTCGGCAGGCAGGCAGCTTTATTGGACTTGAGCCTGGATACTGCTATCTTCATTTTGTCCAGGTCTGTTAGGCGGATTTGTTCGTCTACTTTGTCTTCATCGAATGGTTCTATCTCTCTTGCAGCGGAATTGGGTTCATCGTCGCTGTTATAGAGCTTGTTGAAGTAGTCTTTTCGTCCAATGTTTCCGTTCTTGCAGGCTTCGACTTACGAATTGTTAAGAAGTTTTGATAGATATTCCTATGAGCTGCTAAAATTACCTGTTCCCCTGTACAAAATTGTTGTTATTTGTAAATGCATTTTAATTGTCCTTAATTTTTGAAATCAGTTTTTGATTAACACTCTAAAAGAAATTTTAAAATGTACAAAATATTTATTCGGATTTAAATTGATTTTAAAAGAATAATAACTTAGCATCCATTATTATTCTTTCGAAACTGAAATTAACTCTGATTCGTTCGAAAACAATACATTTTTAAAAAATGTATAGATACCTTTTGCGCAATCTTCATAACAAAGCGAGAAAAACAATATTCTTTAAATTGCAAACAAGTACAAATCATTTCCTTTGACTACAAAGTCATTGTAAATTAACTTAATATCAGAAAATCCAATAAAAAAAAATCATTCAAAATTAAAATTCTGAAGAAACCAAAAAATAATGTAGTAGGTATATGGATTTTTTCGGTCTCGGAGGACCTTGTGACTGGGGTACCTTCCTATTGGTTGGTATACACTTCCATGAATATTACATAAAAAAAATACCCGTTCATAACAACAAACTATGATTGCACCCATCGTCCATGAATTGATTTTAATTTTCCTCTGTTCCTACCATTTCCCTGCTCTTATTAACGCAACCATACTGAAATCTGAAAACTTTACTCGACCCAGATGGCTTGAGTTGTATTCGAATAAACATTGGACCGTTAATTCAACATCGTCAGATGTGTATGGTTATTTTAATTTATAAAAAAATAACATTTTTTTTTTTTTTTTGAAAAGTAAGTCACCTTAAATCTGACCGTAGGGAGGACACTCACAAAATTGCAATATTTTACGCGTCCTCAATATACTTATGAGCTCCAGAGAGTTGGGTGGGGGTGCCGCATTCAGACTTGGACTCATGTTTATATTGGTTGTCGTCCTTGATTAAAAAAGTCATGAATGTAGTTTTCCAGCTCATACCCTTGCGAATTTTTATTATGGTTTTTGACTGCATATTTATTTACTTTTTTTAAAAAAAGTTTTGTTTTTCAACGGTTCGTTGTTTTTTCGTTGGCCGCACAAGAGTCAAGAAGTAATATTGTTGCTTGTCGTTTTCAGAGGTATGTGCCATGCTGGTGCTGGCTGGAATATTTTTGTAACCTAGTTGTCAAGAAGGCATTCTGTGTTGTTAATATGTTTCTATAGCTTTTTAATTAGCGGTGGGCATGTTGTACCGCATATTCAATGGAGATAGCTATTGAATACGCCATCCTTAATTGAGAATATTACGTGCAAGATTACAAAGAAATTTTTAAATTCGGGTATGGAACTGAAAAAAGAACTTGATTTTTTGAAACAGATTTGTAAAGCTTTATTAAATATTAGCCGTGTTTTATGAACAATTGATAGCAACTCAGCAAAAATTTTTACACAAAAAAACAATAACAAAAAAGTGATTATAAAAACTTTGTTATTGTTTCTAAGCAAAACAAAAAGTGAAATTTTTATTTTTTTTTAAATAGTTAAGAAATAACCCGGTATCACCATCTGATGGTTGATACCGCAACATTACGTACAGCTGCAGTTCGAAAATCCCAAGAAAACATACACGAATAAAAAAGAAAGCCGTTTTACTTGGCTATCTAAAGAAACCCGGGCATGGGCCGACGGAAGGAACTAACTCAAAGTTCGCACTGCAGTTACTTCAGCAGCAAGGTTAAACGAGCCAGAGTCTACATACTACGAGAAGATGAAAGAAGTTCATGATAAGCGTTACATCGATGCATTAGCTACAACAGGAGAAAAGTCCTCACGAAGATGCGAAAGTAGGACCACCTCCAGCTCACAGGTGTTCATAGCTCTAAAAAAAAAACCTGTTAAAAGAAACCAATGGATCTCTGTTAGCTCGGAATAAAGATAAATTATTTTTTAAGCATAATTGGACTTTTTCAAAAAACTACCCCTCGATCAGACAATTTACGTGTTAAATACAACAACAACCAATTCTATTGGGGCTTTACTTAGCCCAGAATTTTTCCGTGGTTTTACTTTTGTAAGTATGGAGAAACGTCAACAGTGATACTATTATAATTGTTAACCATAATTTTTATAGCAACTCTATTTTTTTTTCTCCAAAAAAGCGTCATTCAGCAGAAACATCGTTTTTTTTTAACAATCTTATTAGAGCACGACACCAAGAGTTAAGCATAGAGTCATATACATAGCTTCTGTGAAGAATTCAGAAATAAATTTAGCTCAAAAGTAATGTCAATAAGGCCCATTTGCTGATACAGAACATAAATACTTATGTTCCACATAAACTCTTATGTGAATGTGACAGTTTACGCAGAGGAAAAAGTAGAACATAAGCGCGATTCGTTTCAGCAAATGGCCCTAAGATACCTACTGAGAATTCTGTTTTGAAGCACAGTATCTACCTATATATTTATACTTGGCGACCAAAACCTTGTGACTCACTTCAATGTAATGGTTTATCTAAAGTAAAACCTGCATACTTACTTAGATCCTCGAACCCAATTATGTCCGTGGGTTCCCTCCTGTGGGTCACAGGGCCTCCATTTCTTTTACAAGCTATCGTGTACGATTTCTGGAGATGTATTTTATGCTTCTACGTCAATCCGCTCGTGGGCTTCCGTGCGTAATAAGGTTCCATTGCATAGCTTGACTCGGAATTCGCTCGTTACCCTTTGGCTATTCAAGTGTCACCTACGTCTTCGTATGATAGAGTCAAGACATTCCGGACACGCTGTCATATTAAGTTCATTATTGGAGATACGTTGGACCAGAAAATCATCAAGGTTTCGTAGACATCTACATATTTACGAACGTTTCTTGTGAATCCACTTTCCAAATGCTGTATCCATATTTCATAAAGAACATAGAGAATATTGGAAGGAACAGTCGTACCTTGCATTTAAGCCCATATAAATGTTTTTTCCATATTTTAGACAGCAATCCTAATGCAGCCTTTGTTTCGACTGTTAATACCTAGTTCGGTTCCACGACTTCAGCGGAGACAGTACAAAATTAACTGGTTGTTCAGAATTATTATTTGAACAACAGAAAAAGTTCCCAGGCTGATCCTTACAGTTTTTTTCAGTATTGGTCCATTGTTCAATGATTTCAGAATTATTTGTCATTTCATGGAGGTCCATGATCCTATGAGAGGTGTTGATATCACTAAACACCAAGCAGGAACAATATTGGTGACAGTATACAGCCTTGCCTAACCCTACTTTGAATGAAGAACATGACAACTGGATCATATATCATTTCCTACGCAAAGTAAGCCAGTTAAATTTCCAATTGACAATGTCGAATGCCCTTTCGAAGTCGATTGAAGTGTTGATAAATGTTCAACAGTGATCAATGATGATCCAGTATAGAATTCAACTTGTTCGACATTGAGTGTCTTCGAGTTAGTCTTTTATTTGTTTTAGGACTGCTAGCCAAAAAACTCTCCAATTTTATCACTGCGCAAGGTCTGCTTTCTTTGCCAGCTTTACAATCCTTCCTTTTTTCTTTTCCTGAGCAAAACACTCTACTTCCTAATCTCTCTCAAGAATTAGGCCATTCTGCACCTAATTCTTGAGAGAGATTAGGAAGTTGTTTGTTGTTGGCGCTGCTTTTGAGAATTTTGCGGGAATGCCGCTAAGTCCAAATGCTTTGATGAACATTTTCCAAAAGTCGTCATCATCTTGTCTTTAGGTGTTAGGTGGTTTAAATGATGTGTTTAATGGTCTAACTCCGACTATTGCGCAATATTTTTAATAAAAGCAGTTTTCAGCAGTTGTTTTTTTTAGCTCTGTGTACTCGCAAACAGTTTTTGAAGCATCAATTCTTTTTGTAATTGAAAATTATTTAAATTTCATATTCACCTTTAAAATTATCATTCTGACTTAAAAGTGTATATTTATATACTTTAATCCAAATGCTTCTACATATAAAAGCAACTTACCAAATATGTGTGCACAAAATAGGTATATCTTGTTTTCTTTTTCGAAACTAGAAGAAATTATTGTTGTCATCGTCATTGTTATTTTCATCCACTGAAGCAACAACCTTAACGCTAAAATTTCTACACTTATTTATTCCGTTAGCTGCCGCAAGTTTCACTCCATTTTAGTATTTTTTTTTTGTTGTTGTTTGTGCTGAACTGCACCCCTATATAACGTTTATTTTCTCGGTATTATTGCTTCAAACTAACCCAAATAGCGCGCACCAAAAACCCAACGACAACAACAACAACAAATATATGTATGTATAAGTATATAGAAAGAAACATTGCATTATCTTGTGAAGACGACGACTGACAGCTTCAGGCAAATGAAAGACAAATATTCACTCTAGCGAAGCTAGTCTTGATCTCGAATGAAGAGAGTAGGTAGAGGTGATGGCGGTGGTGGTGGTGGTGTCAGAATGGCAAATATTTGCGACAAGCCACTAACAACATTCCCAAAATTTAACCTCACTTAAAAAAAAAAAAAAAAACATCAAAAACATCTCAACGTGTGATAGAGCAAACTAGAAGGAGGAAAAAAGGAAACACCATCTGAGAACAAACAAAAAAAAAAATTGAGGTACCAATAGAAATCTGGGACAATATTAGTTATTTTGTATTCGAGCAATGTGAATTTCACAATTGAGTTTTCATTAGTGTAATGTACTAGCTGACCCGGCAGACGTTGTTCTACCCTTTCCTGTAGGTCAACCCGTAAATTTGACTTAAGAAGACAAGTGAAGTTTTTTTTATTACAATTTATTTGATTCTGTTTTGATGATTTTACACAGTAGAACAATTCAAATTTTGAAGTCGTTAAAAAAAACAATGAATACCCACTTCGTTGTTAACTTCTCCAGGAATCAAACATTCAGTGTCTTTTAGAATAATGCTCCAAATGTGCAGTTAGTTTGTTTGTTCAGGTAAATATGAAGCTAATTTTTTGAAGTTTTGTTTGAAAAAAAAAATCAAAAAAAGTTATCAATTTACTTCCGAATTCACTATAAGAATGCAGGACCAATCCTTTAATCAGCAATGAGTTAAGCTAACGTAAGCAACGTTTATAAATCTTCAAATTGGTACTTATGCATAAAATGAAAAATATATGTTCAATTCTAAGCAACTGCTTAAGCCAGGATCTTCAAATAAGACTTCAAAGGAAATGAGGCAAAATTGTATGGGGCTTGGGCCTATATTTCTACAAAATATTTTAAATGACTTTTTCGCCAATCTCTGTTGCTTAAAAGTTACAGTACCTTTTGTTTTAAAGCCTTAACAAGCCTTCTCAATTGGAATAACGGTAAGTAAATGAAACATTTGAAGTCATGTTTTCAATTCCTATCTAAATCAATTGCTGGGAAAGGAACATGTATTGATCACCTTACACTGAAGTTAGTAGTTATTATGACAGTATTTTGATAAATTGAAAAATAGAGAATAGAAATGCAAATAAAAAAAATGGCGTCGAATGATTTTCTGCCATCTCCACAAACGGCCTATGTCAATAAATGCTGAAAAGTTTTGTGCTCTGAAATATTGGGAAGAGTCTTCGAAATATTGGGGCACATTCATAGTCGTCTCACGAATTGTTTTTTTTTTTGTCTCTTCTATAAGCCAACCTGGAGTTTATGTTATTCATAGACAATTTAGACCCGGGTCCAAAAGATAAACTGGAGCTCAATCCTTAAAAACGGTTGACTCTTTGACTAATTTGTTTTTTTCTATCTGTCAAAAAATGGATTGACAGGCAATAGTACTAAAATTGTAATAGAATTCTGTTTTTACTAAACAGAGCTGCCAAATTCTTTTTGAATAGCAACTGTTTCTAAGCTGTATGTTAACTTTAGAGTCGAGGCCAGGTGGACTCGGTATAGATGTTAATTTTTTTCTGAAAATTGTTGGTTTGTTTATGGCTTCAATGTTCGCGATAATTAAGTGTTTGGAACGTGAATTTTGTTTCAGATCTTTATCCAATAGTCATTTCTTCAAAGAAATTTAGCACAAATTTCAAAAAGAACTGCGCCTTAATTTCGCAAATATCCATAATTAAAAAACCTTTTTAATAATAAAACCTCATCACCCTAAATCCGAAAAACTATCGCATTGGTTAAATTCTTCCTAAATCCTTTTCTTTCATTCTAGGTACAAGAAAAAATAATAATACCAGAATCTACAAAAAAAAAAAAATAGGGATGTTCTTCAGGAAATCAGTGCTCTCCCGTTTTTTTTTTTTTTTTTTTGGTTAACATTGTGGAGCATCGCACATGGGACCTGTGATTTGTGGATGGTTCTATAATAATAAAAACGGAAAAACAGATTTTTCCGCCTTTAGAAACTGGCGTCTGTCTGTGCCGTTGCCGAAGAAGACGCCATCGAGCTCTATTCAATAACACACCGGATGTGGCTCATAAGAACCGTTACGTGGGTAAGAAGAAAAAAAACAGCTAAGAAGATGTGAATGAAAAATTTGTGCTTAACGCTCTAACATCGTCGTCGATACAATAAAAGAAAGAAAAAAAAAAACCAATTGTTAAAATGAGGAGGTTTATATTGAATGTTGAGATGGTGTAGATAGATGTAAAAAGTATAGTGAAGTCTAATCTTTGTCGCATGTAAGCATTGAATGATGCAAATTTCATTTTAGCAGTTCACATCATCATGATTAAATTTGGATTTGGATGCCTGTTGTGTTGATTTTGATTCTATATGACATTTGAGTGACAGCCAATGGTGCAACTATAAAAAAAAAACCTATGGAGATGGGTACAGTATTTATGTACTTGCAAGTATGTACTTAGATTAAGATGGATGTGATAAGATCACATTTATGATTCTGGTTCAGTTCCTTTTTCTGGGAATTTCATTTTGATTCAATATATTTTTTTTTAGCTATTTTGCCTTTTTCTTTCCTTTAATTTTCTAAAAATATAATAGGTACTTGTAGAGCTGGTTAGCTAGGTTTGCTTGGAAAAACTTGGAAAAATTGAGTTCCTTCAGATGTATTTCAGTGCTCTTCTATTTTTCTCCAGTTATGCTGATTCTTCTTCTACAGTTCTTCGCCAGATGCTTCTACGAATCAATGAGTTCCGGCTCTGTTCTCTTATGAAGTTTATCATGGACATACGTTAGGCAGCTTTCTAGTTACAGTGGTTTTGACTATCGTAGCTTGGTCTTTAAGCTTATATAGGTGTTTCTCCATACTTTGGACAGTATACCGAACGCAGCCTTTGCTTTTTAGATTCCGCCGTCCGTCCGTCTTGGAAGTATTGCCTCTACCATACTTCCAAGATATTGAAATTCAAAACTGATCCTTTATGTTTTGGTGTTATTTAAAAGAGATCCATTATCCTATGAGAGCTGTGAGCAGTACATCTGCAATCACCAAAATAAACAGTATTGGTGACAGCATGCAGCCCTGCCTAAGTCCATTCGGATACATAATATGCCACGTAATAATAGACTTTAGTTTATCAATTGTGCTCCTCCTGCATAAAGCCAGTCAGATAAATTTTCTTTTTACAATGTGGAACTCTTTTTCGGAGTCGATGAGCTGCTACAAATGAAGTGTGAATGGGTATTCAACGCACTGTTCGATGAAGGTGTTACTGTGGTTGGTCTTGCTTGAAAACGCTGTACCGAAATACCGTTAAGTCTAAAAGCTTTGTCGCTTTTAA
Organism: Syrphus vitripennis; assembly: GCA_958431115.1. Taxonomy (NCBI): domain Eukaryota; kingdom Metazoa; phylum Arthropoda; class Insecta; order Diptera; family Syrphidae; genus Syrphus; species Syrphus vitripennis. The sequence goes on from OY288108.1 coordinate 42,206,015, forward strand.
ATGCTTTGTTTGCTTCGGTTAAGATTTCTTCTCTGTTGGGTGGGCTTCACTTCCGAAAACTCGATTTAAAACGGCAGAACACTGCTCTTTCCACCTTTAGAGTTGGTCCTCATCAAAAAACTGGGAATGATCCATCTGTGTCTTCGTCCATTCACCTTGTTCAAAACTATGGACATCTGTAAGCTCTTTGGTAGTTCTGTAGACTGTCCAACTATCACACTTGCTTGCGGGCTCTTCTACTTCTGTATCCAATTCTTTGATGCTACGGAATTTTCATGTGTTACGTAGACTTTCCGTTTTTCTCTGCTGTTGGAGTAGCTGTGAACTTTAAGGTGTTTCCTTCCTTTCTTTAATCTTTACCCAAGATTGTATTTAAGAAGAAACTCAATCTTTTTAAACAAAAACAAAGCATTTAATGGCGTGAGTGCAAAATTTAATATGGACCTAGTACAGTTGTCATGCTATTGTACAAGAACTTCCTCGTACATTTATGTAATTATACATTATCCTTCTACACTATCTTAATATTATATACATATCTGTACTTAAGGAAGAAGAATAATAAACCAATTAATAACTATTTCTTAATAATGCGTTCAAAACGAAAACGAATTAAACATCATGTTTTAGAAATATGAAGTGCTATAATGAAAATGTATGCATCAATCATAATATTTTTGACAGTGAACATCTGAATATTTATCATTTTTCTTGTGAACACTCCGTTCTTGGTTAATTATCTTTGAGGACATAGTTATTCTCACCACAAATATTTTTAGGTTAATGGAGAAAACATATTTGTTATCCCTGGAAGATACATCGGTTTCAGAAATAACTCACTATTATTTAAATAAAAATATTTCAAATAAAAAAAATATCAAGTATCAAGGTATCTTTTTCTTCTTCTTCTACTTTTACCGTAGTCATGGTCCCGAGCGTTCTGCCCACTGATTTACACTAAGGCTCCACGTGTGGGCTTCGCCAGAATGGCCTCGGGAAACTTCGATAGGCCTTCCGGTCTTGGATTGTTCCATGTCTGAGGCCAGCTTAATTTAGGCGTCGTTGCATTTGTATGATCGAGGAGTTTTGCAACGTAGTGTGGTACATATTTTTTTTTGAACTGGGCTGGTACATGACAGCCATCAGCCGAATAGGGGGAATAACATGTAGCATACGAAAACATGCACGTGCCGTAACTATTCGGGACTGGTGGAAGTGTGATCATAGCCTCTTCGCGGCGGCCGCTAGAAACAAACCCCAAAAAGGTTTGGCTAATATGATCAGGCTATTTCTACAGGTTGGCAACAGGTTAATTCCCTGTTCCGTAAAACTAAAAGAATTACGAGACCGTCAACAAGCCTCGGAAACGGACTGATCTCACGACGACAACCCTTGCAACGAAAACGGAACAACGATTTACGAATTTTCTTATGGAACGTACGATCGCTCTATAGAGCTCGAGCTGCTCAGCAGCTAGCCGATACCCTGTCAAAATATAAAGCTGACATAACAGCACTGCAAGAAATAAGATGGACAGGGAATGGTGTTTTGCAAAAGAAAGAATATGACTTATATTACAGCTGTCATACAAAACACCATGTGCTCGGGGTAGGCTTCCTGGTCAGCGAAAAAATGAAGTCTACCGTCATCGGCTTTAACGCTATAAGCGAAAGGCTATGCACCCTTCGCGTGCGAGGCAAATTCAAGAACATCAGCCTCATTAACGTTCACGGACCTACGGAGGAGTCCTCAGACGAAGATAAAGAGACTTACTATGAACAAATCGAGAGGGCCCTCCATGCCTGTCCAAGGTATGATGTTAAAATCATCCTTGGGGATTTGAACGCTAAAATAGGTCAGGAGCCGGTATTCAGGCATTACGCAGGCACCCATAGTTTGCATGAGAACACTAATGACAATGGACTTCGAGTCCTAGAATTGGCAGCATCGAAAAACATGGTCGTTGCGAGTACCAGGTACCCGCGTAAAGATATCTACAAAGCCACCTGGGTACCTGATGGAGCCACTCGTAACCAAATTGACCACGTGTTGATAGACCGTCGCCACTACTCGAACTCGATGACGGTACGAACGTACCGAGGTGCCAATATCGACTCGGATCACTATCTTGTTGGTATGGTTTTCCGAGGGCGGATTGCCTTGCGAAGACGTATTGCATCCGCCGATCAGGTTCGAATCAACACGGCTGCACTACGCAATGAAAACACCAGTAACACCTTTGGACTTGCGTTAGGACTCGCCCTAGAACCACTCGATCCAGGGAGAGTAAGTCCTGGAGCCAGTATGCTGGACGTAGATGAGAAGTGGACACGCCTTAAAAACACTGTCATTAGTACTGCCAATTCCATCTTAGGCAGCAGTCGTAGAAGTCGGAACGACTGGTTTGATGATGAATGCAAGCTAGCGACTGAACGTAAGAATGTTGCGTACCGAGCAATGCAACAATCTCATAGAACGCGGGCACGCGAAGATGAATATAAAGAGCTCAGAAGAATAGAAAAACGGCTTCACAGACAGAAAAAATCAGCCTGGGAGAAGAACATCATCTGTGATTTAGAAAGAAGCCGTGAGCGAGGTCCGCACCAGGCGCGGAAGCAGGCGCGGAAGTTCTACCAATCCGTCCGAAACATGACGCAGTACACACCACGCTGCACTTACTGCAAGGATGGAGAGGGAAATCTGATCACCGATCCCCAAAGCATACTGGAGCGATGGGAAGTGTACTTTAATGAATTGCTAAATGGTCAGCTCACTGCAGAAGTAGAGGCTCCACTACTTCAAGAAGATTACCCTATGTTACCGCCACCAAGCATAGAAGAGGTTGAGAAGGCTATAGCCCGGCTTAAGAAAAACAAAGCCCCGGGAGCCGATGGCATACCAGCCGAACTATTCCACCACGGCGGGCCAGCCTTACGCCAAGCAATTCATGATATTATAGTGCACGTATGGGAGCAGGAAGAAATGCCAGAAGACTGGCGAAAAGGTATAATTTGTCCCATACATAAGAAGGGAGATGTCACAACGTGCAGCAATTATAGAGGTATCACGTTGTTGAGTACCGCCTATAAGATACTCTCCTCTATCCTACAAGAACGGATAGCCCCATACGCTAAAACCATAATCGGCCAATATCAGTGTGGTTTCATTCCATGCAATTCAACAACTGATCAGATCTTTACCCTTAGACAGGCGATGGAAAAATGTCTAGAATTTAACATCCCAACATACCATCTGTTTATAGACTTTAAGGCCGCCTATGATAGCATAGCCAGGGTAGAACTTTACAAAGCCATGAGAGAATTCGGCATCCCAAATAAGTTGACACGACTTTGTAGGTTGACCATGGCCAACGTAACAAGCCAAGTAAAAATAGCCGGATTGCTATCCAGACCAATCAACATCTTTAATGGACTCCGACAAGGCGATGGTTTGGCCTGCCTCCTCTTTAACCTAGCGTTGGAGAAAGCAATCCGTGACTCTGGCACGGCAACAGGTCCAGCCAGATACTGGCTTACGCAGACGACATTGACATCATCGGAAGAACCGAACAAGCTGTACACGATTCCTTCATCCAGATCGAGCAGGCGGCACAAAATCTGGGGCTGCACATTAGTGAAGGTAAAACAAAGTACATGGTGGCGTCGAATGCGAGAAGAACAGTTGGTCAAACAATCAAGGTAGCGGAGCACGAATTTGAAGTGGTGCAATCCTTTAAATACCTTGGGTCAATAGTAGCAGCCGATAATAATATAGAAGAAGAAATACGCGGGCGGCTACTCAATTCCAACAAAGCCTACTATAGTCTGTCAAAGCTCTTCAAATCCAGAAATCTCACCATAACTTCAAAACTGCTGCTGTACAGGACCATGGTCCTGCCAGTACTCACGTATGGATCCGAGACTTGGGTGCTTAGCAAAAGACACTCCGACCTCTTAGCCGCGTTCGAGAGAAAAGTCTTAAGGAGAATTGTTGGCCCCATATGTGAGGAAGGGCGATTCCGGAGACGGTACAATCATGAATTGTACGCAATCTACCTTGAAGCAGACATAGTGACAAAAATTAAGCTCGGTAGACTCCGGTGGGCAGGGCACCTAGCTCGCATGAGTGAAGAGGAACCTGCTCGGAAAGTCCTTTGTGGTACATTCTATGGTAGACGGCAGCGTGGTAGACCATGCTTGCGCTGGAGAGATGGCGTAGACCAGGACGCCCGAAGCCTTGGGGTGCGCAACTGGATGGTGTCGGCTCAAGACCGGGATAGGTGGTGAGACTTGTTGAAGGAGGCCAGGACCGGACCCCGGTTGTCGAGCCGATGATGATGATGGTACATGACAGTACCAGTTAATTGGGTCATGTGGTATTTTGCCCATGATGATATTTTTGACGTGAAAACTTCCGCGGATTCTCTTGTTTTTTATTCGGTCACTCCTGTTATCATGCGAAGGATTTTAATTTCAGCTGCCATCAATTTACTCTAATACATCTTGTACATTGCCGTCACTGTGAATCGTATATGTAAGCCCTGGATGAACAACTGCCAAGTAGATCTTTCCTTCCACTTTTCGATCACAGAAGATGGCAGAATTTTCCACCACTTCATCCACCCTACTCTTACGCAATATTTGAAGTCGTCGTCGATATTGTTCACAGATCCAAGATATTTATGAGCTATTTGCACTTTGGAAGAACTGTTCCATTCAAATAGATGTCGGGAATAGGCCTGTGAGAATCTGAATATGGGCAGCGTAGGTATTAGATCTCCTCCTAAACATCCACCCATACATCAAGTGCTCGTTCCAAGGACACATGATCTTCACAACGATCACAACGTCACAAAGGATGATTGATTCACTTTGGGGTCCGTCACCTTATCCTCAAGCAGAAAAAGTAAAAGACTCAAGACGCTTCCCTGGTACACCCCAAATCTAATTGGGAACTCTTCGGTGATTCCTGCGGGGCATCTTATTTTTGTTTGAAGTTGCTTATGCGTTAAATAACAAAATGGTGGCTAAGCGTTTTAAATTCATTTTGAAAATGAATAAAGGCCGCGATTCACTAATTTCACTTTTCAATTTCTTTTTGAAAAATAAAATTAGACCGCTTGGCCTTATTTTATTTCATGATCGCGGCCTTATTTCCATCTCCCCAAAATGGTCACTCAAAAAGATATTTTAATGTCCTTCATACTTCAATCGTAAATATCAGCGTCAAGTCCGTGGGATGCCTGAAATAATTTAAAAACGAATTTCAATTAAAAAAAAAATATAAACAAATAAAAAAAAATGCGCCTTATAAACGAATAATATAAATTAACAATAATTATTTATTGATGGATTTTTCATGATAAAATATTTAAAGTTCGGTAATTTGTTGTAATTTTACAGTCAACTGGCAACAATTATAAATATTTTAATGAATGAATTCATAATCCATTTTATCTCATGAGGTTTATTTAAAAGCCCAACAAAGAACTTTAAAAGAATTGATATCTGCCATTTTTAACATTTTTATATAATTCCTGAATTTTAAGTCAAGTATCATAAATGAAACGATGTAATATGTATAAACATGATATGGTATGGTGGTATATTCATAATAATCAGCTACGAGAGGTTGTTAAAATGCATAGGGGATTTAATAACAAATTTTTCCAAGCACAAAGAGATTCCATGCCAATGAAAATTTAAATTAATTTTCCTGAAATTTTCGATTAAAATTTAGGAATTCCTTGTTACTTGAATATTGGCTGATATGTTGATAAATTTTTCGGAATTAATATTGTTGTAGATTTTTAGCTAGAAAGTCGCGATATTGATTTTATTGTTTATTTTTTTTTATTCCTATGCATAGAATACTTACCTACTTTATATGAATCAGAAAATATTAAAAATTGCAGAAATAAAATATATATTGTGGTCATTTTACATATTGTTGGTATTAAATAACAAAAGAAATTTAAGTGGAAACGGATCAATATACATTTATTCATTAAATTATTTTTTGAAACTACAATTAATGCATCTTACATTCTTTCCATAAAATTTGTTGATGTGTTTTATTGGTCGAATTCAAAAATTGTTGATTTCATTTGAAAAATTTTAGGGAGGTACCTCAAATTCGAACTCTTTATCTGGCCGTAAAATTAAAACTTGGTGCAGTAAGAGGAGCTCACAAGGGGAGAAGAGGGAAGCAGCACGTTGCTAATATTTTCATTATTTCTTAAACTGATGAAAAACATGCAAAATATGAAAAAATATGCAAATATTGCAAACTGATTTTATTTTTTTTTTAAGCGTCAACCAGGTTTCAAATATAAAAATATTGATTCATGCTTCCAAAAATAATCTTTTTTAATTTGAAGTTCGCTCCTATTCATATGAAAGTGAAACGCATTCATGTTGACATTGAAAATGTTTAAAAGATCATTTTGCTCAGATGTGATGGAGTGACCGAAACTAGTCGATATTCGAGTCAATATTTATTTCATTATTCAGTAAGTACATAAAATGGCCGTGAAATATTCCGTATAATGATACAAAGATGCGAACAAAAGAAATCTATAATTTTATCATTCATAAAGCTAATCAGGAATTTTTTCGTTAATCAAGGATTATTGCAGTTCACTGAATCTGGAAGATAAAAATACTGAAACACGATTTAAGGCGTTTATCGACCGAAATTATCTAATTAATTAAATTCATAATCAACAACCCAAAATACGATTTCCCTTAGCAAAAAGCTTAGTCTACTATTTCAGGACGCGTTGGAATAATAATGGATTAAAGATGACTCACTGTGAACAAACTGACTGAACTCAAAAGCAGACTTAAAATTATAAATAAGTTTTTTTCAAGCAAACAATCGATTATTTCAGAAATGTCAACTAATCGAATTCGTCAATCGATGATCATTGTAAGTTCTATTCAATGGCTTTTTTTAGCAAAAAGCGCATTAATTGAGGTATTAATCATAAAAAATTAAGTAATTAATATTTTAAAGCGAAGAATCCGTTGTTAACGATAGGAACACCATGAAAAAAAAATATGGATTTTCATATAAACTATCGATAAAATATTTGTGAAACTCGGCTTTTAAAGAGCTTTATCCGTTATGTACAACACAGTTATCGATATGTGATGAATTACGGTTTAAAAAGACCTTAAATGATAATTATTTGAAAGGACAATGTACAAACATGTATGGAGAGCTGGACCAGATCCAATAAAAATGGCATTTACATCCAACATAGGTACGTATTCAAATATTTATAATCACTTAAGCGCATATCGAAAATCTTTCTTAACTTTTTTTAATTCTCTTTGGTCTTCGCCAAATTAAAAAAAAATGTAGGTAGGTAAAAATGGCGATATCAAGCACCTTAGCTGTGACCCAACTGGCGCTGTAATGCGCTGCCGTTTTGATACCATAACTCATTTGACCTATGATTGAAGGGGAAAGATTTATAGAGTAGCTTCACAGCAGAGTTTGCTAGAGCCATTTGGTCGCATTGAGAAAAGAGATTAGATCTCTGATCTTCATTGCAGATAGCTCGGCGAAGTCGATAAAGAATTCCCTTCCAAGGATTGCATTCTCATTTTTGCCAAGGCAGGACATTTACATAGGAAATGGATTACTGTTTCCCTTTCACGTTGTCACCACAACTACGGCAAAAAGTGTGGGGAATGCCCAACTTCGCTGCATGTTCTCCTATAGGCCAGTGTCGGGTACATACCGCAACGGCCTTTGGTATGTCTTAGGTTTTATTGTAGGTGGGCCATATCTTCCTGGATATATTGCAGTTGGTTAAATTGCTCAACTTTCGATTCGATTCTGTTTGGAAAATATAAAAGATTTTTCCCTTCATAGCACCAAGAGGAATGACAACCAATTCCACAAGTTAGCTGTGAAGGGCCGATCCTTGCCTGGCCCTTAACCCTTTCATTTCCCTCGATACCACTATGGCCCGAAACCCAGAACAGAGTGACGTCGAGGTTAATGTCTCGCAAGCTCATCGCAGCATTGCTGGACCAATTTAGACGATAATATGGCCGAATGAATGACTTTGGAAGCCGCCTAGCTGTCTGTACTGATAGCCGTATTTCGGTTTTGGTTTGGATTTTGTTTAAGTAATTTTGTATGCTTCCCTTATTGCCAGCAGTTCAGCTTAAAAAACGCTATCAAAGTCAGGAAGCCGAAAGGATTCAGCGACATTTAAAGACTCAGAAAAGATCCCTGAACCAACACCACACTCCATCTTGAGCCGTCAGTAAAGATGGTTGTGTCAAAGCCTATTGTCAACAAGCCGTCCTCCCAGTCTTTTCTGGATGAATATAGCCCCTAGATTTTTCCGAGACGAAGCGATTGTCGTTTAGTTTTTTTTTTAACAATCTCTACGACTTTGGTGGCTGTCCAAAATTCATCGGAAAAATTGTCTGCAGACTTCAGGATCATGTCTTTGACTTATACAAGTTCTTTTTTTTAAATGGCTAACAAAAATTGTATGACGCAGATATCGTTCGCTACATTGGGTAAAATATGATTATTTGCATCTTGTCATAATAGCAGTCAAATTAAAAAACACTTTATTTATACTCAATTAAACTCACGGACAAACGCTGCAATTATGGTCTTTCAGGTAAAATGCAATTGAAATACATATTTCCCTTTAATAATTGTATACGAGCCAGTCAGTAGGTACTCTTATTTCTGGAATCTCAGTAACCCCAATTTAAAATTTGTAATGCTCCACTATAACTACTCATTTGTATATCCGACCCTGTATTCAAAATTAAAATTAAATGCTTCAAAAAATACCGTCTCCTATATATTGACAGACATAAAAATTCCTGTTGCACAGAGAGTTGCAGTTTGCTGTTTGCAGTTTGCATTTAACATATAAAATTCAATAAGCTCTTGAAATTAAATTCATATTATGCTCCAATTACGGTTTTAAGCGACTGTTTTTTTTTAAGTACATTGATGTAAAGGTAGGTTAAGAGGAACAGGAAAGATGAGTGGATACAACATCATGACAACATTGCCTCATTATCTTTGACGTTTCAGAATCGCAAAGTTCTTTTGCCTTACAGGAAGATTTGAACGAAAAAAAAAAATAATAAAAAAAAACAAGTCATGCGTGCGTAGTGTATTTTTTTTTTATCTATAAATTGTTGTTACAGTTTCCAAGTAACTACATCGTGATCCATATATTTAATGCAGCATCCAAGGTTGCTGCTCAGTAACCTAGCTTCCTTTATATGAAATGCAACAGATAAAAAAAAACTTGTAGGAAATTTTTTTTTTATATTTTTTTGAATAAAAATGACAAAAGGGCAAATTGTGCATATTCTTGAAACAATTTAAATCGAGATTCAATAAAATTTTACAATAGGGTTATTAAAAGCATGAAAAAGTGAGCCCTGATGTATGGCTTTCTGACATAAAGCGGTCATGAGTTTTTGATATACTATATGGACATAGTGACACTGATAAATCAGGGGTTGGTCGTGGCGCGATGGTATGCGTGGTCGCCTGTCAACCTCCACAGGTCACAGGTTCGATCCCTGCCGTAGTTCTATGTCATGTTTTTATTCCATTATCATTGATCATTGTTGGGCCGCTGGTTTACTCATTACATGTTGTTCAGGCATAACTCTAACAACATGTGAATGAGTAAATACTAGTATGCCCAACAAATATGACAATGAACAAAATAATGCGAATTATAAAGGGACATTGATATAAGACACGGTATTTATCCGCTTTAGCCCAGCCGCCAACCCTGGAGATAATATCTGAGACAACCACCACCTTCAGTCTCAGTACCTCGCGCCACATACCTTTTCATACACCATTCCCTTCCCATCCCTATTACCCCGCGCTGTGTTGAACAACATATAAAGGGTGCACGCGCAAATTATAAAAAAAAAAGTCGAGAAAGTTTTTTAAAGTTCTATATTTTAATGACCTAAAGTATAAGTAGAGGCGTAGAAAATTAAGTTGGCAACACTGTTTTAACTGGCGGCCATTTTAATAGCTGTTAAGTGATTGGCGTTTAGTCTGGTTTGGCATTTCAATAATTGAAGTTTCACGATCACCTAGGAAGTCATAGATTCGGTGAATGGACCCAAAACAAGATGGCCGTTGATCTCGATTTCCATAAGAGAATTTTGTTTAGCGATGAAGTTCACTTTTGGTTGAATGGCTATGTCAATAAACAACACTGTTGTATATGGAATGAAGATTCAAGTGTACGAGTATGTTGAAACACCGCTACATTCAGGAAACTGACTGTTTGGTGGAGCTGGTGGAATCACGATGCTATCAAGAACGTTACAGTCAATGGTCACCCCTATAGAGCCATGATTACGTTCCTTAATTGAATGACGTACAAGAGCTGTGGTTTCAACGCGATGGCGCAACATGTCACACAGCTCGTGTGAAAATTGATTTATTGAATATTTGGTAACCGCATAGGTTCAGGTTTTGGACCCGTGAATCGTTCTACAAGATCCTCCGATTTAATGCCGCTAGATTATTTTTTGTGGTGATATGTGAAGTCGTTAGTCTAAACCAATAAGCCCGAAACGATCGAGGACAACATTCGCCGCGTTATTGCCGTTATATGGCCACAAATGTTGGAAAAAGTGATCGATATTCCAGAAACCATATTTAAATTATAATGCCAAAAAATTATCTTTCGAATAAAGTCATTTTCATGTCATTATTAAAAATATCATCACTTCAAAGTTCACATTTCTAAAAAAAACACCCTTTATAATCAAGTGATCCCGAAAAACCACAAAAAGTTATACTTCCGTTGACACGGTGGACCTTTTATTTAAAACTATTTAAGCTTTAAGCATTTAATACAAGAAATTCGCGTTTGGTTGGGTCTGGTTGGATTGTGTATAGTTTCAACCAAAAACACCCGCTGACTGATGGCACAGTATAGATATAGATATATTCCATTGCACGAATGGATTTTATTAACTCTCATAAAATAATTGTAACGAGGAGTCAAGTTTCCTTTCACAATTCGCGCTACAGGCGATTATCACCCTTAACCATACCCCATACCATACGTAGATATAGTTGGGGCGAAACAACTACCACATATAAGCCACCATTTCAACCATTTTAACCATTTCCACCTAGGTATAGGTATAGTGTCAGAGGTTAATTGAGCTGTGCATTGAATATGTTCGAAAGGTCGGAACAAACGGGATTCCGGTAGCCACAGGAAGATGGATCAAAATATAGAGTCTAACATGACCACTGGCACCACTGTACCACACCACACCACACCACTCCACCTAGCCTGTGAGCTATCGAACAGGTTGTTAGTGAATCAATCTTTTTTTTTATTTCATTTTTTTTTTTTTTGTAAGGTCCTTTGGAATACAAGAGAAAGGGAAGAGGGAACACACAAATGTCCAGTCCATTGAATGCGATTGCCATTCAGAGTAAAGCCTTCTAATACACTGGTCTTATGGAAGGTATATAAGGTACGTGCAGGTAAAGGTATAGGATTCGTTTGCTTTTGTTCGTACTCCATATAAAGTCGTCCCTTTGCTATCGTCCTCGACATCGTAGTCGTCGTCGTCGTCAGTGGGAATATACATATACTCGTACTGTTAGGCTATAAGGTATAGACATAAATCGGTGATTGGTTAACCCCCAAGCTGTGTTCAACAGAGTTGATTTGGCAGACAAAAGATACAATACCAGAATGAAAACGGCTACAATTTAACCGAAGGCTTGATCAGAATAAAAATTAGATTTGTCAATACTTCGTTATTCAATGGAAGTCTAATGAGTTGAGGTTGGTATATTTAATGTTGCACACAATTTACTCTCCAGCAAAATATTCAACCACTAAAAAAAGACACTAATGTTGTATTGAAGATGTAAAAATACTAAGTATACGTAAGTTTGCACAGCACTAACTTGTTATCATTATAAAAAAGAAGAATCGAGTCACCTTTTGGTAGTTTTTTATTTGAGAATGCCACTTTGAAAATTTCACAATTTATCAAATCCCCAAAATTTAATTTTGCGGGAGGATGGGTAACGACATATAAAGGGTGTGTTTTTTCAGAGGTGTAGAACTTTGAAATTGAATAAAACAAAGATAAATTTTAAAAATTGTGGTGAAATTGATTTTATTCGAAAGATAATCTTTTGGCATTATGATTTCTGACATATGACCGACCCGGCTGGAGGTCCCAATATTCGATAATTTTTTCCAAGATTTGAGTAGCCATTCAACCAAAAGTGATCTCCATGCGTTGTTCATGCGTCAGTCTTTCATATTGAAATATCAGACCAAACTAAACACATAATACTTAACAGCTTTCAAAATGGGCACCAGTTAAAAATGTTTTGTTATCTTCAAGTTATGAACCCCTAAAAAAACATGTCATGTTATCTTTAGGTTAGGTTAGGTTAAAGTGGCTGTTTGTTTGGAAATCCAACACACCAAAGTTTGGTCCGATGTGATACCACATGGATCAGTTGATCAACCTCACTCGTTGAACCAGTTTGAGCGGCGAATGAAGCGTAGGAGACAAATGATGCCGGAGTTTACTAGATCGCTGGGATCATTGAAGAAGAAGTCTCCAAGGTGGAGTTTTCGTCTTTGAGTTAGGGAGGGACATGAAGACACGGCTCACTTTCTTTGTCACTGTCCAGCACTTTGCCACACTAGGAAAAAAAACCGTAGGCGACTACTTCTTTAACGAATTAGAAGAACTATCAGAACTCTCAAGCAATAGCTTACTGAACTTCGTCAAGACCTCCAAATGGCTAGACGAACCAACGGATTCATAGGTTAACACTTCAAGAAGTTATAACACTTCAGGGTATCACAACTGTCAGCCCAATCAACCTAACTTAACCTAGGGAGGGACAGGTGCAAAGAAGATGAGAGACTGTCTCTTCTTCCTCTTCGTCCCTGCAACTCCTGCAAAAATTATTTGCAGGAGCTCCAAGTCGAATTGCATGTCTAACGTAGCTAATATGCAATCTAAACATATTATGTAATAAATCATAAAACAGATATTCTTTTTTTTGGAAGTTTTTTAAATATATTTTTGACAGTTCATTAAAAATTAGACAAAGCTGGTAATTTTTCGATAAAAGTGTTTCACTGCTATGGATACTCCTCCCAGAAAGTTACGAAAAAGGTTGGGGAAGAAGTTTCTCACTGTCGGTACAGATAAGTATACCAACAATGAGACTTATGTGGTGGTTTGCTTATTTGATTAAAAACATTTTTTTGGTAAACTTAAATTTAATTTTTTTAATGCAAAAAATGCCCTACAATATATGAAGACTATACATATGAGGCTATAAGTGCAATAGTGGCGTAATCCACTTTTTTTTCAAAAAAGAGATTTTCATAAAAATAGGTCTCTTAATATATCTATTTTAATACAAATATAGTTTTATGCAGCTATCTACACTAAAAACTAGATGGTACTTAGAAAGGAGTTATTGCATTTTATAATTTGATCACAGTTTGAATGCAATAGTGGCGTAACCTTCATAATTTTCTTAGAAACTGTTTAGATTGTGACTGCTCACTCTACTCCCGCTATGAAATTAATTTTGTATTGCCCAATGTGGATGCTGAAATAGAAATATAAAACTTTCACTGTTGTGCCAATTTTTGGTATCCCATACCGATTTTATGGTTGAAGAAAACGACCATATTTTTTTAGTTATAACTATTCCTTTTTGTCATGTGAACAAGATTTAGGTGTAATAGAAAGGAATAACAAATATATGTATAAGGATATCTACACCTAGGACGATGATTGGGTTAACGTCATTTCCTAGGCCAGAAATGAAATTCATGTTTTACTCGAAGAGGTAAAAAAACTCAACCAGCATTAACAACCTAAAATAAAAAATGATATAAAAAAGAAAGACTTATATAACTGAACTGCTTCAATTTATACTACTCATCCATAACTTTTTTATAATAATTTAAAAACGTCAACAAGTGTTCCAATCCAAATATTTGAAGTTTTATAAGAAACGTCAAAAATAAGTAAGAAAGTACATGTGTTTAATTTATTGTTGTTAAAATATGAACTATGAGAGAAATAAAAAAATAATGTATAAAGAATTTCTTTTTTCTTTATTTTTACATTTTTTATGTTTTTTTCTAACTCTACAACTTTTTTAGATACATCAAAAATGTCAAAGGGAAAATACAAAAAAATGCTTAAAGAAAACCTGTTTCTTAAATCCCTCTTAGCTATAAAGTGAATTTTATGGGTTACGTCAGTATTGCACTCATAGCCTCAGATGAAGTTAAACAGAATTATTAAACATCATTTAATATTTTAATAAGATGTTTGGGAAGGGTCATTTGAAAATAAAGTGTCTCACTGTTGCGTACCTTCCCAACAGTTCTAAAATTAAAAAAAAAAATTTTCTTCAAAATTTTGAGTTTTTTTAAAACTATAAATGAAGAGTTTTGCTTGTTAAAAAAAACGTGACACTGTTTTGCTGTTGTTTTTTAATAATTATTATATACCATTAGATGCTTTTCTTGTTTTGGTTCAATATTTTGCCCACTCTATATCCTTTTGTAACACCTGATGAAAGCAAGTAAACCTCTAAATGATTTAATAAATATTTGCTATAAGAAAACAAGTAACAAATTTGAATAAAGAATTCAATTTAATAAGATGTTCGTATTATTTTAAGATGATTAGAACTTAAAATATGTGTTATACGAAAAACTCATTTTTTTTAAGTCAAATAGTTTCTGTTGTCTGTGAGTCTTAAATTCAATACTTAGAAAAAAAGAAATAATAATGAAATTTAAAAATAATGAAAAAGTCATAGATCTAAATGAGCTAAACAAGAAATTAATCAATTCGTCGATTCATGCAAACAATCAAATCGATTATTCTTTGTTTAACAACTCTTCAACTTCTATCCTAAGAATATTATTTTTTCTTTGCAGTGCGTATATGATTATCTGTGGGAGTTTCAATCCTCTCAATTATGTGTAAAGGTTAGGGTTTGTGTGGAATTCATCCGTTATTCCTCTAAATTTTTGTTTGTCTTTTAGGAGTCCGTGTGCAATACTGCAATCGCATCGTAGACAGGAATACGATTATAAGATATCCACAAGTTTATTTGTGCATTAAGAAATTCCTTAGGAGTCTGTACCAGACCCTGTTTTCTTACTTTTGTATCTTTAATAAT
Organism: Syrphus vitripennis; assembly: GCA_958431115.1. Taxonomy (NCBI): domain Eukaryota; kingdom Metazoa; phylum Arthropoda; class Insecta; order Diptera; family Syrphidae; genus Syrphus; species Syrphus vitripennis. Next base: position 42,221,261 of record OY288108.1, read on the forward strand.
TTGTAATTTATTTGAGTTGAGTCCAGTTAAGTCAAAAATAATGGTACCTCCTATACTAATGCTAAAAAACCGTAATTCAAAAATTTCAATTTTATTCGAAACCACATCAAAATTTTTTTGGATTAGTATTTAATACATATTTTACATTATTACGGTCTATTATAAAACAATACAAAAATTGAAATCATGATAAAGTTAATTGTAACTCCTCAAAGAGAACGCTTCTCAAAAATCTCAAATTCCTTAAAAACAGATAAGATTTTTGTGTAAATTTCACTAAAGTGTGTGTTATATTTTGCTCTATGTAATTTCTAACTTTACATTAGCTAAAGGATATTTTATCTTTATACAAAAAAATAAATCTAAATTTTTTTCTCAGTAATTAATGCTGGAGAAATAATATTTCTAAAAATTCCACATATTACCTTCTACCTACTTATGTCAACGATGATGTGATCCTACATTGCAGCAAGTACACGCGACTCAGTATTGATTCATGCATTTCACTTTAAAAAATTCACATAATTCAGTAAGCTTTCCGAAAAAAGTTTTATTTATTTAAAATTTCATCTCCTTGGTCAAGTTTTGTTTAAGAGCTCTAATTTCTTATTCAATGGACTATGGTGTACAACAAGGTAGTCAGGTTGGTCTAATACTCTTTAAAAAAAAATAATGAAAATAAAATATTTTCAAACACAATTTCTTACAGTTGTTGATTTAAACATCACGTCAATTAGGCTAAGACAACCTGTCTACCATCTAATTAAAATAATTTTCATTTGTCAACTTATCAATTTTTTTTGAAAGACATAATATGTACATACCTTTCAAAAACACTAATGACGGTGGTTTCGATATATTTCCTCAAAGCAAACAAAAAATAAAAATGAGTTAATAAAAATTTTCGCAAATATAAAAAAATATTAAGCCATTAAATGTCCTAAAATAAACACAACGTGTGTGTGTCCTGCTGTCCTTTTTCGGTAAATGAAAGCTATATAATTAACATACCAACGCAATCTCGTTTTTGCCAATATCCGTCGATGTCACTCGCTTGACCCTTAATGATAATAATTATTATCTTTCATAATACCGAACCAACACACATATTGCAATATACATTTTCGATGCTGAATTTCAAAGTTTCAACACCACGTTCTCTGTTGGTTGTGAAATTCTGATCACCGGCCCGGCCGTCGTCACTGAACCAAATTAACATTTTAATTTTGACAGATTCGCTGAAATATTATCAACAATCAATTACGCAGTAAGTACACGCAACGCACCCAGTTGATGTTCTTTTTATATACCCAACCCATATACACAACAGAAAGCAAACAATTTACCTAATTAATAAACGAGTATACCAAACGTATGTACACATGTATGTATGTATATAGGTCGGGTGTACGGGTAGTGGGCGAGAGTTCGGGCTCTGACCAAGTCCGAAAGCTTTAACTATGGACTGCAAGACCACATCCGCCTTTGCTAATTGTAAAATTTCCCGAACTCTGGTGGACCTCAGAGTTCACCTATACCCAACCTCAAACCATGTCCCCAGAACAAGCCTTGAAACAAAACAAAGTTACAAATAATATATCCTCTCTTTTTCCAGGCAATCTGATATTTTGTTTGTTTGTCATATCTATGGAAGCAGCAGCAAGGACCAGACCAGAAAATAAAAAGCACGTAGAGCTAATTTTTGTTTGTACAGGACACGCCAACCTGATTCTAGACATTTACATGCACACACCAAAAAAAAAAAAAAAAAAAAAAAAATATCAACCATATAACATCACATACTCAGTATATACCTACCCGAGGCTGGCAGGCGTCAGAATTAAATATCCACAAAGCCGCATTTTGTTGCCTAGGCTGGCAGGCTCCCACATACATATATGCTCGTTACTCGATCTCGGACTGTGTAGCCTTCGAATAGCGAATGAATGCGGGATGAGGTCGGGGTTAAGCATCACCGAGAGCACACAACACATACTCGAATGACACAGCGCTTGTGAATAAAATTGCATAATTTACAGAGTTTTAAAATTTACAGTCACGACCCATGGTAGTGGTGGACCATGAAGTAACTGCAATCAGATTTTAAACCGCTGAATTTAACCGCATTAAGTACGTGTCAAAATACCACCACTCCGGGCCTCCGACTGATATGTATTAAAATACAATGGGATTTTGGTTCACATTGGTATATGTTATGAATGTGTGTAGGTATATATGAGTGTTAGTGTATCTGCATTTTGTTCAGATTAATATCTACTATTTATATACCTATGTGTATTTGCAAGCACTCAGCAATGTCATATAAATGTTGCCATTCAACAAAAATATACGTAACTAGGTTGGGGCTATATTTATGCAATTTCATTCAAAAACTAATGACTTCACTTAAATGGAGAAAACAATTATTTATTTGTGATTTTTATTGTGTCATGAATTTTAGTTTATTTTTAAACTTGCATTTTTAAAACTTTGATTGCAATTGAGGAGGCAGGCATTAAAATAATCGTAAATATTTGTTTTTGATATTTTCAAACGAAAGAGTTTAGGTGCGAACTTAGAGTGCGTATCCTGGAATGGAAGTTGGGCTCTAGCCATGAGATGAAAATAAGATGAGACTCGGTGTCGTCCTTGTTCCCATTCCGAATTTAATATTTTCTTGTGAGAATAATGAGAACCAACCATTTTATTCTAGAGGTTGTCTATGATGTTTAAATTGAAACATTCAATTTTATGTTTTAAATTGAATGTTTTTAATTACTGAAAACAAATTCCAGATTCTTGATAAGACTCGTTCCAAAGCACAGGTTTTGTCACGGTCCCGCCTCGGATGTCTAGAAGTTAGTCTCTCGTCGATTTTGTTGCCAGATGGGAAACGATTTCTTCTATGTATTGAAACTATAATTTTTATTGCCCAATTTTCAATTAGCCCTATATTGGAGAAAAAAGTTTTTAATTGTTTAAGAATATCGTTTAAAAATATTTTTCTTTCAATTCCGTTGCATTACCCCGAAAAACGTATTGCACGAAGAAAATCAGCGCGCGTTTGACCCCGAATAAACATACATATTTTCAAAAACAGCTCTAACGATTGTGAGCGTAACCGTACTGAAATTTTTTCAGCACATTTTCTGAAGGAGGTCCTATAGAATCTTAATCATATCTTATTTCAAATTTTTCAAAAAGTTTTAGATTTTTGATAAATTTTATTTTTTGAAAACGGGTTAATATTTTTTTTTTAATTTTGGTTGTAAGTGTGTTTTATTAAACACTGAGAACCTGTGTATCTGGAAAAAATCCAGAAAATTCTTTTTTTTTTGGCATATTTTAGCATTTTTTGGTTTTCGTTTTGATTTTGTTTATTCTAAGGTACTTTAGCATATGCTTTGTTGTTGTTGTTTTTCAAAACAACCTCCCAATGGAAAGGGAGAGGGAGGGGGTTGTATTAATTTTCACTGCTCCCTCCAGTATTGAGGCATTTTGTCTGAGGACAAAGTAGTAAATAAGATGTCATCTCTATTTTGTTTTTTAAACTTCCCTGAATATAATTCTGCCGTCATAAGCAAAAAGGGTGGTGTAGGTAAGTTCCGAAAATCAAAAATTCAGTTTGGGCCATTTTTTGGAATTTTTAAACGATGTTTAATTTTCGTGAGAAAAAATAAAATATTTATAATTGCAAATGCCTCAAAATCACATTAGTAAATTTCATTGCAAATTCGAAGTAATTTCTTTAAATGGCCAGACAAAGCAATTTAATTTTTCTAGGTAATAACTTAAACTGCTGGAACGTATGCCCAAATTATTATAACATCGCATTTTTATTTATACTTTTTTTTTTCGCTAAATTGTTGAATTTATATAATTTAACAGCAAACATTATGAAATACATTTTTCTCAAAATTTGAAAAAGAACAGACTATACTTGTAAATCCATTCTGAATAATTTATATTTAATTAAATTCTTATAATAATTTTTAAAATACATATTCAGTAAAAAAAAAAAAACATTTGCAGTAACAAAAAAGAAATAATGTGAAAAAAAACCCATCAACCATAATAAACATTGTAAATATGCATATAAATTATAAGTTCACATATCCATTTAATTTTTGATTTATAAAATATGTGAATAATTTTGTAATTCGTTTGTACAAGGATCATCATTTAAAATACACACAAATTAAAAACTTCATTTTAATTATAAATTATGTTTTCATTATGAGTTGAATCCTAATAACATAACGGTTTTGTTATACATTACCTACCTACCTACACATATATGCACCTAGTTATTAGAGATTTTGAATATTTTAAAAGCACTAGTACATTATTAATAATTACAAAAATATTATTAATACTTACCCAAATTTGTGGCAAATTGTTACTTTCCTTTTTTTTATATACCTATAGTATATGGAGGGTTGCTTTCAATTTAATAACTTTTATTGGAATTTTAATGTGTGTGAGTGAGCATAAATTTAAGGTTAGTTAAGCGCATTTAGCATACATATTTTATTGAGTATGACTTGATAAGCGATTTTTGCATAATAATATTTTAGAAAAGCCACAAATTTGGGAGGCTGAAATAGTGTACGTTGAATTGCTGGGAGTTTGTTAATGTATTTTTCAGTGACGTATCAAATGGGAAGATAGTCGGTTTAAGGTATGTCTGTGCGGGTATCCTTTTATTAAAATATATAAAAAGAATCATTTCTTCTACCTTTACCAAATATTCTCCTGTGTAGAAGACTCGAACCACAACTCTTTAGCTTAAGGCTCCACTTGAGGGGTTCATAGGGTTGACCTCAGTGAATGTTGACAGGTTTCACGATTTTGGATTGTTCTATAGCTTTTTATATGACAACTAAGTTGGTCATACTGTATTGTGTATATAAGATGGTACTTTTGACTTGAAGGGCCAACAGCTACCGTGTAGAGCTTTTCTTTCAGTTTAGGGAACATTTTTGGATCTCAGTTTCCCCGCCCCTTTATCAACCGTACGCTTAATACGTGATGTTCGATGTCGTCATCACAAGATCCTTTGGTATTGATAAACAGATCGAAGATGTTTGAACTTCACTTGAACTTCACTCACTTGTGATTCACTGTTCCATTCAAATAGATGTTCGGGATAGACTTGTGTGAATCAGAAAATGGACAACATTCGGTCTTACCGCATCCATTTTCCTTCAGAACATGCTCCATATACATCAAGTGATGTTGCAAGGAGGTAGGATCATCAGAAAAGAATAACTGATTCACTTTGGGGTCCTTCACAATTCTGTAGCCATCTGTGAAGAATTTTATAGTCATCCACAAGGAGTTGGCCTTGAGCGTTGTTGATCTCCTAAGATTTTTTTTTATTGTAGTAGTAGAACATCAAACTCACAACTTTTACCGGTCGTGGTTGCAACGTTTCAACTCGCCACTCTTAAATTCGTCCAATTTGTTGCAATACTTTGCTAGCCCCCAGAATCCTTATTGTTCCTAATCGACTGATGGAAGCACTTGCCCAAGATAAAAATTCACATTTCTTGGTTCTAGTTCTAGCTTAAACCCAAGAACCTCGGCCAGCGCCCTGATTATTTTTTTCTTTAAAAAAAGTACGACACTGTATTCACTATAAAAATATTAAATAATATTGTATCATAAAATTATGAGGCCATGGATATTAATTGTATGTATAAATAAATAAAACAATTTTACAAATTAGATTTTCTATGCTTTATTATATACGTTTATACATTATTTGATTTTTTTTGGGGTTATGTTGAATTTAAATCGAACTAATACCAATGATTTTAACACGAGTAATGGAATTAGTAATACATTTGGTTTGAGTTTGGAATAAAAATACACATTTCACGAAGGCGAATGAAACTGCAAATCTATTAAATTATTTGAACAAGCATTTTAATATTTTAATAATTTGGTAAAATGGGTTAAGTATACTTAGCGTGGGAGTACTTTTTGATTTATCTTCTCAATTATTATTAAATAACTACTAGATACTCAGTTGTAGTACATAAATGCATATATTGGATACCCAGGAGCTAATGCAAGGTTAAACTACAGGGGGCTTCACTCATACCGCAGATGATTTTTAAAAACATAAAAATTAAACGGCTGGGTCGCACACACTTGCTCATGTTTTAAAGAACAATTATGGAGTTTATAAAAAATATTACGAAAAACAAGAGCGTATACCCACGTAAAGGAAAAATATGAATAAGCTTCAGTCATTTGTGTTTGATGTATGGATAAAATAAAAAAGTTTTTTTTTTCAAAAATCGTTAGTGGTTTTTCAAAATTCCTTTTTTTTTTCAAAAATTAACACTAACATTGCTATTGAAATGTACAACTTAGTAAACATTGAATCAGTACTTAAATATTATAAAATGATGGCAACACTTAAAACTATAACAACTATTACAGCTGTTACATTTTGCAAATTTACATTAAGGTAGAACTATAATCGTCGAACGTCAGCTGAAGTGGTCGTAAGAAACGAAGCGAATACGAGGAATTTATACAACGCGCCCAATATTGCGATTAGGTGGCTTTCGTTAGGCTTCGTTAACTTTCGCCATAGATACAAAAATCAAAATGGTGGAAACACATAATATGGTTGACTTCTTCCTTTGAGTGTTCGGAAAGCTAATTTTCGTCCGGTTTTGACATTAGCTTCCTACCATGTTCGACGATTATAGTTTTATACCTTTAGGTACCAACAATAAATCTAAAATCATTTCTGAATTAAACTCGTGGTTTTTTTATTTTAATTTTCTTCTTTCTAGAAAATTCTAACAATTACCAACAATCAGTATAAATTACCTTTAAGTTTTTTAAATCAATCCCTGAGAAGAAAAAAAAATCATAAATTGTAAAATATCATTAAAAGTCTTTTTTTTTTAAACTGAAAAAAAAAAGATAAAATCTTTCCCAAATTTAATTTTCTTTTTAAATCGAGACTAAATTTACTTATATTTTGTATAAATTTTTTGTGTAAATGTTTCATGCAGAGGAAAACCGTCGCATCGCGTCGTCTGGTATGGCGTTTAGTTTTTGCAATTTATTTTGAACAAACCATTGGCGATAGCTCGATCTAGCTCTTAAAAGAAAAAAACTAAAAAATAGTTTGCTTAATTATTTTTTTACTTGCATATTAATTTTTTAATTCGATATTTCAACTTGATGCTTAAAACGAGCATTTTAATAAAATTCATTAAAAATTTAATTTGAATTAAATCGAATAATTGGTTGTTCCTTATAGCAAAAATATGTTGATACATAATATCTTCCTGCAATAAAGCTACAAAAAGGAACTCCACACACAAAGAAACAAAAAAATCCCTCAAGCAACAGCTTACTTAACAATCCACTGAATTCCTTTTATATTGATATTATTTGTATGTGGATATAATATGACCTTGTTTGTCTACTATAGAATCTAGAACCTATCAAGGATACTGCTATATCCCTATTTGCCTATTGTCTTCCAAAACAGCTTAATTTGCATCCCTTTTCAAATAATATATTGTTTAATGTTACCCAATGACAGTTCAGCCGCAGCCATATCCTGAGTGTCTTCCCATACATAACATAACACCCTCTGGGTATTGAGTATAATTTTCAAAACCTCCTTTTATATCCGCCACCAAGCCGCGCCGCATTTCAATTCATGTCCTTGTCCTTGCACCAACAACAAACAACGAACGACATCAGCAGCAGTAACAGCAACCGACCCAAGGCCATATCAGGACTCTAGTATACCACCAATGTGTTTATCAAACACACACATATGAATGGCACTTCTTAACAACTTGTTACAACTATTTATGCTAATATAAACTGTAAAGCTTGGTGATTTCCTGCGTCGTCCTCGCCGTCCGTCGCGTCATCGGTTGCGTCGTCCCTCTCTGTGTTTTCATCCTGTCCATCATCAAGCCAGAGATAGTTGTACGAATTGCAAAACTGTTATAGGAGACACGAAGTTCGTTCAATTTGGGGGATTCTCTAGTAAATTAGGATAAGAGGGCTTCTCGAGCGTTTGAGATCGTAGAGGGGCGGCGGCGCGGTGCGGTGGTGAATTGTATTTCTTCTTCTACATTTCAATAATGTATGCAAATAGATGCAATTATGAACTTTCAAACAACATTTATTTTCCAGTCTTCATCAAACACTAGAGCACCCTCTTGGCTCAGTCTCCACCCCCCCCCCCCCCCCAAGCTAATTCTTCTATCTCACTCTCTTTCTCACTCTTCCAGTCGAAGGGAATCTACTTTAGCAATAAATTTGCATGCGTCTTAGACACTGTGTTCCCAAAACCGCACAGCACAGCTATTCATCCATTCCTATTGTTGTTATATGCGTCCCGTCAGGCTTTAGTGACTACGAGTATGAAGTTATAAAGAGTAGGTATGTTTGGATATCAAGGTTTTGGTTCGTTCACAAACTTCAAGTCGAGAGGGATCGGCCTTGGTTTGGTTTTTGGTAAAGTTACACCAAATGTCTGTAAATTCAACCTTAAATAAACTTCTTCACACGCCATAATAGTCTCTTAATATTAGATAGTCATTGGACGCTGGCTGATGATGGGTGGTAAGTAGTGGGGGGTTGACAGTGTTGACATTGTACTTGTATAACTAAAGCAGGGTGCTAAGAACTTGTGTTGCTGCTGCTGCTGCTGCTTCTCGCAAAGTGGGCTACATTTCTTCTAAGTGTGCACTTAATGCAACTTTAGATAAGATAGGATAGGAATATCCTTTTGTGCGGTATCTGTAAGCCTTGCGGAAATGTGATTTGCTCTTGGTATGTGGTTAGAGGAGAACAGCACAAAACTTTAATGCGTTCTTCATGATGAAGAAGAACACTCAGAATAATTTCTTTAATATTTATTTTTTAGTAGAAAAATACGAGTTGATCAAAAACAAGTTCTGTAGAAAGTTTCGCATGAATTTATCTGGTTCAGTGCTTTGAAAATATTTTATGAAACGAGCTTGTCCATTTTGGGAAGTTTGATTTATATGGTAGAGTGATTTAAGAAATCAATTTTTTTTCCAAATTTCCAAGAATATGAAAGCAAAAAGCGAAAAAGAACTCAATTCAAATTTGAGCCACATCGAACATATTTTAGAAAATGCTACCAGTGTGCTGCAGCGGTTTTTGATTTTGTTTCCCTTAAAAGTAGAGTTTTTTTTACAAATATAACTTTTGGAGTTTTAGTGATAGAGGTGTGAAACTTTCACGATATGTTTGGTTATACTATAGTTTATAAATACTTATTAGGTTAAAAAATGGTTATGGAATGCTTTTTGAAACAGGTCTTTGTGGTATCAACTGTTAAACATATAAGGATCTATATTTTTAAAAAACTGTCAAAAGTACGGAACATATTTTTATTTTTTTTTTACACTTTCAATTATCAGATTGATACTCTTGTGCCAATTTGAGGCAAAAATTTAAAAAATCGAAAAATTAAAAAAAAATCTTTTCATGTTGAAAAAAATGATTTAGTACTGCACAGGGTGTGTCAGAATGTTTTTTTAATATAATTTTATGCACAATTTTATAACAAATACATATTATAAAATTTTTCTATTAAATACCATTATATTTTAAGTATCTTAAACCTTTACATATATTTTAAACAAATTTTTGGGTCACCTTGTGTAAAATGTAGTTTTATGTTTTTAATCAACATATCTTTATTTCTTTTGTCTTTTGTATTTATAAAAATTAAAAATATTTTGGATTGGTATCACTATAGGGCTTAAAATAAATTATATTTCTCAAAATTGTTTAAAGCAGCACCCTGTGAAATAATTTTTATTCCAGCTTGCCATAGTATTGCAGTTTCCAAAAAGGTATATAACTAACCATTAAGTCTTATACTAATAAATGAAATCGCATAGGTACCTACTTATCTTAAAAACAAGCTTTTAAGCGATTTTAAGAATTATGATTTTTCAAAAAATTATTTTCTTCGGCAAACTCCAACAATTATTGAAGTTAGCACAAATATTGTAGAATATTTTAGTTTAGTATTCAAAAACTTAAATTAACCTAAATAAAAATACACTGAAAGAAAAAAATGCTCATATCTGTTGGTCTGAATTAAATAGAATGTGGGTAAATGTAAACATGACTCATATGCCAATAGAAATGACGGATGCATGAAACTCGTTAGTGTGAAGAGCTTAAAGCATTTTTCGTCAAGAAATGTGTATTCCCTTTTGTATTCATTTTCCTTTTCTAGCTTTCATTAGCTTGCTTTGTCCATGAAATAGAATTTTAATTCTAAATCTGGATCTAGATTCTCGAAGGATACCTTTTCGACTTCGAAAAGGCGTTTACAGTGTCAATGAAGAATTTATCTGGCTTGCTTTAAATTAAATTGGTTCCTATATTATCAAAGCTATATACGATGGATCTAAATGTCTGTATAAAGGAAGATTTTCAGAAGAGTTTGAAGTCCAAAAAAGGGCAAGGCAAGGTTGTATACTGTCACCAACACTGTTTCTATTGGTAATTAGTGATGTCCCGTAGCTAGCTTTGTCGACTGGAAACGGAGGAATTCAGTGGACTTTGCAATCATACCTTGACTACGCGGATTCATGGGATCATGCATCTCCATCAAATGGCAGCAAGAGTGGAATGAAAAGTTAAAATCGTTAGGATTAATACGGCATCCTCATCATTTCTTATCTACTCAAGCAAATATTTTTGGACAAATAATTGAGATAATAGAATATTGTAAACATCTCGGGAGTACTGTACCAATGAGTACATTGGGTGGAATTGAACTAGATATTAACAGTTAAATAAACTCTAAAAGCTGAAATCAAACGAAGAATAACTCTTGCCAATCGCTGTTTCTTTGAACTAAGAAGTCAATTGAGTAGCAAAGTTCTCTCGCGAGCATGAATCTTTTTTAGGGTGATTTTTGGTCCCGTCTGCATAGATGGAGAGTGGAGAAGAAGATTTAACCATTGAACTGTACGGGCTGTACAGCGACATTGACTTGGTCAAACGAGTCAAGGTCCAACGTTTAAGTTGGCTGGGTCTTGTAGAGCAAATGGACCCCATCGCTCCGGCCCGTAAAGTCTTCGAATCCAATCCCTAGGGACGACGCAGTAGAGGAAGACCGTGACTCAGGTGGCGCACGCAGGTAGGAGAGGACCTCAACTAACTTGGCGTGTGGAACTGGAGGCTGGAGAAGCATGTTGGTTGAGGCCCTGGTCCGACCTGTACTGTAGCGCCACCTTAAGTAAGTAAGTAACTCTAGAAGCTTATAAAGACCAAGCTACGACTGTTCCGCTCCATTGTTGAATCCGTTCTTCTTCACGGAGCTACATAAATGGATATCTGTGAAACATCTTAAGGTCCTTACAAAAGTACACATGGAAATCAACTAACTTTGTGGAACACCTAGCCTTGCCTTTATTTTTCAAAAACCGAAGAAAACCGTTTTAATGGTGATGTTATTATATCGTAGTGCAGACAGAATTGCAGAAACCACTTTTACTGACCTCGACTTTTTGTCCAAATCTAATAACTTCCCCATTGAAGTAGCAATCAAAAAGTTTCTTTTTTTTTAAGTGTAGATTGTAGAATTACATGCCACACCATTGGCTCAAAACCATGTCGGAATTGCTCTATGAAAATATTAATTCCTACATAAATGTACATCAGAATATAAACTTCGGTAGGTATACAGTGGTTTTTTCATCCGCATTACCACATTCTTACATCAGCTCAGCACCAGTCTAACTAAAACTATAGAAAGCAGAATTCATAATGAGCGTTTCATTGGATCTCTATGCAAATGCAAGAGTGGTTAAGTCACTATAAAGCCCAGAAATGTTTCTACAGAGCCCAAGTAGGTATAAGCATTAAAAACCAAGAAAGGATGAACTCACATGGAGTATAGAGTATATGAGTGTATAGGTATTATACACAAGCACCTATACAAACATAATCTTTCTGATGTGAATTTTTGACTGCATCTACAACGAAATGCAATTAAAATTGCAGAGAAAAAGGAAATTTAACGTTAAAGACACACTCCAATGGAAATTATATCTAATGACCTGCGATTGAAATACTTTCAAGTGATGTTGATGTCACGGTTCCATAGAGCTCAGAGCCTGTACCTTCACTCCTTCACACTCAGCCTTCAGCCTGCAGCTTCCAGCCAGCCAGCGTGAAAATGAAAATTAAAATGAAAGATCCTTTGTGCGAGCGAAAAGAGAAAAAGGGTTTGTAAGTTTCCCCTTTATATTCAATTCCTGAATATTCTGATGCAACTGCTGTATACACAGTAAAGTACACGTATACTATATTTTTCACGTCTACACGTAGGTATAGTTAGATATGTAACTAATGACATGTAAATTAATTTTGAAATTTTGCACTTGACATAGATGTTGAAGTAAAATGCCTGCAACTTGGTTGCACTTTGTGACATTATTTAAAGAATTTATTTGATTTTTTTTTTTAATTTTCTTCATATTTATTGAAAAACTAGGGCAAGCTATTCAAGTATCAAGTGCAAAAGAGCTGATGGAGTGTGTTTCAAAGATGCAAGAAGTAGAGCAATTCATATTTTTGAATAGCTGCTATTTGTTTGATTCATATGCGATTTGATTACTTAAATATTATGTGCTCTTTTTGAATGCAACTACTTTGCATATTTGCGTCCCTGAATTCGTATCTTTGAGTGGAACTTCGTAATTATGATAATTTTTAAATAAATAAGGTCAAAAATAAAAAAATTATGAAGGTACCTAGGTAATCAAACTTTATTTCACGATTCATTCATAAAAGATCACATGGGGGAACTGTGTTAAATTGGCTAATTTTTTATTTTGTCTTGAAGGTAGCCACCGATTTCGAGGAAAGAAAAATTGATTTTTTTCAAATTTGCTTGATGATTTCCATATACTTCCATTTATGCATTATTGTTGACCACTCTTTAACTTTTTTTGGCCACCCCTAAGAATATTTGTTTTTGATGTTTGAAAAAAAATATATATTTTTTGCACACACATTACACATACACTATTATAAGATTTGTTTGTCTCTAACAAAAATTTTATCGAATTCAATTTTCAAAATTATCGATCGCTATTTTAAAAATAAACTGAAACTGTGCCAAAACAAATTGGGACGTGTACAAGTGAAAAAATATGTTGTCCAATGTAAACAAACGATTTTCTATCGAATTGCATTTCGGAATCTTAAGCCACTAAATGCCAATGCATTAGAAACAAATACAGATTTAAAAAAATAGTATCATACGAAAAATTATTGTAAGAAATGTACAAACCCATATTTTTTTCAATTTCTTGTCAGAAAGTGAAAGAGTACTCTTATAATTTTTTGTCTATCATAAACAAACGATTTTAAATATAAAAGTGCATTTCCAGATTAGTGACATTTCAAATTAATTTATAAAGTTCATGATGTTAGAGATGAAGCATAACACTAAAATGTATCTTCCGAGTAAAATGTAGTGCTAGAGAAAATGGAATACAAAAGAAAGTACGTGCATTAGACATTTCTTCATTTGAATTTTTTTTGTTAAAGAAATTTCCTAAGTGAACAAAGTATTTCAAAATAATTTTTAAAAAATCGCCTAATTTTCAGATTCTTATTTTGACGCTAGATGGCTTTTTTTTGAAATTTTTATTATGTTTCAAATTTTTATCAATCCCTATTCTCAGTGTACTTAAAAAAAAAACTTTAAAATGGCAAGAACAGACAAATATGTTTCTTTTTTTGGAAAACATGTATGTTTATTTTTCGACGCTATGAGGTCGCAAGCATCGATTTTATACAAAACGGCAAGTTTTTTTTAGAATTATTTATTTGTTTTTAAGAACATTTCATTTTCAGTATTTTTCTTTACATATTTTTTTAGGACAAACATATTTTTTCGACAAAACCATTTTTTACAAATTAATTTTTGGTCAATTTTTACTGCTGGCAGTATTTTTTTTGACGAAAATTTTGGTTTGAAAAAAACCAATTCCCGCTCCCTCTTCTTTTATAAATATCCGAAAATTTATATTAACTAATTTTTTTTTTTTTAAATTTCATTTCGACAATAAGCACCATGCGCCAAGTTAGCGAAATAACTTCCACCAACCGAAAAATTAATTCTTGGATATGTTGGCAGTTATTTATCATTAATTAATTTTGATAAATACGATTCTGTCTTTCTATATTTTCTTTATTTTTTTTGGTGCTTTTCTAACTTGATGCAAAGTTGACAAAGCTCCTCGAAATTTCTATTGACTATACAAATTTTTGGTTGGCCAAAAAAAAATCGGAAACATACTCGTATGTATCATAAATAAATTTTAATTTTCATAACTAATTTACGATAAGCTAAGGACAAATTATAAAGCATTCAAATTTAAAATGAACTCAGCAAATGACCTAAAAAGTGATTCAATTCTAGATAAGTATTAAGCAATAAAACATTCAATTTTCTACGTTTTTTCTAAAGGCATAGCACAACACAAATGAAACTGTCAAAATTAATTGAGGATTAACTAACGGTAAGTTTCTTTGTTAGAAATTTCAAACATTAGCATAAGGGTGTGTTTGCTTAACCCCTGACTTGTGTTAATAAAGCAACAATAAACATAGAATGCCAAAAGTTTATTTGTCACAACTAATAAACGGCAAATTAAAGACAAACTATTCGGCCAATAATTTAGCTAACTTGAAGATCATCATATATTTAGTATTAAAATAAAATTTATTTCTTTATGAAAATTCCGCAGTCACCTTCGGAATACTAACCTTTTGATCAAAAAGAATAATTTATATTCGTGCCAGCCTGATGGCGACTGAATATAACCTAAGCCAAGCGGAGCATCTCAATTGCGTGAGCGGGGGACTGCCCCCAAATAACTAGTTGAGCTACCAACTAGTAAAATAGTTTAAAGTGTCTTACTCATGAAAATAAAACATTTTACTGTAGCATACAATTTCTAGGAAATAATTATAATGTATACTTTAACCACAACTATCTATGTTCATATTTTACTAGAATATCAATTTCTAAATTGAATTTTACCTTCACCGTAAAACCAACTATTTTGATTTACATTTAAGGGTTAACTTCAATTGTATCCATATAAAAGAAGAGTCATTTTATATCTTGTTGCAAGCTCTTACAAGGACATAACCTTGTTAGAAAGTAGGAACGTTATATAACTTTGCCATATATGCTCCATTTGAATATGTTGCTATTTATATTTTTCTCAGTATTAATATATACAACAATATATTTTGTTCCCCTTCTTTTTGCTTTGTTAAGAACAGTTCTTGTTAAACTTGAAGCATTTTCATACATATTAATTTGAGAACCTACTCGTGCATAGTCAAAAGAAAGCTTACAATCAGTATAATCTGGAATAGCAAGTTTTTTTTATAATACATCGAATGTTTTCAAGAATTATAAAATAAATATCTCGTTCTAGGATATTTAATTTGAAGAAAAGTTATATTTTTGTACTTGAAGATAAGGTATCAGTAATTCCTTGCTGACAATGTAACTATCAAAGGTGAAGATCGTCTGTCCTTGGAACGAGCACTTAATATACATATATGGGGGATGTTCGGAAGGGAAATGGGTACCGCATTAGCGCGAACAAGACGTGACATGTGATGCCTATGTTGTTGCATTTTCCCAACCCCACAGGCCTATTCTGGACATCTACTTAAATGGAATAGCGCTTTCCAATAAATACAATTTTGGACAAAGAAGATTCCTTGAGAACTTAGCTCAAGAGGCAACACTATCGCAGAAGGAAGGCTGGCGCTAAAACTCCTTCATTAAAGTAATTCATACGACACCTGGGGCCTATAACACAATACATAGAGTGGTTGTTGAACAAGTAAAATTCAATAGCTTTTTAAAATTTGTGTAACACGGAATAACAAGTCTAGGAGAACCATAACAACTGTTTTTTCTGCTTTCAAATTTGAAATTTATCAACAATTCGACAAGTTTATCTCTTTTTTCTTAACACTTGTTGATTTCAGTTACAAGAACTGTGAAATTGTAAAATTTTCCACTTGTTGAAAAAAGTTAAAACAATAGTTGTCATAGGACTCATGGGCCTAGAAATGACTATTTAAAAAAATGTCCCGCTGCAAATTCTTTCTTTAAATTTGTTTTATCGAAAATGGCTCAAAGGATTTGGATATAATGTTGTTATGAAGGTGGAAAAAAATTTAATTGGTTCTATTATTATTCGGCTATTATTCGCCTCTTATTCTCAATGCTTTCTTTCATGGAAACTGCTATTTCTCTCTCTCTCTCTCCCACTCTCTCTCCTTCTCTCTCTCTCTCTCTCTCTCTCTCTCTCTCTCTCTCTCTCTCTCTCTCTCTCTCTCTCTCTCTCTCTCTCGCTCCAATGATTTCGATAAAAATTTATGTTAAATTATTTAATTATTATTTATGAGGAGTAAAGAAGAAGTAAAAATAAATGTCCAACTTGATCAAGTACCTAAAAAGTTTGTTATCTCAAAAAATTGAAATGTTGCACTCAAAATGGGTAGTTTTGAAAGGACATTTTGAATAAATTATACTATAATCTTCTTTCGGTGAAACCTTAACTTAAAACGAAATTTTACTTAAAAAAATAAATTTTCAACTACCCCTTACCCCTGAAAATAATTTTGTTGAGGGTATGAAGAGGTTTATTTACGGACCACCCTAACCTACAATATACCTCTATTTCTTGTCATTCAAGCCTGTTCTAAGAATGCCACTCGAATTTAAATTTTAGAAAAATAAAATTCAAAGTGTATCTCAATAAAACACGATGATAATAAAATTTAAAAAAAAATTCTGAACCAAGTTCGGTCACCAAGGCAGAAATAAATTAACACACAATTAATGCAATTTACAGCGATTTTAATTTTTATTTTATTCCGAATTTTATTTTCAATATTTCATAAGCATACATTTATACACTTTTGATTTGTTGGTTATCTCAAATACAGAAACATTTAAATTTTATTAGTTTTTGTTTTCATTTTTTGAATTTTTCTTTAGTTTATTCTGTGCTTACGCTTAACAAATATATAATAAATTTTTTACAATTTTGTTTTTCTTCATTTTTTTTTTGTTTTTTTGTTGATAAACTTACACATAAATAGTTTAACTTAATTTTTGCTCAATATTTTAAAAGTATTAATTTTTTTTTACTTATATACACAGTTATAATAATATCTGTTTTAAATTTAATTTACATTCTAAAATAATATAAATATTTACTAGATTTTTGTAAAAATTCATTTAAAGGCATTAATAAATATTTTTGTTTTTTTTATTTCCTTAAATCCAAAGAATTAATTTTAAGTATTTTTTTATATATAATTTTATTACGTATCCAAACGATGTATTTTTTTTTTTTGTTAAAATTTTCTGAAAATCAGATCGATGCTTGAAAGCATTTATAAAAAAATTAAAATATTTACACATTAAAACAAAAAAATAATAATTTATGTATTTCATAATATATTCCTAGTGTTTGAAACTATTTGAAATCAAGCCATTTAAAGTACTAAATTATTTTATTTTTAAAACTTCAATGGAAATTATTAGCAACTTTTGTTTATTTATGTACATACAAATTCAAAAATTAATTTAATATGATTTAATCACATACAAATATACTTTTTTTTTTTAAATTTAAATATTTTAACTAGACATTATGTTTAAACTATATTTATCTTATAAATATATCAAATATCAATCAATACATAAGTTTTAATTTTTTTTTTAAATTTATTCAACGAATATAATTATTTCTCTATCGTTATATAAATTTAAGTTTCTAAAAAATTAGTTTAGTTTGTTTTTATCATCTTAAAACCCTAATTTTCTTTTTTTTTCATAACTCATCATTTACTCACATTTGAACATAGTTTTCTTATTTATTATTATTTTTTTTTTTTAATATAATTTTGTTTTAAATTACTCATTAATTTAAAGCATTCAGAGTTAAATTTAACTATCTATATCTATATTGCAGCCAGTGAAAACTTCCAATTACACCTGAAGCTATACTGATTGCCAGCAACTTTGTCTGCAACGTTGATGGTGAGGATGAGGACGATGAGAAATATAAATTAAAGAAACTTTTCAGACCGGACCCGGATGATAGTGTCACTGAAAGAAAAAAAAAATAATACAAATATTATACGCTGATTCTAGAAAAAATCGTAAAATAGAGGTTAAACAATTTTGAACAGTTAATTAGTTGAGTTTATTTCCCATATTGGCAATTAGTGTGTTCAAAAATAAAAAATAAATTATGTAGCAAATATTTTGTATTCATTTTTGACAGAAGTGGGAACATAAATTAACGGCGAAGGTAGAAAATTTGTTAATTTTTGAAAAATATTCCAAACTAAAAAATAAATTTTAAAGTTGGTGGAAATATTTTTTAAATTTATTTTTTATTTATTTTTTATTTATTTATTATACAAGCAATGTTTTTGACATTTAAACTTTTGTTTTTCAAAAAGTATTTGAAAAAATTGAAATATTGAGTCCCTACGTCCTAACTATCGTCAGCGACGCAGGTAAAGTGGGTGGTTAAGTTATTGATTAATTTTGGTTGGTCGACGTGTTTTTTTGATATTTTCTAAAAAGTATCATTTTTGAACTATTGCTTTTAATATTTTTAACGCAATTTAGATGAGTCTATATGTCTGCCAACGATTCGCAAAACTCCCAAAAAAAAGAAGTAAAACAAAAGTTCGTGGTGGAAGAGTACAGGAGGCTTATTATTTGACTGGTAAGAGAAAACTGACAGACATAAAAAGAACGAGGACCTAAATATGTAAGTTTAAGTGTTACACCAAAATTTTGAGGTATCAACATTTTTTGTTTTCAAAAAAATTAGATTTGCTGTAATTTGGTTCACTTGTACTACCTGCCTTAAATATTCTTAAGAACTTGGGAAATTTGCAAGTTTTGCAAACAATCTTTTCTTTCAATTATCAAAAAAATTCCAAAATTTTGAAAAGAAAAGTGTCCGTACGTGTATACATACATTTACGAGTACATATGTTCATTTTACTAAATTGTCTAGTATTGAATATTAAAATTATTATTTGAGGGCCGTTTTTAGCTAAATTTTGAATTTTGAAATTTGTTTTTGAGTGCATCTGTCTTCAGGTCATAACTTATTTGTCTTTAATATTTTAAATAATATTACTTGTGAGCAAGTTTTGGAATCGTGACAAAATCGAGCTCAGGATTTTGATCAAACTTGACATTTCTATGATAGAGAAGTCGAAAAACCTGCGTCTTGTAGTTCTATCTATTTGTCTGTCTGTCTGTCTGTAGAGCTACAGCCTAAACGGATAGGTGGATTTTCTTGAAACTTGGTACATAGTGTTTTTTGGGTCGTATCTCTTACATGTCTTTTTGATTTTTTTAAGAACAAAAACAATAATGGTACCTATCATTCATTTGTTTGGACTTTTTGAAAATGAAATGTTTTTGAAAAACAGGTCCGACGATTTTTTTTTTTAAATCCATTAAACTCAAATAGATATTTAATGAAAAGTATTTCCAAAATATGCGAGATTCCGTTAACTAAAAAAAAAACGATTTTTAATATTATTTTTCATAACTTATAGCAAAAATAAATTTTATTTCGAAAATAACGGTACCTCCCACATTTCTTTTTAATTTAAGAAAAAAAAATTCATATTGGTTTTTAAAATTAATTTCTCAAACTATTAAGAGCCCTATAGGAAATATTAAAAGCCTTGCACCCGGCCTTGTATTTTTTTATTTGTGTTTTTTCAGTTTTTGCTAGCAAATAATGAAATACATTTATAAAAAGGTAAATATAGTTAACTACAGGGGTTACATAATAAATTTATATTCCCTTACCTCTTGCTGGAATTGGATCCCTTTGCGGCGTTCCCAGCTCTATTTCCTTATATTCCTGATACAAGTCACCAATCTGAGCTGTACAACGGAGGACCAGACTGCCGCCAGAGGGATTACCACCACTACTGCCCACTTGATTGTTGTGAAGAGAATTCAGCATTTGATTACCATTTATACTGCCTCCGTTGATGCCACTACCACCACCGCCATTCAATAACGAAGGACTGCCGCCCGTAAAATGAATGGCCTGCAATTGAAGTTTTAAACTTATCCTCGATGCCATTAAACTGTCAACCGTCCGGATGTATTCTGTTTCGCCGGAAGATACCTGCAAATAAAACAAACAAAAATATTATGTTTTTTTTTTTATCATGAAAATAAGGATCTCTCCTGTTTTTCTCTATAAAACGGTAAATACAGGATTATTTTGGTTTGGGAATAATATATATATTTTTTTTAAATCCCACTCTGGAGGTAAATTCATAGGAGGGCGTGTGAACTTATGCGTATATTCGCCGGGTAATAAGAACACAAGAGAAGGAAATTATATTTTCTTCTTCAGGACGTTGTCGTTGTCGTAGTCATTACATCAGAGTATCCTTCAAGTCAAACCGAACACAAAATTCGATGGAACGTGCATTCAATTTGAACTTAATTTTGTGCATTGTGCGACACAAAGCGATACAGAAAGATGCCGTTTACATTTCTATGAAGAGTGATACGAAATGCATCCTTTGGGTAATAATACAAAGAACATTTCGATGCGATAGCTGCTGAGCTCTATGACTGAGAAATATAAGAGCAACGTTTACGTGTTTGGTTATGAACTGGACTGGGAGTTCTATATGGGGTGGTCTTTTGAAAGGAAATCAATTTCGTTTATTGGATATCTATCGAAAGCACTTGGCCTCTTGATATACTTTAGAATATGTGTACAAGAGAGCTATAGTGCTTTATTGGTATATGGTTGACCTGAAGCAAAAAGGGTTCAGTTCAGATCCTGTGAGGAAAAAAATATTTATTTTTGCTGAAAGTTTATATTTCTTATTTAGGTTTTTAGTAGTTTTATTTTTTTATGATATATGAATGAAAAGAATGTCAAAGACACGACATAACTTCATAAACTTATATTTTATTTGAAGATTGTTTAGGTTTTGGTAAAGGTTATTATAATAAACAGAAAGTTGCACAGGTTTTTTTTTTTTTTAATAATGAACTTTTGAACTACGAGTATGTTAGAATCGAACGTAGAATAGCAAAATGGGTTGATTGGGGAGGGGGAAATATTTCTAGCAGTTTATTTTTATCAAAAAAAGACGGTGAAAAGAAACTACTTCGAAATTAGGAGGGATCTAGCTTTGGAGCCAGGGGAGGGTGTGGTTCCCCAGCTTGAAAGTGCTGCCAAAGTTTTAAATTTGTATAGGTTTGTTTTTCGTTTGCTCTATTGGTCAATTATTGGCTTTGTTTCGAAAAAATTGTATCAAATAAATATTTATAAGTCCAAAAAAACTGTTTTCATCCTTCCTGTCAGTCTACGCTCCTTTGTAAAGCGTGTTTTAGAGGTATAGAACTTTAAGCTGGCAACACTTTTTAACTGGCAGCCATTTTAGTTGTTTGGGATTTGTGTTAAGTTTGGTTTGGCATTTCAAGAATTGAAGCTTCACGATCACCTAGCAAGGCATAGATTCGGTAAAGGGACCCAAAACAAGATGGCCGTTGATCCCGATTTCCATAAGAGAATTTTGTTTAGCGAAGAAGCTTATTTTTGGTTGAATGGCTACGTCAGTAAGCAAAAATGTGAAGATAATCCTCCACTGCATGTTGCAACACTGTTACATTCAAAAAAACTGACTGTTTGGTGTCCATTGGCCCGCACTTCTTTAAGAACGATGCTGGCCAGAACGCTACAATCAATGGTGACCGCTATAGCCATGTTTACTGACTTTTTCGTTCCTCAATTTAACAACCCTGACATGCAGGAGATGTGGTTTCGACATGACGGCGCAACATGTCACGCAGCTCGTTGATTTATTGAAGAAACGTTTTGTATCCACACAGTCTTACTTTTTGGGTCCTTGAATTGGCCTCCGATATCGTGCAATTTAGACTACATTCTGTGGGGATGTGTGAAGTCGCTAGTCGACACTGATTAACCGTTAACTCACTTTTGGGTTACTGGCCGCTCACGCAACTCCATTACTTCGTTTAGAGTAAGGTTCAGGCGTCATTCCAAATCTTTTGAAATTTGAATGAATTGTCAAACAGAAAAAACAAAATGTTGAGAACATCGTCAAAAAAGTTCGATTTTTTTTGTCAGGAAACAACCACAGATTGAGCTATTCCATCATAAACAAACATTTTTACTATGCGGCTCAATAACATAAAAATTAGTTAAAAAAAATAAACTTAACCTAACTGCTCTAGCCCTTTTCCTCACCATATGCAAAACGCTTTGTAAAGAGCAATCAAAAGAGCAAGTCTCTCAAGCTATATGTTGTAGTGTCAAAAAATTCCGTTTCACAACCTAAATATGTCACTGTGACAACTGAAAGTGACTTTACAATAAAACATCATTTGGAACCTTTCAAAAAATCAGAAAAACATCCCAAGTCGTTTGCTTTTTACATAATTATGTACCTTGGCATACATACAGTACCTATGCCGCTTTGTTGGTCAAATGGTCATGAATCTTATAATAGGTGTAGCAGGTACCGCATATAGTCACTCAAAAAGGACCTACATTCATTTCCCATCTGAAAACCAACATTATCCTTTGAGGAGAACGCATGGAAAATTGTAATAACTACGTTGCTAGATTGGTCATTCTTAGAACAGACGTCTGTGCTTTTAGATGTGTTACCCTTTTTGACATTACCTTTATGAGGGCTTCAGTTACCATAAATGAAAGGATTCATACTCGTAGCTGTCTTAAAAATTGTCCTGCCGTGTATAACTCACTCCAATGTACCAATGATAATAATTTTAATTGTTTTGGTACACTATACACCAACCTGGTATTTTTAAATTGCATATTATATGGTTCTGAAATAAACAACTTTGGAATCATGACAAGTGAGAGAGAGAGATAAATTACTCCCTGAGGTGTAACTATTGAAAATACCGCAATTTACACGTAACTCAAGTCAAATGGGTTGGCCTAGGGATGATTGTACCGTTAGGTACCTATGCGTGCTGTAGAAAAGTTATTTGGGAAAATATTAAAACTTAAATCCGAATGCATATGATCTGGCAGAAGAATCTTTCCGTGTTCATTGTGATGGGTTTGCTATTTCGAATAGGTAATTAGAATTGGGTGGTTCTTCTGTACGAGTGTACAGAGGTTTAAGGTAATTATAGTGATTACTTTCTAGGCTGGGAGATATCTTCTCTGAACAACTTAAAGTTTAAACTCTCGAGTGTCATTTATTCTAACGGACATATGGTAAGGTTCATAGCAACAGAACATTCTTGTTGTCTTTTTTGAATATTTGAGTGCAATTTTCTTTATAGTGAACATACATATATGGTGTCAATAAAAAGTTAATTAATTTAATTTATAGAAATAGCAACCTATGTTTTTTAGTTGGCTTAGTTAAGACATGAACCCCTAAAAACACCGAACAAATCATCTTAGAAAAATTAAATTGAATTGTACAGTTGTAGCGAGATAAGAGATTTCCAAAAATATGATCTTTGAGCGTTTTTCTTAACAATAGTTCAGAATAGAGCGCTGAACAGGGTCTGAACACTCCGAGGATTCTCTGAACGATCTCTGAACTGAACCAGCTCTGTTCAGAGTGTTCCGATTTATTTAAGAATCAAACTTCACCAGTTGTCCTTGACACCTTTTTCATTTGCCATTCACAGTTGTCATTTTCCGTGTTCAGCTTTCAGCGCGCTCGGAGCATGCTGTGAACATGCTCAGAGCGAAAAAACTCTAAGCTAAAAAAAAGAAAAACCGTTTTTTTTTTGACAGTTGAGGCTCTGCACCCTTTGCTGGCTCACTTGCCTTTGCTTTTTACAACTTTTTACAACTTAGCGAACGAGTGTCCCAGTAACTCAGTAGCAAAGTAATTCAAAAGGAGATTCTCATAAATCACTAAAATACCAAACCATTGCATTGGATTGCTTAGTCACTGAGCCTCTAATTAGTTGAACAACAAAGGCACCGCGCTGCTATTCTACTCATTATAATTCGAAAAATAATGGGGCTTCTCGTGATAGAAAAAAAGTCTACGGTTGTCCGAATTAAAATTGGTGCGTGTTACCCTTTTTTTTAAATGTTAAAAAACTCAGGAGTATTCCTGAAAATTTTCTACATTTATCAAGCATTTTTTTTGAAGATTTTTCTTTTTTAAAATTTTTGTTAGAAATAGTTTTGAAGTTTAACTGTTTTAAATTGAATTTCGATACTCAGTAGTTTTTGCAAAAAAAAAATGGTACATCAACCCCCCAAAATTAATCCTGACTATGTATAAGGGCTGCCCAAAACTTATTTCGTAACAAAGTATATACATATATAGATATACATAATTATATACCTAATAAAGAAAAAATTTGAACCAAAAAAATGTAAAACATTGTTTTTCAAAAATTTTCTAATGTTTATAAAATTTTAACGCATTAATTTGCTTAAAAATTCTGTAAATCTATGAAGTGTTTTTAACAATAGATTTTGTAATTTTTTTGAAAAATAGACTCATTTTTCACGTTTATTAGTATTCGATAAATCAGAATTACATATATCATTAAAAGTTTCGTAAATATTTATTTAAATAATCTATAATATCATGTTAATCAGTCAATAACTAATGAAATTGGATATATTTCTTTAAAATTTTATTTTTAATCAAGTCCTAATATACTTTAAAACTTCTTTTAAAAGCTGTTAAATTTTAAAATTGTTAAGAAAATGAATAAATTAAAAAATCTTGAACACACAATTTTTCAACCATCAATTTTTTTATTTATTTTTGAATACAATTCTTTTTATATGTATTTACTTTATAATAATAAAACTAAGGTACATACATACATACGAGTATATAAAGAAAAAAAAAATTCAACTGCAATACAAATATTGGGGGTGTTTTTGTAAGTTCAATTACCAGGCTTTTACCATAGAAATAAAAATGCAAGATTGTTTCGTTTTACTGTTTTTTTTTTAATATTTAGCGCGCACTAAAGGGGATTTTATGTAGGTACCCTTTACATGTCAGAGGCACAGTGCGAGCTTTTGGTAAGTAGGAGGGGATTTGAAAGGAGATGCCGGTGAACATTACCTAGTCTTGAATTTCAGTAGATCACAATGAGAAGGACAGACAGAGCATGGAAGGGAATTCTACATTCGTGTAGTACGGCTAAAAAATTAATCCCTGTACTTGACAGTACGACCTTAATTGGGTTCAAGAGTAGACTCATGAGCATTCCTGGAAGCGCGAGAATTACGGTTGAATCGTTTAAGGGGAGGAATGCAACTGGCTATTTCAATAGAGCACTTACCGTAAAAGTGACGATAAAAGAGTGAGAGACAGGAGACGTTACGCCGGTGTTCGAGTGACGTAAAAGAATCGATGATGTTTCTGTCTCCGATCATTTTGAGGGCTGGTCTTTTTATGCTGCCCAAGAGGTTTAGGTAAGTTGCTGGAGCACCAGCCCAGAGATGGGAGTTATACTCAAGCTTTGGACGTATATAACTTTTATAGATAATAGCCAGATCAGAAGGGGAAAAGAATTTCTTACATCTCCAAAGGAAACCTAAATATCTTGCGGTATTTTTGACATTTTTGTGATCATTCCACAAAAAGATGATTTGGGATAAACTTACCTAAAATCGCAAGCAAGTTTCTTCTATGCAAATGCCATTCATAGATAATGGCAGGGGAAACGTCTCGCTTTAACGACAGAAAGCAGCATTGAGTTTTCGAAGCATTAAATTCTACGCGATTTTTAATCCCCAGTGTATAGTGCAGTCTAAGTCAGAATTTAATGTACTTATCATAGGCATGAAAAATTCTAATTCCCAGTAAATATCGAAAACAAACAAATGAAAAAAAAAATCCTGATTCACCCTAACACAGATAATAATATTATTTTCTCTGGATACTAGTACATATCTTCAAAAGTGCTCGATATAAAATTCTCTAAACCCTGTTTACACATACGATTAACTCAAAGGGTGGTTAGTTTATCCCTTTTTCCCATTGAAAGGGTTTGTTTAACTTTTATTTTATGTCCCCATAAAAGCATCCCTTAAATTTTGGTCATTCACAGATAAAATTATTATTTCAAAAAAATAAAGTCATAAAAAAGCTTACCTATTTATATATATCTGACCATAAAGTACAGATGATTGAATGCATTCAAACGATTCTTTAAAATAAATTTGTTTTTATGATTTACATTATTGAGTTAAGTCCCTTTCAACGTAAATTTAAAGGCAACCTACTTCAACCATCAAGATCTTTATAAAAAAAAAACAATGTGTAAGCAGTGTATTTTATTATTATATCATTCAAAGACAGATTACAATAAAACATTTTTTTTTTTAAACTCAACACAACATATCATAAATAATGTTTTAATGTCTGTCCCATTGGCTATACACACTTTTGAACGAATGACAGAAAAATAGGCTTTTATGTTGAGGACACAAAATAGGACAGAGTCAGAAATAAAAAATATAATATGTATTGTGTGGCTAACTCATATAAATGTTTCCCTCAAAGGACACCCCTTTGCATATATGTATGTAGGTACATTGGTAAACTATATATTTCTGTGTCCTTCGTTTCATATGTTTTAATTGCTTAAAGTCCTTTTTCTTCAAACATCCATTTATGTGCTTTCAGGATTGAGGAAAGCCAGAAGGATGCGCTTGAATGAGCACACACACACAATCCAGATTCAGGCCCAAACCTCTTTGAAAATTCACAATAAAGGTACACACTCACATATGTACAGTACATAGGTATGTTTGTTGATATATGAGAGTCCTTAATTAAAGCATTTCCTGCTGCCTTGAATGACTTCGAGAGAAAGGTATTCCGATTTCAAAACCACTTATACGTTCATAAGAGAACTTAAATATCCATACCAGGTGCGACTTTGATCCTCTGGGCGTAGCTATTTTCAGAGATTAATCCGGATTATCCTAAGGATAAGAGTGTCAAAATATTTTTCATGGTTTCTATGTCCTGTACAATTTATCTTCTATTTCGGCATAGGTATATTTTTGCCAAAAGTTTTATTTGATCTGGTTCGGGCCTTCAAGGTATTTCGAGGAGTTTAAAATTGGGAAGCGGCAAGACTTGTTTAAAATTTTTCAAATCAAATATTGTTGTATTCAACATGAACCCATAGTAAAAAAAATATTTGATTTGTCGTTGTGCAAGGGTCAAGATATAGATTTCAGAAATTGTGATTAGTTTATTGTTCTCTTCGTAATTATGGGACAGAACTTAAACACTGTGACAAGACTGGTTATAAACAAAAAAGGGTAACAGACAATGACAGTGTGACAAAGTTTAGTCAATTTTTTAAATTTCAGTTCATGTGTCCGAGCTTCAAAGCTAGAACGAATAAGGAAAGAAGAAAAGCTAAACTTAGTTAATCTGTAAAAAATACTTGGGAAGGTTCAAACATTTTACACTACTAAACAATTTTTTTTAAGGCGACATTTTTTCACAATTTATTCTAGACCTATTTTCATTCTCGGGGTTCAACAAAATTGTAATTTTCTTTAAAATTTCTTTTTGTGACAGATTTTTTGCCATTTTTTTCTGAAATTTTGTTTTTCTTTCAATTTTTTTTTTCATAAAACTTTTTCTTCTTTTTTAACTAAGCGCGCACTAAAGGGGATATAAAATGTTTTACCACAGTACGAGTGTTTAGGGAAATGTGATAGGAGTTAAAAGATCATCGAAATAAGCAGGAAAAATCGAGCCAGGTAAAGCATTCCACATTCGTGTGGTGCGGCTAAAGAAAGATTCTCTGTAATTGGTCTGAATTTGGGCTCAAGGGTGAACTGGTGGGCATTCCTAGCGGTGCAAGTATTACGGTGGAAATGTTTAAGGGGAGGATTGCAACTGGCTATTTCACTAGAATAATGCTTATGGAAGTAGCAGTAAGAAAGCGAAAGACAAGAAATGTCTTAACTTACTTTTTGATAAATTTTTATTCTCCCCGTTAGAAAAAAAAAATCCCTGACCAAACCATTTCTAAACTATTTAAATTTTTTTTTTCTGAATTTAACCATCGATTGGTGATCGCGACTGAATATTAGAATCAATACTAAAAAAATTTTACCAAAAAGTAAAATATGGCTAAAAGTTTGCTTTCTCTGTTCAGTAAACACGCTGTAACCTTTTGGCATACCTTATCAGCAAGTCACATTGTAGCTATATCATAACAAAATTTAAAATAACAAACAAATAATTATTAAAAGTTGCGTGATAAAAATTTTTTGAATATTAAAAAAAAACAATACGTTCATTGTCTTATCTCTTCTCTAAAATAACACCAAGTAAAGTATTTTTATTAAATAAATTCAACAGGAGAGGCCAAAAAATAGGTTCAACGAATTTGAAACGAAAAATGTAGATTTTTATGAAAAATCGAAATTATAGAATTGAAAAAATAAAATGCACGATAGTTTAATAATAATAATGCTACTTAAAATAAATATTTACTCGTATATGAACCTCTATATCACGGCACGGACCAAACATGTTTAGTTCCGGCTCCTTTGGGCCAGGTATTTTGTATGGATCTTCCAGTATATTTAAGAAAAAAAAAAACTTTTCGAAACATAACTATAGATACTAATACACCAAAAAAAAAAACATAATAAAAATTGTCGGTGCCGTTTTCGAGTAATTTGAATATTTTGAAAATGTTTTTTTTTTAACATTTATCATTGTTTTCGAAAATAAAATTACATAATTTTTGTTCAAATTAAAATTGAATTAAACTGTTTTGTACCGAATTTCATATATATCATGATGATTTTGAAATATTTAATTTTCAAAAAGTAATTTTGATTTTGTTTCAAAACTGAAAATAATTTTTGTTTTGAAAATTGGAGTATGAATACTTTAGGGTTTTAGGATTTACTTTAGAACCGAAAAATTAATGACCCTTTATTTTTACGATGAAATAAAATCGAAAGGTTCTAAGAAAGCTACAAAATGAAAACAAAAACAAAGCCAAAATCCTTAAACAAGGGAAAACATATTTTCAACTACTATAATAAATCCAAGTGGCAGTTTTAGAGTTTTTTTTTCAAAAATTTCAAAAATATTTAAAAAAAAAATATTATTTCTTGTAGCATTCAATCGATGCTAACAGTCTGCATCAATTTAAAATTCTACAACAAATCTCGTAAAGTTTTTTGTTAGGTACGGAAGGCAAGAGCTGAATCAAACAATAGCCGTGTTTTATGAACAATTGATAGCAACTCAGTAAAATTTTTACACACAAACAATAACAAATAAATTTATTTTCACTTTTTGTTTTGCTTAGAAACAATAACAAAGTTTTTATAATCACTTTTTTGTTATTGTTTTTGTGTGTAAATTTTTTTGCTGAGTTGCTATCAATTGTTCATAAAACACGGCTAATATAAAATCTTGGTCCACGCTAAAGGCCACCGTAAAAAAATGTTTAATGCCTACTGACTCATGTTCATATACATACATACATATGTGATACATTATGACATTCAACCCACAATATAAACGAAATCAAAGTAGCTACAAAATATGACATCAAATTATCAGAATTTCAAATGATAACAAAAAAA
Organism: Syrphus vitripennis; assembly: GCA_958431115.1. Lineage (NCBI taxonomy): Eukaryota > Metazoa > Arthropoda > Insecta > Diptera > Syrphidae > Syrphus > Syrphus vitripennis. The sequence goes on from OY288108.1 coordinate 42,251,020, forward strand.
AAAAAATTGTCTCTTTGTCAAATTTTTGGCATAATCTTTTTTTTATGTGACAAACATGTGTTTCTGCGATGCTTAAGGTTATGGTTATGTGGCAGTTTTATTGAGCTTTTTGTTATATGGGATATACGTAGCTATGGCCGGGAGCATGTGTCAATCTTAGAGGGGACTAAATGCATATATGTACCTATGTGTGTATGTAGAACTTGAGCAAGGTGTTTTTTGTTTTTTTTTTTGTTTCATTTATGTCATGTACGAGTACGATGGGCTTTTGAGTTGCTGAGTTGAAGAATAATATACAAACAATAAAAACAAACAGATGTGGGAAGGATATTAAAACAATAAAATGCAACAATAAAGCTGAGTTGCGTTTAAAATAAATACCAAACATTAAACAAAACATTTGTCATGAGAGGTGAGACTATGCAAAAAGAAAATTACTTAAACATAAACATTATGAAAAAATTGTTGTACAAATATATAAAACATATATCTATGAGTTTATGAACGTAATATGTGGGCATAAAGAAATTATATTATTTAAAGGAAAATAAAAGTAGTTAAGAAAATGGTTGAATCAAAATTTTTATTTTTATTTTGGATTTTTTTTTTTGAAAGACTGCAACCCTACTTTTTGTTTTTGAAATATTGTGATGATTTCATTTTTTAAAACTTCACAAGATACTCATACTTTTAGTGAAGATTATTTGACTGCTTTTCAATTTTTTTTTTCGAAATTTCTTATTTCTTTACTTGGCTTAATACAAACTAACTAAGAAATAATAATTCCAGTCGTCTTGCTATTTCAATTCTCTGGCAATATTTAAGTTAAGCAAAACTATAAATCACAGATTTAATATCGGATATCTTTTTTTTCCTAAAACTAAAATTTTATTTAAAAAAATATATCCAAATCTTAGCCTGCATTATTGATATTCTTAGAAGCGTAAAATATATATTTCTTATCAGGTCTTCTTAATTAAAATAAATTTTGCTGTTCATCCAAAACGGTCCATACATAAGTTTTGACTGCCTGACATGGCTGATGCATTTTTATAGGTTCGTATCATACCGCTATTAATAAGAAAAATTAAAAGAAAATAAATTCTTGAAAAACCATTCAAACTGACCTTAATATCAAAATTTCGCTCGGGCAAGAAAAATGGAGCACCATTTGAAATTGAATATCTGGCAACTCTAAAAACATATCACCTCAATTTAAATGTAGTTTTAAGGGATAGTATTTCTACTAAAAGAACTGTAAAATTAGGTCCCCACTATTAGTTCTAACAGAGAACTTGAACTTAACATGAGTCAGGGTACAACAAAGTTAGCCTTTTTTTTAATCGTCAAAAAAAAAAGTTGAAAATCAGACTTTACTGTTGAACAATTTTTTTCTTAGAATATGACAAACGCATTTCTTAACCTTATAGGTACGCGGCTTTAAATACCAACATTTACTTCAAAATAAAAATTATTTTTGTTCGTTAAAATCGGTAATGTAGTTATAAAAACAATTTCAAACGTTCGGAATTTAAATAATATAAATAAATAATAATTAAAACAAGTGCTATTTAGCTTACAAAAAAAAAACATCATAATCCGAACTGCTCTTCAAAACTATAAATTATAATAATAAATAAAAATGATGATCTTACTCAATGAATAAAGAAAAGTAACAAAATAGTGAAAATAAAAACTTTTTCTCTCACAGAAATCATCCAAAGAACACAAAAATGTTCATCTTCACACAAAAAAAAATCTTCTTTAAATTTGAAAGAAAAGGTAAACAGTTTGTGTAAATCTCAAGAATTGGCTCCTCCTAACGAAGGATTTATGCACTTACATAAGAGCAAACAGATGTTCATAACTGAAAACAAGTATTTGGAAACTCAAGAGCATTATTATATATTTATTTTTGTTTCTCGAACTACTCGTACACTACCATTTAAGGGTAAACGAAAGTGTTTTTGTATTTTTATTCTGTCTCTATACTTATGGACTTGTCATTTAAGGTAAAATACCTTTTTGAAAATGGGTTGAGTGGATTTTATATTTTTAAGACAAAATTGGTCTTTTTTTTGACAACAAGGACCTTTGTTTTGTATCTGGATAAATAAAATATTTAAAACAAAAAATGGTAAATATTGGGACTCATGTTTTCTGTATATTGAAAGAAAAATTAGGAAATAGTTGGATTGTTTTATTAAGGGTGTTTTTTTTTGTAATCTAATCCAATTTTAGATCACTTTTTCAAATAGTCGTGGTCCTATATCGGCAATAACGTCCTTCAAGTGGTCGAACGTTTGGGACTTATGGGCTAAGACTAACGACTTCACATAGCCCCACAGAATACAGTCAAACGTGAAACTATGTGGTTACAAAACGTTTCCTTCAATAAATCAATGGTCCACGAGCTGTGTTACATGTTGCGCCGTCGCGTTGAAACCACAGCTCCTGCACGTCAGGGTTGTTCATGTTCATTTGAGGAACGAAAAATTCAGTAAACATGGCTATAGCGGTCACCATTGATTGTAAAGTTCTGGCCATCATCGTTCTTAAAGAAGTGCGGACCAATGGACACCAAACAGTCAGTTTTTTTTTGGATGTAACGGTGTTTAAACATGCACTGGAGGATTATATTCACATTTTTGTTTACTGACGTAATCATTCAACCAGAAGTGAAGTTAATCGCTAGACAAAATTCTCTTATCGAAATCGGGATCAACGGCCATCTTGTTTTGGGTCCCTACACCGAACGTACGACTTCCTAGGTGATCGTGAAGCAATGCCAAACCAAACTAAACACAAATCACTTAACAGCTGTTAAAATGGCCGCACGTTAAAAAAGTGTTGCCAATTTAAAGTTCTATACCTATAAAAAACCACTTCACCACATAATCACTTGATTTAAATGTTTTTTTTTTCTGTTTAAAAAAAAGTAGCTAGTTGCTGTTCAATTGATGGTCGTCTCGAATGTTCACTCAATCAATAATATGTTCAAAAAATAAAAAATAGACAAAGCTATATAACATACCTACCGTTAGCTCATACCATAACAACCATAACAATGTCTACCCTACCTACCTAACCTATGTTTTTAGTTTAATAAATATTTCATCATCTAGCAGTCCCGGTGCTGAAGATGGCAAGAAGTACTTTTAGCCAAATTGAAATTTAATTTACAATATCATCGTCGTCGTCGTCGTCGTCGTTGCTCTGTCGTTAATGGAGTTTCCTTGGCAAAGTTTTTGTCATTTTTGTTCTTTTCTCTCTTTTCTCTCTTTGCTATTATATTTGTAGATTTTTTTTTTGTTTTGTTTTATAATCCTTTTCTCGTTTGGGTATTAGTGTGATTAAAAAAAAATGTCTTCGATTTTTGACATAACAAAGACGTGTTCAACAAAATGTAGAAATAAAGTTGATGACCGTGATGCAACTTACCGCTAAATTAGTTAAATGTAAAAGAAATGGAAAAAAAGTATTTTTTTTACGGAAAGCATTGTTCTTCTTGTCTCATTTGTCTTATACAATAATTGGATATAAACAATTAGGTACAATTACCTGGGATTGGGATTAAGTGTAAAATAAACCTTTTCAGACAGGTTTTAAATTTCATGAAATTGAAATCATTCTATTTTCAAAAAGATTTTAATTTTATTTCTATTGAAAAGGAAAAAGCTATTCATACGCTTCTTGGTATAAATTGTAGACATTTACAGGCAGTTATTATACAGTTGGTATGGTTTTTAAATAGAAAATAGTATCAGATCGAAAATTAATTAATCACATTATTCATCCTTCAAACGGTACTAAGAAGTTGAAAACTTGGATAAATTAAAATGATGTATGCTTGGTTTTAAAATTGGAGCATTTTTCATACAGCAATGAATTTGATGTTAAATATTTTGAAGTTTCTTCATTCCATAATGACCTACGTATCACATCAGTAATTTTCATGTTTAAGGCCCTTATTTTGGTTCTATGATAAATGCGATGAAATGTTTTTTTTTTCAATGATAAGTCTGAATTTTGGGATTCTGGTTCAGAGTAAAAGTGGAAACTTTTGTCAAAAACTTAGAGATGGAATGTTATTTATCATCAACAAAACTTCATCATATCATTTTATCACAGAACTAGAAAAAGAGATATCGAGGAAAATATCTCATTTTAAAATATCAATGAGGCAATTTTGTGCAATGTTTTTCTTAACGATGAATAGTTTTTTTGATGACACTGCACCATTCACGTAGTGGATTATTATTTGAACTGCCAGAATAAAAACTGATCAAAAATTAAATTCTGGAAATAAAGTTTTCTCTCAAAAAAAAAAAAAAATAATTTCAAGTCAAGAAAATGTGAGCCAGCAAAAAAAAATTTCTACAATAATAAATTTTATGCAAAAGATAATTTGGTCAGAAAATAAAATAATTATAGAGAAGAAATTGGCCAAGAAACAAAATTGTAAGAAAAACCGTTTATAAAATTTTGTTTAAGAAAAATTTATGAAACCAAAATTTTTTTTTTGAACCACAAGAAGAAATAACTACTCAAAAACAAATTGTGCAAAAAGATTCATGTTTTAAAATTTAAATAAAAAATAAATAAGATATTTTTGAAATACGGAATTTTGAAAATAATATTTTTAACTTCCCATAGGGAGTTATTGTTATCGGTCCGATTTGTCAAATTGAAATTTTTGAAATTTCTCGACGTTTCAAGGTCCCTAGAGCCTATATCAATCATTTTTAGAGAGATGTCTGTGTGTGCGTGTGTACGTACGTTCGTACGTTCGTACGTTCGTACGTTCGTACGTTCGTACGTTCGTACGTTCTGGTACCATTTTTCGTCGTCGATATCTCAAGAACGAGTAGAGATATCGACTTGAAATAAATTTTGTTTTATAGATAATAACTTCGAAAGAAGCTGAAAGGGCGTTTATTAATATTTAATCAGTTGTTTTCTTACTACAGCAGTTTAAAAAAGAAGTGAAAATTTTGGTTGGGCTCAAATATCTCACGAACAAATAATGTTATTGATTTGAAATAAATTTTATTCGACGCATTATGACGTCACACAAATTTGATATGAATTTGGAAAAAAATCAAAATACCGTTATTTTTTAAAATCAAAAAAACTAAAAAAAAATTTTTTAAAACTCGAATATCCTCAGATGGAAAAACGATATTAACTTTAAAATAATTTTATTTTACGAAAAATGTTGTTTTTGACTACTGGTGAAAATTTCAAAAAAATTCAATTGACAGTTTTTTTACAAAAAAATAAAAACTACAAAAAATTCTACCAAAAATTGGTATAAATTGTCTTTCGACTCAAATTTCTCAAAAACGGGTAACGATATTGACTTCTTGTTTGCTTTATTTTCTACATAACATAATTCTTAGCAACTGATAAGATTTTGACAAATATTGAATGGGCAGTTTTTTAACAAAAAATCAAAAACTGTTAAAAATTCTAAAGAAAAGTAGTTACAATTGTATTTCAGCTCGAATATCCTGAGAACGAACAACGATTGTGCCTTCTAAAATATTTTATTTTATGCAAAGTATAATTTTTTAGGAAAGGTTAAATTTTGACAAATATCTAATTGACAGTTTTTGACAAAAAATATAAAAAAAAAAAAACTAAAAAGTGGTAAAATTGGTTTTTCGACTCGAATATCTTGAGACCGAGCAATGATATTGACTCATTTCGTAAATCTCTTTAAATAATTAAAATGCTTTTTAATCTTAAAATAATGATTGTTTGAATTTAACAACTAAAGTTTGTTTCGCAGAAAATTTGGTTATTTAAAAAAAAAAAAAAAAAATAAAGTTTTCAAGATCACAAATGGGAAGTTATCAGTGTGGGTCGCACCCAGCCTCTTTTTTAATTTTGAAATGCAATATTAATTTATAGTTGTTGAGTCATCTAAATTGAGATAAATTCAATTAATACAAAAAGAATTCAAAATCATACATCAAAAACTTTTAGCGAACAATTTTAAAACCACATACATCTTTGAAATTTTAAGATTTGATTGAAAATGGAATACCTGAATTGAAAACTTGGGGAAATAATAAGGTTTTTTGACATAGAAATTGGAAAATCTAAACCAATAAAAATGGCTGTTTTGTTTTCAAAAAATATACGGATAAGTTTCTGAAAAGATTTCCTTAAAACAGTAAAATTAACAAAAATAATAACACTCAATGATACCTTCCACACTATAAATGTCACAAGATTTTATAACGACAAAGAACAAACCGCCCATTCTCTTTAATATTATCGCTCGTTTAAAATATATTTCAAATCATCTCAAAAAAAAAAAATCTTTTAAGTTACTTCAATTTCAAGATTTTCACAAAATATATAGGTTGGCACACTCAGTCTCCGTCTAAGCTATAGTTCTCAAGTTCAATGACTTTTTAATTTCATTTAAATGTTAAAAGAGAAGCAAGTAGGTAAGAGGTATATAATAAGTCCTGAAAAATGATTTTCCAAGAGAAATCTTCTTCAAGAAGAATAACAAAAAACAAAAAAAAAAAATCATCATCTTCCTCTACGAACAACATTATACACAGAGAAGATAAGACTTGAAATTTTGAAAGTGGAGTCCTTCATTAATTTAATATTATTATCCCTGAGATTAAAAAATCTGAAAATCCCTCTCAAACTTCTCGGTCACGATTTTTTTTTTGATTTAAGTATACTTTTTCAAGCAATTACAATATTTATAAAGGTTCTCTTAGTTGGTAAGGGTCAGTTTAAATAATTGAAAAAAAAAACATTTTAATAAATAAAAAAATCATTAATTTTTTTTTTTTGTAAATTATCTTAATTTTTTTTTAGATAGGACACAAATTTTTGAATGGAACACAGAAAAAAAGAACCACGTGGTTTTTATTCAAGAAGAAGATCGTAATAAAACAATGGAGAAAATCTTATTGACCAAATAAAAATGGCCTTGGAAAAAAAATGTATTTATTTAATTTATTATAAAATAATTTAATTGTTAAAAATTTAGTTTTATTATTTTTTCAACTCAATTTTTTTTTCTGAATGCTGAACTGAAAGTCGAACACTATGTACTAATGTTATAAGTTTATCAACTCAAAAAAAAAAGATAAAAGAAACATTTTTTTTACGAGTGTCTAAATTTTGTATTTGCATTTGAAGAGATTGAACTTGAATGAGAAAACTTTTTAAAACAAAAAGATTTTTGTATTATTGACTTACATTTTCATTTGTATTCTTATTAAAAAATGTTAATAATTTTTAACATGCTTTTCCTCATTAAATCAATCAGATTTCTCTTAAGAAATATTTGGACAAAATTTTGTTCCTTCAAAGTAAAGAATCTTGTTTCTTAAATAGTTTTTTCTCTGGAATTCACAAGAATGTTTTAAGAACTCATTCTTCGCAATTTGACATAAGAACAAGTTTATGCGACTTCTATGTGTACTTAATTTAAAGATGTTTTTGCAATGTTCTTTCTCTTTTTTTTTATATAATAGTGATTTTGCCATTACGTATTTTAAAAAAGCCAGTTCTATTGGAGTTAACTTTCTTTTGGACTTGTTCCTTCTTTTTTTTTTCTTTTCGGGGTACCTACTAGGTACATACCTTTATTATTTTTTTTAACAGAACAAAGTAGATACTTGGCCGCATTGCAAGAAACCGTTAAACCAAAAATTATACCTTCAAAGAAATAAAGAAGGAACCAAAAACGCGAAAACATTTTAAATGAATAAGTGATGAAATCAAAGGAGGAGAAAAACAATCTAGAAGGATTCCCCATCTGAGCCAAGGAAGAATTGAATGGACGAACGCGGAACGGATACGCCGCGCCATACCCTAAAGGTTGTAATTTAATGATCACTGTAAGATGTTTTAAAAGTAGCTACAGAGCGGGTTATTCGTTATTTCTTGTTCTTCTTTTTTTTCTGAAAAGAGTAGTCGCAGTCGTTTTAACTCATTTTTTTTCGAGGAGTGTATTGAGGTCAGTTGAACAGAGGAAAGTTTTTTTTGGTGAAAGGAAAAATGGTAATGGTAAGAACTAAGTTGATTGTAGTGTAAGCAATGTTTTGTAACAAAACCGACAATATAGGGGTAGGTACAATATAAGGGAACTGGAATTTGATTTTGGAAGGACTGGTTTCCAGAAGAAGGCTTTAAGCGATTGGAAATTTATAAAACCAGAGATACTCTCTAGGTTATTAGGGACAGTTCCATGAAACTTGAAAAATTAACTAACTAACTAAATACATATGGTGTAGGCTTAGCTATTTATTGAATTTTTGATTTACTATAACAAGAAATCTCAAAAATTGTGCAGGTACATATAGTAAAGCAAGAATTATTATTCTATCACAGTTTTGAAATATGGACACATGAAAGACAATAAGTTTTCTGTGTACCCTTGTATGAGATACATAATATTTAGAGCTTAATTTAAAATAACCAAGAATTAATAAACTACATTTCCGAAAATTATATATCAAAACTCTCGATTTCGATAAATCTCGATTTCTAAGAATATCAACTCAGAGTGATAGTTTGATTGATTAAAATTATTGCGAATAAACCCTTATTAAGTTAGCAAGAAAAACCATTTTGAATGGAGATGGCTACCTGTGAACCTGCTGTTACAGTTCTATTGCAATCATTTTCAGCAAAAATCAAGAGCACAAGTGTAGGAAACAAGTCAATAATAAAACACCCTGTGTTAAAACAAGGTTTAAAATTGAAAATCGAAATCGTATAAAAAACAAGAATGTTATCAGAATAAAATATCACTTTTGTTTTAATTCAAAACGCGCGTTTTTGTAAGTTTAAAACGTAAAATGACTATCGCAGTTATCGGAATTTATTTTTCCAAAGTTTCAAGGAAATGAGGAAACCCATTTTTTTATAACTTTTTACATGCGGTTATAGGTGCTAAAGGACAAGTTTTGGACTCATGAAATTTAAACGGCTGCGGGGATTTTCTTAAAACTGTTTGTTTTTCAAGCCTTATTCCACACGATTTTTTTTATTTTTTCAATACTTAAAAAACTGTACTTGAAATACATTTTTGTTTAACTTTTAGGAAAAAACCGAAAATAAATTCTATGATTTTTGCAAAAATCGTATAAATTCACCTTAAATGAAAAAAAAAAAAAAATCCCATAAAATAATTTTTTTGATTTTCGATTTTCTCAAAAAGGATTTATCTGATTGTAATAAAAATATTTTAGGCAAAAGCTTCTACAATTTATAAAAAGCATTTAATACCTACTTTAATAATTTAATAATTTAAAAAACAGTTCTTCTAGGTTTAAAAAATAAGTGTTGGTTGATTTTTTTTTTAAATTCGAATTTGTTGTCTGATTATGTTAATTTTGTTTTAATCAAATATTAAAATTTTCATGAATTTGCGTTCCTTTGTTGTGTTGTTTTTTTGTTTATAATTGTATATGTATTTTATTGTTGTTGCCTGCAAAACCGTACACTTGGTAGATAATACTTGGCAATACGGCTTTCGCAGCAATAGATCTACTGGTGACTCGATGGTTTATCTCACCGAACATTGGAACAAATCCTTACAGCGTTTTGGAGAAAGTAAGATTATTGCACTTGATATCCTTAAGCATTTGATAAAGTTTGGCATCTTGCTCTTTTATAGAAAATGCATGCTTTTGGTATCGATGAAACCTTCCTTCGTTGGATTAGTAACTTTCTTTCGAATCGCTCTATACAAGTAATATTAGACGGATTCAAGTCTGAAACCCACAACGTAAATGCTGGTGTGCCACAGGGTTCCGTTTTGTCTCCGACCCTCTTTCTCATTTTCATTAATGATCTCCTGTCTGCAACTACTAATCCATTAAATTGTTTCGCTGACGATAGCACCCTTAGCTTTTCATATTTGTTTCTAGATTCACAACCCTGCTCTTCGAACGTGGAACTGAAACGGCTAAATATGATAAGTACATTAAATTCTGACTTAGACAGCATTGAATTTAATGCTTCGAAAACTCAATGCTGCTTTCTGTCGTCAAAGCGAGACGCACTCTCCCTGCCATTATCTATGAGTGGCACTTGCATCGAAGAAACTAATCAGCTTCCGATTTTAGGTACGTGTACCACAAACCATCTTTTGTGGAATGATCACATACTTAATGTCGCAAGATGTTCAGGACTTTAGGTTTGGAGATGCAAAAAATTCTTTTCCACTTCTGATCTGGCTATTATCTATAAAAGTTATATACGTCCAAAGCTCGAGTATCACTCCCATCTCTGGGCTGGTGCTCCAGCAACTTACTCCAACCTCTTGGACAGTATACAGACACGAGCCTTCAAAATGATCGGAGACAGGAACATCATCGATACTTTTACGTCACTCGAACACCGTCGTAACGTTTCCTATCTCTCACTCTTTTATCGTTACTTTTACGGTAAGTGCTCTATTGAAATAGCCAGTTGAATTTCTCCCCTTAAACGATTCAAATGTAATACTCCCGCTTCCAGGAACGCGCTTCAGTTTACTCTTGAACCCAATTTCGGTCGTACTGTCAAGTACAGGGATTCATTTTTTAGCCGTATTACACGAATGAGGAATACCCTTCCAAGCTCTGTCTTTCTCTCTCTCATTCTGATGATGAACTGAAATGCAACCTAATCAAAATATAAATTTTAACAACTTCGCTTGAAAAATTAATACAAGTACATATGGAGTTTTTTTTTAATACTTGCTCCACTATTTTTTTAACACTTTGCGTTAATGACCTTGTACCTGTATATGCAACCAGTGTAATTTTTTATTTGATAATTGAATTTTCCTTAAAATCAATTTGTCGAGGTACATATACGTACATTTTGAAATCACACTAAAAATGAGTTATCCCCCCTAAGCATATTGCACCTCGAGAGATCATCACCCCTCCCTATTCTTAACCACCTGACGTCTGCCATTTAAACAATTTAAGATTTCTTAACAAAAAAATATATTTAATCCAAAAGGCAAAAGTTTATAAATTTCTTTGCACTTAAATTTTATAAAATAAAGTATATATTATGTGGGTAAGAAGTCCACACTTAGGGTCTATGTTCTAAAACAGAAAAGAAAAATATTTTTGTTTCCATATCTTTATCCACTTAATTCACAAAAATGCAATTTTCGCCTAGAAATCTACTTGGGCCAATGCATAATTTAAAACTTTAAATTAAAACTTGGCCTGTTATCCAAATTGGTATTTTTTTTTGTCTCCTATTTTTCTGTAAATTGTGTCTTTCTACCTTTTATCTCTCTTACAGCAGCATAAACATATATATCCCTAAAAAATGCAGTAAGGAGAAAACCAAAGTAAAAAAAAAGAAAAAGACAAAAAAAACACAAATGAAAAACACTTCCTTACAATAAAACTAATTTAACATTGATAAATGCCCTAAATTAACAAAATAGCTTAATGGCGCCAAAAATCTCCCAATCCCTCTAGCCATTCCAAAAGGAGAAAGAGAGAGAAAGCAGCACACAAAAAAAAAATAGCATCACCAACGTCTACTACAGTCCAAATTAGCACTCGAACTATGGCCATGCAAAGGATGTTTTAAACTATAAAACTACGACTTGCAAAAAAACCATGACTATGCATATACGACTATTATGTTGTCCAAAAGACATTCCATTTCTTTGCTCTGATGTAGAAGAAACAAGGATCCATACATACTCGTACCTTAGATAGAAAAATGTTCCCAAACTTTTTTTTTTTTTGTCTTCAGTCTTCATGTTGTATGGAAATGCATGTCCTTGTGCAATTTGTTGTTTGTAGGAATGTGTATAAATTTTTTTTGTCAGTTATTTTTTTTGTCTCCTTTGGCAAAAAACAAAAAAAAAATGCTCTTATAGTTATGTTGATATTCTAAATGCGCTCCACGATTTTATATCTGTGGTGGCTCTGCCTAGTGTAGCGTACTCCTCGAGGGGCTTACACGTTATATTTACATTTATATATATTTTTTTTTTTTGGCCAGCCCATCCTTTCCCACACAGCATCAGCAAACGGCAGATACAACAATTTTGAGGTTTCATCCTTAAATCCGGGCATTGAAAATAAAAACGATTGCAAGGATATAATGCAGATTACACAGACACCATCTTAATTCAAGAATGCCGTGTGCTTTTGCTCCAAATGCCGCGCTTCTTCCTCTTGCCTCTTGCCTCTGATCCTGGATGCTGGTTTTAGATGAGTAAGTCTTGCACATGGAACTCCATGTTGCTAATGCTGCCTAAGAATGTGCATAGTTAGGTTGGTATATAGGGATGCATGATGGTGGTACAACACGATAAAACAGACTTAAAAACAAGGAATAACTGTCGGATCTACAGAGCAATAAATGACGCCGCTATGATGATCCACATAAGCACAAGTTAAGATATATATCTTTATCTATATATGCAGAAGGATATGTTAGCTTGAAGATGAAAGCAACAAAACTAACTTGTACCTAGATAAAGTCATGGGGATAAGGATATCTTCATCTGAGAGAATCCCAACTTTAAGACTCATTTCGACAACGAATAAAAATAACAAATGATATACCCAACAACATAAAACAGTATAAAAAGCATTATGAAAGGACAATTTTAGACATAAATGGCATTATTGGTCGCGCTCTTTTTCACCTTCTCCCCCAATTCCATCACTGAAGTTCCCTTCCCACCGCCATATTGGGTCAGGGTGAGAAATGACTCTAAAGTGGTTTGTTGAGAACATGCCAAAAATTATTCCATCAGAGAGTGTTGCCTCCTGGCAAGGCTTATACACACTCCGACCAATAACAACAAAAATATATCCTGGCCAGCCATTGTGCTGAAATGTTGGTACCTTTACAACTCTTCCTCTTCTATAACTATATAGACATAATTTTGGCTGGCAGTTAACTGCAACACAAATTTGGTCCTTTTTATAGAACATCATCCAGGATGTTGGTGGGGTGTGCCTGGTGCAGTGATTGTCCTTCGAATAGTTGTTATTGTGTCCATTTCTTTACTATATATAGACTTTGAGTGCAATTAGTGTAATGAGAGTGCCCAAAATAGTGTTAATTACATTAAAACATAAAATTTATGCTTTTCGAATACATATACAATATACATCCCATAAAGTACTTAACTGACTTTTTTTTTTGATGCTGGCAAATGTCCGAATGAGTTTTATGCTTTTAAATTTTATGTCATTCAATTTGGTGATGAAAGTAAAGAAGAAAAAAAAAACAACTAGTTAATAACTTATATGTTGAAAATATAATATTTCATACAGCAGTCCGAAGGAGGAGGGGGTGGGAAATATTACATCATGAATATCACTGAAGCTTGTTTCAAACTAAAACATTAATTATGGAAATAGCTATAATCCCTGCATTTTATGGTTTTGGTTTAGATACGAATAATTTATTTCTATATTTTCACTATTATGAATTATTGAATTTAGGTGCATTTTAAATCTAATATAATCTGTATTTAAATTTTTAAAAAATTTGAGCAATACGCTATCTACATTTAGCTAACGATTAATCTATATCTAAATACTAAATAGGGTAAACTTCCCAATGGTTGGCAAATGCCATTGATTCGCATATAGACTTAATGAACAGTTCAGTTTATTTGATAGTAATTGATCAATTTGGTTAAAATGAAGCTATTTCGTTCAATTAAGTTGAATTACAAATTTCTGTATTTCAAAATTTTGTTACTCTAAAGTTATGAAAAAACTAAATTCTGGATTTCAAAATTCTGTATTGAAAAATAATTCTGAAATCAACAATTATTTTCATAAGGGAAAAAAGTGTTCACATTTTTTCATAATCATCAAAATTTTTATTTTACTATCTACAACATTTTTAAACTCAGACTTAGAAAACCAGAGATTTTTTCGGTTTCAAAATCTTTACATTGTTTTAGAAAAATTATTTTCTTATAAATAAAACAAAGTTGTGGGGAAGTTTCTTGTTGGCTTTATGTTTCTGGGGGTGCTGAACACGAATATGAAGTAAGCCAACAAATTTTCGTAATGCAACATGGAAAAAAAGCAAAAAGCGTTTTCAAAAAATGCAGTTTTGGTATTTTTGCTTTTTAATATCCAGTAACATTATTCCACCGATTTAAAGCGGTACTCTTACAAGTGCAGAACAAATGTTTCAGAAAATTGAAATGAAATTGAATTAATTGAAAAACACGAATTTTGACGTTTTGAGTTAATACAGAACGAAGCCTAAAAAATACAATTTTTTTATCTAACCGTCTGACTACGGCCCTTAAACTGACAGCTTGAGAGCGTTAGTGTCTTTTAGCACTTTAAAAAAATATCTGATCTTTTTCCCAGAAAACGATTTTTTTTATTTCCTGCTTTAAATTAATGATTTTTTGATCGTTTTTTAGCAGTTTTCAAATAAATTTTCCAGCGGAAAAAAATAAAATTTTATTATCTACATAATTTTTTTGAATTATGGTAAATCCAATTTGAGATACACAAAACATTCTTCTTGGGCCAATACTGAAAAAAAGATTTTTCTTAGAATCCTAACAGGTAGAATTCCATAAAAGTCTTTCAAATCCATTCACTGCCATTTGGGTATACCTCAAGAAAGCCATGTGGGTCCTATTCTATTTGTTTTCTATATTCTAATTATAAATGAATGATTTGAAAATGTTCAAGTCGATAAAAACTAATCTCCACAACTATGATTGATGTGTCTTTGGGCAGAATAAAGCTGTCTTCACCAAATCATTGGAACACGCACATTTTATAACTTTCTCTATTGCTTACGACTTACAAAACAAAACCGGAAACAGTAATTTTTCAAACTAAATTCAGCTACAAAACGTTTCAAAAGTGTATTTCATTTTGAGAAGAACACATCAGATTGATTAAATTTGCTTTCTCCAATTCTCGATTTAGTATTTTTTAAGGAACCAAATTTAGAAACTGTTGTAAGGTACATATACCTAGATATCATTTATTTTTTTGAATAAAGCTAGAATACGAAAAAAAAAATTTACTAAGCATCATAGAAGCCAAACAATAGTTCCAACCGGATGTGGTTCTCTCCCCAATACTTGGTGTTTGTTTATTTTTATTGTTATTTTTTGTGTAGGTAAAACGCCCGAAGAAATCTTTTCATATTTATTCTTATTCATATTTTTTTTTACAATTTTCTTTTTTATTTATGTATGTGGAAATAAAACGAAAAAAAAACAATTTGAATAAAATATCCCAACATCCTTTTCCGATTTAACCATGAATCAACAGGAAAAGCATAACTGCCGCATGCCCTGGACGACAATAGCAATGCCAACCACCACCAACTTCCCCCTGTCTTCAGTATTTCCAACCTCCATGCACTTCTATAGTTTCTTATTTAATGACTTGAAAGAAATAAAAAAAAAGAGAAAAAACAACAAAACACTGTTTTTTTTCGTAGAGGTGTTACATCCTGAATTTTCAAAACTCACGAGTTCCTTTGCCTTAAGTTTTTTTTTTGTATAGCTCCTCATTGCACATTATTCTGAGCCAAGATGAACTTTTTAGAACTCCCGAGGATAATAAACAAAAAGATG
Source organism: Syrphus vitripennis (assembly GCA_958431115.1). Classification (NCBI taxonomy): domain Eukaryota; kingdom Metazoa; phylum Arthropoda; class Insecta; order Diptera; family Syrphidae; genus Syrphus; species Syrphus vitripennis. The sequence goes on from OY288108.1 coordinate 42,266,618, forward strand.
CTCGAGTTTCTTTGTTGACCTGCATTATAATCCATCGAGAAGCAAGAAAAAAAAAAGAAATTTAATAAATAAAAATAACATCTTTTCCATTTTTTTTTATATTTATGGTTTTTTATACGAGAAGTCCCTTCGAATTGATTTTTCCTTTTTCATAGACAGTTTTGAATATATATACAGAGTTTGTTGTATAAAATTTATAAAATATGGTGTCTGAGAGAATATTGTACATTCAACCTTGTAAAACCGCCACCAACTAACCTAGAAAAGGAAGACATCCTTTTTCATATTTTTTTTTTTTTTATTTCGCTGCGTCACCGTTGTTGCTTGGCATTCCTTGTGCCCAATCCAGTTTTGTGAGCTGACAACTTTACATATTTTTTTTTTTTATATATTTTTATTTTTTATTTAACTGTGTAGCATGGAGCGGCTTAAGAAAATGAAAATAAAATTGTTTGCATCCTTTCAACAAAGGACTATTTCTTCTTTTTTTTTTGGTATTCTTTGAAAAGTAACAACGTAATATACTCGTACCTAGGGCTTTGGAAAATATATGAGAAAAGGAAAAATATTTTTTTTGTTGTTGTTGTTGTTGTCATTATTGTGTCTCGCGCAGTTCATTTGTGATGGTTGGGATGTTCGAAATATTGTTGTTATATTTGCTTTTAGTTGATTCTGTGTAGCTGGTGTATACAAAAGAATGAAGCTAGAGATAGAGTAGAAGTTGACTCAACTTATTCAAAAAAGTTCTACAGTTTCTTATTGTAGGTGTATAGAAAGCGCATGTATCTTCTTTTTTTCTTAGCGTATTTCAGCTTTGACAGTGCTAGGACCTGCGATTATTTCTTAGCCTTTGTTTCCATGCAATATATGGTTTTCAAAACTTATTTATCCGGAATCTGTAAATAGGGACTAGCGGTATATTAACCTTAGCTCAAAAGATATTCCTTTATATAGAGATGTTTATTTTTTTAGGAGATATTTTTCAAAAGCTATACAACAGTGTAAAGCCATTTGTCAACACCCAAAAGAGAAAAAAATTGGTTAAAAGTCTGAGCGAAAAAATAATTATTCAAAGTTTTGAATGAAAAACCAACACTTATCTGGGAAAAACCTGATCACGTGACCTCGGTAGCCCAATGCGTAGTGCATTTGACCCTGAGGGAGTTTGCTTTAAGTTCAAGTCCCAGCTGACTTGAACAATTAAATACCAACCACTAGTAGATAGGAGTCTAAAGGTAGAACTATAATCATCGAACGTCAGCTGAAGTGATCGTAAGAAACGAAGCGAATACAAGGAATTTATATGACGCGCCCATGATTGCAATTGAGTGCCTTTCGTTAGGCTTCGTTAACTTTCGCTGTCGATAGCAAGAGAGCTCATCGACCGTTCCTGCGAAAGTGAATTGACAGATAGGTACATAAATCAAAATGGTGGAAGCACTTAATATGGCTGACTTCTCAATTTGAGTGTTCGGAAAGCTAATTTTCGTTCGGTTTTAACATCAGCTTCCTACCACGTCCGACTATTATAGTTCTACCTTAATGATCGACCTTGAAGTCGTGAAATAGGTGATACTCCAGACTTGATATAAGCTTACCGAAGTGTTGTTGTCTATAAGTAGAATACTTTTTATAATTTAAGATGGTTTAACATAAAATGGCCAAATGAAGCGTCTTTTGAAAAAAAAAAGAAATGGAATTCAGATAAAAACGTCGTGTGAAAAACTAACAAGGGGCTTGATAAATTTACAGGGCACAAAACTGCAAAAAAAAAATCCAATTAATATTTACATGATATTTTTGACAATTTTCATAATTATAGATTCATCATCATCATCGGCTCGACAACCGGGGTCCAGTCCTGGTCTCCTTCAACAAGTCTCTCCGCCTATACCGGTCTCGAACCGAGGCCATCCAGTTGCACAGTCCACGGCCTCGGGCGTCCTGGTCTACGCCATCTCTCCAGCGCAAGCATGGTCTACCACGCCGTCTGCCATAGAATGTACCACAAAGAACTTTCCGAGCCGGTTCCTCTTCACTCATGCGAGCTAGGTGCCCTGCCCACCGAAGTCTGCCGTGCTTAATTTTTGTCACTATGTCTGCTTCAAGGTAGATTGCGTACACAATTCATGATTGTACCGTCTCCGGAATCGTCCTTCCTCACATATGGGGCCAACAATTCTCCTTAAGACTTTTCTCTCAAACGCAGCTAGGAGTTCGGAGGGTCTTTTGCTAAGCATCCAAGTCTCGGATCCATACGTGAGTACTGGCAGGACCATGGTCCTGTACAGCAGCAGTTTTGAAGTTATGGTGAGATTTCTGGATTTGAAGAGCTTTGACAGGCTATAGCAGCCTATGTTGCAATTGAGCAGCTGCCCACGTATTTCTTCATCTATATATTGTTATCGGCTACTACTATTGACCCAAGGTATTTAAAGGATTGCACCACTTCAAATTCGTGCTCCGCTACCTTGATTATTTGACCAACTGTTCTGCTCGCATTCGACGCCACCACTTATATATTATAGATTAACACTGGCAAATTGTTTATACAAGATTGTTGGCTGATTTGAAAAAATAAGTTATATTAACACTGCCATAGTGTCACTCAAAAACAGATAACCTTTTTACTATTTTTCTCCAAATTTTAGCCTGCAGAGACCCGTTGATTAAAGAAGATACCAGGATGATCAAATTAATATGGCAGTCTTGTTGAATCAATCGTATATTATGTCAAATGAAAACTGGTCATCATGTTACTGTGTCATATGATTAACGATGTTCCTCAACTTATTCTTCTTAGCTTATAACATATACTCCCGTTCTAATGGAGTCAGGTGAGCATTGATATTGGGCAAGTTCGGAGTTCATGGCAATTGCAAGGTAATAAGGCAAGTTTCGAGTCTCTAATTATTGCCCAGCTATCTAAAGTTGCCTGTAAATAAATGGAACTATTGACAACTGGCCAGTCAGAGAATCGAAACTTACCTTGCAGTTTCCTTGGTTCCCGGAACTTTCCCAATTAAACATGGCACCCAGTAGTAGCGCGCACTAAAGGGGATTTTATGTACCCTTTATAAGCCAGACACAGTGCGAGCTTTTGGTAAGTAGGAGGGGATTTGAAAAGAGATGCCGGTGAACATTAGTTTTGAATTTCAGTAGATTACAATGAGAGGAAAGACAGAGCGTGGAAGGGAATTCCACATTCGCGTAGCACGGCTAAAAAACGCATCCCTGTACTTGACAGTACGATCGAAATTGGGTTTAAGAGTAAACTGATGAGTGTTCCTGGAAGCGTGAATATTACGATTGAAACGTTTAAGGGGAGGAAAGCAACTGGCTATTTCATTTGAACACTTACCGTAAAAGTAACGAAAAAAGAGTGAGAGACAGGAAACGTTACGTCGGTGTTCTAGTGACTTAAAAGTATCGATGATGTTCCTATCTCCGACCATTCTGAAGGCTCGTCTTTTTATACTGTCCAAGAGGCTTAAGTAAGTTTCTGGAGCACCAGCCCAGAGATGGGTGTTATACTCGAGCTTTGGACGTAGGTATATAGCTTTTATAGATAATAGCCAGATCAGTCAAAGTCCCCAGCCCAGGCCAGTGCGCTGAACACAGGATGGTTCGTTATAGATACTCTTTTAGAGTTTTTTGTGAATATTAAAAAAAAAATTTTAAGAAAATTAAATTCAAGCAAAACACATTATATTTCCTTACACCAGAAATGACTCTAACTGATTAACAAGACGGAAGGGTTGCAAGCCTAAGGGAACCAAATAATACAAATTAAAAGAAAAATTGACTTCAACTCAAGGGAGTTGGAATCTTTCAAAAGCTAAATTAAACCATTCACCTAAAAATTATATAAAACTATTTTAAACTACAATTCATTAATGACTAACTCAAATCCAAAGGTTTTGTTAATTGAAACATATTAAATCAAAATTTTCATTTCAAAGAACCCTAATCGCTTCCAAGGTTATTGTTATCATTAAATTACCAAGTATTGACATAACATTAATAAAAATCATTGAACAGTTTCAAAGTCAAAACAGGAAAACAAATCTTATACCACCCCCATTCACCGCTGCGCCATGTCGCCTCCAGAAGGTCTTTTGTTTTTTTTTTTATTTTGGCTTCCTCATTTGACAAGATACAAATAATATTTATGTCCCCCCTCCCAAAAAAAAAAAGAAAAAAATTCTTAATGTGATTATGATTACATATGCATGCATAATATTCAAGATACTTATGCGTAATTCGAAATTTTGCTTAAATTTTCTAAGCCGCTGAATCCTGGCTCATTCCCTATAAATACGCATATCAATTTCTCTGAATGTCTTACCGATTATAATAAATATGGAGGGCATGGGGATGAAGATGGGGATTGAGGGTGGTTAGGCTATGAAAACCCCATTTAAAATTTCATCAGAACCATTCCACATTGATGATGTATGAGAAGCTTAAATATGATATGAGTGGCTGTTTTTTTTTTTTTTTTTTAGGGATGCTTGAAGTGGGCCAATTTAAGGGATGGAAATGGGAGTTGGAAAAAACGATTCGTGTACTTGAGGAATACACCTACCAACGGGTATACCTATACCTATCGTCTTTTTAAAATTAAGATGTGGGTTTTCATTGTTCGAGTTTTCCATGCGATTACATGCATTATTGTGACTTTTGTATTTATTTACAGAGCTGTATAAATATGAGGTAGAAGCAGAAGTGTATATATACATAGATGTGGGAATAAAGAGATATTTTTGAAATTATGATAATGAATCATTAAAGCGATTTTCCAAGCACATGAATTTGTCGCATGAGCTTGTAACAATTTTTGTTTTTTTTTTATATCAAGAGAAGAACGTACAAATATCCAAAATACCGTAAGTAGGTTATAGATCCGTTAAAATGATGTCAGAAGGACGACTAAAGCATAACCTTTCAGTGGGGTGAACAGAACAATACACTTATAGAATGATGTAAGCTTGAAAGAGATGTTTGTTCTAGAAGAATACAAAAAAAAAAATCAGCTGCGCTTTTCTCCACAGTCTTATATAACATTTTTTTTTTGTTTTCATCTCATCATTATATCAATCAATCAAAGGTGTTTTTGGTTATATTCGATTTGATTTATGGTGCATCTTAAAGACGATAAGACGAGCCAAATTCAATAAAAAACAATGTTTTGGGAATTTTATGGTTTGTTATTTTTCATCTTAAAGGTTTTGAATCTTTAAATTCTACAAGGGTTTAACATTTTAAACTTTTGTGTACTTACCTAAAACACAGTCTTTTTAACTTTTCATTTTTTCATCAGCGATGAAACAAAATAATATAAAAAAACAGAAAATGCCAACAACTTTTACGTGCGACATCATTTGAAACAAACGAAAAAACTGTACAAACAAACATTTGGCAACTTGGTGACTTGGCGTCCTAGTGATTTATCGTCTTGGCAACTCTATGCCTTTGTGTCTTTGGTGTTTTGGTGGCTTGGCATTTAAGCGATTTGACGACTTGGCATCTTTGACGACTTCGGGTATTTACGTCTTTTTGACTCGTCACTACTGAGCAACTTGGGGTCTTCTCGTCTTAACGGCTTGGTTACTCCGTGATTCGGCAACTTGGTCAATGAGAGACTTCGTGCCATGGTGTTTTGGTGACTGGGGGATTTGGCGATTTGGAGATTTAGCGACTTTTCTTCTTAAACTTTTATTTTTTCCCAACACGACCATTATTCACTAATATTCAATCAAATTAAAAATCAGGATCTCTAGAAGTACTGAATTCATTAAAATCAAACAAGAGCCCTGGGCTAACATATAGGCTTCACTTTTTCGGACAACGGCAGCACCCGAAAAAACTATGTTGAGATTTTCAATGAGTTATACCTTTTCACTCAGTTTTTTGACGAGCCAATTCAAACTAGCTGTGGTCAATTTCCTTGAAGCACAGTTGGCTGTTAATTCAACGCTATCAGCTACTACCGTGACTCCTCCTTTACTTGAGAACATAAACGGTTCAAATATTTTTTCCACCCGGATATTACCCCTCTCTTTATTCTGAAAAAAAAATTCGTGCATTTGATATCGATTAATCACTTCTTTCTTCGAGTAGAAATTACTTTTCTGACCGCTTAATATAATCAAATCTGAAATCCATAAAACAAAGGCTTCATTTTATCTCCGAATCTTTTCATCATTTTCATTAATGATCTTTTGTTCGAGACTTCTAATCATTAAATTGTTTTGTTGATAACAGTATTTTCAGTATTGCTCCAAACTCTTATTTTTCAGAAATTGATATTCTAAGGCAGCGTACGGTTAACTCGTTCATTCTGACCTTGGGGACAATGTCTTTTATTGTTTTTAACAGAACCCACCTCCGTTTCCATTGTCCATGAGTGGCACTTGCATCGAGGAAACACCAAACACAAGTCAGTTCTGGCCAAAAATGACGGTTCCAGAAATTATTCTCCCTTTCTGATCTGGCTATAATCTACAAAGCATTCATCCGACCAAAGGTTGAGGATAACTCACAAATCTGGACAGATGCTCCTGTAACCTATTTCAATCTTTTGGATAAATGTAGCCCTAAGCGATGAACATGCTCGGCGAACTTGATCGTGCTCGTGTAGGGGCTAATTCGCGAACGGTTCGTTGTGGGGGAAAAATTTCGATTATCTCGTGTTCGTTGGCTTCAATGTTCGCCGTGTAGGGCCTGGGCCATGTTCGCGAGCAAACCTCATTTTTGCTGTGAACTTTGTTGATTGCAACGTCTAGCAAAAATTAATGTTAGCAAAATGTGTTTGTCGTGTAGGGGAAAACACAAACGGGCAATTTCGGAAACCATATTCGCCGTTTAGAGCTTCAAAAATAATAGAAGGTAGTATCTACTATTACGGTTTCTATCTCTTAAAATCACAATGCCTCTTATTGACAGTTGCATTCCTCCCCTGAGAAAAATCAAATTCTCCCCTGAAGCTAACTTTGGATACGGAGATTCTTTTTTAGCCACACCACACGAATATGGAATTCTTTACACAGCTCTATTTTTCCTCCCCATTTTAATGTTCAGAATTTCAAAATGAAAACTCCAACTTCCTTCGCTCAGTATGCATTACAAAGATATTTATCTAAAGAAAGAAATAACTACGAATTAAAAGAATACAGTGTGCCACCATCAGTTTAACTGAAATTAAATTATTTTTTGTTTTACAAGAATTTACTTCACTTGCATTTTTTTGTTTCACAAAAAAAAAATACCTACTATTCACAGAAACCAAGCAGAGGATACACAACCCCATTATGCTTGAATGAATGTTAAATAAAATAAAACAATCAACTTCATTCTTCATCATATTTAAAATTAAAGGAGAAAGAAGTTGCATAGCAAAATAAAAAAAAAATTAAAAAAAAAAAAGATGGAAAATCATAATTGAAACACTTTGCTGCATCCGTTTTTTTTCTTTTTTTTGTTGTATTTTTTTTTTCTCTTTTCACAAATTTTTATTAACCTCATTCTTAACAACATCGTAACGTAACTTATAAAACAGAATTTCTGAATTCAGGGTGCATATTCTGTTGCTTTGCATATTTTTTCTCTTCTTTGTTTTTTTTTTTTTTTTCCTTATATTGCACTAACTTTCTCGCATTTTATGAGTCCTTGTATCTACTGGTATATTACTTTAAAAACAAACAATATTAAATATATGAAAAAGAGTGAAAAAGTTAAAAAAAAAAAATATACCTATATAAAATATCAAGTTATACGTATGGATACATTAATGAAGCCGAACTAAGTGAAACGTCTAACTTTTGAGGAGCAGCTCCGATTTGGATAATTTTTTTTGTAAATATTTGTTTTACACTTAAATATAATTTGAATTCCGATATTTTCTGTGAGGAGGAACTGACTTTATTTAATTTAATTCTTCATTCATATTTTTTTTAGTTACAGCAGGTACTTAGATTTCGATGAACAAAACAACTTGTTCAAAATATCGTCTCCTGAATGCAACAACTTTCGGTAGGTAACATAGTTTTGAATTTTTTTAAATACTACAACGTAAATCTCATTATAATTATATATAATTACTATATTTTTCGACCAATATTATTCCAGCAAAACAAAATATATATAATACTTTTATATTCCACTTTCTAACCTCCCCCTTAGCTGAGGGGGATGGAAAATTTGCTATCTCAAAAATTAAAAAAAAATCAGTTCACTAGTTAGTGGATCCAGGAGTTGATGCGGGGATACTGGTTGAAACTGGACAAATAAAACCAAAGGTTCTTGTTGTGTGTCATGTTTTTTATTTGAAATGTTCTCATTTTAAAATTGAAAATAAGTTTTGAAAAATGATATTTTTAGTTTTTAAAATTTTTTATAGCGAGTTCATAGTTCAGAATAAATTGCTCTTGTACTTGTGGATATTTGGAGAAGAAAATTTTCGAAACAAATTAAGAGAAGTTGATGTGCTGAGGATGTAGTTCCAAAAATGCCGAATTGTGACCAAAAACATGATCATCGCTCAGGACTTGTTGAATGACATCATTTATCAGCCTCAACCTGTTCCCATGAAAAAACAGCATTTTGCGACGATTGAGGAGATTGAAATCGATTCTCTGAGAGAGCTCAAGGACGACATACCAAAAAGTGCATATCAGAATTGCTCCGAGAAAAACGCTGACACAAGAGTGTATTATAACTGAGGGGGGCTACTTTGAAGGACATAAAATAGAAATTGATGAATAAATAAATATTTGTTGAGAAAAATGAAAATTCGTATTTCAAAAACGGTTGTAACAGTTTTGATTTACAAGTGCGGTTTTGTTCCTAATTAATATTATATTCACAAAAAAAAATTAAAAAAAACCCTTTTTACCGGTATTTCTCATAGAAACGGATTTACGGTTTTTGATTTTCTAAATTTCTAAATTTTGGCAAATTTGTGTTGTGCAAATGATTTTTGGGAAAGAGGTCCTTTATAATCTTAGAAATATTGCATGTCAAAATAAAAAAAAAATTGCAATAAAATTATTAAATAAAATCACAACCCAGCGCATTTTTAAAAATGCTTTTTAGTAGAACCGAAGCAAAGTCCATACTAAAATTTTTTCACTAGGACACTGCTCTTTAAAAGAAACACTAAAAAAATATCGAGAAAAATTAGTTCCTTTATAGTTTTCCAGCTGCTGAATATAAAATTCGTCATCACCGAATTTTTCACGTTGGTTTGGGAGATCCCTTAGTGACTTCATATATGCCTTAAATAATTTTTTTCTAACCTCAGCCAAATTTCTTCTCTTGCATTTTTTTTTATTTCAGTGGACCATGTGAAACGAATCCGTTTAAAACTAAACATATTACATCCGATTTTTTCGCGGTTAGCCCACCGAAAGTTGTCCAAAATTTTACCTCGAGTGGTCCTTCTCAGATTCAGGAAAAATTTATTTCCCAAAACGTGTGTAAAATGAACTATAAAACTCCATATTAATATATTCCGTCCATTGACATAGTACAGTGAAACCGATTTTTGAAACCCCGCTCTCTCTCTCTCCCTCACAATTAAAAATATTTTCAACTCTATCAGCAGTTTATTAATTGAACGAAAGTTTTTATTTTACACATTTTTTTTTTTATTTTCGATTAAATTCAACAATGACTGGAGTTAACCTCTTTTTTCGTTTTTCGTTTTTTTTTAACATTTTTCAATTTAAAAAAAAAAGTATTTGTGGTAAAACTTGGAGTTTAAAAACTTTCAACAGGAAAAGGTGTCTAGTGTACCTCTTGTACCTATGGCGAGAAATATGAGCTCTCTGATCGAATTATTATTTGAACTTTTATGGCATCAATGTGTGATATATGAACATTTATAGCCCGGTCAATTGACTCTCTAAAAATACATATATATGTTTGAACGAAAGTTGACCCGGTGCACTGTGGCGTGGAGCTTGAAAAAGATTTTTAAAATCAATTATGGTCAGATGAATTGAGTCTGATTAATCTGTGCAGAAAAAAATGGAATTGGAGTTGTATAAAATTTTTATCCAGAACATTTAATAAAGTTTATGTTTTTTTTTCTACTTTTTTAGATAAATGTTCGTATATTAGTTTTTTTTTTATGAATTTGCGTTTGATTGCAAATTGAAAATATACAAAAAAATTAAGAAGCACTACTTTGATAGTTAATTTTGTTCAATAAATTATGATTAAGGTAGCTAGTTGATTTAGAGGTGGCAAGAAAGATACAATGACTTCAACTTCAAGAAGGTAATATGAAGAACATGTTTCGGGAACTGGAGGAAAAATCTACAAGGGCTGCAAATGTTCTTCAGGAAATGCGACACGCAAACACGAACATGCCCCAGAGATTCGTTCACCAAAATATTGACAACGTTCAAGGTCACCAACTTATGGATACGAAAAAGTTCTTCACAGATGGCAACAGAATTGTGAAGGACTTTTGAATGAACAGTTTCCAAGGCTATACTTTCCAATTGCTGCACTTAAGAACGAAGAGTCGTCGACTTCACAGTTGAAAAAGTTATTGCTGCGGGGAAAAACTTCAAAAAAGGGAAAAGCAATCGGGCATGACGAGATACCCCCCGAGCTTTGGAAAAAAAATGGAAAAAACGGTCTTATGATTCTCATCAAATGACTCATCAGTGGAGAGAAAGTTTACTTCTTCCAATCTACAAGGGAAAGCGGGTTGCACCTAGGCAACAAAGAGTTCTGGAAGTCTACGTGCGGTGATCTGATCATAGGTGTCCCCAGTTCGTAAACAACATCTATTTAGTAGAATATACAGACACTCTTTTAATTTCGGATGAGGACCTGCTGCAGATGTGAAATGAGCACTTTTCAGCGGTTGTAAACAGGGTTTGCGGCAGTGAAGTAAACTAAACGCCTAACGACGTCACAGAAAAGAAAAATTTCCGAACATATTTGTAGAAGTACTATTCCCTTCAGAAGAAATCCATACCGCAATCTAATCATTGAAGAAGAAAAAAATTGTTTGGACTTGATGGTAGTAATGCAGATCTCTTTCCTGAAGAGTCGAAAAAAAGGATTCGTTGCCAAGGTCCCAAAAAGACAAAGAGAAAGTGCCTGTGAGTTGTTTTTATTCCGTCCACGATGATATACTGCATAGACCACGCAAATTGCTCTTCAATTTTCGCTGTGCATGAGGTCTTTTTTAGGACTTTTTCAACGAATCCTTTTTTTCCACTCTTCAGGAAAGCTCAATGTTGTTGGCGCTGATCGAAAGAGATCTGCATTACTACCATCAAGTCCAAATAATTTGTTCTTCTTCAATGAAAGTCACACCCGCTGTCACATAAAAGCTGTACCACGTTTCGAGAACAGTTCAGGAACCCATAACCCATACAAAGAAGCCAAACATATAAGTGGGAGTGGCTTCGTCATCAGGTCAGCTAGCTCATATGTCTGCCAGCGTGGGATCGGTTGATTCGCAATACCCGTTATAGCGTTATCCTTCCGAATCGTATGATCAAAAGTGTCAATGAATTCTGGTCTCTGTTCTCACGCAGTTGATGTAACTTCCCAGGTGCTGCACCCTTAAGGGAGCTTAGATTCAACATTGAAGCGGGAAATTCGTAGCTTGGTTTTTAAGTTTTCTATATATGTATTGGACAGCATTCCGAACGCAGCCTTTGTTTTCCGGATTCCGGTCTGAGTATCTAGCTTCGCTCCGCAGAATCGCACCTTCAGTAGCTATAGATAATACTTCCAAGATATTGAACCCTCTCAACTAGTTGTCCAGAAATATTTAATTGAAATAAAAAACACAAACATTGATGGCAAGTAGAAGGATGGAACCGATTTTTGTGGGCACAGTAGATTGAGAAATTATTTTTAGTCTCATTAATTTCTAGAACTGGCGTTCAGTTATGGGAATATAAAAAAGAATGTTGCCTTGACAAGACATCGAAACTACAAATGAAAGTTAGCAGGCAATTACTGACTGCTTGTCCTCTTCTAATACCATAATGAGTAGACAAGGAAGTTCCAAAGCTGATCCTTTCGACCATTGTTGTCTTTTGATTGAGATCTATGATCCTTTAAGAGAGTCATCTACGTCTTCTAATTATTGGAGATATGAATCCACAGAATTCCTGCGTTTCTAATAGACACAGCTGCGTTTAGTTCATCATTAGTCACCAACAGAAACAGTATTGATAACAGTATGCAGCCTTGCCGAATCCCACTTTGGATATCAAACTATCTGACGGCCTTCCTTTAGTTGGAGCCATAGTATTTAAAAATAAAAGAGAAATTCCTAGAATGCAATTTGACAATTAAAATAAAACTGAAAAGAACTATCGTCCTTTCCGATTTTTTTTTTTGTTGGCTGATGTGCAAATGCAAAAAAACATCCAACACCAAGCATACAATAATAATAAATATAAATTATATTTTCATTTTTATTCATAATAGCCATTTATCCCAACAACCATATCACATTGAATATATATTTTCAAATTAAAGCCATATAAGTCATTTTCAGAAACAACTCGTTCATCTTGACTTGACACATTAATATTTTCTTTTTCAAAAAAAAAATATAAAAAATAAAATGGGTGTTGAGATTAACTGCAGATAGCTATACTGTACTACATATTCATAAACATACAAACTAAAAATCCAATCCCAAGCACACTTTATACTGGTACATAGGGCGAGGAAGGAGAGTACTATCGTCGATCTTAAAGAGCAATGGACCGTTCTAGCACTTAACAGCTTTAGCTCATATGACTGTAAATTTAATTTTCTTTTTCTTGCACTTTCCTTCACAAATACTAGATATCCAGTATTTTTTTTTTCTTGTTCAATCCTCTATAACAGTGTCATCGCTGAGGCTTTCCGGTTGCTTTAGCCTTCACTTCATGCCAACACATAATACCTCTACATACACAAGCACATACAGGCACACACACAAGCCTTTGAGTACTTTTTTCCTTAAATTTTTCACTTGAAAGGAGTTCCGCACCACTAAATCCACTTGGTGGTTCAAATAATTTTTCACTTTGCTGGAGAATCCTTACTAAAGTGTTATATTATAGAATGAAGTAAATGTATAACGGTTAATATACGATGTGTATTATATATGAATGTGTATAAAGTGCACCTACTCAGATTTATAAATATTTTGTTATCTTTTGCTCTGCCTTAAGGAGAATCTTAAAGTGAAGACCGGATATTAGGGGGTACGGTTACCAACAGAATGCATTGTTTTAAATTTTTAAGTAGCATTTTTGACAGTGTTAAGGTGTAGATAACTATTTTTTGATAAAATACTATACTTTTGAAAATGAAATAAGATATACGGTTCGGACCTTTTAGGAATGTTAAACAAAAGTCTTTGTGTGTACAAAGAAGAGATTTAATGATAACTGACTAAATTTGGTAGCTACACTGGTTCACTCTAAACATTTGCTTCGAGGGCATTGTTATTCCGCTAAGGGTATGTTCAGTGCCAGTCAGGTGACACTTTAAACTTTACATTTATTAAAAGTTATTTTCCAAGCAATTTTCAACCAGGTATTTTAATACAATCTTAAAAAATTGATTTTGCGAAATGCCGTTTGGGAAAACATATTAACGATAAAAAATTTCTTCAAAAAATCCACAAAAAATTAATTGTCAGTGAAAAAGTTTGTTGAACCTAGAGAAAAAAAATTGATAAAAAAATATATTTTGAAAAAAATTTGTAATTTTTTCAAAATAAAATTGTGAAAAGAGTTTTATGAAAGAATATTTGTCCTTAAAAAATTGCTGAAAAATACAGACAAAACGAAAAATTCCCAAAAAAGATTTAAAAAAAAAAAAATTAATTTTGAAAAAAAAAGTTTGGTCGAAAAAATGTTGCTCCTAAAAAATGGTTAAAATACCTATACAAAAAATTTGGTAAGAAAAGTTCATCAACAAAATATTATCCTCAAAAAGAGTTCTCCAAGAAAAAATCGAACGTCCTACTGAATAATTAGTCCATCATGCAATCAATGTTAGGTTAGGTTACAGTGGCTGTCATCGAAAGGCTGACTTACTTAGACCAATAAAATTGGTCCGTTGTGATACAACAAGGATTCTGTAAGATATCCTCTTTTACTCAATAAACCATTTTGAGCTTCTTACGAAGCGTGCGATGCTACTAATTTTAGTATTTGCTAGATCACTAGGATCGTTATAGTAGAATTCTCCTAATTGGAGTCTACATCTATGGGACAGAAGAAGGTGTGAAACTGTTTCCTCATTCTCTTCATCCATGCAGCTTTTGCAAAAGTCGTTTGCATGCACACCAAGACGGATTGCATCTTTACCTATAAGACAGTGTCCAATAATGATACCTATTATGGAGCTAATATGCAATCTGTTTAAGGATAGCAAACCTCTGGAGAGATTTAAGGATAATCGATGTTATGCGAAACTATTTCGAAAACCTTAAAAATAATGACTCGTCAGAGTAAAACCTTTTAAAATAACAATTAAATAAATTTTGGAGCTTGTTACACACACAAGGTTTTGGTTTATATAAGAACTTGACACTTTTTTAACATTTATGTTCTTTCACTCCTTTTTGCAAATATGTTTCTTTTTAATATTAAAAAATGGGTGGATGCCACGCCTCTTGTTAACAAAATAATAATTTTTCAATATTGAATGAACAACAGCATATTCCATAGTTCAATGACTGTAGATTTTTTGGGTTCTATGGTAATGGGTGGATACCACGCCCACTGAATTAAAATCTGAAGTTTTCAATTAAAACATTTTGTATGTACATACTCGTACATACATATGTACTTTAAACCCATTACCTACTACCTCTCTATCAAATTTAATCATTCTATAGTTATCGGAAGTGCTTCAAGTAATGGATAAATATACAAAAGCGGGGGGAGGAGGACCAAAACCCCTTGGACGAAAAATCTCACATACCTACGGTTTTGTGCTCTACGATGTTCGGGATGTACTCCATAAATTTGATGATCTCTGTCAATCAATCAGTCAGTTTCGGTTTTTGTGATATTCAAGTCCCTTTATCTCAGGAACCACTAACGATAAAAAGTAAAATTTTGCGCTTACTTAGCTTAGCAAATATTAAGAATTTGAAGATTTTGACTTCATTGCTACTAAAGTAAAGTGCCCATTTGATTTTAAATCTGTAAAAATGCCAAACATTTCGAGCGATCTAACTTTAGTTAATCTCATAACTTTATTTTAATAATCAAAATATTTTTATTTATTTACACTAACTTGGCAATAATGGTTCAGTTTTACTTCTATGGCATGTAATTCTTCATCGGGTTCCTTTGAGGTAGTATCCAAAAGGGACTAGGTTCGGGTTAAGTAAACAGTCATCGTCATCGTCGTAGGAAATACTTCTTTATTTTTTTTGTGCAAACAATTTGCCATTGCAAGATAAGATAAGTCGAGAAAAAGATAGATTCAGCAGCGGTAAACTTCGTTTTTGTGGATCTTGTTAAGATTATATCTTTATAGGAAATTTCGTTATGTAATTTAATAACCGTGTCTAGCGGGAGTTAAATATATCTTTTGGTACTATATAAGGGGATTAAAATAAGAGCTGAGTTGAAGCTAGTTACAGTTATTTGTGAACTTTTTAAAACATTCATACACCGGGGTATTGCAAAGGGGAATGGCCCCACTTAGAACAGGTGAATGACCAAATCACGGAACTTGTACATAGCATGAATCAGTTTGAATGGATGAATTATTCTCCCCTCCTCCTTCCATAAAATATATTTTGGGACTGAACAATAACTGTGTTTCACATAATATTAGTCAACAAGTGAGATAAGTATAAGTATAGATGTTTTACAGTCATCTATTTACCATCCCTTGCAGTTATTTTGTGACAGCTGATGTTACTTTCGAAGTACTGCATCCATAAAGATTTAAGGATTTAATATTGAAGTGGAACAATCGTACCTTGATCTTTAGGTTTATAGAGTTTTTCGGATAGCTTTCCAAATGAATGAGATCTATAACATGTCATAGTATGCAGCTCTATTCCCACACTGGATTTCAGACTCTTCTGACAGCCTTCATTTATGAAGAACGTGACATTTGAAAACATTATTATTTGTAGCAATCAGAGGTGCCCCTTCTGAGTAAGGCAAGACGAACGCTTTTTTGAAGTCGATGAACAGCAGGTGAAGTGGTGATTGATATGCAATGGACTGTTCAATCCACTTGAAATTTATATGGTCCACACAGGAACATCCAGTGGAATCTTGCTTGTTCTGCACTGCTTTGGATCTCCTTTCTTTCGAAGCTCGGTAATCATTCATTTTACACTCTCCAGGAAAAATCCATCTTTCCCAAGCTATCTCAGTGAGTAAGTGCAGTAGCTCACCTAATATTATTAGCACGGCTTGAAAGAACTTTGCGGAAATAGGTTTAACGACTTTTTTGAATTTCAGAAGGGTTCTGGGACAGAAAAGATAATTGGATTCAGAGAAAGAATTACGATCCTTAAGACTAGTACCAAACCTTTGTGACATTCTTCGACACGGCATGATCAAAACATTTTTTATTAAGTGGTATACTAACGGAACAGGGACTTCTGAAAGATTGGGAATGACCGATAAGTCAGTCTACAAGCATTGTGCTCTACGTAACCTCGAAAGGAACCACATAAATGGAAGTGATTAATAAATAATAATTGGACACGAATTATATGGTATTCGTTGTTGGTCACCAATGAAAAAGCAGACTCCATGGGAAAAATAGGAGCAGTTACACCCCTAACTGGGTCAGAGCTCTATCGGGGCCAAGGGCAGAAAATCAAAATAGAAGAGGAGAAGGAAAGAACCAAAACTTGTAAGGAACTCCCCAAGGCCAAGCAATTACTCGGGAACAGTAACATAGAGAGCCTCTTCTTCTTGCATCAGCTAAACAGACAAATATCGGGACAGCCAACGCCATCTAGTTGAGATCAAATTACACTCTCTAAAAATACTTCAAATCCTCAAGTTTCTAAACGTAACGAATTTGTAAAATGAACTCATGCATTTCAAAAAAGAAAAACTCTAAGGTCCAGTTTTTCAGCTCAGAATCGAAGTAAGCCTCAAGTTAAGTCACCAAGTTTTTACATTTCCGCTACTAAAAAATTCTTACTGGTGATCATTTTGGATCATTTAATTTGCGGGATTAACTAGTATATCTCCCCAGTGCACTGGTCGGAATAACGATGTTGCGTGAGCGGAGTACTGCCTCCAAAAGGAACTATAAGCCCTTGGAAAACGCAAAGCGAATCAGGCATTAAAAAATATGTGATGTTTAACTCCCAGACACAAAGAACAAATTCCGAGTTTTTAAAAAAGTCTTTAAAGAAATACTGCAAATTTTGAAAATTGTTGACTTGAAAATTGTTTTAAAATGTGCACTTAGTCCGGTATTTTCACTTGAAACATTGCTAGCTCCATTCAGTTCGTACAATTATTTGGTAGAAGTATTGGCACCCAATCAGCCATTTCCGAAATGTAACAATTGACTTTCATGAAGAGATAATTTTGTAGCACAATTCTTTTTCATAGAGAACTTTGTCCTGTTCAGATAATTTTCAATAATTTTTGAAGACAAAGAACAATACCCCACACGTGATTAACAATGACAAATTGATAAATTCGCAAAAAAAAAGAAAAGTTTCAATTTTTCTACCAGAAGACCATAGTCATAGAAAAACCTTATTTTCTAGATAAATACATTAGATTGTACTGCATTGTAGTTTAATGTTAGTTTTAGTTGATTGAATTATCTTCAATTGTCTAGAAATGTTTACCTACGTATTGATAAAACAATTTGACAATTGTTTTCACGATAAGGCACGTAAAGTTATCCCAGAACGTTTTCTTTCTCTTAAATTTCCTGACGATTACGACGAACACGAAATGGTGGTTTTTTCTTCAAACAATAGTTTAGGTCATTATGGAGAGAAAAATTCTTTCCCGCTGTCATACCTTTTGAAAGAAAAACTAAATTCAATTTTTCCAAGTCCCCCTTTAGTTCAATCCTTTTGTAAGAATTTCCAAAGTTGTTCGTGCGTGTTTAATTAAAAAAAAAGAAAATGCATTTAATTCAATTGAATAGTAGTCGCCCTCGTAGTAGCACTACAAACATTTTAAACTTTTTCCCTTTACCTAGATGCATGGTACAAAATACTGTACAGTTAAGTTAACCAATTAATCAAACATTAAATCAGCTATCATCAGTCCTTGTCGTTGCATATTTCCTACGACAATAATAAAGTTGGATTTTCAATTTCTATTATTTATGTATTCAAAATGAAATCAAGGCCAATAAAATTAGTTCTCGAGAATAATAATATATTTATGTAAGTACCTTTTGTTCCTATAAACCTTTCTTCATACGAGTATATAATATCTACATCTAGGTATCTATTAAATGTAACAGTAAGGTACTTAAAATCCATCATAATACTTCTTGACAACATGGAAATTTACCCACGATTGTCATAAGCTTTCAGATGCAACAACTATCAGAGAGAAGATTCTTTTCAACAATTGAACCCTTTACAATGATGTAATGAATAACTTCACGGAAGTGGAACAGAAATTCACAAGAAATGTGACTTATTTCGAATTTGAATCTTCATAGTTGTCTAAGGGTGAAAGGAGTCGTTACGGATATACACATACGAGTATATACACGAGGGAGATATGTATCACAGTTTTCTGGATGCAAATGTATAATATTTCGATGATAGCTTAAAACTATTGTAAAAAAAATGCACGTTGAAAGTTCTGAGTATTACTGTTGCCAACTGTGAAATGTCTAAATGTTTAAAAAAAAATATAAATGCTCAAACACCAATAGTATTTGAAAAAGCGGTAAAACAATGACAAATCAAGAAAAATCGAAAATAGACTTTTCTTGGGGTTTTGAAAAGAAACTGTAAGAATTTTCCATTGATATAATTGCGGTCTCGTGTTATTCTTGGAGGGTTAAATACCCCAAACAGAATTGGTTTTTGTGGAAGATGTCACTCACATCGATAATTGTTGCAATGTCACACCTGTTTCGTACCAAATAATTGTCGGTAGCACAAGCGACATCATGACTTTTTTTTTCAAAATGAATTGGGTGGGAGTTTGAAATTATAGTTTTTCTCTTTCACACTCATTTAATTTATACTGTCGAAGAGTTATTAAAATTTTTATCTGTGGTTAAAAAACTTGCTGAATCATAGACTTACAATTTGAATCACGTTTGCAGAAGTAACCATGAAGGGCTAGTTTTTCAATCGTGGTTTACACTTTTTAATCCAGCAATTTCGGTATGATGAAGTTCAAAGACTTTGAGTGATTCTTATTGCGTTTAGTTAACAAAAACAGTATGGAGATATATATTTAAAAAAAAATTATTATATTTATTTCATTTTAAATATCCAGCAGACGTTGTTTATAAAAATTTGTAAGAAAAAAAAAAGCGTATACGCCAAAGTGTACCACATTTGTCATCATACTGAAAACTTCACTCTTTCTCACCTTTTTTGATTATAGATATGCCAGAATGGCTTAAAGTTAATAAAAGACTTCGTGGTCAAAACAAAAGCATCTTCAAATCCAAACTATCTTTCATAAAAATAAAATCGGTAACAGAGAACGCGAAAAAGTTTGTCCATCTGTCAATATACAGCTTACTGAAGCAATTTTCTTCAAACTTTGAACTTGAAGTTCGAAAATCCCAAAAAAAAAAAACAATACCTGTACCTGTCATGTGTCTGATTGCAAAATTGAAGTCATATGCCATCTGATCACCGCATCGTCAAAAAAGGAATTTTTAAAATAAAAACTTTTCACGGTTTTAACGTTTTTTCAAAAACTTATTTTTATATATCATTTTTTAAATATTTTTAGACAAGAAAATTGCTTTGTAAGTTTTATGAATTAAATAATGCAAAATTTTATAAAAATATCCACCCATTTCAAAAATCTAAAAAATGATATGCAAAATACATATGTATGTATAATAATAAAATGAAAAAATAGCACTTAAATATTTCATCAAAACCGTTAAAGCCATTTTGGAGATAAATATGTTCTGGTTTAGTTTCCAATACAAAAAACAACTAATTTGAAAAATTCTAAGATTAGTATTAGAGTATACTTTGTTGAAAAAATCAGATTAAAAACGTAAGAACGGTTCAGCTTAAAAACTTAACAGAAATTTGTTTTATTTATTTTTCTGTCAAATATAGCATTACAATAAGTACTGTGACCAATATTTAAAAATCTAAAAAATATTTACGAAATCACTAAAAAGACTCATTATTATTTTTTCAAAAATTCATAGGTAAGGTAAACAAAATTCTTCACCACGTTTTATTTATTTTTCATTTAGCTTTAGTTTTTGAAACTGGCCTTAGACCTTATGTGTCATTATTATTTATCCAGATATTGTGATCAAAGACAAAATACATCATTTTCACCCAGTATAAAAATCTCTATTCAATAAAAAAAAACTGACTGATACATTTGAATAATATGAAAAAAAAATGTGATGAAATTATTGATATATTTGGATATTTTTTGAGACTGCGCGCAGTAACTGCACCTTTAAAAAAATATAATTAACAAATTAATTGAAAACTATAGGAACATAAATCTTAAGAATGGTTTATGTATCATCTCGATACGATAATTTTTCCCAACGATACAGCTCTTCAGAAAACGTTAAAGAAGCAAAAAAAAAAAAAGAATTCCCTCCATTTTCTGTCTAGTTTATAATGTTCTGTGAACAAAAAATAATTGTAGTTTATATTTTTAAAATAGAATAGAACCATATATTTTTAAGGGCAAGTTTGCGCTGACTTTGAATCCAAAGTCAGAAATGTGAAAAAAACCTCGAGCTCAATCATAAAGGCAGCGAATAGCGGCTTGACCTGGCTACTATTCAAAACTTAAAAAATAAGAAGCACCCTAATATATGTACAAACAGGATATAGACAATATATTGATACTTTACTTAAAGGATTGAAAAAGTATGATGTACGAGAATACTACTATATCTCAAAAACAGGCGAGCTTTTAAGACGATACATTTCCAATACCATTTCCCTGGCAACATTGTTCAAGTGCAGTAACTCTTTTTGTAATATATACGTGAACCTGCATTTATACATACGTATGTCGTATAAGTATAAAGTACCTTTCTGTTGAATACTTAGATGTTTGCAATGTTTTACAAATTCACAAAACGTATTGAATGTTACGTGGCGAATATATACCGGAGTCAATTTCGTGCAGCACCAAGTTGAAGATACAATATATAATACAACGGCAAGTTGGAGAGTTGGAGACTCGGAGACAGAAAGAGGACAAATTTATCTTGGAAAGACATCACATCCCAGCCCCACAATAAATATATATATACATATATATAGATATGCCGCCCTTAACGTTGCTCTGGAATAGCTTAAATGCAGAACACAACGTTTAGATATCAAATAGATTTAGTTCGCAAACAGAAACCAACTCGCTGTGCATGTGCACTCGTTATCGCTTTCACCGTCATACCAACTAACCCCCCTCATCATCACTTCTACGCCACTGTGCCACTGTGCGTCATCAAGCAATCCCACCGCGTCGTTTTTCGTCTGCATCGTTATGTCACTTCTATTGCAAGCCATCCTGATCCTTAGTCGTCCTGTCATCTACTTGTTTTTAGAATAGCAACAACAACAAGTACCTACACAAAAAAAAGGGAAAGGAAACAGCAACGATACACAACAACATCCTTTCCCTTAAGTTGGCTTGTTTGCCTTCGTTGTTCGCATTTTCAATCACATTGTCAGTTAAGTTATATAAACGAATGCAAGGAAACAGTGTACGCGTATAACGGTTACTATGCATTTGAAAACTATATCATTGACTGCTTTTGCAATTTTGAGCACAACTAAAAGTGGATACCCAGAACTAGTTGATATCACTGAAAGAGGAAGATATTTTTATAAAAAAAAAGACGAATATAATTGGCAAGTCTTAAGTTGAATGGCATAATATGCAATATAACATTTGGTTGAAGAATTCATTTGTGCTTTTTTTTTTTGTTGCTAAACAAATTAAATTATCTTGTTTTTCTAAGAATTTTTTAAACTTATAAAGCAAACAAAACCCAACACGACAGCTATGTAATGTACCCTTTCAACTTTTTGTATATTATTTGACTAATGATTTCATTTATTATTATTATATGAAAGTTAAAATGTCAACACAATAATAATTTAGATACCTTCATATGAACTTGATGTTTTTTTTTTTTTGTTTTTTGTTTTTGAAAGTTATGAATCATATGTATGTCAAAATGTTCATATATGTATAGAATCAACATGGAAGCCTATCAGCATCAAGCTTAGAGCGCCATCTGTTTTTGTGACACGTTAATTGGAAAAGAAGTGTAAGGCGATAGTCAGAGAGATGAGGAATGTGGATGATGATAAACTTTTCGTTTCTTGTGCCTTTGCTTTTCACCTGAGGATGTGACAAATGACTTCTTTGTTATATTATGACATATGAAAGAAGCAGGTCCTTTGAGACACGTTACAACTTTTTGAAAAATTTCAGACTAGGTTTTTGTGTGGAAGACAGAATGTAAATTAAACAAAAAATATATCATCACATATATTCAACATTGTATATGGAGTGTGAATCAATATTTTTTTTTTGTTTGTTCTGATTTTATATAAACTTTGACGTTATTATAATTCACGAGTTCCCTATGAAAATGCAAAGAGCTTTGGTAAAAGTTTTCAATTTAAAATAATCAATGAGCATAAGCCTTTGCGTTTTGTTTCCGTTTTCGAAATATTTTCGAGGCTGACTTTTTTAGACCACAAAAATATCAAAATAGGTGGCAGTCTGAAATTCAATCAAAACATTCATTTTTAAAATATTAAATTATGTTTGAATAATAGATTTCTTAAAATCTAGAACTCTATTTTTCAATGTGATTTTCAATAAAAAGTTTTAAATAAAAAAATAAAAACTTTAAAAAAAAATTGATTTTTTTTTTTCGAACTCACTTTTTTTTAATTTTTTTTTAGATAGTGCTACCAGCGGTTTTTTCCTTTTTTTGTTAAAAATTGATTTCTGTTTTTTGAAAATATTCAAA
Organism: Syrphus vitripennis; assembly: GCA_958431115.1. Classification (NCBI taxonomy): domain Eukaryota; kingdom Metazoa; phylum Arthropoda; class Insecta; order Diptera; family Syrphidae; genus Syrphus; species Syrphus vitripennis. Next base: position 42,289,811 of record OY288108.1, read on the forward strand.
ATTCAATAACTTTTAGAGAATTAGTGATGGGTTTTGTGATCTTCTTTGTGTAGGAAAAACATAGTACTATCATGTTGCCGCGAACCTTGTGGTGGCGTTGCATTTTTTAGGAAACTGGGGTAGGAGCAAGAGGAGAATATTAATTCGATTGCAATAACAAAAAAATATTAATAAATATCAACTTAAACCTCTACAAACTCTCCGCAAAAAATTTGCGAAAGGGTTGCTCCCATAATTGTGACTTGATGGTTTATCTCACCGAACAGTGGAACAAATCTTCACATCGGTTTGGAGAAAGTAAGATTATTGCACTTGATATTTCTAAAGCATTTGATAAAGTTTGGCATCCTGCTCTTTTATCGAAATTGCGTACTTTTGGTATCCATGAAACCCTTCTTCGTTGGATTAGTAACTGTCTTTCAAATCGCTCTATACAAGTAGTATTAGAAAGATTCAAGTCTGAAACCCACAACATAAATGCTGGTGTGCCACAGGGTTCCGTTCTGTCTCTTATCCTCTTTCTCATTTTCATTAATGATCTCCTGTCTGCAACTACTAATCCATTAAATTGTTTCGCTGACGATAGTACCCTTAGCTTTTCATATTCGTTTCCAGATTCACATCCCTGCTTTTCGGACGTGGAACTGAAACGACTAAATATGATAAGTACATTAAATTCTGACTTACAAAGCATTGTACAATGGGGATTAAGAAATCGTGTAGAATTTAATGCTTCGAAAACTCAATGCTGCTTTCTGTCGTCAAAGCAAGACGCACCCTCCCTGCCATTATCTATGAGTGGCACTTGCAATGAAGAAACTAATCAGCTTGCGATTTTAGGTAAGTGTATCACAAAACATATTTTGTGGAATGATCCTTTGGATCCCTTCTGATCTGACTATTATTTATAGAAGTTATATATGTACGTCTAAAGCTTGAGTATAACTCCCATCTCTGGGCTGGTGCTCCAGCAACTTACTTAAGCCTCTTAGACAGAATACAAAGACAAGCCTTCAAAATGGTCGGAGACAGGAACATCATCGATACTTTTACGTCACTCAAACACCGGCAGAGACAAGCTCACTCTTTTATCGTTACTTTTACCGTTAGTACTGTAATGAAATAGCCAGTTTCTTTCCTCCCTTTAAACGATTGAACCGTAGTATTCGCGCTTCCAGGAATGCTCATCAGTTTACTCTTGAACTCAATTTCGGTCGTATTGTAAAAAAATTATCTTATCCTAATATTGAAAAATAGTATTAAAAAAGCGTTTTATACCAAATTTCAAAAATATGCATCAGCCGTTTTGAAATGTTTAATTTTCAAATAATAGGTTAATATTTTTTTTTTCAAAGCTCAATAAAATTCGTTGTAGTCCTTTTCGAGAAAGTTCTGATTTTCCTAAAAAGGCCAAAAACATGTACTTATGGCAAGTACCGTTTTTGGTTTTTGGTCTTTAGAAATCAAAAAAAAAGTTTGGAAATACGGAAGAAAAAAGCTCTGCAAACCAATTTTAAAGAAAATCCATCCACCCGCTTAGACTGTGGCTCAACGGACAGTCAGACAGAAGGAATTGCGGTACCCAATTTTTCAAACTTCTCTATCATAGTAATGTCAAGTTTGATTAAAATCTCGAGTTTGAGTTCGTTTCAAATAGAATAAATCTGGCCAGTTTATATTTCTAAGATCTCTGAGAATATTCTCAGTGAAAATGACAGAAATTGAGAAAGAAATATAAACAACAATTCTCAAAGAAATAAAAATTGTTGTTGTGACGCCTTTTAAAAATACAAAAGCAAATAAAATTAAATTATTTTCAAAAGTCAAAGCTATCACTTTGTAAAATTGAGAAATCGAATCCAAAAATTTTCATTCTCAGAGTTTTGACAGTAGAATTGAGAAATTTGTATGAGAATTTTTGTTTATATTTCTGAGAATACGAAGATCTCTGAGATCTTAGAAATATAAACTGGCCAATTATGTATTTTAGTTTTAGTTAATATGTTAGATTATACAGGAAAAAAATAAAAATTAAAAATTATGTGTACAACTTCCATGTTTTCCAAATGTATAACTATTTGTATTTCTATTCATTGTTTTGTTAGTAAAAAATTTAAAATTATTGAAACAGTTTGAATGTTTTCATTTTTGGTAGTTTTCAATTTTTTTCGTTAAGGGCCGAAGATTTTCTAAACAGTGGACCATTTTTTTTAAATATTTGGTACAATTTGTAAATCAAAACTTTTCAGAAATTATATGTATGTATATGTCATTTTTTCAGAAATTCATGCAGGTAACAAAACCTCAGATATGTTGAGTAGAAATACCTTGAAAAACTATATCTTTTTTAAATGCCAGTTCCAGATTACAAAAAAAAAAACAATTAATTCTTAAACTGCTTTAATATCAACCCATAACGAAAACCCAGCCATTCCACAGAAGTTATTAAAAGTATTTCGAGACAAAAAAACTTACTCGGAAAATAACAGAAGCTCTAAAAATTTAATATTTCAAAATGAATGTTTTCCAAGAATAACTATTTTAACTCGAAAACAATATTTCAACTTTTCTTCAACTACAAACATAACATTTGCCATTTGACATTATCTTACACAAAAAAAAGAAAATATAATTCAATTCAATATTTCCTGAAATACAACACGTCCCTCTCAAAGAACAAAAAAAAAAACACCAAAAGGACTACCCAATTTATTATTCTATAAGCCATTATAATAAACTTGAGTGCTTGCAGCTATACAGTGCTCTTCATAGAATTCGAGAATCAATTATCGTTAAAAATTGTCTCAAACGGCAGTTTTAAATTTAACAATATAATTAAGATAAAAAGCAATGTTTCTCATGGCGTTCTTGTCCCCAGTCCTTTCTGGATGCTCCTCCTCCTTCTCCTCCTCCCTTATACGACAAAAACTTCCTCATTCTCATGCGGATACTCGAAAAGAATTTAAATGAAAAAAAATATTTATATTCGTTTGCTTCTTTCAAAATAATTTTGAACGATGCGATGATGCTCTATGGATGCTATAGTTGGTTTTGGTTCTTGCCAGAATTCTCTGCGAATAGCGGAAATTGAGGCTAGCATTTAAAGGACTTTTAAAATATAATTCCGGATGTTTATAATGAGAGGACGATCATAGGAAAAGCATCAGAGCCGAGTAAAACATTTATTATTATAGAACAAGAGTGTAGTTCTTTTTTTTTTCTTTATTTTTTGAAAGTCGCGGGGCTTATTCCATTTCCTTATTCATTAACCAAACTGAAACTTTAAGTGGCTTGAAAGTTTTCTTCTTCGAGGAGGAGGATAAAACTGGAATTATGTAATTGAAAATTGAATGCTCTTTTACTCTCTGGGTGCTTGTAATAATTAATTGCTAATTTGAATTGGGACAGAAAAAAAAAAATGAAACAAAACCAAAACTGAAACTGAATGATGTAGGTTGGTCGACATACATATCACTATTATATTGAACAAGAGAAAATTCCTTTTTTGTGTGTTTAACATCCATTAAGTTCTTGCAGGTCATTTACGGAGTAAATAATTGAGATCGAAAATGTTGAGCTTTGTTTTATGGGTGAATAAATAAATAGTCATCAGGAGAGTATAAATATATTTTGCAATAAGGGAATTTAGAATGTCATTTGCTTGAAGAATTTACGACCCATTTGCTTTTGTCTTTTAATCATGTTTATGATCTTTAACAATCATGCCCGAATGTCATTTTTTGTAATAATTAAAAATAAAATACATAAATGCATAAATATATAATATATACTGGTACCGAACCTGCCTGAAAGCAAAATATGTAAGTAAACTTTAATTTTTTATAAATATTTAACTGGTTCTAGTACGATTACTTTGATCATACCTCTTGGGTGTGACAGATCTAATTCCAAATATTATTTCGATTGAGTTATTATGCTATCTACCCTTGATCATTTAAATGAAAATATAAAAAAAATCAGTTTTCAAAACTATCTTGTTTTGATAAGATAAATTTGTAAGGCATTATTATAAACTCGAATTTAAAACAAAAATGAATATGCCCCAAAAAATGAAGTTACCTGACTCCTGGATAAGTTAATCCATTTCCAGGTAGCAGCTTTCCGAACACTCAACATCTGACGAATGTCTTCAGCTTACTTAAAATAAACTAAATAATGATTTGATAGTTCGTTGAATTATGTAATCGACCTGTAACATTTTTGAAGTAATATCATCAAAAGTTAACAACAGGTTCATTTAGGTTCAAGTTATATTATTAAGAAAGGTTGACTCAATTTGTCTGTTTTTTCTCAGAATATTGTGTGCTTATTATATAATAACTAACTGACTAATAATACGAAATTTTAGATAACATCCTGTCTGAGAAAAGGATAAATATCTTTTTTGACATTTTTCTTGACATTCTCTAGAATAGAATAGTTAAGTTGCTCATCTTTCTCACAGAAAAAGACTAAATCGTAAAATTTTTATTTGGTAAAAGGAAGAGATTTCAAACGTCTCGTCTCGGTCTTGTGAACAGTCCCATTTTGTTTTCAATTGTCTTAGTTTTGGATTTTGACCTTTTAATAGTGTTTTGAAAATCACCGTTTTTTTAAAACAAATATGTCATTTTGGTCTAAACTAAAAAAAAACAATAAAACTCAATTTTTTTTTTAATATTTGGAAAAAATATTTTTTTTAGATCATTGTTGATTTTTAACTTTTTTATAGTTATTTTTAGAGTATTTAAATTCATACAGAATATAGCTAATTTTTGTTTACATAGAAAAAAATCGAAAATTTTAAGAATAAAAATTGATTCCGATAAATGATTTTTTTGATTATTTAGTATTTTTGGAAAATAATGCAAAGTAAAAATGGACAAATGTGTGATAATTTTTAATTAAAAAAATTAAAAATACTTTACCAATTGTAATTATTAATAATACCTCATGTATTGTTAATAATTGTAATCGGTGAAGTTGTTTCGACATGTAAATATAAAGATTTATGAAAAAGCAACAAATATGACAGGTGCCGTTGTTTATATTTTGTTTTGCCTTCAATATTTATCTTTTTAACATGCGCATTATTTCAACCCATTTCCTGCGGCTACCAGTTCTAGTGGCCTTAAAAACTTTTATTCAAACACTTTAATTAAAAATTAAAACTGAAACAAAAAATGTTTTTTTTTTCAAAATCTTATAAAAAAACGAAAAAATCATTTTTGCTAAATTAAATTTTTTTAAAACAACTAATACAAAAAATATTTTGTCTCACCTCTTAAAGTGTTCAGTGTACTTAATTGAAAATTCGTGCAAAATTTTATTGGAATGGGTTAATGTTAACACATGGCACCGAGCACTTGAAATTTCCCAAATAAAATGTATGGATTTGAAAAAGTCGATACAAAATTCTCAAATATGGTGCATACATTAGAAAATATAGGCAATTTTGAGAAAAATCAATTGCCACTTTTTTAAACATAATTCTTACTTCGATAAAAATTACAATTAAAACACAAAAACGAGAATATAGAATGTTATGAATTTTGTTATTCTAAAATGTAAATAATTTTTTCTTATCTACACTCTTTTTATAGTACATGCCTAAATGGTTTTATCTTTTCTGAAAGCCTTCTTTATCAAATTTTAAAATTAATAAATCAATTTTCAGTGAATTCAAATAAAAAAAATACAGTTTATATCTCTTGAGAATTCTGAGAACTACCCCTTTTTGCTGTAAAATAGCTGAGACATAAACTTAAGCCTCGGAAATCTCATTCTCAAAAAAAAAAAAAACATAAATTGACCAACAATGACCCAATTCTCAACTTAATTGAAAACAATTTAAGAAAAAGCAATTGTTTTGGAGTTCCAATATTTTGTGAAATGTCCTCCATCCAGATTTTAGACAGATTACCAATGCTTGGGGTGTTGTGAAAACTATTCTACGATAAATTAATCAGAATCTAAAATTCCACGATTATTAACTAAAACCTTTCAAGAATCAACATTTTTATTTTTCTTTTTACAACTATTACAAATCGTCTTTCCCAGGACTTATGTATATCAACCACAAAGTTCTCAAAAGATTCTATATCATTAAAAAACCATGTATTTTACTTAAAGAAAATTCCACACCTTAACTTTTTTTTTATACAATGCGGCAGTGTCCTTTTAGATATGGAAAAACGGGACAGGGACAAATGATACGTTTTAAATATTTAAATAGATATAAATGCGATAATCTTTTATTCAGTCTATTGAGGTAGGTAGATACATAAAGCAAGCTAAACGATTCTCTTTCCTAAAGATAGAATAATAGTCCTTGTCTTTTATGTAAAGGACTTCTTCCTTCAACTATACTTCTTATATCTTATGAAAGTAGAGATATACATGCAATATTAAAATCAATGTTTAAATTCATGAAGAAGATACTTTAAGGAACAAATTTTGTGGATGTTGGATTATCAACTTAAAGACATGGTTCTCAAAGATCAAACAACCGATATAAATAATAAACTTCAATACAAATGTTTCTGCATTAAGTTCAGTGACCCCATATAATACCATGTGTGTTTCCTACCGACCGCGACGTCATACAGGAATGTTAAGTTCACAGGAAGATGAGTATAAATGCTACTAATGAAATGCGATAATGATGTCTATTCAACAACAGAAAAAAGAGCACCTAACACCTTTTCCTTAAAACGTGCGGCCTTACTCTGTTATTCGTCATGCAAATGCATGCATGCAAATGCATCCGGAATCCAGATATTGTGCTCTGCCTTCTGTATATTCACTAAACCTACCTATGTTTTTTTTTTCTTTCTTGTTGTTGTTTTCTCACGTTATATCCATACTACACACTACACAGGTGAACTACAACACTGCTGCATACTTTGCACGTATCCTAATCACAAAAAAAGTCCTTTTTTTCCATGCACATGTAGCTTAGCAGTGTTTCTGGAGAAGAAAGAAAAAAATTATTATCCAACTCTTCAAAAATAAAAGAAAATAGGAAAAAAAACGGAAGCACTTAGAGGCAAGAGGTGAGGTAAAAAAAAAGATATAAATAAAACCATACAAGGATAGGTAGGTACATAGATAGAGCAGGCCGCATTCTTCTTATGGCTCTTTGGAATTCCGAGTGAGTCAGGATGATGACACAATGCCGGTACGAGGATATTTCGCATTTTCAAAAGAATAACGTATAGAAACGTGCAACCTCTACTGCTGCTGCCGCCGCGCCACGCTGCGTTGCTCCGCACCAACATTGTGTGGGAGTAGGTTGAGGTGCACAAAAAAAAAGGAATGAAACTTTAATGCTGATAGATACATATGATGCACCTGGACAGGTGGATGCGTTCGTTGAGTTCCTATTGTTTCTTTTTTTAAACATGAATTTCAGTTTGAAAAAAAAAGAAATAACTTTGGTCCTGATACGGTACATTATTGAAGATAAGTATACAAAGATGACTTCTTAAGGTACAGAAATAGTTTCTAAATTAAATAGACCAGTAGTGGTGCGCTAACATCAACAAAGTCAAACTGTAATTATCTTTGTATATGAAAAACATAGTACTATGATGGCGAGTATTTTTTAATGTTGCCCCGACCCTTGTGGTGGCGCTACAAAACTTTAGGTGTAGAATTTGATTTGGGGAGTCTTTAAGCATCGGAAATTGGTAGTAGGAGCAAGAGGAGACTATTATTTGGATTATTGCAACCAAAAAATATCAAAAAAATAAAGATTAAAGCCTCCACAAGCTCTCCGCAAAAAAATTCGAGTAAGGGTTGCTCCCACTTTGTAGATGTCGCCCCATTCGACTTCCACCATGTTAGTACTATATTTTTCATATGTGTACAAAGTAATTATTATGTAATTTTTTTTTTAAATAAAATAGTGTACGAGTACATAGGTAGAACTCAAAACCTCTGAAAAGATGCGTGGTGAAACAAATGTTTGACATTTCGGCCGCCATATTGCATTTTGGTATTTATAAAATATCTCTGTTCCAAAATCAAGACAAAAATCGTAGAAAATTAAACTTACAATATTTTAATTTTGCAATATTTTTTCAATATTGTTAGTAACAAAAAAAAGTTACAAGTCAACAAATTTTAATTTTCCTTATGTTTTTTAAATTTTGAATCAACCTTTGGAACTTTTTTTTTGCTATTAACAATATTGAAAAATTTTGTTCTCTTAAAAATAGGAAATTTAACTGTCTACACTTTTGGTCTGTATTTTTTCTACATATAGGATAAAGAGAGACCTAGAAATTTTATAAAAACTGGAATCCAAGATGGCGGTTGAAAGTTTAATTTCACGAGAGCTTCCATATTTTTTGTTTGAAAAATTGTAGAACTACATTTTATTGAAAAAAAAAATTGAAGTTATTGTTTATTTATCTTCAGTTTGACAATTTTTGGCTGTCCCACAAATTTCTTTTGATACAGTTTCTTATTGTTCCTGGGAGTCTAAGACACAAAAAACAAAAGTGGCGTATTCGCCCGCCTCTCCGCTCTGTCCAAACTTGTTCAAGGAAAAAGGTATTCAGCTGGGAGCTTTAAATATTTCGTGTCGTAGACGAAACTATCTGTAGTTCACAGCCAAATAGATAGAGGGTGTCCAAGTTCCCACACATTTGCTTTTCATGTTTTGACATATAGAAAAAACTCCAAATCCTTAAGTTCAATACCCACATCACTCAAGATTCTTTTCCCCTTTTTGTAAGCTTTTAAATTATTTCGATTAATATCAGTCTTAGGGAAAAGGTTTTGAGTCAAAAAATACTTATCTTAAAATTTTGAACATTTCATTTTGTAGTCTGGCCATCCGTAGTTTATGTGTAAGAAGATAGATGGCGACAATAATTCTACCAAAAACATTTTTTTTTTTAATATTTTCAACTGTGTCGCCCTCTATCTCTTTGGGCATGAAATGCAGAATGTCGCAGCCATCACTCGAAATTTTCAAAACTTCAATCTGAATATTTTTTGCCTGAAATTTTTTTCCGATCAATAAAAAAGAAAAAAAATAAAAACATTTTTTCAATCAATTTGTCTTATCTTTTTTAATATGTTCTTTTTTCTCAAAAAATACTAAAAAATAGCAAAGTAAATTGTTTACTTAATTTTTTTGACTTGTATTTAGTTGACCTCACTCATGGAACAATAAGACCGGGAAACCTGTCGACTTTGGATGAAGCAGTTAAGTCGGAAGTTGTGATCCCACTGAAGATACTCTGATGGATCATGACATCCGTCGCGTTGTTTATGGAAAAAGTGTAGTACATACATACTTTAATTTGAAATATCATCTCAGTTTCTTAAAAATAGCAGTGTAGGTGTGCTGGTATAACAATTACATATTTCTGCGTAAATTTACTGCCAATAATGTTTTTTTTTATCAGTTACCTAACCCAAAATCTGATGTCATTAATCAAAGAAATCAAATGTATCAAATTGACATGTTTAGAAACCGAAATAAAAATGATTGCCTTCTACGAAAAAAAAGAAGTATTCAATTATTCTTCACTAACTACCGTAAGGCCATAAGTCACCGCAAAACATTGTTAAATAAATGAAATATTGAATTTTTTCTATGGTCCGAAAGTTAGTGTTGCATTTATAATTTGAAAAAGTATGTGTCGTGTCAATTACTCGAAATGATATAAAATCTTTTGCATTTTGTAACTGTAAACGGCAATACAATTTCCCAAAGAAAATGTCTTGAAATTTTAAAGTTAAAAGCAAATAAATTGAGGCCATATTGAAATTTTCTAAATTTTCCTTGAGGTGTTTTCATTTTGAAACAAAAATATTTTTCTTATAATTTACAACACTACATTTCGAACTGTATTGAAATTTGCCCTTGAGTTGGCCAATTCCACACAACGAACGTTCTTACTAGGTTTTTGTTATTTGCTATAATATTTTACTTATTCCAATGCCATGGCGAGGTATCCTTTTAATAAATTCACTCTCTGAGCAGAAAGGCGTCAACGACAAAATTAAGATTTTATCTCTTAACTTAATTTTTCGAAGGACATAAATACATAATAGATATGCCTCTTGAGTCGCTACCCAAACCAACCGACGCACGACGACGACGACACCCAAAGAGATGAAGTATGCTGAAGAAATATAAATTCATTTGTTTCCCTCCAGGGTTGGTAACTCTACCTACTACAAATCTACATTGTTGTGTATCTATTTATTTTTGTTTTTCTTTTTAAGGAAGGAAAAAATATATATCGCTTCGTCTCGCAAACATCTTAAAGAAAATGTGAAGCATCATTCTTCAAATACCTACTCTTACTTTAATTTTTTTTTTTTAATGATGAAAATAATGTAATTTCTGTTTTTGATTTGTAATCAAATTAAATTGTCATTTATTTTATGTACATTAGTATAAATTTGTTTGTAGGGTTTATGCATGATAGAGTTTGAACCCTTTGATTTATGTGGGGTACTTGATTGTTGTGAAACGAAGCCTATACGAGTACACGAGTTAATTGTATAAGACTTTAAGGCTGCTAAAATTTATTAATATGAATATTTTTTTAAAGAACAAAACTTAAGCTTTGATTTTGAAATGATTGAACTTAATAAAAAACATAGGCAACTCTTACAATAAATACTAACTTGAGCTTTTTTGGATTTCAGTAAAGCGGTTTAAAAAAAAAACTATTTTTGATTATAGTAGGTACACCAAAATGATGCATGTTTTTTTTTTTAAGTTGTTTCTGAGTTGTATCTTTTCAAGTGTTGTTATAAATACGTCTGCTTTTTTTGAAAAAAGAAAATTTATTTCAGAAATTTATTGTTATTAGGTATTGCCTTTTTAAGAATTGATTTAAGACACTTAAAATTTATATAGTGTAGGTAAAGATAATTAAAGTGTACACTTTTTGAGAAAGAACTTAATTTAGAGGAAAAAAAATTATTTTGAAAAATAAATGTATTTTTTTTTATTTTTTAATAAGTTTTGGAAAAAACACATCTTCTTGGGTCAATTTGTATTATTTTTTTATTTGTACTTGCATTATTTGGTAATTAAATTTCAATAAGTTTTAGTTATACATATATTTCATATAAGAAGGCAATTTTATTTAAACAATATTGATACCCCTTTTGGCGACCGACCGTTCTGAAAACGGAACCTGAATTTCAGATTGAAAATTGTAGTTTATAAATTTCTACACAAAAAAGATTCTGACAATTTTTTTTGACAATGTTAGTTTTTAAATTTTTTTCAACCATTTTATGTCATCTTTTCTGACAATTTTTTTTTACAAAATTTATTTTTTGAGACAAATTTTTTTTTTCGTAGGTATGAAATTTTTTTAAACTTCTTTTTCACAATTTTATTTCGCTGTTCAAATATTTTTTTTTGCAACAATTTTTTGAAAAATTGTTTTTAACCATTTGATTTTCTTTGAGAACCAACAACAACCTAAATTATCTAGCAAATACATAGATTTCGATTAATTCAAAAAAGAGAATTTTAAAAAATTAAAATGACGTTTTTTTATTTTGGGTCATTTTTTCTTATGATTGTCCAGCAATAGATCGGAAACTAGCAACCGGTTAGAGCCAGTTGTTTCAAAACAGCTGATTTTTAGATAAATATGATTTATTTGGTGGATATGATAGAAGACACAAGCAATTAATAGGTCACCCAATCATCCAAATATTCACAAATATGATGACTATAACTGGATTAAATAAAGCTTAAGTTCAACACCAAAGCTGACGGATGAAACTCCATTAACCGTCCCCCTAATTTTTTTTGGCATTTTGTCGAATATTATTTTGATGTAGAAAACCAAGTTGCTTCTTTGGTGGGTTTTTTGTGATAGCTTTTCTTTTGGCAAATTTTGAAGCCTTATATGTATTTTTTTCATGGTGCTCCCTAAATTTTTTTTTTGAATTTTGTGTCCTGGGTTTTTCGATGTTTTGTAGGGCTGGCCAAAAGACGAGTCTCTCAGCCTTGTCTCACTCTTATATGGCTAACTCTCCTCTCCAATGTAGTCCTTTTTTGTGTGAAAAATAAGAAAGAACCATTTTATTCTTGAGGCTGTCTAATATTTACATTAAAATATTAAATTTCATGTTTTAATAACACAATTTTGTATCATTTTCCGTTCTGGAAACACCACTAAAACGCTCGATAAGACTCGATCCAAAAATTACAGTCTTATCTCGTCTCGCATTCCTAGAAGTTAGTCTCGACTCAGTCTTGTGGCCAGTCTTACGACTTTGTACAAGAAGGTGTGAATGAATTACAAAAATACTTTCGTTTCAGCAAACGAGCACATCGTAGGCTTCAATGTTCGTTAAAAATATTTTGTCACTGATTTGTTCTGCTCTATTTACAGTATCAACCCAAAAAAAATTCAGATAACCCAAAATGTCATTGTTGAATTTTTTAATCCAAATGCAAAAAAAAAACACATCATAGAATTTATACCACCTAAGGGTGAGGTAAACAAAAAAGAAAAAAAAAACTCAAACAATGTTTATAGTAGTTAACGACTTAGCTATAATGAAATCATCAGTCCATTTGCATACAAATGAACAGAAAATGTTATATTATAGTTGTCGGCATAATTTTCCATCCGATCCTTCAGTTAAAATCCAAGTTTAATCTTTATCCTACCCCTCCCCCAATCACTGTGCCCTTTTGGCCATTTGCCAAACATTCAAAGTTTTATAATCAAGTATGTATCTCCAATCAATGGGTTTTAGTCCTTGGGGGATTTTCATCGATGCGATGGTTATAACGGTATACACAGAGTATTACTCGACGTTATTTTTATCATTAAATTTTTCCCATTGTTGTCTGTTGTGTGTCCCCTCTCATTTTTAGATTATTTTTCTTGTTTCATAAATTTTCGAAAGCGAAATTTGTATTTCAAAGTTCGTAAAAGCATTTTATAGTTTTTCTTTTTTTTTTTTTTGTGAAAAATGTCCAAAAGCGTGGGCTGAATTCTGAATTTTGTATATTTTTATGTTTGTATCTATGTATGAATGCGTTCCGATAGTAATAAAATTAAATTGGCCAATGGATACGGTAAGGATATAGTTTACTGGCTTTGCAAGTTGCGACACAAGTTGATGTAAAAGTTTTTATATATTTTTTTTTTGTTTTCTATATTTTACGAGTTCGGGGAAAAATGAATAGCAAAATCGTGCTTGAAATATAAATAAGCCCATAGGTTAGAGGGAGGAGGAGGGGGGGAGGGAGTACATGGGTAGGTAGTAGTAAATATTATACATCGCACAAAGGTCAGAAACTTATAAGTTTTGTGAATGCCTGCGCGTCTATTCCAAACAAAAAAATGTACTTTATACACTTTGATGGCCCTTAGCGTCCTTGTTTTGTGTCGAATGGGTATTGCAAAATAAATTGACCGATTCGAAATTGGACAAAGAAACAATTTCCATTTGATTGCTATATGGGCAAAAGTTTGATATATTTATTAACTGCTTGTTTTCATACAAAAAAAAACTATAAAACAAAAATGAAAGTTAAAATTTATGTTTACAACAATGAAAATTTTTTTTTTTAGTATTGCTACTAACGGGAATTTTATTTTAGGAGGAGTAAATATTTTATTCAGTTGTACTGTTTTATTATGAGCTTGGTAACAGCAATGGAAATACTTACCGCATTCATAATGATTTTGTCATATACCAAAAGACCATGTTATTGTATAAAAATAGACAAAAATGTTGACTTACCTGAAAAATAAAAGAAAAATAATAAATTAATATATTTTTGGTATAATTTCTGTATTTAGGGAATTTTATAAATTGTAAAACATTCAAAGCTGCCCTTTACCCTTTCAAATCGGCTTTCATGTGTTTTTCTAAGAATATTGAGTGCTTATGCTTATGGTAAACAAATAGGAAAACATATTGGGAGCAGGTCAAAATTCTGATTTCATAATTCTCACCACGAGCATTTTTTTCATTATACCTTGTGAAATTCAGTTTATTTTTTAATTTATCTTTTCAAAATTCTGACACTGACCTTTAGAAAAATTAAATTCTATTTTTTTCTGTTTTCTTTTTAAATGATTTTCACAATAATAGTTAACCTATGCTAAAAAAAATTCCATGGTTTAAATTGTTTGGTATTTTTTTTTATAGTTTCCTTATAAATCTTACTGCTCGTATAAAATTTCAATACTATTTAAAAACAGAACTTGGCAAGCAGAATTATTAAAAATGCTTCCATGTTAAAATAAATAAAATAAAATTTGATGTGTGGAAAAAATTAGTTTTTCGATTTTTTTTTAAATTTTCGAAAAACTTACTTTTCTGGGGGTCAATTTTAATATTTGAACATTTTGAATGAACAACTCGATCGGGTGTTCTAATGGAAAGTTTTTGGCTTTAATTATACATATACAGTTTCAAGGTTGCCTATCATCAGATTCATTTGCTTTTTGTAAGAAGAGTAAGCACAGCTCCATTTTCAAAAAGCAAAATACAACACATGAGTTGTTGTAGTGACTGCGAGCTTTACATACGAGTATGTACAATTTGAAAATATAATTTTTCCTGATTTTTTATTAATTTTTTTTACCACCCAGTGTAAATTTTTTATTAATTTTCATAAAAGGATTCAAGTAAAAAATTTGGTTTTTCATGCAGGAAGAATATTTTAGCCGTGTTTTGGTGAAGAAATAGCACAGTGAAGTAAAATAAATCAAAAAAACGATCCGGACCGAAGTTATGAAAAAACCGGTATTTTTGGTGACAAAACAAAGTGGAAGAAAAAAAATTATAAAAGTAAAAAAGGCTAATGAACACAATTTTTTTTTTTTTAAGATATGATTATTTTCCACTGATTTAGAGTAGGACAAATTATTTTTATCAAGAAAGATTTGACTGGGGAAAAATGATAAAGTAAATGCGAGTAAATTTTTGTTGTTGTATCTCTTGTTGATTGGCTGGGTTGCAGTTTGTCACCAAAACACGCCTTTATTTCAAAAATATTGATACTAGATACTTTCGGCGAGAATTTCCTGGGAAACCTGAATCTTTTTAACACTGAAAATCAGAATTCAGTTTCTTAATCAACTGGAGTCTACTTTTCTCCATCAAAAAATTTCATGAAAGTGTCTGCTAGAAAACAAAACACATGAACTTGCTCCTACAAATGTTTAAGTGCAAAATTTCCAAAAACATGAAAACTATAAAAAAAAACCATAAAGTTCATTATTTGAATTACAAGAATAATTTTAAAATTTTTTTTATCTCATAACTGGTGTAAAAACATCGTTAAAACGTTTTTTTTTTTAACCCGATTTTTATACAAAAAATTCTTAAATATGTTTAAAAGATAAAATCAGTATGCAAAATTTTAGTATCTATATAGTAACATACACTTCATTTCAAAACATTACACAAAATTTCCTCTCTTTTTTAAATTATTGAGTTATAAGTTATTTTTAAGGTTTTGACTTCAAGTAAACAGAAATAATCAAGTACCCAGTTTATTGTATTGTAATATAGCTTATATTTTTTGAGAATTGAGAACAAAGCAATTTCTTTCATTTTAAAATCGTCTTAAAATAAAATTAACACTAAAAAAAAAACTACAGTTAGAGGACGTCTTTATTTTTTTTACAGAATGCTAGAGAATATGAAGAGACGCTTCTTTCGAAGAAATATCAGTTTCATTCGTGAATACATATTTTCTTTTAATTTTGAATTTAATACATCTTCTATGGAAATGAAAAGACTTGCAGTTGACTGCAGTAAAAAAAAAATATGGCTAATTTCATAAAAATTCATGGAATCCCTTTTATTACAACTCTATCTTAATTATAAAAAGAAAAATTTCATTGAAATTATAGTGAAACACGAGTTGCATTAAATTCCTCTGAAAATAAAATTATTTTTTTTCCATTCGACATGCGAAAGTATAAATATGAGAAACAGTGAAAAATCATTTTTTGTAAGAAAGGCAAAATAAAAGAATACCTACACAACATGCTATGTGAAGTGCGTCATTTTTTTCGATTACTGGAAGCTGCTATAGTTCAAAAAGTTAATAGCATTCGACGTTTCGAGGAAAGAAAAAACATGCTACTAAATTCACCTGTACGTTTCTGAGAGAACGATCGCACGGTGTTGTAGGCATAACACGAAAACTAAAACAAATTTCATCATTTAACTCAAAAGACTTTTTCTAAGGAATTAGATTTTCTATCAAAAAACATGATTTACCGAAAAATTTACATAAAACAACTTGTGACATTTTCAAATCCAGGCGACTGCTGTAGACCTCCCTGGATACTATTGGTTAACTATTCTAAACAAAGTGCAAATAAAAATACAAATACATAGTCTCCCACTCAATAAAAAACAAATTTACTCATTAACCCTGTTGATTATTCCTTAATATGAACTGTATATTTTTAAACCAAAACAGCTAACCCATTTTCACTAAGAAATAAAAAATTCAAAATTCAAAAATTAGATCCAATGACTCCGGAAACTCAAAAAAATTCTAGTTCAAATAGAAATCCCAGTTTTCCCCTTTTAACCTCACTAACCAAAACCGCTTTATAGTAAACCCTTTATTTTTGCAAATCCAAAATCTAAAACGAATATCGGAAATAGATATTGCGACCTCAAAATGTAAAAGGGGAAATAAAATGATGCTCTTATCTTTTATAATTATCTCGAAAGTATGTACTTTTGGTGACATAGAATTATTCTAACTTTTCCACTTTGCGTGTGCATTACCAAACCAAACCAAACCAACCCCACCCACCCAATGCATCGAATATAAAGTACAATTGGATGAAGAAAAACACTTGAAAAGTGTTGATATATTTTTTTTACAGTATGAAAGTATCCATGACAAAATTGTGGTTTTGAAATTTTTCTAGAGAATGCAGTTTTATTTAAAGACCGTCAAAGGAAATACCGTATTTAATTTAATTTTAAAGCCGAAGAACAAAAGAAATACCAAAATTTAGTGCAAATTTCGTGTGAAAGCAATTTGAGACAAATTCACAATTTTTTGTGAATTATTTCGAAAACCGTAATTTTTATGAAAAAAATCGAACATATTTTTTTCTACGAAAAGAAGAACGGATAAAAATAAATGCAACTTGGTCCAAATATCTATCACGAACGAGAACAATGCAGTTGGGTATATGTATGATGTAACTTTTTACCATGAACCAAAAACAATAATTTTAAAAAAAAAAATTAATTTTTTTGCATTACTTGGGTATAACTTTCAATCTCCATTGTTTGTCATTTTGATTTCACGTTAAAAAATGGCTTTATCAAACAGTGCAGGTCTATTTCATGGTCGACTGCATGTACATTTAATATAATTTTAATTTTTTCTTTTTCTAATTTTTAACTGCCATTCTTTTTGTTCGAAATTTCTCAATATTAATTAAGACTATGCAACTGCACTGGTATCGTTCATGGTAGATATTTGGATATACATATATTACATACTACGGACCAAAATCGATAAATTTTAGTTGAAAAATTAAGCAGATTTATTTAAGTTTAATTTACAAAATATTGCATGGTACTAAATTGTAAAAAATGAATTTTACAAAAATCTAAATATTTTGAATCCCTTATAGAACAATTTGTTAATAACATAAAAGCATATCAGAAAGATATCCTATTTTTTTCATCAGTCAAAAATTTTAGCAATTCCCTAATAATTTTTGTATTTTTTTTTTAAAATAAATACAAATTTTTTTTTGATTTCCTAGAAGGTAGAGTCATTTTGGAAAAAATTGTTCGAGAGATAGGGAAGTTTGTTGCAGTCATATATGAGGGAAAAATATACCCCGGAGAAATTGTCGCATTCGACGAAAATACGGTCACCATCAACTCTATGCACAGATCTCTTAAGCTATGGAAGTGGACCGATGTTTTGGGGTCCATCAATCCACCGAAACAAGTGTCGAAGAGGGGCACTTTTTCCGTGAAACAGCTAAACGACATATGTAAATTGGTTTTTGAACTTTTTTAAATTGTTTTTTTTTTTAGCAGATATGATCCATTTGATCAGGGCTCAGGGCTCAGGGCTCCAGCTCTTTACATATAGAAAATATAGTCAAAACTTTCAGATGTAGCAAAGTAACCCCATCCCTTGGACGACTTTGCCCCACTTTTCAACCACAAAAAAAAAAGGATTTTAACTATTATTTAAATGATTTTCATACCGAAAATGCTTAATCTATATAAATAAAAATGTAAATGTTCGTTTGTTCCTTACCGCTAATCTCCGAAAGTTCTTCACCAATTGCTTTGAAATTTTGACACAACATTGCATTCGAATACGGTAATGTTTATATATACTTAAAACAAAAAAAACTATGGTGTACGTTGGGCATGAAAAAACAACACTCACTAAGAACTATATTCATCAAAAAATCTACATAAATATAAATAAAAAAAAATTCAGTTCGGTGGTCACAAAAAATTAAATTAAAAAATTTATTCAAATTCAATTCTTTAACGAAAGATACACAAGATACGACAAAAAAAAGAAAAAAATTGTGTACCACATTGTTGAAAGGTAGGTACGGTTTATTACTGCTTACTTCGTTACATTACATTCATGTAAATTTTGGGTTTTTCAAGACTTTAAAAATTTGAAGAGCGAAATAATCAATTTTGGAAATTTGAAGACCAAACATAATCGTTTAAACGTTTTATTATTTCTTATTTCCCAGGTATATACAATTTTGGTTTTTTCCAAGATTTGGAAGAACCAATTTCGTTACGTACAATGACATGACACATATAAGGTGAAAGGTGACAGATAAAAGTTGAAAGGTGTCAGTGCCGTCCATCGCTTACCAGAATTTATAAAACTTAGCACTATAGGTAATGAATCGAAAAAAAAATTGATAAAAGTTTCGTAAATATACAATAAAAATAAATTTATTCAAAAGCGACCAAAGTCAAATCAAAATCGAAGCTCTAGAATCTCATGAAGAGAAAATAAAAACAATCTTCTGAAGATGAAGACATGGGCATCGCTAGATTCATGACTGACACTCAACCTGGGGCAAAGGTCGATCCTGTCCAGATCTTAAAAACTCCATTCTACATACGAACAATCAAAGAAATCTTCGACGAAACTGGTTCCAGAAGAAGAAAAAAAAAAAAACGAAGATGATTGCGAACGATTAAGGCAAAAGAAATCGTGCTTTGATTGCGATGAAACCGAGTAAGATTTCAGAATGTGTCCGAAGCCTCCAAACAATATAAAAAAATAACAAAGTCAAGAACAGCGTTTTGTGCATTTACACCCGGGTAGGTCAGCAAGTAAACTGAGAGAGGCGTTAGACTCAAATTTTAGAACTTCCATTCTTCTTTTATATGAGCGTACTGGAATATCCGCCGGGGTTGTAAGAGGATGCCAGGGTAGTCTATTCTGGGATATCGCTTTTCAATTTTGAGGTATAAATAAATTTCTAATATATCAAATTTAAGTAAATTCTAGAACTTTAAAATTTTGAGGTCTTACAGTAACTGTGCACAAACGGAGTGCCTTAGTTTAAGATATTTAAGATGATTTTTTATCAATTTTTTAGGAAGCCTAAAGTAGATTGCATGAGCGAAGCCGGGGTTGGCCCGCTAGTCTTATTAATAAAACTGTGTTGAAAAACAAATAGATAAAAAATATTTTAGTACAATTTTTAAGAGATTTCTGAAAATAGTGCAAAAAACGGAGCAATGTAACCCCATATACATATACTCGTATATAAATTTTATGAAGGTAATTTTATCGTTATGAGACTAAAAATAAGATAGAACTTCAAAATTTACCCTATAATAATGTGTCAATGCTTTTATATTCCACAAAAACAAATACTGATAAATTTATACTCTCCCCTGATTCTAAACCTCTTGAATTGCATCTACTTATACAAAATGTCGATAAGAGGATTTTGTGTTTACTTTACTTTTATCACAATAAAATTTTGCATCATGAATCAATTATTTGTATTTTCGTTACCCTATGTTTCAGGCAATATCTTTTCATAGAATACATTCTTTCCTCTCACGACATGATTTAAGGCTTGTCATACACTTTGATAATTTTCTTAGTTACATTTGCATATCTATGACCCTTTCCTTATAGTCCTTTTAATAAGCCGCAAATGAAAAACTTCTTGTTGCAAAATCACAATTATAAATGAGTTTGTCCGAAATAGTAAAATGTGTGTGGCCATTATAATAATGTCCCCAACTTCCTCTCTTTAACCACAAATTCTCAACGTACTTTTGAACAATAAACAGGAATTATCAGAAAATTTAATTCAAAATCAACCATAACCATTCCACAGCTTATTGCCAAGAATAATATGAATCAGATCACGTTCCTTTAACACTTCCACTTTGGGTTGTAATTCCTCTTACACAAATAGCTGCACAGAATTTCGAATCTATTTACTTTAAAATCAAGTCAATGTGGTGAACGAACTGTATTCGAAAGTAAAGTTTGTAGGCACTTAGAAGAAATTTATGACATCAATTTGTTACGAAAACCTTATTAAACGGATCATAAATTTTTACGGGGGTGTACACAAAACACAACAATGATGTGCACGTTATAATTTAAAAGATAGGTTAGGTAGGTACCTAGCCAAATTTGTTATGCAACATTAGATGGACCAACCTGGTAACAATGCTGAATAGCATCCAAAAAAAACACCCATCACTAACCCCCCTCCTCCTCAATAGATATACATAGGTACGCGGGGATTCTGCCATAACAGTTTATTTACCCATTACACATCAAGCTTGGTCAAATCGATTTCTTCTCCAACAATGTAAACCTTTAATATCATATCTATTGTGTGGGTATCCATCGAGGTGGTGGCATCTCATCTATCGCATAAAATTTTGTAGGTGCCCTTCACATTTTTATCCTGGCGATGCGATGGCGCTTTGTTTGTGGGAGGTGAATTTTTCCATTTGGGTTTTATGTTTTTTTTTTCCTGATCATATTGTTTTTCAATTAGCTATCGAGACTTTTGACCTTTTTGAAGTGAAACTTTTTGATTTTTCTAAAAATCAGGGCTGTGGTGCGATGTCTCCAACTTGAGTTGTCATTGTCATGCACCCTATTTAAAAAAAGGTCGTTGCTAGTGTTTGCAATAATTGGGCAAGCTACAATTTTTTCAAAAACTGCCATTTTGTGCTCAACTTTTGCTGCTATTTGACATATGTAATTTATTAATTTTGCAAATTTGGAAAATTTTGCAAATAAATTCACATTTATGAAAAAAACATTTTAAAGCGCGTAGCTTTTTTTTAACTTCTAGTTTTGGATTCGTAAAGAAAATCGAATTCGAGATATTATCAAATTTTAAATTATAATTCTGTCTGCTTTTCTATCGACCACGACCTAAAGCTTTAGCCTTTAAAGCGATTTTCTTCAAACTAAGAACTAAAGATTTTTAGGTGATTCGATATAGGAAAAATTTAAATATTTTTAGATCCAAAAAAACGGTACCTGTGATATGACCCTTAAGATCTAACAAATTTATTTCAAAAATCGATCGGACGATTTTGATGAATTTTTTTTCGGTTTATGGTAAAGTTATATTTTGTAAGAACCGTTATTAACGGTACCGACAATAGAACCAAATGTTTGGTTTTTGATTGATTGTCTCATAACAAATTTAATGGTTTGTGATCGAAATTAAAAAAAAAAATAATATCCCTTATCAGTTTTTTCCAAAAATTAATTTTTGAATTTTTGAAAAAAAAAATCAATTTTGTTTGAAAACTCGAAATTTTGAGAATATTTTTGTTGCAGTTTTATTTAAGTGTGTATTATTAAATACAACAAATTTTCCATACCAATTTAAAAAGAAATATTTAAAACAATATTTACAAAAAAATATTTTTTGAAAAAAAAAACCGTTCTAACGATTTTTTTATAAATAAGATGACATTTTCAGTTTTGCTATTTGCTATAAAAAAAGTGATAAAGAATTAAAATTCATTTGGAACCGATAGATTATATTTTAATGGTCAGTTTGTCTGCCTCTGCCTGTATGCTAGCACCTCGAATTACAGCTTAAGCTACTGAAGATATTATTGTCTTCAAACTTGTTAATTTAGGCAATCCCTTAGCGATAAAATTAGTAAAAATAATAGTACCTGTCATATAACCGTTACGAAAAAACTTATTTAACTCAAAAACAGTTGTAGCGATTTTGATGAAATTTATACCATATCTTAAAAAAAATATTGCGAATATTACCAGTATCGACAGTCGGATTGATGCAACCGTGATTAAAATTTGACTTGTTGTTTTGGTAGTGCTGAATCCGAATTTCCTGTTTCCCAACAAAATGGAACATGGGTAAAAATTGGATCAATAATGAGATTCGCCAGTCCGCTATTCTTAATTCATTCAGATAAATTAACAGTATCCTCACTTCAACAAACATATCTTCATGGTGACTATCCCTTCCAGGTCCACTTGGGATGATACATCATTTCTGAATGATGATCCTATTAACTTCTTCACAGACGGATCAAAAACGGATGATGGGGTTGGTGGAGGCGTATACTCCGATAGACTAAACTTAAGTCTCTCCTTTCGTCTACCTGATCATTGTAGCGTGTTTCAAGCTGAATTAAAGAAGTCCTTTCCTGGCTCAAAGAAAACGTTATATCTACAACCGATGTACGAATCATCTTAGATAGCTGAGCCGCATTGAAATCCCCAGACTCTACTTCTACGAATTCACTAACAGCCCTAAATTGATCATCTATTACGGAGATGGCAACACAATTCAATATTCACCTTTGCTGGGTGCCGGGCCATAGAGACATTCCAGGAAATTGCAAAGCCGACGAACTTGCAAAAAGAGGAACAACTTTACCTCTGCTGGCTCACAATGCTAGCGTGGGTATGCCTTTGGATACATGCGAACTATTGCTAAAGCAAGATACCATAGAGAGAACAAACTACAGGTGGAACAACATCATCACCTGTATCTATAGCGACAAAATTAATTTGGCCTAAATTTATTGCCAGACGCTCTTACCAACTGATCTCCTTGAGTAGATTGAATATTAGTTGTTCTGACTGGACACTGCTTAATAGACAGACATGCACTTCGACTTGCAGTTCCTTCAAATGATTTTAGAAGGAAGAAGAGATAGTCTCTCATCTTCTATGCAACTGTCCTGCCCTAGCACAAAGACGAAGAATCCACCTTGGAGACTTCTTCTTCGATGATCCCAGCGATCTAGTAAACTCCAACTCTAACTGGTTCAACGAGGGAGGTTGATCAACTGATCCATGTGGTATCACAACGGACCAAATTTTGGTCTGAGTGTGTTGGTTTTTAACCAACTGCCAACTTAACCTAACCTATGGGTAAAAATGTAAAAAAAGTTTTTAAAAATGGCTCCGAAAATTAATTTCTACATTGTTTGGGAATTTTTGTAAGAGAATTTTTGCTCAGAGCGCTCTCTATGAGCTTAGAATAAAAGGATATAGAGCAGACAGAGTTCAAAAGCTGAACACGGAAAATGACAACTGTGAATGACAAATGAAAAAGGTGACAGCTGGTGAAGTGTGTTTCTTAAATAAATTGGAACACTCAGAACAGAGTGGGGTTGGCCGTGGTGCGATGGTATGCGTGGTCGCCTGTCAACCTCACAGGTCACAGGTTCGATCCTTATTCAGTTCAGCACGTTCAGTTCAGTGATCGTTCCGAGTATGCTCGGAGTGTTCAGACTTTATTCAGAACTTTATTCTGAAGTAATAAAGAAGAACGCCCTAGGATAGATTACGGAGGTTACCAAAACCATAAGAATAAGGAATGACAACACGTTGAAGATTTTTGGCTATTGTACCTGGAAAAAGATAGGTTAGGTTTCTGGAATGTGTGGACGCTTCTTGACAACTTGCTACTTTGGTAATATTATTAAGAGTTAAAAAAAACTATACAAAATCTTTTAAAAAGTGTTTTAACTTTTAAACATATGTTCCTCTTTCTGAAGTGTTAAAATGGAAATTTGTATATTTTACCTCACCCTGCAGAATTAAAATGGAATGGTTAATATTTTGCAAAACATGTCTGAACAACTTAAACATAACATGAAATTCACCTTAATGTTTTTTCTGAACCCAAGGCCAAAGCGAATATGTAGGTACACGGGCGGCTTCACAACATTCTTTCATATCCTTAAATTTAAATTGACAGAAATGAGGCCGATGTCCTTTTTTATTCGTTATTGTATAGCAAGAGCCAGCAACAACAACAACAACAAAAAAAAAAAGGGATGTACGGCTCGGGTTTGTTTGTTTGTTTATATAAAGGAGCTACTCTCTATATACGCTTCGCCTGGTTGGCTTGTGTTTGCCTTCGACAACCACGAAGATACATTTTGCAAAATCAATCGGCGTGAAATAACCGATTTCATGTTGCGAATACAAATGTCGAATAGTGTTTTGTTGGGCTTCCGTTTTTTGGAGAAATGTGTTATCCTCTCGGATATTGTATAGCCAAGCATCATCGCATGGTCTAGGAGAGTGCTTTGTACCAAAAACTAAGCACCATGAAAACACTGGATATCTGTTTAGTTGTAGTAGGTAGTATATGTGTGTGAAGGAAATTTATGTTGACAGTTCCGGAAAACACATCCCGTCGTTTAAGTACATACGTATTTTATTATACGTGTAGAGAGACAGAGAGGAGGTATTATAGAAAATGGGAATGAAATTATGAACTTATGTTTAAATGAACGTAAAAAGGCAAAGCAATCATTTAGGAGATAAAGTGTGTTGGTACCTATATGGCAGCAACCTTTGGCCTATACACAGGGTGTCCGGTAAAGAATGGATAAGCCTGAAATGGCTTATAGCACACTTTATGACCGTCTAAAAATTGAAAGAAAAAAGTTGTTTAATAAGCAGAAAAAGTGATATGTGCATTTTTTTCTTTCAGTGTAGGAATTTTTATTTTACTTACTTTCTACAAGGATATGAATTTTCAAGTGAATGAATTTCATTGTTTTTTTTTTATTCAGTTAATATTTATAGTTTTGATGCCAAACCAAAGGTGGTAGAAAATTCTAATAACTTTTGGCCTTTTTTAAGAAAAAGTTTGAAAATATTTTTCAATGCTAAATACGGAGCAAAATAATTTTAATTTAATCAATAATCATCTCTGGTATTAAAAAAATTTAGGTACTCGTATGGATACCTGACTGGTGAGTAAAACTAGCAGGATTTATTGAAATAAAAGTGTGTTTTCAGGGAGCTATTGTAATTTTGTTCGTTTTTAGACGTAAGAATTTTTTGATAAAACGAGCTTAATTCTTAAGCTTAATTTTGGACAAAATTTCAGGGGCACATTTAGACACATTACAATCAACCTACTGGTCTACATTTGGAACAATTTATTTCAGTGATTATTAAGTAGGCTGTTGAATTGTAATTGTTAAGGATTGAGAAAATTGCAAAAACTATTTTTTGGCCTTTAATGTATTTCTTCTACGAAAATGTTTCAATTTCTCTGGAATTTAGTGCAAAGGAAGCCGTCATATTATCCAATCAAAAAAAGAGACGAAAAATGGTGTTTATTGAAAATTGTTCATTAAGGTGAATTAAAAAACTATTTTTGTACTATGGAAAAACATTGCAAAAGTGTAAAAAACGTTAAAGAAATGCAAACAAATAAGTTGAATGCAATACACATAACAAAGGACCCAATATTAACGGTTTCAGTTTTGGACTGCTGAAGTCTCATATGTTTAGGCATTGATTTTCAAAAATGGTCAACTTTTTCGATTGAAAATAAAGCAATTTTTTTGGAAACTCAATGCGTAAAAAAATTCACGTTACAGCTTGTTTGAAACATAAAAATAAACACTTCCTTTTTTTTATTTTAATGAAATTCTTTAAAAATTTCAAAATTTTATTTTTGAGACATAATATCATAGGTATACTTCCAATAGGTTTTTCGACTTTAGGCTACTGCAAACTGTAGTAGCGTTTCACTTTTAACTATTATGAAAAACAGTCATGCAAAATTTCTTTTTTAAGTTTAAATTCTTCTACATTTGACATGCTTTTTGAAAACGCAACGTACTACTCTCATATCATTTTAAAAGTCGAGAACTCTACTCTCATATTATATAAATGTCGTCATTATTAATTAATAATAAAGTTTAAACATTTATATACATAGCTTAAACATTGATGTAGCTTTAGTTAGAATTTTTTTGACATTTTTTAATATTTCCAAAATTCTACCTCAATTCTACTACTCGTATATGACCAGTTTTGGATTCGTGAAAAAAATCGAACTCGAGATATTAATCAGACCTAACATTACGATGATAGAGAACGCGAAAAAAGAGTGTCCCGCAATTCTGTCTGTCTGTCTGTACCTCGACTTACAGCCTAAACTACTGAAGCGTTTTTCTTCAAACTTCGGACATAAGGTTTTGGGGAGATTGCCTAATTTTTCTAAAGGAGGTCCCATATCATCTTAATAATATTGCATATCAAAATTTTCAAAAAATATTTTTTGTATTTAAAAAAAAAATCATTTTTTTTTTTTGAAAAGTAAATATTTTGAAAACTAATAAATATTTTTATTTTGATTTGTTTTAAGTGTATCTTATCAAATACTAAAAATGTGTATACCAATTTTTTTTTATAAAAATACTTAACAAAATATTTTTTGAAAAAACAGGTCTAACGTATTTTTATGGCATCTACATTTATTTAAGATGGCATCTTCAGTTTGAAGATTAAACTTATTTTTGGCTTATTTTTTTAATTCAAATAATGAATTTCAGGGTTTTTTCACATTTTTACTTGTGACTTTAAGCGATAGTAGTTAGTCGGATAATATTGTATTTTTTTGATTTGACTTTGAAACCAAGATGTTATCGCACATAAGAGCAAGTACGTGCGACCCAGTCGTGCATTTTATTTAATATTTGAATTATTCTAATATAGGTATCTCATATTCAATTTAATTTGATATATTATTCAAAATTCTAAATTCAAATTTAAAAAATGAATTAATTTTTACTGAACCCATAGACAAAAAAAAACTAAATTAATTTTTAAACCAAAAAATAAATTTAAATTTTCCGCAAGGATTATTCCATCAAAAAGAAATATTTCGTGTTGAGCTTATACAGCACATGGCATGGCTTATAAATGACCTTTAATTACTTTCAAATACAATACCAAAAAAAAGGTATACTCGTACATATATCTACATATATTAATCCAGTCATCACAAAAAGGTTAAAATTCAAATATGTAGAAAAGGAAGGTATTCAAAAATATATTTACTGCCATAAAATCCTTTTCATTTTTTTTTTGTTGTTGTTTAATTTAATATTCATCCCTTTTTTGGTTATTGTTCGTTCATGCCTATAAACTTTTTTTTTTTCTCCACTTTTTATAACCTCTAAACGAATATTTGTCTTACCTTCAAAAATAAGGAACAATATTTAGGTACCTATACCTATCAACTTTTTTACCTAAATAAATATAAGCTTTTTTTTTTGGTTCTTTGGTAACTAGTCAGTCAACCGTTTTGATTTAAGCCTACCGGTATTAAATAATATTTCATGGGAAATAAATACAAGTTAAAAATATTTTAAATAAAATATATTCTATAGGAAAACATCTATTTACGGTATTTTCATCCCTTGGACTTTTAGAAAATCTTACGAATTTTTGAAACTAAATTAACATTCATGCGGGTTCATAATCTAAAATGTAATAAAACATCATAGATTCTCAGAAACCATTCCAGCTCAGATGTCTTAAATTTTATAGGTAGTCAGTCTGCTGTTGCTGCAGAAATAAAAAAAATAGTTTTCATTGCCAATAAAGTTGGGGGGTGAATAGGCCAATAATATCCCTCCTACCCAATTAAATGAACGACATAATAATATTATTGTAAAACATTCCATCACATATGTCCAACCTCACGTCCTGTCCCATTTCCCATCCCATAGACCCAAACCCTCATCTTTTGTGTCTTTATGCATCAAGTCATGTGTGTCCATTCTTTCTGTAAAACATGATGGGAATAATTATTATTATTCATTTCATATAAATGGGTGGAAAAAACCACACAACATATCAGACAGACAGAAAAATCGAAACAAGGACATAGTAAAAAAAAAAGGAAAACAAAGTCCTGTGATAGGAGTTGACAGAAAGCCATGATAAAAAATACTTCCAACAGTTTCATTTTTTTTTTGGGGGGGAGATACAAAAAAAAATTTGAAAACATTTTTTTTCTGGTTTTTTGATTCCATTGTTATTCGTTTTTCGTTGTGAAATTGACAAATGATGTTTCATTATGAGAGTCCTTCTGTTATGTCTCCAAGAATCTCAACAGGCGCACATCAAAAATGTATAAGAGCAGGCAAGAAAGGAGAATGCGATATAGTATTTTATTTTGCCCAGCATTATACTCGTCTCGTATGAAGGAAACATGTTGAAGTTGGGAGATGTCTTTCCGTCACTATATCTACCTACTCTATACAGAGAGATAGAGTATAAAAATGAGATCACAAATTGACATGTAATAAAAATGTGTCCTTCACTGGTATACATATATGTTTTGGAATTTGCTTTTCTTATTCGTTCTGAAAATTTACTCTTTTTCATATCAGAAGCGAGTCCACACAACAAATTAATAAAATAAAAAAAAACATACTTCCCTTTTATTTTATGACAAATGATTTGCGGTAGAAATAATGTATTATATCTCTAACCTATTCAATTTATTTATTTTTTTTTTTTATTGGAAGGACACACTATTGGAAGTATGAATTTATTGAGCAATTTGATATCGATATGTTGAACGTACCTATAAATTAAATGGATAGGTATTCATTAAGGTTGAAGTTGAGAATGAAACTTTAATTTTTTGTATGAGTTTGTTACCTGATGTTTAAACACATCATTTGAATATCTACACTCAGTCACGAAAGTAAGTATACAGTTGTACAATGGGGATTAAGAAATCGCGTAGAATTTATTGCTTCGAAAATTCAATGATGCCTTCTGTCGTTAAAACTAGACGTTGCCATTATCTATGAGTGGCGCTTGCATCGAGGAAACAAGCGATTCTAGGTATATCTATCACAAACCATCTTTTGTGGTGATGATGATGAAAGATGTTCAGGTTTCCTTTGCAAATGCAAGAAATTCTTTTCCCCTCCTGATCTGGTTATTATCTATAAAAGTTATATACGTCCAAGTATATTTGTATACGCTTGAGTTTAGCTCCCATCTGCTCCAGCAACTTACTTAAGCCTTTTGGACAGTATACAGAGACGAGCCTTCAAAATGATCAGAGATAGGAACATCATCGATACTTTTACGTCACTCGAACACCGGCGTAACGTTTCCTGTCTCTCACTCTTTTATCGTAACTTTTACGGTAAGTGCTCTAATTGAATAGCCAGTTGCATTCCTCGCCTTAAACGTTTCAATCGCAATACTCACGCTTCCAGAAATGCTCATCAATTTACTCTTGAGCCCAATTTCGGTCGTACTGTTAAGTACAGGAATTCGTTCTTTTGCCGAACAACCCGAATGTGGAATAACCATCCATGCTCTGTCTTTCCCTCTCATTCTCCTGAACTGAAATTCAAGACTAATTCAACCTCCTACTTACCTGTGTCTCTGACATATAAAGATTCATAAAATCCCATTTAGTGCGCGCTAATTATAAAAGGATCGGATTTTGTCGAAAGCATACTTGAAAATCTGAAGCGTTTTTTTTTTTTTTGAAAAGAGGCATCGTATTTCCATAAATTTTTTTTTTTTTTTGATTAAATAAATTTGTAAGATTTGATAGAAATGTATTTAAGTACTTAAAAAAATGTTCAAAAATATCAATTGAAAAAATGTTGGAATTGCAAAAATTTTTCGAAGAATTGTGATAAATTTTGTCCAATGAAAAGTCGGGAAGAAGTTATCAGAAAAAAAAATTGTCAAAAAATTCACAGAACAACCAAGTAGAAAAAATGTTTTTGAATATAGAATGAGAACAAAAATTGGAAAAACCATGTTCGTCCTCAACGAAAAAATAAATGGTTTTAAAGAAAAGTGAAGAAAAATCGTCAATTTAATTTAGGTGTGAAAAGGAAAGTTTTATCAAAAAAAAAAAAAATGTCAAAATATATCGTAAAAAGTAACATTTAATTATTAAACTTAATTGTTAGGTATACTAAAAAAAATAAAAAAAATTTTTAGAAAAAATTCTGTAAAAAAATCCTGTCAAAAAAACTTTTAACAACGAAGTGGAAATTTTTTGTATTCCGGGAAAAAATTAGTTAAAAAATAAAATGTTAAAAAAATCTCACTTTCAAAAAAAATTTGTTTTTCAAAAAAATATTAGATCAAAAAAATGAAATAAAAACTTTTGAACATGCTCGCTCCAAAAACACAAAAGATTGGCCATTGAAATATAATTAGAAAACCACGATTTCCTTTTCATAGATAGAAATATTGAGTACACTTCTTCAAATTTAAGGCAAAAATAGCATACTTTCAAGAATTTTGAAACGTTATAGTTCTCGCCAGAGTGTTACAACAGTTTCTCAAAATAAATACCGATTTCCGTCTGGTCCGCTGGAACTGTGTTTGTCCAAATCCAAATCATTAAATTTTGGGAGTATCTATACAAATGAGTGAAATAGCTTTCACAAGTTTTAAAATGATCATTACAGAATGAGACTAGATTTTGAAGAAGAATACAAACATATCGCAAATAAAAAAAGGGCCGTTGATTGTCACATTTTGTCTGATTTTCTTTATCTTTTAGCTATTTTCCAAAAAAGTTTCGGATCAACAAAAAGCGTAGGTCAAATTTTGATCATACACAATCATCATCCCGAAAAAGGAACCAAATACCTATGTGTGACCGTGACGTCAACAAGCCTATGGCCTAACACATGGAACAATCCAAAACCGGTAGGCCTGTCGCCGTATTCTGAGGCAGTGAAGTCGGAAAATTATGGTCCCGCATTCGACCTCATTGTAGATGAAGACGAAAATCATTTTGGTAAATTTTTTGAATTTTTTTTTAATTCCAAAAAACGAAGATCCCATATTCTAGTCAAAATTCCCCATAAACCCTTAAAAGCATTTTAAGTTCAAAAATATTTTAAAACAAACAAAATGCGATATGTACACTTTTTTTCTTCTCTCCCAATTCTCGCCTCGACACAATAGTTTTTTAGATTTAATAATACCAAAATCCTTATCTCATAGACAAAAAAAAAAAACACTGCAAAGCAAAAAGGATTTTTAATCCTTATCGCTTCTCATCCCAAATGGTGAGTGTCTGCACCCATTGTGCTTACCACTTACAGTTCCGTTACATCAACCTACATAAAAACATGTGTGTGTAAATTTGAGTTTGCATACGAAATGGGCTAAAGCGCTTATGGTTCTGACTGAGTCTACGACCAGAAAAAAAAAAATAAATGCAAAAATACCAACTACCGCGTACCATCATCACTCAGAGATTTAAGCATCTTTAATGTACCTAGGTATAAAAAAGGGGGGGAAAAAAAAACAGGAAGCTAACACTCGGTGTAGTGCATAGGGAAAGAACATCGCTAAAAATCATGTTTGTACTTTAGATAGGTAGATACGGGGTAAGAGAAGAAAATCTTCAGCGGCTAACGTTTGAAAGGATGCGCTTTGAATTGTTTATAATCCTTTTTTGTCAAGTGGTGACTGTATAGTGTCTTGGAACATAAAAACTGTTAGCATAATATTCTGGTAGGAAGGAGATTGATGGAAGCAATACATTTTTATAAAATTTAATGCATAAACCAAAAGCAGGAAAACAAATCTCCGCTATACTTAAACAAAATTCAAAAATATTTACGAATGAAACGAGAAACCCCCCTCGCCTTGGGAAGTAGAACAATCAAAAATCTGGATACTCTTTTCGATGTAAGGTTATCGAGACGGGAGTATCTTCTAGGCATCCGAGCGGAGATCGTGATAAGATTGTATCGCGAGACTCGGTGGGTTCTAAAGAAAATCGTTCAAAACTGTGCTTTTACAAAATCTTCATCTTTATTTACCGGCGATTGTTGTAATCTTGAATGAGACTACAACTCTCCCAATCCACTTCTTCAACACGAAAGGACAGCACTTGGCGAAACTGCATTGCAACGGAACTACTCTCCACAAAATATTTGTTGCCGCCTAGTGCGGTATATTTTACCTCACAGTATCAGGCAGTTCCGCTAAAGTGCAGTTCAGTCCAGTAGGGTTCTACCTTAAGTCTCCAATAGTGGGACTCTACTCCGTACTCGTATGAAAGCGCCGAATAAAACATTGAGCTTTCCTTTCACACACAGTACATGGAAAGGATTTCCCGCCACTTCATCCACCTTACGATTACATATAGTACTTGAAGGCGTTCAAATCGATGCTAGGAATAAGCCTTATCAGTTCATGGGGAGCATAGGTATTTTGTCTTCTCTTCGTATAAATTACTACTCACTTACTTATCAGGTTCCCGATCCATGAAGGATCTCTACCTGACACAGGATGTACAGCTACATCCTCTACGATCCCGGAGGTTCGGTCTTCCTTGTCGTCTCAAACCTGGGGGCTGGAAGTCAAAGACTCTCTTTGCTGGAGCATTGTTATCAATTTGCTCGGTGTGACCGAGCCAATTTAGTCTACGAGTTTTGACTTTCTGGACTACATCCTCATCTTTGTACAGGTCATAAGAGTTCGCGGTTATATCTTTTCCTCCATTCGCCCTTCTCGCACACAGGAGAATCGCGGTCCATACATCAAGTGCTCGTTGCAAGGAAGAAGAATTTTCATTTATAATAGCTCCATCGTCAGCAAAGAATAACTTATTAACTTTGGGCCCGTCACATTATCTGTAAACAGAAAACCAATTGCTGTAAAGAAGAGAAATGATATGAAGAGAAAAAGAACTTCTCGTTGCCCGCCATATCAGATCTCGTAGTTTTCTGTCATATTCTTTTTCAAAATCAACCAAATCACTTGAGGAATCCCAATATTTGTTCATATTGATTTACCCTGCATGTATCTGGGGTTGATTTCCCGAACAAACCCGCAGTGGTCGTTATACAGCAATATTATTTTTCGTAGACGGCCATTCAACCCCAGCTCAGTGATCTTGTTCCTTCTCCTTGTACATCAGTAGAAAGTAACTGATTGGGCATTTGGTCACCATTTATAAGTTTGGAGATAAGAACGATGAGCCATCTAGACCTGATGTCTCCTATCTTTTTCTAGAAATCGGAGGGTATATTGTCTGGCGCAATCGCTTTTTTTTTTTTTTTTTACTGCAGCACTAACTTCTTCGACTGCGAGTCGGCGATTTCTTCGTGAATGAATTTTGGTGATGGAATCTCCTGAGTTGCGCTTTTGGTCTTGTTGGCATGTCGCAGTTCCAGGAAAGCATGATTTGCATCAGCAGCAGCCGGTGCAGATATATCCTCCAGCAATAGTGTTCATAGAACTTATCTGAATATAAAATTCGGCTGGTATTTTGAATGAATTTCCAAATGACCTCCAATTTCAGTTTATATGCATTTCATACTAATAATCACTCATTAGATGAATAGCAATTCCAGTTGTCCACGTATGTGTAAAAAAATGCAACCAACTTTTATCATTTAATCGGCTAAATGTCACATTTCCCCAATTAAATTAGCATACACGTTCAAAGAGAAAAAAAATGAGTCGTTTTCCATTGAAACCACTACACCTTTTCCCGATAGAAAAAGTCAGTGTAGTGTAAGCCCAAACTGCTTTACTGGATGTCTGTCGTTTCTCTGGTTTATCCGATTTGATTTTGCATGGTATCTACTTTCTACTTACTTTCTGCAAAAACAAATAGAGGAACATTTCTGCCTTTACCTTTACCTTGGCTCGACAGCTATTCTCAAAATACATTCAGCAAAAACCAAACAAAATAAGTATGCAAAGACAAAACTCACTATCCCTGCCTTCGAGGAGCACAACAAAAAGCAAAAGTTCCGAAATGCAAACCAAATTTCTACCTACTGAAATGGAAGCCCAGGTGTTGCAAGCCGGAAGCGAGTGAGGTTGTCTTCTAGACTTTTGTTTTTTTTTTTTGCTGTTTTATGATTGTTTAGACCTGAGAACCAGGTTACCGGGTGCGAATATGGGTATCTTTTACAACAACATTTAACCCTACAATTTCGCAGAGCACTCACTACCACTACCAGTGTGTGCTATCTAGGAACGACAGCGATGTGGCTGGGGTTAAAATCTAGAAAGTGACGAGTAGGACAAACGAATGTGTCCGAAATCGAGTTAAAAAATATATAAGGCACAACTCTGGGTCGCATGAAATTGGTTTATAAAATCATAAGGCCCAAAAGAGCGAAGTGTTGGAAATGTAAGACATGGCCATTGTATATAAAACTAAAACTTATAGTACTATCTTCACGATGGTTTTTGTGTTGTGGGGTGTGGTCGTCTGAGGGCGCACTTGTACATATATACACAGAAACAGCAACCAACAAATTAGTAAGTGATGTGATCGCTAGGTGGCCGACGTGTGGAACGTGTTCATGAGAATACTGTGCAAATTTATATACAATAGACATGGCCATTTCTGCAACTAGCCCAAAAACTTTATGTTCCTTTTTGTACCATAATGGGTGTTTTTCTTTATTCGTTCAGAGGAGAGCCTGAACTGTCAAAAAAATCGTGTTTCTTTTTTTAGCTTAAAGCGTTTAGAGCTTCAATTTCGTGTTTCCTTTTTTGCTCTGAACATGTTCACAGCATTGCTCAGAGCGCTATCTATGAGCTCAGGATAGAAAGATAGAGCAGACGGAAAGGCTGAACATGGAAAATGACAACTGTGAATGGCATAAATGAAAAAGGTGACAGCTGGTGAAGTGTGTTTGTTATATATGTAAATCGGAACACTCAGAACAGAGAACGCTGAGTTCAAAGATCGTTCAGAGAATGCTCGGAGTGTTGAGACTCTGTTCAGAGTTCTATTCTGAACAAATAAAGAAAAACGCCCAATGTTGGAAAATTCAAATGATAAAAATTTAATCAAAATCGTTAAAAATGTTTTTTAAAAAACAGGGAACTCCGATAAGCTAAATTAATCCCCTGTCACAACACAGATACAATAATTCTCTATACGTACTAAATACCGTTTAAGTTCGATTCTCGTAGATCAACACTTTTTCACTGCACGTAACCAATACGTTCCCCCAAAGAACAAGTCAAAAGTAAATGGTTTTTTGAGAAATAGAACAACAAACAAAAGGCCTGAAGTGTAAGGGAAACCTTTTTTCGCCAAGATAGCCTAATAGCTATTGGAGTAGGTTTAACAAAACGAAGAGTGGAGCGATTAAAAAAAAGTGCATTAAGCAGAATGCTGGGCATGTGTTTGGCTTTTATAAGTTACGGTATTTACTTGTTTAATTTCACTTTAGAGGTAAAAAGGGAACGATGTACATCAGTTTGAATAAACATTCTTTAATGCGATTCATAGGAACAATATAGGTTAATAGTACAGATAAGGCAGAACAAAAAGTCATAAATAATGAGTTCTACACCGAGATTTGATGAAAAAGTGTCATTTACCGTCACAATGATGAATCGAGTCTCTAAAAATATTTTACATGGAAGGGTATATTTTAAGGGGAAAGAAGGGGAAGATGTCAGGCAACAAACGGAAATCCAACCACATTTACCTTGTTGAAACCTGACCACATGACACATGGCTTTGGTAGTTTTTAGTGTGAATCAAATGGAACTATAGATTGGTTGATATGACTACCGTGGAATGTTAAATGTGGGGCCTTCAGTCGAAGATGATCTTATGAACGTACACAGCCATGGTACGACCAATCTTGACATATGGTTCGATTGTGTGATGGCCCGCTCTTAAGTCGAAAGAACAGCTAGCTTTGGCACCACAGGGGCCCTACTAACCTGCCCAACGGATGCTATAAACGTTTTTCTCATCTTTTACCACTCGACCTTTTTACTCAATAATATCTAGTGCAATTTAGGGCAATAAGGCTAAAATAATCTAATAGTTGGTTTTCAAAACAATACGGCCATAGCAACAAAACAAAACTGATTCCATCAGATATTATTTCGGAAAACACTGACTACTACACTCCTACTGTGAGCCTCAGTAAAGATTTTATAAGGTTATTTTTCTTTCCAGAAAAGATTGAGAGGATGACATCGTGACGGTAGACTTCGACACAACCATCTTTACTAACGGCTCAAACCCCATCTTTGTGGTGTGGGTTCAGGGATCTTTGCTGAATTGCTGGCAATAAGTGAAGCATGTAAGTTACTTGAACAAAACCCTCAACCCTTTTTGCCGTAGTTGTGGTGACAAACGGAAAAGGGAAACAGTAATCTATTTCCTCTGCAAATGTCCTGCTTTGGCAAACATTAGAATACAATCTTTTGGAAGGGCATTATTTAACGAACTCTCCGAGCTATCTGAAATGTAGATCAGAGACCTGATATTTTTTCTGAATGCCACGAAATGGCTCTAGCAACTCCGATACGAAGCTTCTCTATAAATCCTTTCCCTCCCTTCAATCTTACGTCAAATGAGTTATGGTATCAAAACGGAGCAAAATGGGTCACGATCTAGATTGCCCTGTGATCGTCATTTCTACCTACCTGCCTACCGTGAAAGGAGTTAAAGTAATTTTTTATGTAAAGATGACTATATTTTCAGTATGAAAGATACATTTATGATATTAACAAAAATTAAGTAAAAATAATGGTACCTTGTTGAAATTCGGAATTAATAGCTCATTTGTTATGGAAATCAAAAAGCAGAAGAAGCCGTAGAAATAACTATTGCAAAAAGATGATTTTAAAAGGGTTTGAGAAAAAGTGGGAACAGTTGCGAATACTACCAAAAAATTGTAAAAAAAAATGGTAACTTCATAAAACTTTGTCAAAATGTGTAATTATACTTTTAAGAATGAAGAATCAAAAGAATCTCTAAAATAATTTGCATTGAAGTGCAAAGTGTATGATAATACTCAATCCCTTGATTGAAACCTTTGCCATCTTGGACTGCTAACAAAGACTTATAACTTCGGATAAATTAGTATACTTGCTAAAACTTAAAGTAGGCGATACAAATTGTAAGCTTTTTTCATCAATTTCTGTAAAATGGTAGTATTTTAATATTCACAAGAAACTATGGCGGCCTGATTGTTTGATAATTTTCCCACAATTAAATTTTGAAAATCTTGATATTCGATGTAAGGAAAAACTGTTATTTCAATTGTTTTGATATCCCTTTGGTGAGCGTTGCGAAAATGCTAAATAAATTTTCTGGAAAATGACAATATTTAAAATTTTTCAGTTTTCTTAGTTAACTGCTATTTGTAGCTGCCGGAAATGGGTTAGAGCTAAATATTTTTGAATTTTATTTTGCATTTTTTTTCAACAAATTACAGTAGGTAAAATTAGAACCAAAAAAAGAAAATTCCAAGATGTAATTAACAATGATTTTTTGAATTGCTAAAAAATGTCTATATTTGTATGTCCATTTTCATTTAGCTATCATTCTTCAATACTTCGCATTATTAATTTCATTTTATACTAATTTTGATCAAAAACCATGAAAATATTTTCGAAATAATATAATATTGTTTTTGATGTAAATTGTGAAAAATTTGATCAAATGGTGAAATTTTCCTATGATAAATTGAAAAAAAAAGTTTTAAAATGGTGCAGTTTCTGAAATTCAATTGCCTCAAAAAAAAAAAAAAATTTATAAAAGCATAAGCAAGTAAAATTTTTAAAAAATCAGTGAATCTTTTTTTTTTTGAAAAATGTAAGTTTATATTTTTCAAAAAAAAAAAAACTATATGATGCCAACAACTTGAAATAGGAACAACATGAGGTACTGAGTTTTTGGGCCTCACATAAAGATACATTGCAAAACCTCTCATTTCTGAAGACCAATCAATCTCATTCCTTAGCTTAAAACAAGGCTTCGAGTAATAAAAAAAAAATCTTCCTTAACTTCAAGCCTATTAACTTTAAGGTTTCTTAAGTAATTACCATAAAACTTAAGTATTTTAAGCTCATTGCTAGATTAAGGCTCTTTAATTATAAATTCAATGTTATTAACACAAATAATCATGTGCTGTGAAAATGCCTGCTTTCATATCTCCAACATTAGATATTCAAAAGCCAAACCAATAAAGCAAGTGTTATCCATATTACCCTCTTATATGTGATAGCGTGGATATTATATATAGTTGAATATGTAAATACCTGAATAAGAATTAAATACCTCCAAGGGAAAATTTGCTGACAGAATTAATTGTCAGGATTAAACTCCTTCATCGCATTCCAAAATTCCTTTTTGCCTAAAACATATATCGGGTAGGTTGATAGTTGGGCAGAGTACCTTCTATATTCCTTTGATTATTATTATTATTTGTGCAGAAATTGTACCTTCCTACGAGTATATACTCCTAAAGGTAAACCAGAGAGAACACATCACGTTGACAACGAAGGCACTGAGTCAGATCAACAGCTTCCGGCATTCAATGCATAGAAAATGTATAGGTTAAGGACGATCTAGCTACGACGACGAAGCGACGACGACGTTATATAGAAAGGATTCGAAATTGTTGCAAATCGGAATACACAACTAATTTCCGAAAATCATTTGCAGATAGGATAATACAAGCTAATAACTGCCTAACACACCTGTTTATGCAAAACATTATGTAACTGTATAGGTATAACTAATATGATGTCTCGGTTATCACCTTCATCTTCCTTCCTCACGCACAAAGGTGAATTAATGTTAGTTTCTGCTTTTGGGCTTTTCACTATATCCTTCCTTTTGAGCATATAAATAACACAAGCTAAAGCCACTGCTGCTAACTATGTTTGCATCACCATCAACGGGCTTCGTTGTCGTCATCACGAAGATTGAATTTCATAAATACAACACATATCTCTCATGTGGTAAATGTATCTCTTCGTCAAAATTTGTCAATTTGGAAAACTATCATCATCAACTTTGATATTCTTATTCACTTCACAAAATTTCTTTTACTCCTATAATGGTATAACGAGTTGTTGAAATATTGGCAAAAATACACTCAACATCAATTGATTTAATACACGTCGCGTCGTGGTAAATGGAAGTTTGTTAAGTAAATCAAAAAAATGAGTAAAAAAAAATTAGTTGAAGCAATTAGAGAAAAAACTGGTTTGAGTAGCTACATTTTCCTCAACAAAAAAAAAATATACGTATAATTTTTTATTTTTGTGCAAAAAAAAGCAGTTTGACAGATTTTTGTTTTTTGACGAAAAATAGAGGAGCTATTTTGTTTTCTGTTTGTTGACTGCTT
Source organism: Syrphus vitripennis (assembly GCA_958431115.1). Taxonomy (NCBI): domain Eukaryota; kingdom Metazoa; phylum Arthropoda; class Insecta; order Diptera; family Syrphidae; genus Syrphus; species Syrphus vitripennis. The sequence goes on from OY288108.1 coordinate 42,329,279, forward strand.
AGACAAAACATATTTATCTTAAAAACGGCTCTAACGATTTTCATGAAATTTTATCTGTATACGTGATAAAATTTACTATCATCGCCCTGTGTTGAAATTCGACACTATTTACCACACTGAAAATTAATGCTAATTTAGAGAAATCGCCACAAAAAATATTTTAGTTTTACTCAAATCTATCTATTTCTCCGCTTTAGCCCAGCCGCCAACCCTGGAGATAAAATCTGAGACAACCACCGCCTTCAGTCTCAGTACCTCGCGCCACACACCTTTCCATACACCTTTTCCTTCCCATCCTAACCTATCCTTAATGCCCGCGAGGTGTTGAACATATAAAGGGTACACCAAAAATCCCCTTGAGAGCGCGCAAATTAAAAAAAAATCATGTCTATTCTTAGAAACCTAGGCTTTGGAATCACAAACTATCATAATATTTAAGAGTAAAATTTATTTTAAACATTTTAAATTGTGAAATAAAAATTAATTAAATAAAATTTTTTATCAGGCACAAATAATACTCTATGGATATATTTTACTTTAATTCGACCTTCACTTATAAGTCAAATGAAAAGTTCAAGATTCAACTTTTCACCCTTCACGGTTTCATAAAGAGCAGTTATTGAAATAAGGAAAGTGAGTTCAAATTCATATTGTACCAAAATTGACGTGTTGTTCGAATTACTTTTGAATGATGGAAATGAAGCACAATCGGCTTTGTATGTGCCCAATAACTTTAGAATCTTATCAATTTTCATTTTAGTTTCCTCTACTAAATCACCTCCTATTGATTGCGCAGAAGTTGTACCTACATATATTACTATGCCAAGTTCTGCAACTAATCAAAATTGTTGATGCATCTATATCAATTAAAGTAGCAACAATTGCACCAATATTTAAAGCAGGGTCCATGAGAGGGACATTATTTCCAAGGTGAGACAAAACACGGATTGCAACAGAAAAAATTATTTTTTGGAAATGTGTTATTTTTCAATGCCAAGGGAAGGCAACTGACCCCCTTGTCCCACCAAAACGGGCGCCATGTTTTTTGAATGAAATATTTTGAAATTTAACGCAAAAACAATTTTTTTTTAGTTTTTAAATCTATTTTAAAATATGCACAGTGTTTTGCAGTTCAAAACTAAATTGACCCGCATTATATTAATATATGTGTCTGAATTATATTCTCCACATCACCGGAACTAAAGCTTTCCAACCATATAAATTTTATCGAAATCGGTTGAATACTTCTTGAGCAAATGGTTACACAAAATTTTATTAAGGCAATTTATTTATATAGATTCTAAAAATTAAAATATTTTTAAAAAGCCGTTATTAACAGTACTGCCATGGAACTGGACTTTTAGTTTTCGATTTTTCGTGAACATCTTGACGAATTAATGTGAAGAATTTTTTTTAAACTTAATATTGTTTAATTTTTAATGTACTAATAACTTAGGAGTACATTACAATTTTTATTTTTCTGGAAAAACTTTCAAATTTTATGCACACACATTTTTTTTTAAATTATATTAAAAGGAGAAAATTGGAACTATTGCTCAAGCATATTACAAAAAGGTGTTAACACTCTCCATGAAGAACGCCCAAATCAAAATATCTTCAATATAGTTTTGCAGAAATAACTCTGTATTCTGCCTTAGTATTTGGATTTAAGATGTTTCATAAATAAGTTGCAAGTGAGCCAAATATTTTGGAAAAAAATCTGATAAAATAATCGTAAAAACTTTTTTTTAATTTTTGAAAATCTTTACTGTCAATTTTAGAAATCTAATACAAAGATTAAAATGTAACAGTTCTATTATGGCCTTGCAAATGTGAAATAAAGTCCAATTTTTATTTTACTAGAAATTTATTTAATAAGAAATATCCTAACTCCGAACGAAAATTGTTTGTTCAAATTTTCGCTTTAATGTTCAAATAATGATTTTACCTTCTTCTAATTATTATAATTTTTAAAATTTTTCGTGGAATACGATTTTTGGTATTCAAGCTATTTCATTTTCAAAGTGCAATACGGCCAATTTTTTAAAGATGTATTTATATTTTATGATGGCGTAACTCCAAGGCAAAACAATTTGAAATTTATAGGCTGGAGCTGATGATATGTATGTTTGTTTGTTTGTATGTTTTAATGTTCAATTTACATACTTTAACAACTCTGTGTTTTATCATATGTCTTATACTTAATATATACTAAATATTACCACTATGGTAACACTAAACAATCTACATTGTAATAGTTTTAAGAAGTTAATAAATCAGTTCATATTCGATCACTGTCCACATCACAACTCTTCCTTTAATCGGCTCTCCACGATACAACAGTATGTAAATATTTTACTAACGCAACATCATCTGACCAAATTAACAGCACTTAATTATTTGTTCTATTTATTTTAATCTTAAAACAAATAAATTATTGTAAATTAAATGCGATTTGAATCCATTTGAATAAAATAAGAAAATTTCATTAAAATAATAACTTTCGAGAACTCCAAAAAAAAACTTCCATTAATATGCAGTTACAATGAGCTTCAATCAAGTGACGCAGAGTCTACTTTATATTCCCATTCCCATAGTCCAACTAAACTCGTACAACAAGTCCTTTTACTTATTACAGTCTCCAAGGAAAAGCAAAGATAATAATTACTACTTAGGCACGTTTATGTCACTTACATAAATACATATGTATGTGAATGTGTTTCAGCTATTTGTTGTAATTTCATATATGTACGACCAAAACTACTACTAATTTGTAATTTGCAAAATGTCTTCATAACAAATGTGGAAGCGCTCTGCTAATTTATCATACCTAATTTCAAGCATCCCATCCCAGGACGTGAGTAGTAGATATAAGTAGAATGATACTCAAAAACCAACTTGTAGGCCGTAGCCGTATACTCGTATATAAGACTCGCAGGATATTATTATGGAGTGGGACAGAGTACAGTGATTAAATCTAACTTTTGAGAGAAAACTTTCATTGTCCTTCTTTTTTTTTGTGTAAAATAAATAATATCATAATGATGGGATGGAGAAGTTTTATGTATGTATGTATCTTCAAACTATGTGTATAGTTCCTTCAACTATACCTACTATCCTGCAGCTGGCATTTTGCTACGCTATATATGTATATTGTTGGGGATAAGGATAATTTCTCTTATACCAGTGACGATGACGGTGACAAAGTGTTGGCTGGAGGTGTGTTACAAAACTGCCGCGAGGTGATAAGGGATAATGAGTTTTTTGTTAGTAATAATAACATAAACACCAACGGTGAGGTGGGTAGAGCGAAAATCAAATTTATGTATACCTATGCCTATATGTATATAGATAAGCACATGTTATGACAGAGCCTTAATTATCAAGAAAACATCATATTGTATTATCATGCCAATGCCATCAGCACTTTATTTTTAACTCAAATAGAAGGAAAGGATTTTAACTGTTTTTCCTTAAAAAGAAAATTCTTTAAGGACTCTATGAATTGCGAATACGTTAGGGATCAATAGTGGGAAAGTCATGGCGGAACAGATTTAACGAATTTGTCGAGAGACTTAGAGAAAAGAAAATTATTCAAAATTATGTTTTTGAAACATGAAGTTGAATATTTCAAAGTAAATATTGTTCAGAGTTGGTTCCAGGATGAGACTTAGTCAAACGAGACAGAGAGGAGACTGACATTTTTTAAGTTTGACGAGATCGAATTGAATCAATAAATTTTCCTCTAAATGAACTCTTTACTACATTTTCAAAAATATGTAAATTTTCAAAAAATTTATAAAACAATTTAACGTGCGTGGTGTTGCATTATCACGAGAACTTAGGGAATCGATAGTTAAAGCCTTCGAAACGGTATTGTCGAGCTACAAAATAGCTTACCAATTTAATTTACCTCGCTCATAAATTCGAATCATTATCACAAAGTTCAAAAATAGTGGAAATGTGGATGTTGGTAAAAAAACGGGACGCTCACCAATTGCGAAACCTCGAGATTTCCGAGCCTTAAAAAAAATAATAAAGGAAAATCGACATCAAACTGCCGTTGAAATAACTGTTTAATGGAGAGAAAGAATCCAAAAAAGTGTTTCAGACGGCACTTGTAAGCGGACAATGAAAAAAATTGGATATAAATTTTATAAGGTTTGTTTTATATTTATTAAAATTAGAGCTATTTTTAATTCGTTAAAACATAGACCAAAGAAAAACCACTTTAACACCTAAACAAAAGAAAAGGCGCCTAGAGTGGGCCAAGCAACGTAAGAACTGGACTTTAAGTCAATGGCAGTCCATTATTTGGAGTGATGAGTCGAGGTTTGAAGTTTGCGTGGGCACATTTTGTAAATGCAACTGTCAATGCTACTAAGTACCTACCGGGATATTCTGGAAAATGAGCTACTCCCATCAATACCACGACTTCAAGCTAGTGATGGAGATTTCATTTTCCAACAGTATAGTGCTTCCTGAGAGACAGGAAGGTCTACAATTGCGTGGTTATCTGCTGAAGCAATTCCTTTACTGGAATGGCCTTCCAGCAGCCCTGACCTTTGCCCATTGAAACTGTCTGGCATAAAATGAAGCAAAACCTCTGAAAAGAACCATATCGGACTCTTCAAGACCTAAAAGATAAAATCATAAATATTTGGGAATCTTTTTGTACCGAAGAATGTCAAAAATTATTTGACATAATGCCACGACGCATAAAAGCAGTTATCAAGGCCAGAGGCAACGTAACACCATGGTAAAATAAAAATTAAGACACGTAGGCCAACTATTTTGCGTTTAAAAAAATGTTTCAATCGTTATTTTATTTTATGAGACTGCTTATATGGTTATTTAATTGAAGTTATTTTGTTTTTGTTACTTATTTCTATCTAAAATAAATATATCTAAAGAAAAATACCAAAATAAAAGAGTTTATTGCCGATGGAATTTGAGAACCAGCGGATTTTTGTTTTTTATCATAGGTAGTCCAACTATTTTGCGTTTGGGCTCGTATTTCCCCTCCAGGGATTCATCTTAGAACCTTAGATGAATGGTTAATTAAAAATATAAATAAACATTTACATGTGTTTCTATTTTTGCCAATTTATAAAAAAAAAAATCAACCCGACCATAGAAAAAAAATATGAGTATTTAGTAAAAAAAAAATCAAAATCAAAAATCATTTTTTTTTTATTTTAAACTTTGTTTTTCTTGATTTTTCGTAGGTACTTAAATAAAAATTTAAAAAAAAAAAAAAAAGAGACGGTTTTTGGTATCATTCTATCGGATTTTTGAAAACCTAATCTTCTGAGAACTTAAATCCAAATACACTTTTATAGAACATAAAAAAAACTTTTTCAAAAAGACGGTTTTTGTAATTTGAAACAACTAATAACTAAAATAAAATTAATTTTTTTTCTCCATAACATCGATGCACATAACCTCAATGGCAATTTAAAAATTTGAAAAACATTTAGGAACTGTTCTTAGGTTTAGAAGTGTTATTTCCAGTGATCCAACGAAAAATAGAAAATCTTAGTTCACTATCATGCGTAATTGAATTGAAGGGAATGAATGAATATATCGAACTAACAGCCTATTCTGCTATTCATCGGGGGGAATTTTCTTTAATTTTCACTGAACACTATTTTACTATTCATTCTAATTGAGTCTGGATTCAAATCGTTAATGTCGGTAACGTCGGTAATACTGCGCGGTATTCTGTTATCCACATGAAAGCATTCATTCATTCATTCAATTCCAAACCGCATATTAAATGTTGCGGGTTTTTCATTTAATGGATCGTCTTTCTGGTTGGTGGTCAATAAAATGAAAGTAAAAACTAATTTTTTGCTTGATTATTTGTATAAATAAATTTTTGACAAACCTACAGTTTTACAGAAAATAATTGATTTGACCTAGTTGATCGTCTTAAGTTTCTTCGAAGGTTTTTAATTGACGATTCTCATATTCCACTGTTTGGAAGTGGAAAAAAAAGTCCAATACTATCCATGTGTACATTTGTTTCATTTAAAATAATTAACGAAAATAATTTATCCAACTTACAAAAGATTTTAATAAAAAGAGATCAATTTTTGCAAAAAAAAAAAAACTTAATGAATTTCACATGAACAGCTGTTTAATTGAAATGTCAAATTGGTTTGGATAATGAAGTTTGACCGAAAGGGATCGGATGGGAATGGAATGAGTGAATCGATTGTACGATTCACATGGGTAGCAGAATAGGGCTACAGATCTTAATAGCAAATACGACTTAGAAGAAGTACGACTTAGAGGGAGTTCACTCTTTATTCCTTCTTTTTACTCTTTTTGTATTCTTTGTTTCATGGTTCCATGGTTTGACTTCCGGTATTTATATTGGGGCATATTCATAGACGTCTGACAAGTTGTTTCATTGTCTCTTCTAAGCTAACCTGGAGCTTATGTTATTCATAGAAAATTTAGACCATGGTCCAAAAGATAAACTGGACTACTGGAGTTCAATCCTTAAAAACGGTTGACTCTTTGGCTAAGTTTTTTTTTTTTTTTATCTGTCAAAAATGGATTGGATTTCAATGGATTGACGGGCAATAGTACTAAAATTGTAGTAGAATTCTTTTTTTACTAGAGAGCTGCCAAATTCTTAATGAATAGAAGTAGGAGCTGTTTCTAACCTGTGTGTTAACTTTAGACTCGAGGCCAGTTGGACTCGGTTCTAAATTTTGACTATGAATATGCCCCAATGTCCATGGGTTGAGTATGCTCTGTTAATATAAAATTCCTTAAGTCCTATTCCCTCCCAAATGCACAAAATAACAGATAACTATCGATTAATATCCACGCACATGTTTCCACATCAAGCTTTAAAGAAGAAAAAAAAAATTGCGACTGCTTTTTTGGTTTAACAAAAAATTCCTTTTTGTAACGAAATTTCTTGGTTCCCAACAAAATAACCAAAAGAAGAAAAAAAAAACAACAAAATCAAATAAAACAAGAGAAATGGAGTAAAATCGGGAACATGTGCCAAGCAATTTCATGGAACATTTATCCTAGATTATACCGCACATTCTCGTTTCCATTGTCGTTAATGGATAATTAGCATAATATCATCTCAAATGATTAATAGATAAATTTTCTTTCGGATGAGGATAAAATGGAATTTTTGAATCATTGCCATAGAATTGTGATTTATTTTATTTATACTGGCTCGGTGCGTCATTGAGTTCTATTGTAGGTAGGTATGTGAATAATTTACAAGCTGAAATATCAGAGCAATATTGACAAATATGTACCTATCCGTACGGGAATTTAAGAATAATGTTAAATTGCTGAAATTGCATCCTATAAATACCATTTATTATGAAGGACAGGTGTGAAGAGTGTTTTTATATAGATTTTAGATTTGGTTTTGAAATTAGCTTAAGTTGGGGTAAGTTGTTGCTATTCTCAAATCTCAGAGCTCTGGAGTGCATAAGCAGTTATTTGCCGAAGAATATGGATTTTATAATTGTGGTTTTCATATTTCTATGGTTCTAGGGCGTTTTAGAATTTTCCAACATATTTCATATTTCCTCCAAAAGGAAAAAAATGAAAAACAAATAAATTTTTTTTGAAACGTTAAAAAGATATCTGTCAAAAAAAATCAGACGAGAAAAAGATTGGAAGAAAAAAATTCCTCAAAAAAATTATCAAAAACAAAAAAAATATGAAAAAGGTTTTTTTTCACTGTGAACTTTTTTGAACGATCTACCAAGTAATTTAGTCCATCTGTCCAGTCCTGTGTTGAGCGAAAACATATCATTAGACAGCTTCTAGAATAAAACGAGTGTTTCTCATTTTTCTCAGAAAATCTGTATACGGTATATGTATTGGGCCCCGGGTGAGACGCACTATATTCATGACAAGGGTTACTCTCGGAGAATTTGTCAGTTTTCTGCAAAAAGAAACAGCTCTTAAAAAAAGTATTTTTTAAGATGAACGAAGCTGGGAATCGAACCCAGACCTTCGGCACGACAGTCCTACACACCAGTCATGGGCTACTTCTTGAACAGTTAGTAACAGTGTATTTACGCTGCCAGTGTATAATCTCTGAAAAACTTTTTCCAGACTTTAATCTTTTTAAGGCTATTCAATCAAGATTTGAATTTGCTTAATTAAATGAAAGCATCCACAAAATAACATATAAGTATGAATAACTGATTTATATATCTTTGGTAAACCTAAGCTCCAGTTTTTCCATATGACAATATTATTTCAAATTGTTGTAATATATTTTTAAATAGTTTTGTTTCACCAAATCTATTAATCCCTTTTTCCTACCTTTAAATCATATTTTATTATTTAAAAAAAAAACATAAATATATGTACAGAAAAAAGCACTTACCACCATATTATTGATTGTGAATTTCAATTCAGCTCTTGGCCTCGATGGAGGAGTACTGCAGTTTGCCCGTAAAACATCACCCGGCTCATATCGATTGTGTTCGGTAAAGAGCATGGGACGCTTTTCAGGATATTCTAGAAAAATCAAAAAAATAAAAAAAAAAATTACAACAAAGATATTAGAACATAAATATAAATTTTATATATAATATATACTTTATACATATGTACACTCAAAGGCACAAAAAGACATAAATCTGAATTGCATACACCATAAATAAGTACCTCCACACATACCCGTCTGACATTCACACACAGATACATAACAATATCAAACAAAATGTGGATCAATGTGTCGGAAACGTTTTGAAAGTAATTTTGCTAATGTACCTATCTTGTGTGCATTGGAAAACTTTTCTTTTTTTTTTCTTGTTTTTGCACAGCACCAGCATAATAATTTTGCATAAAAGTTTTCTTATTACAATTTTTCATATACCCATAATATTCGTCACAAGAAAAATGAACAAAATAAAAAAAATGATGCAAATGCTTTAAGCAAAGCACAAGAAAAAATCTTTGAAAAAGTTTTGAATTTTTAGTACGTTTCTACAATATACTCGTACCTATACATACTTTGTGCAAGAGGAGAACAAATATATCGTTAGACTTTGAAACAATTTTGTTCGTCTACTAGGTTTTTTTTTTGAATTTCTTTTTAATTTGTATATTGAGTTGAATTTGGTATTCGATTATTTTGAGTGCATTTAGAGTTCGACGATAAAATTTTTACATCAAAGGATACAGTTTTTCAGTATTGAAGTTTATATTTTTTTTTTTTAAGAAAATAACAATTTCTTTGGAAAGAATGAAAATGAAAAAGACAAATTTTAAAAGTCATTACATTTACCTATGTAGATGTGTGTAATTTATATGAATAAGAATTCACCTTGAATGGACGGACATAGATACTCGTTTGTGACATTTTTTCTTTTCAATTTTTTGAATTTTGAATCAAGTTTTCTTGGGTGTTCTGGGAAGCCAGACAAAAACGAAACTTTTATTAATTTTCAATATTGTACATACTTTTGGAGAGGTTTGGAGATTGGGGTTTATTTTTTGAAGGATACCTTTTTTGTTTAGAGTTTATTTGCAAAATGCCTTGGTCTTATGAAACTATGTCAAATATAAGTTTAAAAATTGAAAAAATTGAAGAATTTCGTTTTTCTATTCTTTGGGGACTTTATTTCAGAAAATAATTATAAAAAACAGCATTTTTCGAATATCCCAATAACTAAGGTTCTAAAAATAACTACATAAGTCCTTAAAAAAAATATGAGTTGCTAAAAGTCTTATCTTTAAAAATTCTGTGGATGATAAATTTCTGATTTCTTGTTTATTAAGTCTTATTTAATTATTTGAAGATATTGTTTCTTCGCCATAACGAAAAAAGAATGATTCAAAGTTCATTGATGATCATTTTTTTCATTGAAATCAAACTTCTTTTAATAAAAGAAACGGTTAATCAAGTAATTGAAATTATAAAAGAATAACAATAAATATGAGAAATTGTAAACCATTTTGGTTTTCTTAAAACAAAAAAAAAACAATAAGCAATCCTTGATTAATTCTTAAGTACTAAAACTTTTTCAAACATCAAGGTAAATTAGGTGAATTAAGAGTTGAGTAACTTCCCTAAATTCCAACCAAAACTCCTTTCAAAAGACCAACGATGAAAGAAATGTTGGTACCTATTCACGACTACCTAAACTTTGACATTCCGCATACATTTTCTGTATTCCCAAAAATGATTTTTCATTCAAATCCAGCAGTGTCTTCCCTTCCATCAAAAACCATCATAATATAGTGAACTAAGGCTATCAAAGACTTCAAAAATAAACCTTTTGAAAACATCTCAAAATCTTAATCCATTTCCGCAACTCACCGCCTCACCCCCCCCCCCCTACCCCCCCATCACCCACCCAACTCAACAAACAAATTCTGATTTACATTTAATTACTTTGAAGAGGTAAAATTTTACCAAAAAAAGAAGCCAAATCCCGCTGCCACCACAAGCACTCATCGTCTATCACATCCTTCTCGGAAGAACAAAATCTCAAAATGAAATTTCCTTTTTCCAGTCGACATTCGCTTTCTTTGTAATTAAGAGTAGGTATAGGTGTAGTGAAGAAGTTTTTCCAAAAGTCAGGGCAGAGACAAAATGGCAGGACGCAGGAAGGTACATCCAACCAACATCATCAGGGAATTCACCGAATGAGATTTCGCAACACCTTCCCTGAGAACAAAAGTCACCCAACCACCACCGTCATCACATTGTTATACCCATAAGGACTCACCAAGCAATGATGAAGAAAAAGTTTCTTCTGCTGCTCTCTCCCTCCAGGTATTGGGGGAAGCGGAAACAAAATGGAAATGAAGCTATTGAAAGGCATTTGAAATTCACTTTTTATTGAGTTATAACAGGTGATTTTCTCTTCTTGAAACGACGACGACGCGACGCGACGATGACAACGCCTCACGACGACGACGATGCCTGGCCGCAGCATGGTGGCACCGCAATTCCGGAATTCACCGAGGGCCAACAACGATAGTGTGTCCCTTGCCAAATAAATTAGTTTGATATTGTTGTTATAATTTGCTATTGCTATTGCCATTTTCATCGCACAATCACCACTGCCATTACCACTCTGCGAACGGTGTTGCTTTTCTGTTTCAAGGACTTTCAAGGATTTAGACGTGGTTGAACTTCAAATGTGACTTCTTGCAAAAGGGAACAGACGAACAACGCGGAGATGGATTTTCCGGCTACGCGACATAGAATTGAATCGGGGGAGGCGTAACGTTATTGAGTTTTGCAGTCAACTATATTGAGAAAAATGTTATCCTGTATTCTTTCCGATAGATTGCTTGTTTTCTTACAGCCCACTCTAAGACACTTTGTCTTAGCACAGCTACCAGATGGATTTAGATTGTTTCAGAAGTGAGGAACGCTTTTTTAGTTACGATGGAAATATTGAAGAAAGTTTCTATGAGAATTTAATAATACCTAAGTAAATTGCGTGGGGACGACAAAAACAAAAAAAAGAAGAAGTTGAAAAAGATGATGCTTAGTAAAATTAATCTTCTATAATTTTTTTTTATTGATTAACAATAATATTTGAATTAATGGAAGCAATAGCCAGTTCAATTAAGGGTAAGATATATTTTAAGTAGTTTTTGAAGAGCTGTATTTTTGTGAAAAATTGTTGCTTTGAAATGAAACAAAAAGTATTGGTTTCTGAATTTAATTTTGTTTGAATAATTTTCTAAGAGTATGCAATTCGAAGAACGAGTCTATAAATGGAAATCCGCATTTTTGCCAAAAGTTTCTTCTTTGAGTATATGTATTTGTCAATTAAAGTATTTATTCAACTTTCACTTGCCAATTGTTTTTTTTTTTAGAGATTTTTGATTTTGAAAGAAAATCACCTCTTTTCTTTGATTACACTGAAAAATATTTTAAAAGCCTCGAACTGACTACGCAAAGACTTAAAAAACAATAAAATTCATTTTTTGTATTGATTTTTATCATTACCAAGTACAAAAATGATAATTTTTTCATAGATTTGCACTAGATCTATTCATAAAAATTAAAAAAAAAATATGCACATTAAAAATACAACAAGTTTTGAAACTCGAAATGAAGTTGAAAAATCTGTAATTTTATATTGAATTGAATTGAATTTTTTTTGGTCAGTTCCACTGACATTGAACAATCCCAAAAAGCTAGTATGGAAAAAAAGTTTATATTTTTAGAAACCAATTTTTGAAATAAAAAAGTTAAATAAGAGACGAAGAATGACACCATAATAATATGTTCAATTTCTGAATGCCTTGAGCTAAACGCAGGAGGCGGTTTAAAATCACTATAATAGAGTCTTTTGTGAATAGTTTGAAAACTAGGCACGTTAGGCAAATACTGAACATTGCCAAAGCAAAGAGAAATAAATTTCATGCAAAAATATTTGGGATTAGAGCAATAAAAACCATGTTTTCGTTTTACAATACATCCATTTAAACAGAAATATCGTTTATTGCTTCAAAAAGTGTTCCATTTAATATATTTTGAAAAATTTGGATAATTTTAAGTCGGACGTTGAAAGCTAGAAAACTGTTTGTTTTTGGGAAAATTAAAAATTATGATAACCACTTTTTTTGGAAAGTTCAAATTGATTAATTAATAAACTTTTTCTCTGAGTGTGGGTAGATAAATTCAAAAGGAGCAATGTTTGTGGTTGTGCAAAATTGTTATGTTAATGTACCAAATATTTCAAACAACATCAAACATTTAGAATTAATTTTTTTGGGGAAGCCAAATTGTTCGAGCTCTATTTAAAAAATCAGTTTGAAGTAAAAGTGTCAAAGTTAATCTGTTGGTAAAAAAATTTGATTTAGAAAGCAGAGTTGCTGTCTGATTTTGAAGCCAATAAAATGATAATTTGTTGCACAAACCGGAAATTTGTAGTTTCCTTACTTTTTGAGTTATTCAATTTTCCGCTAAAATAAGACTCAAGCGCCCAAATTTGCAGTTTTTTTTAACTGCTAATTTGAAACGCGGGTATCCACTCAAAACATCAAAATATAATAATGGTTAAATTTTCTTGGTATCCCAACAAATGTAGGTACATAAACAAATAATTTCTTGTCGAAATCAATATTTAAAAAAAAATATTTCGGACTGTACTGTAGTTGATAGAAGGCAACGAAATTATTTGAATTTGTATATATATACTAACTTGTCATCGCTATTTCAAATAAAATAACAACTGTCACTGCCATGGCAACAACTCGTTACCTTAGGAGAATTTAGAAATATGTAAGTACTTATGCCAAACAGAATCACTGTGCCATCATCTAATTCTACCTTATAGACAATAAAAAATTAAGATAGTAAAAAATATATTTAATTATTGCAAAGGCTATAAAACCAGCATTCTCTTATTAGCTAAAAAAGAAAAAAAAATGCAATGTGATGATATCAATTGTTCGAGTATAAAAACAAAAGCAAATAAATCTGACATTAATTTCACTTGTGTCTAAAAATTAAATCATCATCCTTAAGTAGGTATATATATTTGCCAAACAGCTGCTCCAATCGGTCAACCTATTAAAGGAATCCCATAAAACAACAGCTTTACTATAAAGAAACCATCTTAGCCTTATTTAAAAAGCTCAAAGTGATGTTAATGTTTCAATTACGGCTCTCTATTACGAATAAATTTAAATTAAACAATGCCCAACAACAACAACAACACGAACTGCCAAATGTGTTAGTCACACTTAAAAGTCCAATTTTTCACCCCTCCTCCTTACATATACTACAAGCTATTGTTTTCAATTTACATCCAAAAGCACCTTCAAACGACGACTTCGTTCGTTCGAACCTAAGGACAGCATAACACACAACAACAAAAAAAAGCCATACTATTAAGCATAGTACAAACACTTGCCACCTCATTTCCATGCAAAACAAAAACTCCTCCTTGTTTTTGATCTTACAGAGTGAAGAAGAGGTTGCTACACCGGGTTGGGGTTCATCCCCTGAGCATTATGCTAATTCAATCTAATTTAAAAAATGAAAAGAAAAAAAATTGTGAACAAAAATAAACTTAGTATGGAAAAAGAGAGCCGAGAAAGATTGTGTCAATAAATCTGACAAAAACAAATTTCCCCTGCCTGCTCATTTTCAGTCTTTTTTGCCATTATCATTTTTTTTTTTGTTTTTGTTTTTTTTCATTTTGCTCTGCCTCGAGTGTTATTTTCACCATTTTCCAACAATTGTTGTTGTTGCTGGTCACACGCGTTCAACAGTTCGTATATGTAGGTACATAGTTTGAAACACTTGCTTTCTTTTTGATTTTAAATTCTTATGTAGACTTCTGGTTAGGAAGCAGGCGAGCAGCCATTATTTGACGAAAAGATTCTTGATGTTATTTAAGCCAACATATACTCCTTTCTCTGTGTCATAAAAATACCCCTGCTGCTGGGAAATCCCTCAACTAATAAAAATATATCCTAAGTTGTTATCCCTGGTTTTTTTTTTCCTCAACATTTTGTCGTTTGTGTTTGTATACTTTTCGTATTTTAGATTCTTGTGTTTGACTTAAACTAGGTAGATTTTTGAACAAATACAAAATTATGTAGGTTCTTTCTTGGGCACATGGAGTAGGTAAATTGGAGAAAAGGAAAATAATGAAGAGTTTAGTTTATTTGCAGAAAATCAAATTTAACATTATTTTATGGGTGTAACATTTTTTCAAGGATGTTGGCATTTTTACTGAATATCCAATTTAAAATATTGAAAATTGCAAGGTAGTGAAAGTAACTTCAGTAAATTAGATTTTGAACTCTGTACAAGTAAATATTTCTGGACAACCAGTTAAGATGGAAATTTCAAAATCTTGGGAGTCTTTATCGAATTAGAATATTAACAGTCGAATGGGGAATACAAAGGCTGCGTTCAGAATATCGGAATGCTGCCCAAAATATGAAGAAACAACTCTACAAACTTAAAGACCAAGCTAAGACTAATCTGCTCCAATTTTGAATCTTTGCTTCTTTATGGATACAGCACTGGGAAAGTAACATCCGCTGTCTAAAGAAAGTTGCAAACGTTTATAAATAGTTGTCTGCTAAACATTTTGAGGATTTTTGGCCGAATTAGAGAATAAGACAGGAACCCATTGACCCTATCATACGAAAACGTAAAAGGCAGTGGCTTCGCTTCCAAAAGGCAGGGAGTGCGATGCAAAATGAAAAACTTTCACCCAGGCAGCAAGACGAGCGGACCGACCAAGTGGCAAGTAGAAGCATTGGAAGCCCCCATGCCTGCGAGGGGAAACTCACGGACATAATAGGTCTGAGAACCCGGGGTAGGTATTGAAAGTTGTTTTCGATAAAGTTTGTGCCGAATTTTTTTTTTTTTAAATATTTTTTCCTTCTTTTTATTTCAATAGCTTTTGCCAACAAAAACAACACTTTATAATAATTATAGGCAGGTGACGCAACCTTGGAAAAAAATGCATGTCACTAAGCAAATGAATTTTTTGATTTTTTGGCTTTTAATTCAAAACTATACAATTTTCGAAAATGATGTCCAGGTACAACTACAATTTATTTCAAAAAGTAGGATGTTTAGTATTAAATTATCATCACTTTAAAAAAAAAAGTTTTTAAAGAACAGTACAAAAAAAAACCTTTTTGATTATGAAAGAGGAGACATTTTCTTATGGTCATAACAAAATCAAATTTCAATTCCTTCTCGGGAGCTGGGACTCGATATTTTGGCATTACTATGATTAATATATATCCTCCTAGCTCGCATGAGTGAAGAGGAACCGGCTCGAAAAGTCCTTTGTGGTACATTCTATGGTATACGGTAGCGTGGTAGACAATGATTGCGCTGGAGAGATGGCGTAGACCAGGGCCCTATTTCATAAACATTGACAAGTGACAATTTGTCACCTGACAATAATTTGTCAAGTGACAATTCTACAATTGTCAATTTTCTGTCCCATAAATAATTTGACAATTTGTAGAATTGTCGGAAAATTTGCGACAATTGTCAAGTTTCTGGATCATAAAAAAATTGTCATGACAATGAATTGTCAAGAATTTTCCGAGAATTGTCACGAATTTTCTGACATATTTGTAGTGACAATTCTTTTATGGAACAGGAAAAAATATGTAAATTACAAATTTGTCAATATATCATTGACAACAATTGTGACAGGCAAATGAGCTTCGGTCAAGTTTAGATAGAGAAGTGACTAGTATTCAACATGTTAAATATTATTTCTTCGAGTGAAAGTGATGAAGATATTAAAGTGGAATACCTTATTGTACGCCCTCGAATTTTTAAAGAAAGAATTAACAATGATTTTATAGCATTAAGTGACTTTCAATTTAATTAAAAATTTATTCTATAAAAATATTTTATGATGCATTCATTCATTTTAATAAGATTTTTACTAAAACTGCTCATGCTCAATAAGCCAAACTTCTTGTTTTTAGGTGGTCCTTTTTTTTCTATGTACCTTAATCTGTTGTGTTCTAACGTAACGACAAATTTGTGACAGTCAAGTCAAGTTGTCAAGTTGTCACGGCATATTGACAATTCTACAAATTTGTCACTTGTCTATTTTTATGATCCAAGCAATTATCAGACAAATGTGACAAATTTGTAGAATTGTCACCTGTCAATGTTTATGAAATAGGGCCCAGGACGACCAAAGCCTTGGGGTGCGCAACTGGATGGCGTCGGCTCAAGGCCGGGATAGGTGAAGAGACTTGTTGAAGTAGACCAGGACCGGACCCCGGTTGTGGAGCCGATGATGATGATAGAGAAAGTAGGTCTCGCAATTCTGGGTGCCAGCCTGACCAGGTTTTTTTTTTTTTTTTTTTTATACCGACACTTGCCACACAATTTTTTTGGTCTTTCTGGAAAATTAGATTATTCTCGAAAACGGCTAAAAAAAAATTAAAAATATGGGAGGTATCTGATTACAATAAAAATTTGTATTCGCAAGCATTTTAGTTTTTTTCTAATATTTTTAAACACGGATTCAAGTTCAGCACACGTAAAACCTTCGAAAAATTATTGCTTTCTTGTGGAAAACAAACAGTTAAGCTGTGAAACGTGGAAACTCAATCTTAAACAAAATTATTTAAATTTATATAAGCGAATGGTGAACAATGAAATTATATGATTATAATTATTGTGAATATTTAAAGAAATGTTTCGAAAATGTAAAAAAAAAGGCGCCCTTATTTTTAAACTGAACAACAGAATTTTGAAAATAGTAGGTACTTTGAATAGCAGATTTTTTCAAAGAAGAAATTTAAAAATCAGAATTTATGTGTGTGTGGTAAGATTTTCAATAAATTTATTTATCTATTTAATCCGGTGTCAATATTTTAGAGTACAAAATTATTTCGTGCTATGAGTAAATTTTGGAAAAGTACTACTCACACATAAATAATATATGTACTTCACAACAAATAATAATAAAAAAAAAAGGTTTGACACGCATCGAACCCATCATGTTCTAGTTGATTTGGTCAAATTATAGCTTAAAATTTATAAAGAGAAAACACAAAACCCATCAAACCGGAAGAATAAACACACGAAATTATATTCAGTTCAATTGAAGCAAACACAATTTTAGAAGTTTTGGTTAAAAGTCCTTCCACAACACCGACTCACAGCGCAAGCAGTACAAGTAGATATGGTGGGGATGGGGGTGGCATAGCAACAGAAAAGTGTAAAAAAATTCATGTAATGGTGTGGAAACGCAATTTAAAAGACCATCTCACACACCTTGACAGTCAATCTCACAAAATCTGACATATTGGTGTTAATATTTGAACTTTTTAGGAATTGCTTTTAAAACCCTGACTACTCGTTTTTTTTTAATCGCATTTGAGTTTCTGATGAGGATACACTGATTTGTTTGTGGAAGCTAAATTTTCAACTTGAATGAACGCAAAAGTTAAACCTTATGAAATGTTCCAAGTAACGGACGAATAAAATTCTGGCCAAGAAGAAATTAAACTGCGATAGAAAATTGAAATATTTTAATTATAAAATATATATGCATAATTGCATATATACCAAAAAAGAATACATTTTGAGTGTTAATTTTTTGAAGATTTTTTTTGTCTTCTCTATGTCATGATTATGCCTTCCCAGAAGACAAGGCCATCAGGCAAGACTTAAGTAAGCCTCATCACTGACAAAACAAAAGAACATTAATATAAAAAACGGTGTTTATTAACTGCTTATTTGTTGTCAGAAAAAACTTTTTCTTGTCACAGTGAACGGTTTATTAAAAAAAATTCAGAACATTTTATTTATTAAAAATGATTAATCGTTTATTGCGACAGTTAACAAGATGTTTTAAAAGGGATTGTTAAAGATTATATCCCAACCTTTATCTGTGATATTGGATAAATCTAAAATTTACAAAAATTTACACTGTAGTGAAAATTGACAAATTTCAGCCTCGTTCTCTTAAAACTATATCTCGTCTAGGTATCGACTCAGCATCTTGTCGGTTTTGTCTTTTTTTTCTGTAAAAACATTGATAAATTTGAAAGAAAGACCACCAAGACTCTCATTTGGTACGTCTCGATGAATGTATCTTTCTTGGTCTTGCCTTAGATGTAAGTTTTGTCGTGGTATCATCTCGCTTCCTTAGAAGAGACCCGACACTACACCGAGACTCGTCTATGACTATTTCTTTTACAAATATAATAGCCCATTAAAAAGCCCTATGAACTATATCCGTAATGAACTAACTGCCAATGAAATTAAAAAGTTCATCATGAACTAACCCCCAATATAAAATGAACTAAGTCCCAAAATGAACTAATTCCTAGTAGTGGGACTTAGTCCAATTATTAAAAAATGAACTAGCTTCCACTTTTTTTTTAATTTGGGATTAAATTGTTTGGAATTTATTTCATTATGAACTAGATCCCAAGAGAACCGAGTCCCAAATTTATGAAATAAGTCCCAACAAATTTTTGGTTTCAGTTAGTTCATCATCATCATCGGCGCGACAACCGGGAACCGGTCCTGGCCTCCTTCAACAAGTCTCTCCACCTATCCCGGTCTTGAGTCGACGCCATCCAGTTGCGCACCCCAAGGCTTCGGGCGTCCTGGTCTACTCCATCTCTCCAGCGCAAGCATGGTCTACCACGCTACCGTCTACCACAGAATGTACCAGTTAGTTCATTTTATCTATATAGTTAGGAGCTGATTCATTTGGGTGTAAGTTCGTAGGGCACATTAATTTTTAACTAGGACATGAATGTAATTATTTTTTAAGTTCGTTTCCGATCCAAAGTTAAATTCAAATGTTAAGGTTTGGTTTCGATCTCGAATTTCTAGAATTTGAAAAACAATAAAATTCGATGTGCCTATAGTGTTTAATGCAAATTATTGAGAAAAAAAAAATATTTTTTCAGTTTTTCATTCCAATTGAATTTTAATTATTGCAAAAAATGTTGAAACTCTTAAAAACGGTAATATTTATTTTCAGGTGATAGTGTGGATCAGAAAATGTTTTGTTTGTAGTTTTTTTTTTTTATTTGAAGAAAAACTTTTTTTTTTCTTTTAGAACTAAGTTTTGTTTTAAAAATATTTTTTTTTTGAACAAGATGGCAACCAAATGACACTAATGAAAATTGTGGCTTTAGCTATGTTATAATCATGCTCTTGCAATGTGTTTTAAAAACTGCCAAAATAAATATTTTTTGGAACACTCTCATTTCAAATATCATGATAATTGGCTCTAAACATAAAAAAAAAGACAACAGCTAAAAATATATGAATTATGTATGGGAGTATCTACGTATCTATTCATCCCTTGTTAAAAGTCGTTAATTTGTTTGAGGTCTTTTTGTTCCTCCCTTTCTCTCCATCTCGTCTGTTTAAAGAAGGTTTTTTGTGTAGCTTTTCCTTCTATCAAGTAATTATGATCTTATATATTCAAAAACATTGTTATTAATTTTTCAGTAGTAAGGTAGCTTTATATCAAATCTCTGTAAATTGTGCAATATAGGTTAAATGAAAAAAAAAGTGTAATAATTCAGCTACAATAAAGAAATAATAATAATGTATGGGAGTGAGGTCTATTCTCAAAATCATTTTGAAAAAAAAATGAATTTGAAGTTAATTTAAAAATAATTAAAAACTACACGTGAAAAACGATTAGTATATTTTCAATAACTTTTCACGCTAGCCAGATCTCAAAAATGTAGGGATGGCCACCGGCCACGAGACCAGATCAAATCCAAAACCAAAAAGTATCTCAAAATTGCCTTGTATTTTAAAATGTCTGCCTAGGACTTTTCAGCAGATTCTGTTGTTATAATCAATGGCATACATTAACAGTTAAAAATAATTTTTCTTTTTTACATTTTGAAACTCAAAAGTTAGATATATTTTCGCCAGCGAATAAAATATTGCGAAATTATTCGTCATTCTCAAATTTCTCAAAATATATATGTTATGAACCTACTCGGTTTCAATCTTATCACAATCTAACTACCTATTATTTTTGGTATGTTAGTTTTGTGCCATAAGGAGCGTTAAATTACTCATAAAATATATAAACACCAACCTCTCCATCAGGACTCTCGCAGCAACATTGTGAATTATTACATGTTTTTGTATATAAAACTGATGTTGCCTGATTGTGCCTTTGCCTTCATGACTGTTTTGCTTTCCATGCTCGTCTTTGACTCACAATATGTGACATATGACGCCTGACAGCCTAATGTCATCACACATATATGTATATTCACGCACGTTCACCTACTATCCTTCTACATATCTTCAGCTCAGGGAGGACATCACTCGTGCAAATTCTAAGCTACGTGGAACGTGAGTTCCCTTGCCTTGACGTTATGTCCTTTGAGACGGATGTTATAGAAAACTTGAATGGTTTACGAGCAATTATGATCGGATTAAGGAATACTTTTTGAACACACATCTCTCCCTGGAGAGTGCAATTTATTAGGTAAAAAAAAAAAAAATTGCCAACCACAGTGGTGAAACTTTAATGAATTTTTTATGTAGGTACTTTTACGTTGTACGTACATAAAGCTTATATCCTTAAAATTGTTTTTAAAAAGGATTCTTGGAAAAAAAAATCACAGCCCAATCGGTGGGTGGTTGTAGGTAATGGTGGAGAAAGAACTTATTTTAAAGTACTAACAGAAATTTTAAATAATTCAAACTGTTATTCTAACTGCTTTGTACAGTGAAAAACAAACATTCATTTGTGCATTCGAGTATTTCAGATAAATTCTTAAAATTATTGTAAAACTATATAATAATAATAATATTAAAAGGACTTTTTAGTTCATGTTTTTGGAAGTTTGAATTGGAACCGTTTCATCCACCAATTCTAAGTTAAGCAATAACTCCATGGGAAAATGGACATCTTAATAAATTGTAGGGGCTCAATTTTAGGGGCTGACTATCACCTAGGTCGCATTAGCGAAGAGGAACCGGCTCGAAAAGTCCTTTGTGGTACATTCTATGGTAGACGGTAGCGTGGTAGACCGTGATTGCGATGGAGAGATGGATGGCGTAGGCCAGGACGCCCAAAGCGCAACTGGATGATGATATCATGAGATGAGACGAAACTAACTTCAAAGCACCTTAGACGAGCCCGAGATAAGACTGTCTTTTTAGACATATACATAGATTAAATTGTTGTTCCTCTTGTTTGCCACAAAAAAAAACCAAAAAGGTGCTGAGTTGATTTAGAGACGAAGCCCGAAAGTCTACGATTTCTTCTATACCAAGACGAGACCTACAAAAGAGTGGCCTGATCTAATCTCGTGGTCAGCCCTTTTTTGGAAGTATTCCCCAATTTTTCTGTATCGTCAAAAAAAAATATATTTGTGGTATTATTTTAGCATCTAAAATTTATAAAAATTTTTCAGTACTTAAATATAAAAAATTGAGTTTTGACAAAAAAAAATTATTTCATGTGGTACAAAACTGTTTTTTAATATCTTATTTAATAATTTGAATTATTGTTTTACATATGAGGCCATGAGAGCAATAGTGGCGTAACCCATAAAATTCACTTTAGAGCTACGAGAGATTTAAGAAACATGGTTTCATTTTTCCTTTGACATTTTGGATTAATCTAAAAAACGTGGAAGAATTTTAAAAAAGACATACTTTGTAGGGCAAGCTGTTTTTTTTTAATTCAAAATTATTTTGGAAAAAAAGTGGGTTCTGCCGCTCTTGCATTCATGGTTTTTTGTAAAAATTCATATATTTCATATATTTTAACAATAAAAAGTTATACTAAAAATGTTCACTTATTTTTTAATCATTTTACTCCTTGTCTAATGTTTCAATTGAAACATCTGTTGACATTTTTAAATTATTATAAAAAAAAGTGATGGATTGATGGTATAAATTGAAGCAGTTCTATTAAGTCTTTCTTTTTTTATCATTTATTTTAGGTTCCTCAAGCTGGTTGAGTTTCTTAATATCCACGGATTGTCTCTTTTTAACATTTACCTCTTCGAGTAAAACATCAATTTTATTCAAATATTTATAAGAAATTGAAAATGTTTTATTATTTCGAAATGTAGTTACTGAATTTCAAGCCATTCAACTTTAAAATTGGAAATGGACAATTTCCTATTTGTGAGATTTTCTTCGAGAGATTTTTTGGAAAAAAAATCAGATGAAGTCATTTTCACAATTTCAAATGGGTTTTTCTTTCTGGCCGGGGAAATGACTCTAACCCAATCAACTGGGACGAAGATATCCTTATAAAATTTTTTTATTCTTCTCTATTAAACGAAAATATTGGTCACATGGCAAATAGGAATGGCCACTAACAAAAAATTTATGGTCGATTTCTTCGGTCATAAAATCGGGATGGGATACCCAAAATTGGCACAACAGTGAAAATTTTATATTTCTATTTGGCCCCCACATTGGTCAGAATACATAATAATAATATTTTTAGACCATCGTCCTTTACGTCCTTTAAATAATGCATAAGACAAGATCCAATTTCTTGAGGCCCCCTTGTTGCTGTAGACTTATCCAAGACATACATTACATGTGAACTTTTTCACTGTCCATATTATGTATACCGAAGCAAACAGATTCTAATAGTAGTATGAAGGTTACGCCACTACTGCATTCAAATAATGATCAAATTATAAAATACAAGAACACCTTTTTGAGTGCCATTTTGTTTTGAGTGTAGATAATGACCCATTTTCATGGAAAACTAATTTTTGAAAAAAGTGGGTTACGCTATACTATTGCACTGATGGCCTCATATAGACTTAAAAACGATGTGACTGCACAAATTATTATTTTATTACGGGTCTTTTTAATAGGCCTTACTACTGCTACACGCGAAAATTTTTGATCAAAATTGTCGGTGACGCTTTCGAAAAATTTTAGATTTTTGAATGGGATGCACCTTTAATTTTGAAAAAAATTCGTTCCTATTCAAAATATTAAAGAATTTATTAAAAAACCGTTTTGTACCAAATTTTAAAAAATGGCCAAAAAATGTATACATATTTCTGGATTAAAAAAAAATACTGTGGAGATTGTCCTTAAAACCACTATAAAATTTTCAAGGAGATCCAAAATCTTGATTTCGATTTTTTTCCAATTCAAAAATTTGGTACCAGTGTAGTTGGACTTAAAATTCTAAAATTTTACAAGAAAAAAATAATGTTGACATTACGACTTTCCACAACTTTTTACGTAAGCTGGATCTGTGTTTGCCTCAGTATACCTTATAAAAAAATGAAGATTTAAACTTGGAAAATCTAATAAGTAGGTAACTGTTTTTCTCAATATTCAATTTTTAGTAAAAATAAGTAAGTATGCGCGATAAATCTAGATTTTCAGAACGTTGACTTCTTCAAGCAGCAAGGTTATGCAACTGTGAGTATTAATACTTTAATTTTAAAACTTTAGATATTTTAACCAAGAATACATTATTTTTCACGTTCAACTAATAAGTATTTTTAAAATAATCGCTCATCGAAAAGAAACGATTTTTTTTTTGTAAAAATAACAACGTTTTCGAAAGTTGTATTCTTCCACTTTCGCGCCCTTCATAACAACAGAAGAACAACTTCACTTTAAATATACCTATATTGTATAGGTATCTAATCAAAAACATGATTCATTTTATATTTCCAAAGAACCAATTTAAATTCACAAAAATAAAACTTTCTGTGGAAAATTTAACTTTTTTGTTGTTGTTGTTGTTGTTGTTGTCCTGTCAAAATTAAGTCACACCAGGTATGCCGTAGCTAAGGTACTTTTTATACTGAATTTTTCAAATCAAGCTTTATGTCAAATACAACAATTACATACTATATAAATATACTCTACTCACCCACTACTTGAAGCTTAGCAAACGCTGTTGCTGTTGAAAAAAGTGGTGCGTCCGCTGTTACTTCACACGAAAAGTTTCCAGATAAACCGAAACCAACCTTTCGTATAACAACTTGACTGGCATTTGACATGGGAATCTAAAAATACAAAAACCAAACAAAATCAAAACTCACTCTCACTCATGTTTATATAATCCCCTGTTCCTTTTAACTCCCCCACTCAAAAGATACTATATGCTTGCTTCAGTGTCCTGTTCGTCCTTTGGGTCCGTTCCCAAAAGTTTAACAAATAAAAGCAACACAAAAAAAAATACAAATTAATTTCAAAGTGTACCGTATAGTCGTTGTGTAAATATTTCAAAAGTGCATAGTACAACCCAAAACAAAACTTAACAAAAAAAAAAATACTGAAACACAAATATAAAATAACGAAAAGGACACTGAGGTAATTTTTTTTTTTTAATTTTTTACTACAACACTACTATCGTACTCACAATAACTGAAAGCCCGGGAAATGGAAAAACTTTGGTGTTTGGAATTTCACCAGGTGTATAACGGTAAAACTCTAATTGTCCTCGGTAAAACTTTACCGAGTAGAGGGGCGCTCCGCTGAGGTCGTATAAACATCGTAATGTTGCATGCTGACCCTTTCGTACTGCAGGTGGTTCAACTATAAGACTGACATTCCGTAGGGCTCCGTCTATGAAATCTGTAAGGAAAATAATAGAAAATAGGAAATTAGTTGTTATTCAAATATTTTTGCAGTAAATTGAATTTAAAAAAATATATAAAGAGGAGTGTGTTTTGGATAGATAATTTAATAAGCAATCAAAATAATTATTTATTAAAAAGTAAATCACAAACTTTGAAAGTTTATCTCTCAAAGGCAATATTTTTGAACTTGAATTGGAAAATATTTAAAGAGGATTAATCAAACCTCATTGCCAAAAGTATACAACTAACCATTTTAAATTGTCGCTCTTAGGATGCGATAGTTTAAAAAGAAATTCGTACAGTTCGGCAGTCAGTTTTTTTTGTTATCGACACGCAATTGATGATAGATTGGCAAAAACTGAAAATCCCACATTCCATTACTACAAATTCCCAAAATCTCTAAAAGAAACTCGACGCCAACCCAACTTCACACGCCTTGATCGTGTGATGTTGGTTTAAGAAGTGTAAAAACGGAACTATATTTTTGCATGTTATGTTAGCTTAAAGCTCTTTTGTTTATTTTGAAACGCAAGCCAATTCGACCGAAAACTATTCATTTTTTTATATAACTCAGAATCCTTGATCTGGCGTTGAAGTGTATTGTTTTCAGCGAGAGGTTTTCTTTTATGAACTGAATCATGACTTTCACAATAAAGCCATCAGTGCAATAGTGGCCACTTTTTTTTTTTAAAATGAGTTTTTCATAAAAATGGGTCTCTTAATATATGTACATATCTATTTTAATACAAAAATAGTTTTATGCAGCAACCATAAGTTAAAATGTGTGAATAATTTTTAATTGTTAAAATATGAACTATGAAAGATTAATAAAATAATATAATAAATTTGGCGAAACCTTTCTTTTTTCTTTATTTTTACAGAAAACCATGAATGCAAGAGTGGCGTAACCCAGTTTTTTTCCAAAATAATTTTGAATTAAAAAAAAAGCTTGCCCTACACAGTATGTTTTTTTCAAATTCTTCCACGTTTTTAGATTAATCCAAAATGTCAAAGGAAAAATGAAACCATGTTTCTTAAATCTCTCGTAGCTCTAAAGTGAATTGTATGGTTACGCCACTATTACTCTCATGGCCTCAATTCATAACCAATTTTGTAAAATGAAAGCTCAGTTTATTAAAACTAAAATACAAGATCAGAATAATGTTTCAAGATAAAGCTAAAGACCAACTTTAAGGTCTGAAAATCGTTAAAAACGTATTTAACTTTTAGATTAAAAAATCAATTCACAATTGAGTAGTGCTGTAAATCATTGGATTTCGAAATTTTCTCTAGCTATTACTTTTTCTCAAAATTAGATATTTTACCAACTAAAAACAAATTTTCTCTATAAAAATTAATTCAATGATTATACAAGGTGCCCATAAACAATGGGTTATAACAGGCCGTTCTATGTATGTGAATTTTTTCGTTCAGTGTACTTTTATTTTCCTTACTTTACATTTTTGTATTCCATCAGTATATTCTACATTATTTGTGCCGAAACATAAGTAGTGGTAGAAAATCAGAATAACTGATGCAGTTACCAAATAAATAAATCCTTTTTTTTTAATGCAAAACGCTAAAAACATTTTTTTTAAATCTTTGTTGAGTGCTGATTTCAGAATGGCATAACTTTATTTTTTAAATCAAAAGGGAGTAGGGCATTAGTGGTAGATTTCTGCAACACGAGTCAATTTAACACCTTTGACTTAAGAAAGAAAAAAAATATTTAAAAAAAAAAATACCTAAGACGTCATGCAGCAGTTTTTTTTTGGAAGTACTCGTAGAAGTCTATTCGTTGATAAATTATTTAAATGCAATTTATTTATTTTTTTAATTTTCTTTCACTTTGGATAGAAAATTTTTCTTAAATTTTTAGAGATTTCATGAGGTCTGCTATAAGGCCTTCTAGAATTAATGTTTGCTAATTATTTACTGCGCTAAAAATGGTATTAATCTAGACAACGTTTACTTTCAACAAGACGGCGCTACGTGCCACACAAGCACCGAAACGATCGATCTTTTGAGGGAAAAGTTTCCGGACCGTGTTATCTCTCGAAGAGATGTTCACAATTGGCCACCGAGATCTTGTGACTTAGCACCTTGCGACTTCTTTCTTTGGGGCCATTTGAAAGATAAGGTCTGCGCCAACAGCTCAGAGTTGATTCAAAACGCCAAAGAGGGAATTCATTAAGCTTTTGAGGGCATACAGCAGCCACTTTGCAATTAGGTTATGGAAATTTCATGAAAAAGATATTGCTGTGTAAGCGTAGCCGTGGCGGACATTTGGCGGATGTTGTTTTCCATTATAAATGGCATACTTTCCTCTTTATATTGAAATAAACATCCGATCTTTTATTTCAAAAAATGGCATTTTTCTTTGAATAACATAATAACACCACTTATTGGAAAACCCTGTATTTAGCTGGTTCCATGGAAAAAAAATTTCTTCCTAATTTCCAAAGCTGATAGCATATAGCTTGGGAAATTGGCAATTAATTATTGAAATATTTTACACAGATAACCTTTCATTTGATACAAAAACTCATTTGTGTTTATTTTACATGGCATGTACATGGCTCCATTTTTTTTAAATCAGAAATTCCCTGCTCCATTGTGTCGAAAAGTACTCACACCTACAAAACTATAGTTAACAAAATAAAAACATAAACTTTATCATTATATTCAATTCATTTTTGCACAAATATACAAATTTTAAACAAAAATACACATAAACATTTAAGTTGTTGTCCTTTTAATTTCTTTCCTTCCTCACCACCACCATTTTTAAGGACGATTTAAAAAAAAAATAATCTCAATCACATTCAATATTCGTACTTCATGTAAATTAACCAGGATCAACGAAAACTGTGAGCCAAATAAAACTCACTCAGAATAATTAATAATAATACATATATCTTAAAACAACTGGATCATGTTTAATAAAGGAAAATACACGCAAGCACATCCCTGATGCAAAATGAGCTATAAGTACATACTTTAAAATAATCGGTGGTCGAATGTAATTATTATTTAACAAAATACATTGGACCAATAACGAATGGAAATTCGATCCAAATTTATTAAATTTACAAACTTGCCAGCATTAATGTTGAAATTTAATTTTCATTAAAAAAAAAAAGATATACCTAAAAATAATAATATTAGTTTTTTTTTAGCTAGAACTAAGTATTTCCATAAACATTGAATTATGTATCTATCTTTTCCGGTTTACGCAAAACAATCACAACTGCGCCATTTTCTTTTCAAACTTCTGTGAACTTGTTTAAACATTACAATCATAAAAATTGAGACTGTTAATTTTGCAAAACAAAATCTTCTACCATCAGGCCTAAATGTATGTGGGACTAAAAGTCACCTTTTAAAAGATAATTCGGTTTATTTAACAATTCAATAAAATTAAAATATTTACAAAAAAATAGGTATAAAATAAAAGTTAATAATTTTCTGTTGTGAATGTCAGTGAAAGTAACGATGATAAGAAAAAGAGAGCGATCTCTGTTCTGCATCTTATTTTATTGGTAGGTTGACAGGTGATAAAATGGTAAGGTAGTTCATGCTAGTGCTACTAGGCCAAGGGTGGTACCAAATTGATCCTGTGTGTATTTTTGAAATTTTAAAATTAAATTTTTTCTTAAATTCCAAATTACTTTAAAAAAAAACGTCTTAAACGATATTCGCTTATAGTTTATGACGTTTTTTTAACCGTGTCAAGATTTATCTAAATTCGCGAGTGAAATGAGATGACTACTCACTCACTGACTCACCTCACTTCAATAGCAACAGTGATTTAGTGATATGACCAATGTACTCGTATATTTGAACCCTTGAAAAATATGAGTGGGACAGAGAAACACAGTTAACAGTTAAGACGCATTCCCACGATTGAATGATTTTTTTTTTCGACAATTTTGTTGACCATACTTTTCCGCATACTTTTTTGTTTTAAACAATTCTCTGACTGAATTTTTTTGACATAATACTGTTTTTTGAAATAACAATGTCTTTAAAAATAATTTTTCCACATTTTTTTTTAAATCTTAATTTCAAAAAAGAAAATTAAATATTTTTTCTGATTTTATTTAACCATCTGGTTTTGAACAAGATATTTATTATGGCTATGTTAGATTAAAGCGGCTGTTGGTTTGGAAATCCAACACACTAAGACCAAAATTTGGTCCGTTGTGATACCACATAGATCAGTTGATCAACCTCCCTCGTTGAACCAGTTAGAGCTTCGAATGAAGCTTAGGAGACAAGTGATGTCGGAGCTTACTTGATCGCTGGGATCATTGAAGAAGAAGTCCTCAAGGTGGATTCTTCGTCTTTGTGCTAGGGTAGGACAGCTACAGTCTCTTCTTCCTCTTCGTCCCTGCAGTTACTGCAAATATCATTTAAAGGAAGTGCTTGTCTGCCTATTAAACAGTGTCCAGTCAGAACACCTATAACCAGGGCCGGCCCTACCATATGTGCAAGATGTGCAAATGCACAGGGCGCAGAGCTGCAGGGGCACAAACTCACAAGAAATGTTCATTCATATGTTTTTATTCTTTTTATATTAACCTGCTTTATTTATTTTTTTTAAATAATTTTTTTTACTATGTCACTATCAAATAATTTCTTAACATGCGAATTAAAACATTTTATCATTTTGCAAAAGAAAATCCTTCGAATAAGTACTAAATCAACGCCAAAAATAAATTAATTCAAACAAAAAAGATTCGAACTTCCTCCATACGTGCAATATTTTTAATTGCCCGTTTCACTCGAAAATCCCCATACAAATAAATATACTCATTTTTATTTCCCATACAATCGTTTGAGTAGAAATGTGCAAATTTCAGATTTGCACATATGGGAATTCACTCAAAATTTTTTATAGAAAAATGAACTCAAACATTGATTTTTGTTTGAAATGAATGTATTCTACAATAAGAAGTGCGACTGACGTAGACTGTGCAGATTAAAATCCCGCACACAAGCAAAATCTCTCAATCTTATGCGCTCAACTCTTTCAAACCAAATGAATGTGGGTGGTTTTTTTTTTTACTGTCAAACACGATTTTCTCTTTTTGTCTCTCTTGGTAGTCCGTTTACATTTCGAATGAGGAAATATGAGTAGAATATTTCAAATAGGAACCGTTTTTTTTTTTGTGGGTAAAATGGAAAGGATGAGAAAAGAGAAAGAAAGAGAAAAGGAGTGAATTGGAAATAATAACGGTTATTCTCTCTGCACTTGTTTTTTGTTATTGTTTTGAATTATGTAACTCACTTTGTCACTTGTTTTGATTTCTCGTGGTTGTTTTGGAGTAAATAGATAAATTAAACTGCAGTTCTCTGATTAAGTTTTTGAAAAATATATTATTAATTACGAAGCGTGTGTTTTGCGGGATTTGTGTTTTGTATTTGTACGTACCAATAACCCATTAAATTTAAAGCTGAAAACACTGGTGAATCTGTGAACGTGATAGGTGAAGTGTTTTAGTGTTCTTTTTTGTGTTTATTTTTGTAAATATGTATTATACGTTTTTTTAGGATTAATTTATCTTTTTTTTACATTTTTTTTATTTTTGTTTAAATTCTTTATTATTTTTGTTATTGAGGACTAGGCCTACAGGGGATACCTCATTAAAAAACGCATTCAAAACCCTACCTCATGGGTAATATGGGAATGGCTTAAGAAGCGAAGTAGGTAATGAAAATAAGGGGCGCAAAAGCTAAAGTTTGCACAGGGCGCTCGTTTGGGCTGGACCGGCCCTGCCTATAACGTAGATAATATGCAATCTACTTAAGGAGATCAGTTGGTAGAACGTCTGGCACTAAATTTTGGTCAAATTAATTTTGTCGCTATACAGGTGGTGATGTTGTTAAATACTGAAATTAGTGAATTCGTAGAGACAGTGTCTAGAAATTTTAACGCGGCCTGGCTGTCTTAAAAGATGTGTTTATTGGTCGTTGATATAACTTTTTCTTTAAGCCAGGAGAGGACTTCTTTAATAGACAAAATTTTAGCTTGGAACACGCTACAATGCTCAGGTAGACGAAAGGAGAGACTTAATTTTAGTATATGCCTCCACCAACCCCATCATCCGTTTTTGATCAATTAGAAATGATGTATCCTCCCAAGTAGACCTGGAAGATAGTCACCCTGAAGATGTGGTTGTTGAAGTGAGGATGGTGTAGTATATACTACTATTTATTGATCTGAATGATTTCAAAATAGTGGCCAATCTCATTATTGATCAACAGTGAGGAAGCTTCACATATAAATTGTGGCCAATTTTTTTATTCGGTTTGAGCAACTGAATTTTATTTAGGAATATACTTCATTTCAAAATTGTGGAAATTTTTTCATAATGAAATATGGCCTAAATGAAGTCTCAAATCTCAAACCCAAAACTATGAAAAATCAACCCAAACCACAAAAATGAATGAATTTCTTGTTTGGGGCTAATTTTCATTTTTGGTTAAATTTATGGGAATTTTTTTTCCTCTTTTTAAAAATGGGGCTATTAGGATTATTTTTAATTTTTCTTTTGGGGTCATTTTTTATTGGACCAATTTTTTTAAAAATAAACTTTTAGCTTAAAAATACTTCCCGCTGTATGTTTTCACCTTGATATTAATCACACTGAAAATTATTGAAAATTGTTGTGCGTATTACGAACGATTATACCACGTATCATTTTGATTTGAAGTATTTTTTTTTATTTTCAATCAAAAAACGAAATAAAGCCCAAACTTATGGCTGATAACGCCCAACACGCACAATATTTATGTATCTTCATATAAATGTACATATAATAATAATTTTGTCAGTTACGAGTATGTGCATTTAAAAAAAAAAAACGACCATCTGGCAAAGGGCTTCCACAAGGGTAAAATCATTAAACTTAAAATATAATATTTTATTTTATTCAGACACAACAACAGAAGCATTCATACACAAAATTATCTGATTCATTACAACATTATATAAAGTTATATGGTACAGTATTAAAAATATTGAAATTATTATTATTGCCGTTTTTATTTGTGCATGCAAAGGATCTGTCTGCAATTACAGCATGTCCCCACAAACAAAAAAGATGTTATTTATATAAATGAACAGAGGTAATGACACTTGGTGAACTGAAAACTTTCTTTTACGTTTACCGATAAATGATTTTTGGTCACGTTCATGAAACCAATTTAATTAATGTAGGAAAAAGTGCTTTTATTTCAAAAGATTAATTTTTATTTTTTTTTTATTTTTGGATTAACTGTCCAAAAAAAAAAATGGAAATGTTTAACCTTAAAAAAGGTCGGGTAGTTCTTCATTTTAATATTGTTTTAGGTGATTACTGATGAAATAAATTTCATGGCGCGACAGTCCATGAACAAACAGAGCCTTAGTGGCTTGCAACTCTCAATCTTTAATGTGTGCGTGTTATTCGATTCTTTTTCGGTTCATTTACATATAATTTCGTTTTGTTGCATTTTCCAACAAAAAAAAAATATGAGAACAAAATTCCCTTTTTTTTAAATTACCAAAAGGAAAATTATCATAAAACAAATAAACGGTTCTATATTTTTCGAAAATTTTAGACAAATTCAAATGTGTTATTATGTGTTCAAAATAGACAGATAATTTTCAAATGATAACTTTGCATAATTGTCCTAAAATTATGAATAATTAGTTAAAAATAGACCGAAGTGAGCATTTATGTAAAAAAACTTATGCCATGAAAAATTATAATAAAAATTTACTAGCGTTTGAATATTTTTCAAAATTTGTTGACAATTTGTGTCCCAAAAAAAATTGGGAAAATTAAAAAATATTTTTTGTCATAAACTGACAAACGGTTTTCTGTCAAATTGTATTAACTTTTACATTCATTTGAGCTTAGTTCAAGAACCGTTAATCTTTAAGTCTTAATAAATGCTGTTCAAACAATTTTTTAACGAACCTGTAGAGAACGCTTAAAAATATGCCATATTATCTACAACTACATCAAAAATAAAAATTAAATACAATAATAAAGCGGATTGAATTACTAGGGCGTATACGCGTTATTTTTAAATAATTAATTAAATTTAAAAAAAAAAGAAGATGAATTCACCAGAATAGAATGATAAGGAATTAAAAGTTTGCTTTAGAGATCACCATCAATGCCCCATGAAATTTCCATCTGCCAACACTTATTCTACTAAGAGAAATGTATGTATATCATTGCTATAATATTTTTTTTACATTATATTTAATTTTTACGCATAAATAAAATTGCGTAACAAAAGGAAGTAAGAATACTGCAGTGGGATTATCGAAATTGAAATACCGCAGTGCGGGTGGCTTGTTTCATTTTTTTTAAATCATTTTTGTTGTTTTATTTGGAAAGATAATCCAAGAAACAAAGAAGAACGTAAAATAGGAAGCCTGGGTAGGTAGGCAGTCGGTGATCATAAGTCAAGTTGTGCAGATTGGTAACAAAATTAAATGCCAACTAAGTATTAAAGAAGAGAATTTATTAACTTAAAACAAATTAAAGTTATTGGTACGCCAAAAGTTTAAATCAAAAAGTTTAAACAAAGAAACTATTACTAAAAATATAAACTAAAAGCAAAGAGAAAAAAATATATTTCGGAAAATTATAAAGAATAGTAAGTCTTTTCATGTGCAAAAAAAAAAGGGAATTTAGTTGTGAACTGGTGTCTATATTTTTAGTAGAAGCCGAGAAAAATCCCTGTGAAATAAACTTATTTTTTGAAAAATAAGTTAAGAAAAAGTTCATTACCTCACGGGTGACCACGAACCTGATGTATTTGAGCTAAGTCGAGAAAATAAAATTTTTTTAGGTAAGTCAAAGGAGTGAACGATCATCCTCAGAACTCCTGACCTAATTCTTTTATTAATATTTTTTTAGGATAACTAAGCAAATTTTGATCTCGCCACACACTCAGGCTTTAACAGAACTTCAAGTAAAGCAAGAACAGAGCGCGGCTGAGTTTGCGCTGATCACCGACCTCAATTCTCAACACAAAAATTTAGCTTTAAGGAAAATTGTAATCCTCACCCAAAGTCCCTTCCACCTCCTTATTCCTACCAATTGTAAAGAGGACAAGGTCAGTGGGAATTTACTAAATAATTTCGAGGAGTGAGATTTTAAAGGCGTTCGAGTTTAAAAATAATTTTTTTTAACTAACTACTACAGATCGTAACTAGATCACTACAGTGACTCCCTAGCAGGATCCGGAAAGGTTGTGCACAGCTTCGCCAGGATTTTCGAGCAATGGAATGTAATAAGTACCAATCGTAACAAAGTAAGTTACTCTTATAATTTTATTTTTGATCTGGAACGTACTTTACCTTTATGTGACTCACAGTCTGGTTCGTAATATTATAAAAGAAAAGATATTTTTTTTTTGGTAAAACAATATCTATTTTTAATTCCTGTACTGAATTTTTCCTTTTACAAAAAAAAAATAATTTATTTTTACCTTTTTATTAGTTTAACTTTGTATTTTTTTTTTGAATTAATAAATATTTCAATTATAATTAAAGCTAAAAGAAAAGAGATTAATCTTAGTTTTAGTTAGAGTTAGTTACGCTTAATTTTTTTTATCACTTCCATGATTTTTCTTTGGTGACATTTAAGAATGCGAAGAGTAATTTTTCTTCCTCATTTCATTGTTGTGAGATCTTTTAGGTGTCTAATTAACGTCAGATCTATTCCCATATGAAATTGTTTTATCAGATCTTCGATACTTCACTTTAATTAAAGAGAAAAGTATGTCTCTCTGAAGGAGTTAGTATAGGATGTGAGATGGAAAAAAAGAGATGTCTGAGAAGTCATGTAAAATGACATAAAAAAAAAGAAAAAAAAAACACAATTTTTCGCATAAGGGGTTAACGCTTAAACTAAGAGCGACCACGTTAACCAAGGAGTGCTTTGGAATTTTTTTTTGAAGAAAGCACAGAGGGAGGGAGAATTGCTCGGAGAACATGAACATCTATGTTCTCAATTAGTGTGGCCATCTCCTCAATGGTAACCAAATTTCGGGCGTTTTTTTTTTAATATTTAAAAATCCAAACAACATCTTGGATCAGGCCTGGAATAAAAACGTAACGTCGTCTTACTTCTTCTGACAAGATCCCACCCGTCCGACGAGCTAGGATGAGCATGTACTTGCAGGCCAAACGTTAGATGGAGGTAGGACAACCTTTTCAACTTCCTTTTTGGTTGATTAAGAAGACCTGTAACCTTTGATCTCCAAAAGGGGGTTAAGTTGTGAAGGGAAATTACACGCTTAAAATAAGTTGATAGATGAGAAAAAAAAAGGAAAATCTATTCGAGGATAGTCTCTAGAGTGAAGTTCGGTGGCTTTCAGCTGTCGGGTATATTAATTAATTAACCTTTTGTTTTCGTAGCTATTTTTTTTTACAGCGCGTATTTGTTACTTGGCGAGTTAGCAAGAGCCAAAAAAATTTAAATCGTTACAGGTGGCGCCCATCGTGGGGCCCGAAATTGTTACGATTTTGAGGAAAAATTATAATCTTGATAGTTCTTGACGAATATATATTTTTTTTTTTATTTACTATTGATTTGGCAAACCTATGAGTTTTAGGAATTACTATCCGAAAAGATGTGGCATTTAAGCCGAGCTTTGTTTGTTGTAGTGATCTTATCACTGCCAATTAATAAACCAAAAGCAACATTTGGTTTTCTTCTCCGTCCGAGATATGAGTTAATATTCATCATTTTTGTCAGTAGCGCTGATTGAACATTTGTTGTTTTACCAAAGAAAATAATACTGCGATTAAATGATTTATGTCCGGTAGATTAGTTGAAGTCCTCCTGATCTATGACTGAAGCGTAAAAGTTTAATTGAAAACGTAATAAAAAAAAATATATATGTAGGTATATGTCAGACACAAAGAATAATGGACCAAATTGATTACATTCAAAACAATCGTTTGTGAAACGTTGTCCAGTCAGTTAGACAAAAACAAAAAAGACCTAACTTTCCTTGTCGCAACGATTTGAAGGAATTGTCAACTGAAAGGGTCATGGGTTCTTATACATAGGTATCTAAAATCATTCAAGAGTTATATGTAAACCACGCACTTATTTTTATTAAGAGTTTTTTTTTTTTTTTTGCTAAGAAGGCATTCCAATCGAAATGCATACTCTTTCTCTTTCATCTCACATCCGAAGTTAGTAAATGAAAATTTGAAGTTAATATAAAGTAATTCGTTTAGACAGTTTAATTTATATATATTATTATTATATATATTTTTTTTTGGATAGTTTTTTTTATTATTTTTTTGTTTTTTTTTTTCGATTTTGATTTGATTTTTGATTATAACACTCCATATTTTTTTTATACCAATATTTATACATTTGTTTGGCTATTTCAATGACGGGTAAACAACGAGGTCGACCTTCTAAAGCAAGCGTTTACCAATTAAGTAAAAGTGCTGTGACAAGATCTAGAAATCAGTTTGAGTTAGAAAATATGGCTGGTGCAAGTAATTCTACAACTGATATGGCAAATTTAAAACCTAATGAAGAGGTAGACAATTCGGTTAGTAATATCGATGAACGTGCGGAGGAAATTCCCGTGAACGAAAATTCTAGTAGAGGGGACCTTTCACAAGAAGCGGCACAATTCGAAAATTATGTTAGGGAAGTGGTATCAGCCACGGTAGGTCTCAAACGTTCTGAGGATAGGCAATTTATTCAGGAAGAACTTGCTAAAAACCAGGAACATCTGTTACAGCAAGTAGGGAACATAATACGCGATACACTTACACATTTAGCCCCGACGGTACCTTCTAATTCGAATAACGTCAGAATAGGTGTCGATCCTACAGCTGACGTAACGAGGACACAGGAAAGAGAATTCCAGGAACCAGAACAAGTCGTTCATCCGGTAAACATGACACAAGCCTCAAACTTAGACAATTTTCTTGCTCGTTTGAGTAATATGAACCTCAACGGTACACCACAGTTGTCAAACGAGTCTACAGCAGCTCCATCTCCTTCCAATTCATGTAACAGATTCCAGACGTACCATAAATGGGGAATAAAATTTAACAATAAGAATATGACCGTAGATGATTTTTTGTTTCGCTTGGAAAGGGTCAAGAATAGCTACAACGCAACTTGGCAAGAGATTGTTGTCAATTTCCACCACTTTGTCGAAGGTCAAGTGGAAACCTGGTTTTGGGTATTTTTAAAAAGTAATCCAAGAGTTACTTGGACAGACCTGAGATTTGCTCTTCTTGAACAGTATAGGACTCTTGAGACAGACTTCGAGCTCTCAAGAAAAATGTCAGACAGGAAACAATTACTGAACGAGAATTTCGATTCTTTTTATGATGATCTTATGCAGATGAACTCGAGGTTACGTAACCCTAAATCGACAAGGGAGATTATTGAGCTCATTAAGCTCAATGTGAGACGAAGGATTGGAGAATTGTTAATTACTTTTAACACCCATAGCCTACCGGAAATGTTGTATGTATGCAGAACGATAGAAAAATTCCTGAACGGAAACGAGCAAAAGTCGATAGGTAGACTCCCTTTGAGTGGAGGTAATGTACCAATGCGTAGAACCATCAACGAACTTAATATGTTAAATGAAGCCCCGTGTTATTCAGGTCAGGTTCAAGTTGATGCACTGAATAGAAATATGAAACCGATTGTGTGCTGGAATTGTAAGGGCTCAGGCCATAGTTTCCGTGAGTGCCTAGATTCACGACGTAATCTTTTTTGTTTCCGTTGTGGACTTGAAAATGTCATAACACCTAATTGTGAAAAGT
The DNA here is from genome assembly GCA_958431115.1 of Syrphus vitripennis. Taxonomy (NCBI): domain Eukaryota; kingdom Metazoa; phylum Arthropoda; class Insecta; order Diptera; family Syrphidae; genus Syrphus; species Syrphus vitripennis. The sequence continues at coordinate 42,367,173 of OY288108.1, forward strand.
GTTCGGAAAACCGACAACAGAGCAATGCTATAACCGGGGAGAATTGCTCGAAGAACAAAAGCCCGGAGACCTTCAACAATTAAGAAGTCACGACAAAAAGTACCTACTTAAACGTCCACCTGACGATAGGATTTCCCAACCCATTAAAAATCTACAAGAACATCTGACACCAGCCAGAAAATCTCTTCATGAACGGCAAATAGACTATTTCAAAGCGCGGGCAAGAATTTTTAATACCACCCAAAATTCCAATCGTATTCAGAAGCTCCGGGACAGGCATAATAAAATAAGAAAGCTCCATAAAACTATCGCCTCTGCAAGGGTGAATACTTCAGTAGAAGATCCCCGTCCTTTTCTGTCCGTCGGAATTTTCGGTGAGAAATGGCTTGGTTTGCTAGACTCAGGAGCAAGCATTAGTTGTATGGGAGCAGGATCTTTAGAATACTTGTTAAAGCACAATATACCATACAAAAGTTTGTCATCATCATTAGCTACGGCCGATGGACAAAAACAAAATATCGTGGGTTTAATAACGACCAAAATTTTATACAAAGGGTTGAATAAGGATATCCATCTTTTCATTGTTCCATCTCTGACGCAACAACTCTACCTAGGCATTGATTTTTGGCGAATTTTTAATTTAGCTCCAAATCTTATATCCGAAATCGTTTTGAATTCTGAAAATGATTCAAACGAATGTAACCTATCTCCGAAGGAATACTGTGAGCTTCAAGATACAATCAAATTATTTCCTTCTTTTACGGAAAAAGGTTTGGGGAAAACAAAACTTATGGAACATGTGATAGACACCGGGGACGCGGTGCCAATAAAACAGAGGCATTACCCCGTTTCTCCGGCGGTACAGACCATGATGTATGTGGAGTTGGACCGTATGATTGAATTGAATATAATTGAAGAAAGTTCTAGTCCTTGGAGTTCTCCAGTGGTACTCGTTCGCAAACCGGGAAAAAATCGTCTTTGCTTAGACTTCCGCAAGGTCAATCAAGTCACGAAGAAAAACGCTAATCCAATTGCACATATAGAGGGACTGCTATCGCGTTTTTCAGACCCACATTTCATTTCTAGTGTGGATCTGAAGGATGCGTACTGGCAAATACCGTTGGAGAAAGGTTCACGGGAAAAAACAGCTTTCACCGTCCCCGGTCGTCCTCTCTATCAGTTCAAAGTTATGCCTTTTGGTCTTTCGAATGCCGCGCAAAGTTTATCTTGCCTGATGCACAAAGTAATTCCTCACGAACTACGAGATCGAGTATTTGTGTACTTGGACGATCTATTGATTTTTTCCCACTCATTTGACGAACATCTCAGAGTTTTAAAAATTGTAGCCGAAAGGTTGACTGAGGCTGGACTAACAATAAATGTTGAGAAGTCAAAATTTTGTTTGCGAGAACTACCTTATTTAGGATATATAGTGGGACAGGGAGGCATCAAGACTAGTCCAGATAAAATAGCAGCTATAGTCGATTTCCCGGTACCGAAAACTCCACGGCAGGTTAGACGTTTTCTGGGCATGGCCGGATGGTACCGGAGGTTCGTAAAAGACTTTTCGACCCTGGCTTCCCCTTTAACTAACACCCTTAAGAAAAATCAAAAATTCAATTTTGACGACAAGGCGGTTGAAGCATTTAACTCTATAAAGAAAGAGTTAACTTCCACACCGGTACTAGTCAATCCAGACTTTTCAAGACAATTCATAATCCTTTGTGATGCTTCCGCTACTGGAATCGGATGTGTGCTCTGTCAAGAAGATGATAATGGGACTGAACGTCCAATTTACTACTTTTCACAGAAACTTAATCAAGCGCAACGGAACTATTCCGTTACAGAACGCGAATGCCTGGCAGCAGTGAAGGGGATTCAGAAATTTAGACCATATATAGAAGGTTATCGATTTAAAGTCATCACAGATCACTCTAGTCTGAAATGGCTCATGAGTCTTAAAGACCCAACAGGTAGATTGTCTCGTTGGAGTTTAAAGCTCCAAAGTTTCGATTTCGAGGTGGAACATAGAAAAGGCTCTTTAAATGTAGTACCAGACGCTTTGTCACGAGTGTATCAAGTTGATTCACTACATTTAATAGACGAGATACTCAAACTTGATCCGATAAATCCCACGGCTATTCTACATGTCGATCTAGACGACCCTCACTTCAAGTCAGAAGAGTATTTACAAATCGTTCAAAAAATCGAAAAGAATAAGGACCGACTTCCAGGCTTAAGGGTTTCTAATGGTTTTGTGTATAAAAAAGTGAAATTTTGTACAGGAAATCCCATTCAGGATGATTTAGTTTGGAAACTATGGGTTCCCACAGATCTTACCGAAAAATTAGTCTCTCTAGCCCATTGTCCTCCACGCGCGTCACACGGAGGTATAACTAAAACATTGTACCGTCTTCGTCAACAATGTTATTGGCCAGGCATGGCAACCCAGGTCAAAAACTACATTTCGAACTGCGAGATCTGTAAGACTACTAAAGCACCCAACTTTACGTTGAGGGCAGAAATGGGAAAAGCTTTTCTGGTGGACAGACCATTTCAACACCTTTATATTGATTTCATTGGACCCTATCCACGGTCAAGAAGTGGAAACACCGTCATAGTCATAGTACTCGACCAGTTGACAAAATTTGTCCTGATCAAACCACTTAAGAGGGCTACTGCTGAAACGGTGTTAAAATTCCTCAAGCAAGATATATTCCTTTTATTCGGCGTACCGGAAAGCATTCTTTCCGATAATGGAACCCAATTTACCAGTAGAGAGTTTTCGAAAATGATCGAAGTTTTTGGGATTAAACATTACAAGACGGCTGTTTATTCCCCGCAAGCGAATGCAAGCGAGAGGGTGAACCGATCAATTCTCGCCGCCATTCGATCCTACGTTGACCCGAACCAAAAAAACTGGGATACGTTTTTAGACTCTATTAGTAGTGCTCTACGAACAACCATACATTCCTCTCTGGGAATGTCTCCTTATGAAGCTCTTTTTGGCCAACGAATGATTGAGCATGGGGCCGATTATAAACTCCTTAGGGAATTAGGGGGGTTAAACCAGTCAGAGATTGATTGGCTTCCGAAAGCAGCTAAGATGAACATCCTCCACTCCTACCTTAAAACAGTCTTGCAGAAATCCCATGAAGCTAATGAAAAAACTTATAACCTTCGAAGTCGTATTGTTTCATATAATACAGGTGATCAGTTGTACAAACGAAATTTCATTTTGAGCGACGCAAAAAAGAAGCTTAACGCCAAGCTTTGTCCCAAATTCATTAAGGTCGTAGTCAAAAAAGTCGTAGGTAACAATCTTTATGAAGTTGTAGATTGTAAAGGTCATACTACAGTCACCCATTCAAAAGATTTGAGAAAATAGGTAAATAAATTATTTGTATTGGCCCGGTCTACTCAACTGTGCATGAGACAAATGTCTTCTTATTCTTTTAACTACGTCACCTTCGCTAAAAAAAATAAGTTTTGTAGAGAACGCTTAAAAATATGCCATATTATCTACAACTACATCAAAAATAAAAATTAAATACAATAATAAAGCGGATTGAATTACTAGGGCGTATACGCGTTATTTTTAAATAATTAATTAAATTTAAAAAAAAAAGAAGATGAATTCACCAGAATAGAATGATAAGGAATTAAAAGTTTGCTTTAGAGATCACCATCAATGCCCCATGAAATTTCCATCTGCCAACACTTATTCTACTAAGAGAAATGTATGTATATCATTGCTATAATATTTTTTTTACATTATATTTAATTTTTACGCATAAATAAAATTGCGTAACAAAAGGAAGTAAGAATACTGCAGTGGGATTATCGAAATTGAAATACCGCAGTGCGGGTGGCTTGTTTCATTTTTTTTAAATCATTTTTGTTGTTTTATTTGGAAAGATAATCCAAGAAACAAAGAAGAACGTAAAATAGGAAGCCTGGGTAGGTAGGCAGTCGGTGATCATAAGTCAAGTTGTGCAGATTGGTAACAAAATTAAATGCCAACTAAGTATTAAAGAAGAGAATTTATTAACTTAAAACAAATTAAAGTTATTGGTACGCCAAAAGTTTAAATCAAAAAGTTTAAACAAAGAAACTATTACTAAAAATATAAACTAAAAGCAAAGAGAAAAAAATATATTTCGGAAAATTATAAAGAATAGTAAGTCTTTTCATGTGCAAAAAAAAAAGGGAATTTAGTTGTGAACTGGTGTCTATATTTTTAGTAGAAGCCGAGAAAAATCCCTGTGAAATAAACTTATTTTTTGAAAAATAAGTTAAGAAAAAGTTCATTACCTCACGGGTGACCACGAACCTGATGTATTTGAGCTAAGTCGAGAAAATAAAATTTTTTTAGGTAAGTCAAAGGAGTGAACGATCATCCTCAGAACTCCTGACCTAATTCTTTTATTAATATTTTTTTAGGATAACTAAGCAAATTTTGATCTCGCCACACACTCAGGCTTTAACAGAACTTCAAGTAAAGCAAGAACAGAGCGCGGCTGAGTTTGCGCTGATCACCGACCTCAATTCTCAACACAAAAATTTAGCTTTAAGGAAAATTGTAATCCTCACCCAAAGTCCCTTCCACCTCCTTATTCCTACCAATTGTAAAGAGGACAAGGTCAGTGGGAATTTACTAAATAATTTCGAGGAGTGAGATTTTAAAGGCGTTCGAGTTTAAAAATAATTTTTTTTAACTAACTACTACAGATCGTAACTAGATCACTACAGTGACTCCCTAGCAGGATCCGGAAAGGTTGTGCACAGCTTCGCCAGGATTTTCGAGCAATGGAATGTAATAAGTACCAATCGTAACAAAGTAAGTTACTCTTATAATTTTATTTTTGATCTGGAACGTACTTTACCTTTATGTGACTCACAGTCTGGTTCGTAATATTATAAAAGAAAAGATATTTTTTTTTTGGTAAAACAATATCTATTTTTAATTCCTGTACTGAATTTTTCCTTTTACAAAAAAAAAATAATTTATTTTTACCTTTTTATTAGTTTAACTTTGTATTTTTTTTTTGAATTAATAAATATTTCAATTATAATTAAAGCTAAAAGAAAAGAGATTAATCTTAGTTTTAGTTAGAGTTAGTTACGCTTAATTTTTTTTATCACTTCCATGATTTTTCTTTGGTGACATTTAAGAATGCGAAGAGTAATTTTTCTTCCTCATTTCATTGTTGTGAGATCTTTTAGGTGTCTAATTAACGTCAGATCTATTCCCATAAGAAATTGTTTTATCAGATCTTCGATACTTCACTTTAATTAAAGAGAAAAGTATGTCTCTCTGAAGGAGTTAGTATAGGATGTGAGATGGAAAAAAAGAGATGTCTGAGAAGTCATGTAAAATGACATAAAAAAAAAGAAAAAAAAAACACAATTTTTCGCATAAGGGGTTAACGCTTAAACTAAGAGCGACCACGTTAACCAAGGAGTGCTTTGGAATTTTTTTTTGAAGAAAGCACAGAGGGAGGGAGAATTGCTCGGAGAACATGAACATCTATGTTCTCAATTAGTGTGGCCATCTCCTCAATGGTAACCAAATTTCGGGCGTTTTTTTTTTAATATTTAAAAATCCAAACAACATCTTGGATCAGGCCTGGAATAAAAACGTAACGTCGTCTTACTTCTTCTGACAAGATCCCACCCGTCCGACGAGCTAGGATGAGCATGTACTTGCAGGCCAAACGTTAGATGGAGGTAGGACAACCTTTTCAACTTCCTTTTTGGTTGATTAAGAAGACCTGTAACCTTTGATCTCCAAAAGGGGGTTAAGTTGTGAAGGGAAATTACACGCTTAAAATAAGTTGATAGATGAGAAAAAAAAAGGAAAATCTATTCGAGGATAGTCTCTAGAGTGAAGTTCGGTGGCTTTCAGCTGTCGGGTATATTAATTAATTAACCTTTTGTTTTCGTAGCTATTTTTTTTTACAGCGCGTATTTGTTACTTGGCGAGTTAGCAAGAGCCAAAAAAATTTAAATCGTTACAAACCAACTCAGAGAAATTCAAAACCATTTTTTTGAGGGCAGAAGTTTTTCGTTAAATTACAATTAAAGCTTAAAACACATACAACTTGGATTTACTGATCTTGATGCGTTTTGCGAAAAAGACGAAACTATTTTTATTTGCGAAGTTTTGGATACGTGGAAAAATTCGAACTCGAGATTGTCGAGTCGAAAAAGGTGGGCTTACAATTCTATCTATGTCTGGTTGAACTAAAGCCTAAACGAGTTTGTGGATTTTTTTGAAAGTTGTTTTCTTTTTGTTTTTATTCAAAAACAATTTTTAGGTCTTTTTGAAAAATCGGATTGCTCTCGAAAATGGCTATTGCTATGACATAATAAAAAAATTCCTAAATTTTGGAGAAATATCGTTATCTCTCATAGAATATTTTTTTTTGGTTTTCGATTTCAAAAGTGGTTCATCTGATTCTAACTAAAATTTTGTGCAAAGCATTTATAATTTAGCATTCAATACTTACTTAAACAGAATAGTTTTTTGAAAATTAAATTTTAAAAACGGTTTCAAAAATTTTTAAAATTATCGAAAATTAAAACGACAAATTTGATTAAATTGAGTGTGTAAGTATTAGTATGGCTTATTACAATACAGTTAAAAAATTGAAATTCGGACATTTTTAACAATACCTCCCATACAAATGTCAAAAAAAAAACCGTTCTCAAAAATCTCAAATTTCAGAAAATGGATAAAAATTTCTTTGTATGTAGTACGGACTATCAAATTGAATGAGTCAATAGTGGATTAACATGCGAATTTCAAATTTAATAAAGATCATAACCATTACCTGCATACACAAATTTATAATTCAGTATTTCGAAAAATATAAACAATATAATGCTTTTTTGATTTTGATGTGAATAAAAACAAAGGATAAGAAGAAAGATCTTTTCAATGTTTTTTTTCAATATAAAAAAAATACTATGGACTAATTTTTCCCCGGTTTTCCAATCTTTTTTAAGGCCAATTAAAAAAGAAAACCCATACGAATTTATTCAATGCAAAATGCAATCGGATGGGAAATAATAAATAGATGAAGAATTTATTTAACTTGTTTTTATAATTTTTTATTTTTTTTTTTTCTCTTTTCCATGCCGTTACATTTATTATTCGATTTATAGTCCATCCAGATTCACATTCATATAAATACATAATATAATATATCGTATAGAGACAGCCAATATAATCTATGGCTTCCCATATAATACATATTTAATCCTTGCGGCGCAGTGACAGTCACTGGGTTCCTAGTTTTTTTTTTTAATTTTTTTGCCATGCAATATCTCTGAATAATTTATTACCTGGGGATTCAAAAGTATAACTAGTTTTCATGGTCTATTAAATCTCTGAGGTATAACGTATAATAGGAATTTAATTTTGCATTGTTCTGCAGTGAAACACAAAAAAAAATGAAGGATTTTGTCGTTTTTCATTTAGTTTCTCTGAAATAGAAAAAAATTTGCATCAGGAATAAAGCGCATAAACATCATAAAAATGCAAAAATATATGAAACACTCAGTTTTAGATTATTTCAACATGGCTTCAAGTATTTTAATTTTGATGTCCTGAATAAAAGATTAAGTTTATATTAGATACCTGGACTATTATGGAATTTCACTTGTGGATATTAGAAATTTTTTAAATCAAGGAAAATTTTTTTTTTTGGTTTCTTTAAGATAAATCCCATAAAGAGTTTTTCAATAATAAAGAATATAATGTTTTCAATTAAAGAGCAAGTAAAAAAAACGAAAATAAGTTTTTTTTGATTCCCAAGTTAAAGAATCATAGTGCTCCTGCTTATATAGTCCTTGTGAATGAAGGTTAAAGTATTGTTGGAATAAATGGTGATATAATTAATTCCTTGGATACTTTCTGCACCATAAGAATGTATCAAACGTTACAGGTGCGTTAAATCGTATGCATAAAAAATTTATACCAGGAGTATTTAATCCAATAAGAAAATTGATATTGGGAATAAACACTACACGACTTTCGTTAAATATTTATAAGTGTATTTGATCCAATATTAAAGAAGCATTATCGAAGCAGCAGGAAGTATTTTTATAAGAACATCATCATTGGAGTAAACACTGATATAAAGCATTTCTCATATACTTCTTAAAGTACTTGGTCTATTACACTAGTTTACAAAATTTTGGGTCACCGATGGGTCACCTAAAAAAAAACAACTTTTTTTTACTAATTCGGGGTCGCTGAAAACGAAAATGACATTAATTTTTTTTTTCAAAGAACCGTTTTCGAGATATGCTCAAAAAAAGGTTTTTTTGGTCCATTTTTTGAAAACTGGCTTATATCTCTTAAATGATCTTTTTAATTTACATATAGTAAATATTTTTGGAAAGATAACACTTTCTGCTTTCCAACGGTATACGGTTTGTTATAATCGGATGCGAATTCATTAAGATACAAGCGATCAAAGATTATAAAAATCGATTTTTTCGAGCTTTTTTGAAAATTTATCATTTTCAATTGAACCGTGTGGATAGAAAAAAAATATAAAAAATATATTTTTGGGCTCAAATAAAATGTATTTTTATAACAAAAATTTTAAGACCAAATTCATCAAAATTGAACGATAAATGTAGAAGCTATGAAATAATGAAGTCATTGTCTTAAACAGAAAATTTAGTATATTCTATATAAATTTGTTTTTTTATAACATAAAGTAGTAATATGAAAACGATTTCGTATGAAAAAATGACTGACTTGTTTTTCTTATTTATTTCATAGCTTCTACATATTTGAGGAAAATTGTTAAGATCAGTGAGTATTTGCTTCAATAAAATAATCATTATTGGAGTAAACGGTGATATACTGTTTTCATGAATAATTGTTGATGTATTTCAACTATAAAAGAAACAGGGAATATAATGCTTCAATATAAGAAAAGCATGGATTTTTTGCATTTATGTATATAAAAAAAATTTAGGCAAAATAGAAAATATAAAGAAAGTTATACCCCTCAATGGCCGAGTGTTTATCGTACAAGGATTTCAGTGAGATATAGGACCCGGGATCGATTCCCTCACACAACTAGTACTTTTTATACATTATGCCTACATAAATATATAATTTTGATTAAATAACTACTTATATAAGATCTATTTACTTGAGTCCAGCAAGTGTTTTGCAGAACAGTTAGATTTGCTCCATAAAGGTACAATAGGAGTTGAAAAAGTTCTCTTTCCTATGGAGTACATTCATTACATAATAAACAATACTTTAATGTTGCGAGAAATGGTTGTGTGGCTTCGTTTGAAAAACAGAAAATTATTTGTTGGGTAAGTAAGCAAATAAAATGCACGACTGGATCGTACAAACTTGCTCCTTTGTTAAAGAATTTTAGAATCAAGAACAGGAAAGCACATGAAATGAATAGGTTTTTCTAGGTTTGTTTTAGAGTTTTGTTATATGGATAAAGTTATACCTTATATTATATCTTTTTTTTAAGAAAATTTAAAAGAAATTCTTTGAAAGGTAACGGTACCTGCCACATTTTGAATTCTTTTTCATTTAATGAACCAAAATTTATTTATTAATAAATATATTTTATTTTATTTAAATGTATAATTTTTTTAGAAAAATTTGATTTTTCAAAAAGGCAGATATGTATCTACCGTTATCTTGAGTTTGAAAAAAAAATCTTTTTAAATAAATTGGAGACGACCCAAAACACCCACCCGTTTAAGATATACAGCTCAAAAGACATGCAGATGCACTTCTTTCGACTTCCATATCAAAGTTATTAACTTCCCATAGGGAGTTATTGTAATCGGTCCGATTTGGCAAATTGAAATTTTTGACATTTCTCGACGTTTCAAGGTCCCTAGAGCCTATATCAATCATTTTTAGAGAGATGTCTGTGTGTGCGTGTGTACGTACGTTCGTACGTCCGTTCGTTCTGGTACCATTTTTCGTCGTCGATATCTCAAGAACTAGTAGAGATATCGACTTGAAATAAATTTTGTTTTACAGATAATAACTTCGAAAGAAGCTGAAAGGGCGTTTATTAATATTTAATCAGTTGTTTTTTTACTATAGCAGTTAAAAAAAGAAGTGAAATTTTTGGTTGGGCTCAAATATCTCACGAACAAATAATGCTATTGACTTGAACTAAATTTTATTCGACACATTATGACGTCATACAAATTTGATATGAATTTGGAAAAAATCAATATAACGTTATTTTTTAAAATCAAAAAAACTAAAAAAAAAATTTTGATAACTCGAATATCCTTAGATGGAAAAACGATACTAACTTTAAAATAATTTTATTTTATGAAAAATGTTGTTTTTGACTACTGGTAAAAATTTCAAAAAAATTCAATGGACAGTTTTTTTTACGAAAAATTAAAAACTACAAAAAATTCTACCAAAAATTGGTATAAATTGTCTTTCGACTCAAATTTCTCAAAAACGGGTAACGATATTTGTTGAGTAAAACTCGGTTGTAAGTCGAAATGAATACTAAATTTATTTCACTACGTTACTCTATATAAATAAATAATAAATAAATATAAATATATTATATACAATTTTCTTGTCTTATCTTTCTATTCTTAATGTCTATGTTCTTATCTTTCTATTCTTAATGTCTATTTTGTTTACTTATGTAAATGTAATTTATCTGTAGATAACCGTCAGTGTATGCTTAGGGTGATCTGTCTTTTATTTCGCATACACATTGGGTTATCTATAGATTGGTCATGTTCATATTTGAACAATATTGACTTCTTGTTTGTTTTATTTTCTACATAACATAATTGTTAGCAACTGATAAAATTTTGACAAATACTGAATTGACAGTTTTTTAACAAAAAATCAAAAACTGTTAAAAATTCTAAAGAAAAGTAGTTATAATTGTATTGCAGCTTGAATATCCTGAGAACAAACAACGATTGTGCCTTCTAAAATATTTTATTAAATTTTGTTATAGTTTTTGCTATATAATCTGTGGTATTTTATTATTTTAAATAATTAATTTTTTATTTATTTATTTACTGATTTTTTTAAATTATTTATACAAAACATATAAATTGTCAAACAAATTGTCAAATTTATATTTGTTTTTAAAATTGTGTAATATAGTATAAGCTTTGCAGTAATACATCAAATTCATCAGAGTTTATAAAACCAATTGAAGAGACACAAGCAAACTAAAGGTGAAGAATAGGCCTATTGGGGATACCTCATTAAACAAAAAGCGTAGAAGTTTACCTCCTGGGTCACGTGGAAACAACTTATACATCAAAAATCTCTATAATATATGTGCATTTCGTAAATCTCTTTAAATAATTAAAATGTTTTTCAATCTTAAAATAATGATTGTTTGAATTTAACAGCTAAAGTTTGTTTCGCAGAAAATTTGGTTATTTGAAAAAACCTAAATATAAAGTTTTCAAGATCACAAATGGGAAGTTATCAGTGTGGGTCGCACCCAGCCTCTTTTTTTAAGTTTAATCAAAATTTCGACTTCGAGATTGAGAATAAGAGTACCTACCTACAAATTAATTCCATTTTTTTCCTGAGTTATACTTAATAAGATCTTCATAAAAATTACTAATAACCGTATACGGATCAGTCAATACCTAGTATTGTTTTTATTGTATTTATTGTTTTATTTTAAATCCATTTATTTTCATTGGAGAATTCATTTTTATAATTAAATGTTCATTTTGTATACCCTAGACAACTTCATCATACAAATGATTATGATGAAAATTAATATAAATATAATGAATTCGAAGGAAATAAATATTCCTTTCACAAAAAAATAAAAACAGCAACTTAAATGGTTTCAAATTGTGTAGTTCTCATAACCGGTGTTCCATAAAACACCTCCGCACACTTTAAAAAAAAAAGAAAAGAAAAACATCACCAACTCGTTATGAAATTATTACAAAACAACATCCCTCCATCACATCCATTCTCTTGATACTTTAAGTTTTTATTTTGTGCTCCCAATACACTGAACAGTGAACACTGACGACTACGACTACGACAACGACGAACTGAACAGTGAACACATTTGTTACAATAAACCCAAAAGGGAAAAAGTCACATCGAATGCGCGGCATAAAATGGCGGACATAAATCCATTAACTGGGTGAAACCCGTTCAAGTTAAAGTTGCAAAGAAAAAAAAAAAAAAGGGAAAAGTTTTTCATAAATCCTCAGCAGAAAGTGTTATCGCTTGGTGGTAAATGACAAATGACTTCTCAAACGTGCTTCACTCTTTCCAGCCCCTTCAGTCCCGTCCATAGCTATAGAGTCCTGTTCGAAGTTTCTTTTGGATATCTCGGCAACCTAGAAAGTCCCATTACCCCCAAGTAAACCGCCATAAACTCACTTCAGTTTATGTGCACCAGGATCAAAAATTACATTATCCTTTTTTTTTGTGTTGCTCCTGCTGCCTGATGCCCGCCCGGCTTTATATTGGATTTTCAGCAAAACGTGTTTGGGGCTTTGCAGGCAAAAAATAAAAATAAAAAATAAAGAGGGCGGAAAACCATTACCCGATCGATTACTAGCATGTACCGTAACATACATGTGTAGGTATGTATGTAGTTTGAAAAACTGATAAATGACGAAGAGGCACCGAACATAATGATGACGAAGGAAATCTGACTGCAAGGAAAATGTTTCATTCAGCAGAGTAACGAACGATGCGATTTTGGAGCATTAACTTTATAGTTGTTTTCGATGCTGATAGATATGGTTTCATCATATGTCTAAAGCCACATAAAAAATACAATATATTTGGGGTAGGAGGAGGTATACCATTATTATACCCATTTGTGTCGTCATAATGGAGCTTTCTTTTAGAAGATTTTAATGCTACTCGTATGTGGAGTAATACAATAAGGGTTTTGAGATTGATTTTAACGCTCAAAATATACACTATTCAAAGAGCTACATAAATTGTTTCCTGTTACTTGAAATTTTTATTTATTTATAGGTCCGCTAGAGGTTAATCAAAAGAAGACATACATCGCAAACTTGAAAATCCGTTTTCGCAAACATTAATTTTATGTAAAAACACATAGTTTTTGAGTTTTTAATTGTTAAAAAAATTCTATACATATCATGTTTTCGTAATAATTTTTGGTGTCAAAAAAATTCGGGAAAAAATATTTACGTAAAGTTTTGAATAAGAAAAAGTTTGAACAAAAAATTAAGTTAAAATTTGAGTTTGGAAATTAATTTTTCAAAAACTATTTGCTACAATATTATAAAATCATTTGAAATAGAATTTTAAATTAAAAAAAAAGCTACAGAACAATACTGTAAGATCCAGTTTTTCAGAGCTGAGTAAAACCTAAGTTATGTAAACAGCTCTTGGTTTATAGTCGTGGCTCAATGCAGAATGGCCTAAAAAACTTTTAAGATAATGATATCAATATATTGTATTTGATGGTTTCACTTCTAGTTAACTTTTATCTCGCAAATAAAAACTGGGTCTAAATGTAGCAGGGTTATTTTTTAATATTTTTTTGTGTTGCTATTTTCAGTAATTATTTAGAGAATTTCCGTTCTCATCTAAACGGGAGAAATAGACGCCCTCTCTATGCGATTTTTTTAAATGTTCAACTTACGTGCTCAGGCCTTTGTACCACTAAGTTAAATTGTATAAAATAAACAAAATACGTCGAAAAAATATCTGTTCCAATTCAAACATGTCTACGTAGTGGTTTCATTAAAATGGCACGAGCTAAGTTTTGAAAGCGGCATTAACGGGCTTTAACTTATTTTCTAAGCACCAAACTTACGTCGTCAAGGTCCTCGGGTTTGTGATATTTATTTTACATCGCTATCATCGCTATTAAATCTTAGACACGATTAAAATTAAAGTTTAGTTAAGCAGGAGGTGCACTTTAGAGTGGCAAGTACCACCAGCAAATTGATCAGGTCGTATTTGAAATTCTTTTTAGAGGAATCATTTTGATTCAACTAACTCTGACACTTGATTGCCACAAGGTAGTCACTTTGGTCCACTGCTCTTACTAATATTAATCTACAAATGTTGTTTCGATAGTGAACGCCTGCAGTGTTCTTACAAATTTATGCAGATTATATAAATTTGATTAAATGGCATATATATGTTATGTATATGTTTTCTGAGTGGTACTCAGTGAGCACTGCCCACATAACAATCGATGTCCTATTTTATAAAAAAGTCCAATATGTATGCGTATATTAAAAATCTATCTACTGTGTCTTTCAGTTCTATTGAACCTAAAACCAAAGCTAGTGAAGCGACTCAAGCGATAACCGTAAATATCATATAACCGTTAAGACAAAAACTTATATCTTTCAAAAACGGTTAAAGTGATTCCGAAAAAATTTTTGAAGTGCGGTTTGGAAAGTAATTAAAATTATTTTGTCAAAAAATATTTTCAATGTAACTAATACTACCGGTAACTGTCATAGAACCGAATTTTATATTTTCAGTTTTCTCATAAAGAGTTTGACAAATTTTAATGATTGTGAAAAAGTGGCCCTAACGATTTTTTTTTTTTTTTTTCAAAAATACGTTTTTTACGTTACGTCAGATAGAATCTTCAGTTTTGAACTCCATTTTAATTTTGGCATTTTTTTTTCAATAATAATTTTCTATAGTCCTAGTTTTTTTGATATTTCTAATAACATTTTTGTTTTTATAATCAAGCATTTTTTTTATTCCAAATTATTGCAACCAAATTTAACTCTTCTCTTGTTGAATTGATTCTAATACAGATTTCAGAAGTATGAAACAATCCACTTTAATTTAAAAATGGAGTTTTTTTTTACATTTTTACAAAATTAACTGAAAAATATTTTCAAAAAAGTTAAAAACAATATTGAGCATAGATTTTTTTCACTGCTGTGATATAAGGTTCTTAAAAGGCTGTGTCTTTGTTCTTGACACAATGATTTGTTTTCAAAGAGATATCAAACAACTTTATATTTTTATGTTTAAATTAATAATTTAAAAGTTTATTGAGATACAATTAGAATTCTTAAATTAGTCAGTCACCAGTCACCTTGCCACAGTCACGATCGAGAAACCAGAGAGAATATTGAAGATGCCGGAAATCAGAAAAATGGCGGAGCTCGGTAGCGTGAGCGCCGGCGTTGGTGGAGAGCTCAGAAAACAATTGATGGATGTGTTCAAAAATAGTGTTCACTATTGTATATAAGCACACGCAACAAAGGCTTTCTATAGTCCTATATTTTATTATGCTATGCATAAGTTGTACACCTTGACGTATACGTACTTTTTTGTTTTATTGAATTTTTAGCAAATATTTCTTAAAAGTTTTAGTTTTTATCTGTTGTTAAAGTAACATGTCCAGGTGCACCGATAAGCATTTTTAATACGCAGTAATATTTGCGATAAGTAAATAGAAAAAAAAAATACTTTTATTAACACTCCATATACAATTTAATTTAATTTTTAATTTCCTTTTTAATTAAAAATATATATTTAGTATGTACTCAAATAAAGTTTAAAAAAAAATTCTAATTTAATTAAATCTAATAAATTAAAATATATCTAAATCAACTCAATCAATTTTTTATCTTTCAAATTAAACAAATATGAGCATGAAAATGTAAATAATACTTAAAACGTATGTAGATAAAAATTCAATTAATCAAAAGTGGGTCATATAATTAAGTATTTGTTTAAAAGTCAGTTATTCATTTTAAATAGCTGTAATATAAATTTCAAGCTAACCTATAACCACACAAAATAAAATAATACTAAGTGGTATCAATTTGAAAAATATTTATTACTTCCACAAAGTAAAAAAAAAAAACATAAAATGTGCGTTGAGTGGTAAATAACTGAACAGATTTTTATTACATAAAAATAGCACAATGAAAATTTAATTGGTGTGAGAGGTTTTCATTTTATTATTCAAGCCGCACATACTCGTATCATTTGTTTTAATATTTTTTTATTAAAACAAAAATAAAACAATAAGTACCTACCTGCTGCCTATATAAAAATAGCTTGTATTGTATTTCATTTATCATTCATGCATTTGTTTTTAAGGGTTAACTATGCAGTAATAAAAATATTTATTTAAAAAAACAAGGCCATTGGAAAATGATAAATTCAAAAATGAACGAAAAAAATAAACTTCAATGTTCACATAAGCTTTGAATAAATTCATGGATGTGTAGCAGGACACCCACATCTGTAATTAATAACAATAGCAATTTTAATAATAAATCAATTATTTGAAAAAGATTTAGTTTTATAAGAGAAAGGCTCTGGACTGAATTTTTTGTTACAAATTACTTTGATTGTTATTTATTGAAAATAATCCAAAACAAAAATGAAATTGTATTTCCTGTTTTTTTAAATTTATATTTTTATGTCATAGCCAGGAGGCATGTAACTTATTTAATGGCAGTAAACCTTTTGTAAGTCGTAATTTATTAGAAATTATTTACAATAATTTAATTTGAAATGGATTTTTCTAATGGCGGGCATTTATAAACCAGCCTGTTCCTAAAAAAAAGGCGAATCCTTCTCACCCTCAAATCACCGTCCAATTGCACTTACACCCTTCTTTCCAAGGTCATGGAAACGCTGATCAATTTTCAACTCAAGAAATATCTCCAAGAACGGAAGCTTCTTCTAGCAATAAGTCCACCGATGATCTGATGGTATATCTCAACGAACAGTGGAACAAATCTTTACATCGTTTTGGAGAAAGTAAGATTATTGCACTTGATACTTCAAAGGCATCAAGCTCTCTTATTGAAAACGCGTGCATTTGGTTTCGATGAATCTCTTCTTCGTTGGATTGGATATTACCTTTCAGACCACTCAATACGAGTTGTATTGGATGGTTTCAAGTCTGACACCCATAAAATAAATGCTGGCGTGCCCCAGAGCTCCGTTTAGTCTCCGACTCTCTTCCTAATATTCATAAATGATGTTTTGTCTGAAACTTCTAATCCATTAAATTGTTTTGCTGACGACAGTACTCTCAGCTTTTCATATTCGTTTCTAGATTCACATCCTTGTTCTTCGGAAGTGGAACTTCAACGGCAGCGTATGATTAGCTCATTTAATTCAGATCTCGACAGCATTGTCCTATGGGGGACTAAAAATCGTGTAGAATTTAATGCTTCGAAAACTCAATGCTGTCTTCTATCGTTAAAGCAGAACCCACCCCCATTGCCACTGTCCATGAGTGGCACTTGCATCGAGGAAACTGAAAATCTATCAGTTCTCGGAATGTGTATCACAAACCACATGCAGTGGAATGAGCATATATTTGATGTCGCCAAAATTGCTGCAAAGTTTCTAGGTTTTCTTCGACAGTGCAAGAAATTTTTCAACCCTTCTGATCTGGCTGTAATCTTTAAAGCCTTTATTCTTCCAAAACTCGATTATAATTCTCATATTTGGGCCTACAACAACCTACTTGATTCTCTTGGATAGAATCCAAAATAGAGCATTAAAAATGATAGATGATAGAACAGTGACAAGAACATTAGCATCCCTAGAACACCGACCGTGGCAATATTTCGTGTTTGTCATTGTTCTATCGCTATTTTCACAAGAAGTGTTCTACTGAAATAGCTAGCACTGCTAGGAATGAGCATCAGTTTACCCTTGAGAACAACTTCGGACGTACAGAGATTCTTTCTTTAGCCGAACCATGAGGATGTGGAATGCTTTAGCCAGGTCTGTCATTCCCTCCCAGTTTAATGCTCAGAACTTTAAAACCAATGTGCATCGGTACCTCCTTTTAAATCCTTCCCTGTTTTCCTAACGCTCGCACTGTGTTTATCATTTTAAGGGCATTAAAAAACCCCTTTAGTGCGCGCATGACATAAAAAAACCTACTCGAACAAAGGTTGTTTTAATAACCTACAACAGGGCCGTAAAAAAAACCCAACGAAATAATACCCAAAAAAAAAACGGTATCAACGGTCAAAAAAAAAACAATACAATTGAATTAAATGTGAAGTTGAAGCTGAGGATGTATAGAAAATACGCCTGGATGGTAAGACCTCAAATCCATACCTGTAAGTTAGCAATCCAGCATTACATTCAGTGCGCTATTGCCAATCGCAATTTTTTACGTAAAAGATTGTAATTCAGCCTCTCAATTTATCTATTTACACTAGATCATCATCATCGGCTCGACAACCGGGGTCCGGGCCTGGCCTCCTTCAACAAGTCTCTCAACCTATCCCGGTCTCGAGCCGAATCCATCCAGTTGCTCACCCAAAGGCTTCGGGCGTCCTGGTCTACGCCATCGCTCCAGCGCAAGCATGCTCTATCACGCTGCCGTCTACAATAGAATGTACCACAAAGGACTTTCAGAGCCGGTTCCTCTTTACTCATGCGAGCTTACACTAGAGATCAGAAATAATTGTCAACCTTTATTTTCGATTGATTTTTTTAACAGAGTAACTACATTTCTTTAGAAAAAATTTAGTTACGGTTTGAGTTTTATTTAAATAAAAAAAAATATCTTTCAATGGTTGAGTTTTTTGACGAAAAAATTTATGGAAAAGGTCAACCTTTAACTTTTTTCCGTGAAAATAAAGCAAAATTGGTTAAAACAAAAACAAATTCAAATTTGATGGGAATGTGTTTATTTTTGAAACCGATGACTAAAAATAAAAAGCCTAATAACCTGCATATCCGCATTAATCAAGGCTTTCAAAATACTAACAGTTATACTAACGGGCATTCTGATTGATAAAATTGCAGATGACATTTATTTTTTTTCTCTCAAAAATAAAACTCAGTGGTTAACCGTAACCCAATAAAAAATAAATAAAGGTTACTTCCAGACCTTGACCGATATTTTTTCTGTTTGAAAATAAAGGTTATCGAGTGAGCATTTTTGAAAAGCACATCAAATAACAGTTATTGGAGTACCATTCAAAAGGTTGAGATTTATTTCTGATCTCTGATGTACACACTTACTGCAGAAACTTTAATTACTTATCAAACCACACAACATTCAATAATATTTTTTTTTTTTTTTGGTTGTTGCAAGGTTGTGTTAACTATTCTATTTTAATAAGCTTATTTTCTGTAACTAATTTTAAATATTTAAATTCCGCTCTACATTTTTTTCTTCATTATCTTTATTGTTTACTGTTGGTAAGTATGTACTGACCCTAAATTTTAAGTTCGTTTCTCAAAATGAGCCTAAGTAATTTTCAATAAGCTTCAAAAATGTATTAAAAAGAAGAGCAACGGGAATAAAAAGAAAAACTTATTTATATTTCAAGAGTTCACCACGTTAACTGATAAGTATAGACATTCTTAGAAAAAAAATTCAACTAAACCCCCAGTTATAAGAATATACATAATTATGTACCTATACTTTTTCAGAACTCTACATCAGAAAAACCCTCGAGCTATATAATACCAAAATGTTGAAAAATAATTTTTTCCCAAATAAATATCAACCCTAGAGTTACACTCAAAGAGTGTTTTTTAATGAAATTTTAAGAACTTAATTCACCAAAATGACCACTTAAACCCCTTTTGTTCTTTTTCATTTTTTTTTTATTTGTTTAAAACAAAATAACCCCAGAGCGTTAAAAAAAAATTGGGATTAAGCCGAAGTTAATAATAAAAAGGCATGTTACACGCTTCCAATGGCAATTACAATTTTTTTTTTTTTTTGCTTTCAGTTTGTCACGAATGAACCTTTTTTAAGAACAATGTTTTTTTTTTCCTTTGATATTAGTTCCTGTGGACCATGATTTAAACAACAAACAATGAAAATAAATTCACAAAAAAAAAAAAAAAAAACACCTCCATGGTGTTACTACACCGTTAATTTGCGAGAATTGTTAAAATTAATGGTTTATGTCTTGCCCTCATTTAAGTTAATTTTCGAAAATTAATTTCCAACACCATCACCAGAGTGAATAAAGTAATTTGGTACCAACCTGAACCTACTACTCGTATATATGTACGTATGAACACACTTCTCTTTTCTCCAAGTGATATATTACCATCCATTCAGAGGATCCTGCACAAAGGTCTTCAATGGGCTTCCCGCTTGTGCTATAATATAAATTGTATCCAAATACACCTTTTTGGGTAATTCCGCTGTTCAAAACGAGATGGTCGCCCTTTGTATAATATTTATATTCAAGCATTATATATATTAAGGTATAGCTACCGTGATTGCGAAAATACTCATTTTCTTCAGTACCTACGCGCAAATTAATCATTCCAGATTCGCACCTGATTTTCCGCGTTCATTCAATTATGTGAGAAAAGAAAATGGGATGCACTTGAAACTCAACAAACAACGATATCGTAAGATCCTTGGAGAATAGCTGCCATTTCATTTTTTTTTTTTTTTTTGCTTTCTTAGGGCATGGAGTCCTTCGGAGAGATAATATCTGGGCACCACTTGTCTCGTCCTTACATTATTTGCTTGTTGAGGTGTTTTTGTTGTTTTTTTTTCTTCGTTAACATTCCAGTCTAACGTGGGTCAAAAAAAATATCTCTAACAAAAAAAGATACACTCTTGTTCGTTTGAAGAGGTTCTATATTTTTTTGATTGAATAGTTTAAGGATTTATTTTTGATATTGTTTGAAATTCGTATTTGATTAAAAATTATTTTATTTTTATCGTTTGCTGAGCGGTATTATTGTGAAAGTATTTCAGAAATAATAAAATATAGTTTCGCTTTGATTCCAAGCGTTGGTGAGAGAATGGTCACACTGGCAATTTTGTAACATTTCTTGTATAACTCGGAAACTAAGCCGAATTGGAAAATTTGACCCATGAGACTTTTTGTAGAAAATAAGAATTTGTATCAGAATTGATGATTTAAAAATTTTATAGAAATATTTAGGGATTCAAAATTAAGAAAAACAAACCTAAAAAAAATCGAAAAAGCATAAATTTCGAATTTTTTTACAAAATTATTATAATACATGTCCACTACCACGCCAAAATCAGCATGAATTTTCTGTTAAAAAGTGTCTTTTTGGAACTTCAACATAAGAAATGTTTTGTAATTTTGAATCCTGTTTTCGACAATCCGTAGATTACACATTTTCTGAACTCAATTGGAAAACTAAGCAATATTGTCTTTATGTTATGTTGAGTCTTTTAAATTCTTAATCAATGGATTAGTTAACTTGAGAATAGGTTTCGAAATTACAAATTCAAAGTGTTAATATTTCCTAAAAAATTAAATACATATCTAACAGTTTTGGAACGAAATATTTTGCTTTAAAAAAAGTAATAAAAAAAAAACGAAAAAAAATGTACTCTAATCTGAAAATAACGATTTAGATATCATTTAACCATTTAACCATTTTTGACAATTTTGTAAGGGTTTGTAAGCCAAATTATTTGGTTGATTTTTTTTTTTTTGGTTTTTTTTTTTTTAAAGACCTCTTTGATAAAAATTTTGATTGAAATTTGTCGAATGGTCTACTGGTCTACAAGCAAATAATCAAAAATCCAGTTCTATGGCAAGTAGCTACCGTTAGTAACATTTTTTTTTGAAAAATATTTTTTGACTAAATTATTAAATTTACTTGACAAACCGGATTTAAAATATCATCAAAATCGTTAGAGCCGTTTTGGAGATAAAAATGTTTTGTTTAAACGGTACTATGACAGGAACCGTTATTTTTGGAACTAAAAAAAAATCGATTTCCCCTCTAGGCAATCTCCCCAAAACCTTATGTCTAAAGTTTGAAGAAAATCGCGTTCTCCATCATCACAATGTTAGTTAGGTTAGGTTATAAGGGCTGATGATTCGGCAAGCCGAATCACCTCACTCGGATCTCAGTGGATCCATTGCGCTCTCCAGGGTATATGAAGAAGGAAGGAAAAGGAAAGGTTGAGGAAAGGAGTAAGTGGAAGATTAGGTAAGGGGTGCTTCCCTGAACCATCCCGAATTCTGAATAAATTTCAGGATGTTTCTTAATGGCAGAAACGAGATGTCGCCCAGTTCGTCGAAAAAATAATCTCCGAGGGCTGTTTGTCTTGTTCTAGCTAGGCTAGGGCACTCGCAAGGAAGTGAAATGATCCCTCCTCCGCCTTTTCATCTTGACACCCTCTACACAGATCAGATGCAATGATGCCTATTCTTTGTGGGTTCCCATTGAGTTATGACCATTGACCAGTAAGGATTCCAACCAATAGGGATATTTGAGGCCTTCTTAGCGAGAGTAAGTATTCAGTTTTTTCCTTGAAATATCTGGCCAAAGACTTCTCGAAACCCGACACGTGTCAATCTGTGACCACCTGTCATTGGCGGCTTCGAGGAAGCTCTGGTAAATTCTACTCTTTTCGAGCACCAGTGGCATAAGTATTGACGATTCAGTTTGGCTCGGATCAGTGGATGACCCGCATTTCGCCAATTCGTCTGCTTTTTCATTCCCATGTATATCACAGTGTCCTGGAACCCAACGTAGGGTAACTGTATTTGTTGCGCTAAGCAATTTCAACTCTTTGCGACAGCATTCCATCAGTTTTGACTTTGTAACAACTGAATAAATGGCTTCTATGGCCGCCTAGCTGTCTATGAAAAAATTAAAGTCTGAATTAAAAAATTAAAACGAACATTTTTTTTTTTTGAAAGCTGTTTGTCTCTTATTTAATTTGGCTTCTAAGGGTAGTCCTGAGAAGTGAAAGTATCCTCATGTTCCAAACAAAGAGAATCAATCATGAAAACCTTTGAATCAAATTGTTCCTTACGTTACCTAGCTTCCCTGAAGAACAGCGCTTAGGGAAATTTTGAAAACATAAACCATTTTTAGGTCCGTCAAGATAGCGCCACAAAAAAGAAATTCCAAAATCGAATGATGCAACAATTTGTTGCTAATTAGTTGCTGCAATTTTGGCCGAGCAAAAAATTCTCCTCCCCTTTAAACCACAAGTTCACCACAGAGGTGAACTTTACCTTTTTGAAAAAGACGCGGCTATATCTTTAGTTCGGTACCATTTACTTCACCGTATGGTGGTTTTTAGGTGGAATCGGTTTTTGGTGCAAGACAATTTGACAATGGCGACAATTAGCAACAAATAATTGCATCATTGGATTTTAGAATTTCTGTTGTGGTGGCACTATCTCGACGGACGTACCATTTTCAACGAACTGAAGTATGAATATTCTAATTCGTTCATTCACCCATTTCGAAAAAAAACTGAACCTATTTCAATGAGCGGGAGAGTATACAAAATATTTGTTCGTTTGGTGTCTCGACAACAGACGGAATTTATTACATTCACCACCTTTAACAAAAAAAAGAATATTCTTATTAAATTCATCGCTAGAATATAAAGAATATAAGAAGGTAGGTGTAGGTAAGTAGAAAAGTAGGTTCCATATAGACAATTTTCACTGGGGTTTATTTTTATGAGATCTCATACATTTGCAGATGGTGTTTGTAAATTGTAATGTTTTTTTTTTTTAAGGATAAAATGTTATTTTTATTCTTATTTCGAATACCTAGGTACAGCAGGCGCTTTTGATAGTCATTTCGTTTTTTTTTTGCTTTACTGAATTAACAAATTTAATGGAAGCAATATTTATTTTTGCCATGCGAACTTATTAAGCAAAAAATCCGAATATAATTCAAAAGGTTTTATATTTTTTTTAATAAAAAGAAGATATTTTTAAATAAAAACTCAATTTAGAGAACATTATTTAAGTGAGGATGGTGTTTTTTTTTGTTACGATGAAAAGTGGATGTATTTTAAAGTTAATGGATGGAAAAGATGAAAATCAAGGGGAGATTAATTAACCAAAAGAAAAAATTTATGAAAACATTAAACTAATTCACTTATAAATTATTATATTTGATTAGTTTATGTTTCGAAGTCTGTTTTAGTAAAAATTTAGAATATTTTTGTACTAAATAGTTGAAAACATTAAATATTCTTTCATATAAATTTATATTTGTTGTAGTAATGTGATTAAGGATCAATGCAGGATTGGCTGAAAACACTAAGGATTCAAGTTGGTGTTGAACATAACTTTCTTGTTTGTTTGTGGAAGCATAGCTTATTTTTCAATACTTTAGTGAATTTTTTATTAGTTCTTAGTACTTAGTACTTTTTAAAAACAGAAGGAAAACACCTCCGTTTGATACCCACTTAAGATTTCCGACCAAGCGAGATATCTCGGAGTGATGCTGGACAAAAATCTTAACTGGCGTCCAAATATCCAGGAATGGTACAAAAAAGCCATGTTTGCACTCTACTCATGTTATAGGATTCTATAGGTAGAAACTGGGGACCTAATCCTAAAATAATCATGTGTCAGACCTATTCTGACCTATTGCAGCCTGGTTTGGTGGAAAGCTCTGGAGAAATCCACGAATTTAAAAACCCTAACATAAGTACCAAAAATAGCTTGCATTAGCACAACTGGTGCGATTAGGACCACCCGTACTGCGGGTTTTGAAGCAATCCTCAATCTCCCACCCCTAGATCTATTTGTACAAAAATCAGCAGCAAACAGCGCTCTTCGGTTTAGAACATTATTTAAGTTTTCCAAACCAGCATCGGGAAAACTAGTCGAAGTGGCCATGCTGCTATTCTAACGAAATACGTAGGCAACAACATCTGTACAGATTATATGATCCTTTGCTTAGATTTCCGCAAGTCTTTTAGTACCAGCTTCCCCAAAAGAGTAGATTGGGAAAACAGTGTAATGTGTGTAGCCATATCTTCTCTGATGGCTCAAAAATGAACACTGGAGTATTAGCAGGGTTCTTCTCAGAAAACCTTAAACTGGCCAATTCATTCCAGCTCCCCCACCAAAGCAGCGTCTTCCAAGCTGAGATCTTGGCAGTGAAAAACGCTGCTAGGCATATATCTTTGATGGCGATATCACACGCGGAGATCACGTTTTTCATTTACAGCCAGGCAGCAATAAATAGGAATCCCACTATGCGAACTGAAACTAAACGTTGGTAACACAATTGTTCAAAAATCCAACGAAAGATGGAATCTCCTAGAAACCTGTGTTATTACCAGGATACGATAAGAAAAGGTCCGATAGAATTTTAATAAACCTTACTTAAGATCTCTTATAAGCATAATACCGTGACACAACCTACTTGGCTACCATAAAAAGAAAATGGGGCTCAATACCGACGAAGACACTACTCACTTTCTTCTACACTGTCCATCACTCTGCCACACTAGGACAAAAACCCTAGACAACTACTTCTTTAACGAATTAGAAGAACTATCAGAATTCCCAGGCAAGAGCTTACTGAACTTCGTCAAGACCTCCAAATGACTAGATGAACCATCGGATTCATAGGTTAATATTTCAAGAAGTTATAATACTTCAGGGTATCACAATTGATCTGAGTGTGACTATAACAAAACCAACTGTCAGCTCAATTAACCTAACTTAACTTAACCTGCCTATAGCAGGTTCAAAAGCTTCAAAAACACAAACAGCAAATATTAATTTTCTTTAAATTTGTATAATTAGTTTAATTTTTGACAGTTTTGGCAATTTTAGGATTTTGTGAGTATGTATATTTATATATAATAAATGTGGGAAATACGAAATTTTGAAAATTTGAAAAATCTGATAAGATAATCGTACATTGTCAATCGCAAATCCCACATTAAACTGCTAGCACTTTCTCAGGCGTTGTTTGTCGAGAAGTTTCATCGAAATTTTACTTTGGAAACATAGCTAGCTGGGTTTATTCTCATGTTTTTAAAATTTTTGTTTATATTTTAAAGAATGCTCAAAATCCTTGGGAAAAAAACGAAATCAAAATTTAGTTAATAGTTTTACTGAACTAACTTCATTTTTATAAAAATAAGTTTTTTTTTTTTTTGCTTCAGTATTTAGTACTAAGATTTTTCAGATATTTTTTACCAAATGAGACAAATATTGACAGTGTGGGATTTTGAAAATTTGCAATATTTGATTTCATGTTTTCATTAAAAATGAGTCTTTTAATAAAAAAAATCGAAAAATCTTAAAACTATGCAGCTTCGACAGCATTATTTCTTAGAAATTTTTAAGTCTAATAGGATATCCACAAAAAATAACACGAATTTGTTCTGAATACCTTATCAGATTTTTTTATTTTTAAAATTCAACATTTTCAAAAGTAACCTCCATTGTAATTTTTTTTTTTAATTTTAATCCCAACAAGCATTGAATTTACAGGTTTCGATTTTTTTTTTAAATTTCATAAGTACAAAAATTGCGCAGAGAGATTTTTATTAGAGACATAAAAAAAAGCATTTTTATTATGGGGTCTTTTTTTTACCTTATGTTTTGCTCGGTTTAAAAAAGTTTCCACTTCGTTTTTTTCTAACGGTTTTTTTTTAGCACATTTTTTTGAAAAATATTATTTTAAGAATAAAAGTTTTATGGACGAAAATTTGTACACATATGTATATGTACATAATTTTTATTTGCGACTTAAGGTATTAAGGCCAAGTTTTGGAATTTTAAAAAATACGAACCCGAGTCTGATTAATAGTGGGACCCGTAATTATTCGTCCGTGTGTCCGTCTAGCTGTTAATCGATTTACAGTCTGAACTACTGGAGTGATTTTTTCTCCAAATTTTGGACTCAAGGTCTTAAGGAGATTCCATAATGGAGAATTTGAAATCTGTTAAAGCTGCAAAAATAACACGGTGATGGTTACCGGACAGGTAAGACAAAACAAATTAATCTCGAAAACGGCTTTAATGATTTCGATGAAATCTATGAAATTTGTTGAGTCTTTTTTGTTAGTAATTTATTTGGTTGAAAAATATTTTTCAAATTTATTATATTTTTTATATTTTTCATCATTACCGGAACCTGTTTTAGAACCGAATTTTTGGTTTTGATATTCTAATACGGATGGTTTGACGGTATGCGGGCAAGTGCACCCGTAAAGTGAGTTAACGGTGTAAAAAAAAAACTGCAGGGTGATAAACTTTTTCCATTAATTTATTAATCATTAAAATAACTATTTAAGAACAAAACTGAAGAATGGATATTCGGCCTGAAAAATAGTCAGGCTCTGTTGTTTTAAGTAATTCTGAAAAATTCCATTACAGTCAAAACAGGACTAAGCTAAAAATCTCCTTGGTCCCTCCATATGTAAGTATTAAAAATATTTCCCTCGACATTTTTTCTCAGAATGATATCTATGTAAATCATCATTTCAAGTGCACTCAAGATTTTTCCTTTTTGTTTTTTGCTTTTATTTATTTAAACCAGCATTTTTCTTCATTTTTTTACCAAGAAAATAAAGCACTTTTTTCAATTACATGTAATTTTTCATGTAAGCTATGTAGCTCTCCTTTTGGATTCCTGCTGCTGCATACATTTGTGCCTTGAATAGGATGCACCATGTCCCTTGATTGAGGACATTTCTATTGTGTTTACGCATGCATGCCTCGAAATGCAAACAAGCAATCTGTGTAATTTACTAAAATGTTTTTCAAAGACGAAAAAGAGTTTGTTTTGTAGTTGGGAGTTGGGAGTTGCGAGAGGGTTGATGGGTTTTCAGGGTGTACGAGTATATATACCCGAAGTCTCGGTTTAAATTTATGTATGTGTTTACAATAACACAATCGTAAACCGAAAAGCTCTATGTCGCTCTTGATGTACTCGTATAGGTATAGCGATGCTCCTTTATCCATTCCCGATTACACCTGCATTTTTCTATGGGGACCCATCCGCCACCACTATATGTAGGTCTGATGGTTAAATGGGACGTGTTTTATGCATTAGCATCCAAATAAATAGAACCTATAGTGTTTCTGGGTTGGGAAACATCGTGATTTTGTGCACATATCAACCCTAATAGCGATGGATAAATTCTTTAATTTATTTTGCACATTTGGTTGCAGCGTTTTTTTTTGTTGTTGTTGTTTGTATTCAGGTGTATTTTTCTAAAATATAGCACACAGGTTCTGACTGGGATAGACCAATAAATTTTGTTTAAGGTTGCATTTATTTTTCCTATTTTTTTTTTTTTTTTGTGTGTTATATGCAACACACTGAAAACGGTGGATTTTTTCGGAACGAAAACAAATTAATCTTCGTCCAACTGGTAATGGCTTAGATATTCAAAATAAGTTGAACCGGAGGTAAATATGGAAGGTAAATAGGACGATTGGAGCTACACTTGGAAGCCACAGTTGATAAATAAGAAAATATTATTAAAAATTCATTTAACTTGGCGGCAATAAATTGAATTTTTGAATTTGAAAATATGCAAGAATGATTGCTTGAAGATGAAAAAAAAAATGATAATAGAGAAAAACGTTTTCGTTTCAATTTTACTCAAATGTTCTTTCTTGGGAAAATTTTCTTCTGAAAATAAATATGCCACTTAGTCCGATTGTGGGTACAATCACCTGTACAAGCAGTACTCCAAATTTGCATTTTTTTTTAAATACTTTTGGAAAAATTTAAACTTGAAAAAAGACTCAAAAATTTACAATTAGTTTTTACAAGATCAAAAGATAAAAATTTTAGGTTTTGTAAAAATGATACACCAGATTTCAATGTGACGTACCGGTTTCTCGGCAACCGATTGAGATAGAAACATACGACAGGGCTACAAATTTGCAATTTTTCATCAATTTTAGAAAAAATTCAATTTACAAAATGAGCTTTTTCTCAGCAATCTGTTGCTCCAAATTTAATTTAATTTGAATTAAAGTAGACGAAAAGCAAAAAATTCTAAATTTATTTCGAGTTCCTTAATTCGGTAGCTTTTTAAGAAAACGGTATGTCTTGTTTTAAATAAAATGCAGCACATTTTTTTTTGTATATGTATTAGGAAAAAATGTTTCCCTCAACACTTTTTAAATATTTTTTTAATCATTGAGCTTTTTCTTGATTTAAAGTTGGGATGAAACCTTACCGAGTTAATGAAACTAGAAGCAAGTAGGTATTTCATAGGCCTTTAAGTTTTTATAAAAAAATCAACCTGTTTCCCACACTTGGCCATAGTGACCTTTAACTTTAAATCTAACCCCTAAATTAATATGTATATCACAAAAAATCTCTTTTTTATAAACGTTGACTTTCATGACAATTTTCAAGAATTTTCTAAAAAATGTCTAACAATTTTTTATGGGATGAAAAAAATATGTACTTATGTACTTATATGGATATGAAAGTCTGCTATCACAGGACTACTTCTGAGGCATGACTTACATAAGACTTGACGCAATCTTTATGTACGTCGACTTTTATGCCTTTTCATGAGTTCCATAAATACATATGTAAGTGCGATGCAGGAAAAATGAGATGTCATTCCAAAAAATTCCAAAAGAAGACACAACTCATAAGTCGTCCCGTAATAGAATATGGAAGTCTACTTTAAGTGACAAGTGGGAGTAAAAACATGTTTAGTAATGTAATTTTAAAGTAGAAGCGTACACTCACTAAGTGCTCACTTATTTAAAATAAATATTACAGAAAATAATAGAAATAAAATCTGAAACTCAATTGTTTTTTTTTTGAGAAATTAAATTTTAAAATTTGACAAAATTTTCACGACAACATTTTCATGCCAAATTTCTACATACATAGTCGTATTGACAGTTTGAAATACTACATATATTTCAATTTCTGCAATGAAAGGAAAATTATCAATCTTAGAGTTACAGTTGTAGATGAATTAATTTTGTCTGAGTTGATAAAAAAAACGATATATGTAACGTAAACCAAAGTACCAAAAATTAAAAAAATGGTGGAAGGAATTTTTAAAATAATTTTTTTTTGCAAACTTACTAACAATTTTAATTTTTCACAAACTAAGTATTTGCTTGAATAACTCCTTTTGAAAAGAAAAATCAATTATAGGTTTCTGGCTCTAAGAAAAGTTAAAGGGAAAATTTCGCAATTCTTTGAATTTTTACCAATGTTGGGTTTCAGGGCTCGAGCTTTTTTAAAATAATTGGATACTAGAAGAATATAAATTCTTAGAATGATTTTCTTTGATTTTCTCAATATTACCACTTTTCAAAGTGATACAGTTCTTCAAAAAAAAAAATAAACAAACAACAAAACTTTGCTATAGTGTACCTATAGTTCAACAAAATTAACTACAAAAGTTTTGATACCACATGCCATACATATACAACCATTATTGTTTTTTTTTTTTAACTTATGTATAACAGGTGCATTCATAAAAAGCTGATTTCTTATGAACCCTAGGAATACCTTCTTTTGTTTCGCTTCGTTTCCCTTTAAAGAAAAACTTTTCTTATCAAGATTATCAAAAGGCTATTTGAGATAACGAAAATTCAATTTTCATTTTGAATAGATCCAAAAAACTTCCCAGACGTGCTAAAGTGGCTTTAAAATAATATGTTTCTGAGAAAATCTCCTAAATCCCAATGAGCTGTGTATAAGTGCTATTATTAGATAAAATGATTTGAAGTGATGAGTGGCTTAAATTCGAAAGTTATTTTTCCTTTAAAAATATTAAACCCCAGAGATAAAAATACCTAACCTACATTTGACCTATTTCCAGTGAAATATTTGCACGATTAAATATTTATGTTTTAAAAAAAAAAATATAAATACAAAAGCCTATACGTCATTGCTGTATACATTCGACGATATATATAAAGGGTGTTTCTTAGAGGTATAGGACTTAAGTTTACAGCACTGACTTGTGTTTATTTTGGTTTGTGTATTTCAACGGATAGACTGACGCCTGAACAACGCTTAGTGGAATAACGAAAAAAATGAATCCCTGTATTTGACAGTACGACCGAAATTGGGTTCAAGAGTAAACTGATGAGCATTCCTGGAAGCGTGATTATAACGGTTGAATCGTTTAAGGGGAGGAATGCAACTGGCTATTTCATTATAGCACTTACTGTAAAAGTAACGATAAAATACTGAAAGACAGGAAACGTTACGCCGGTGTTCGAGTGACGTAAAAGTATCGATGATGTTCCTGTCTGCGATCATTTTGAAGGCTCGTCTTTGTATATTATCTGTTTCTTACAAAACCCAAGGGCATCAAAATCAGATGCTTGTAGAAAATAAAACACACGGTTGAGTGGAAAAATATAGGAAAAAACCACTTATTTTTATTAGTAACCTGCACGTCCTGCTCGTATAATAGCCTGCTCGGGAATGATCCTGCTGGTTAGAAAAAAGCTCTTCACATAACCCTGCTTATCGTTAAGTTTTCTTATTTATATATTTATAATTTAACGAAGCGTCGTAAGAACGCTTACATGTATAAATCTCCTTCTCCTCAACATCGAATGCAGAGTTACCAGACTCATGCAGTTCGATACAGTCCCGGCGAAAACCTACGGTTTTCCACCCCTTCGCATTTTATTGGTCCTGCTCTAATGCTAAATAAATAAATATACATTATTGAAAAACTTAACGGTTGTCCTGCTCCTCAACTGGCAAGATGCAAATTTTCTGAACTGGTCTCATGAGTTGGTTCGTTGCAGTCCGTAGTAGAACGTTCCTCACCAGTCCATCCTTGCTGCGTATGAGCTTCATGATGCGCGCCATTGCCCAAACTGATGGTGGATAATTTTCACTCTTGATAATGCACAGCTGTCCTTCCTTCAGATTATGTCCTTCTCTTCGCCATTTCTTCCGTTCGAATAAAGTAGATAGGTACTCTTCCTTCCATCTTGCCCAGAAATGTGTAAGCATAGCCCTGCGCTCCTTCCATAACCTTGCTCCCTTTGTATTGGGTAGCTCACTCGTGACAAATGGCAGTGGTAGCACTAGTGGCTCACCCACCAAAAAATGTCCCGGCGTTAGCGCCTGCAGATCGTTTGGGTCGTCACTCAGCTGATGCAACGGCCTTGAGTTTAGAATAGCCTCTATCCCAGTGAGAAGTGTCAAGAACTGTTCATATGCTAAAACCTTCGTTCCAACGATTCTCGTTAAATGGTACTTCATTGACTTTACTGCGGCTTCATATATCCCACCTTGGTGAGGAGCTGCGGGAGTCATAAACTTCCATTCCGTCCCTTTTAAGTTCAAATGCTCTAAAGTGTCCTTCGCAAGCCAAAACCTCTCTGCCCTGCGGAGCTCTTTTTCGGCTCCTACGAATGCTGTACCATTGTCGCTGTATAACCTTGCACACCTGCCTCTCCGCGCTATAAACCTTTCGTAACAAGCGATGAACGCAACTGACGAAAGACTCGATATAAGATCAATATGCACTGCTCTTGTCTTGAGACAAACGAAGATGGAAACCCAACATTTTTGTTTTATTATCTGCTCACCTGCTCTGTCGATCATTTTGATCTCAAATGGTCCTGCATAGTCAACACCTGTGTGAAGAAAGGCCTTCCCAGGAGTAATCCTTTCTGATGGCAAATCAGCCATCAATTGCACCTCAAAACGATGATTGTATCTCACACAAACTAAACATTTGTGAAGATAACGTCTTAGCTCACTTCTCAACCTTGGGATCCAAAATTTTTCACGAATATGTTGCATCATTACCTGCACAGCACCATGCCTGGTTGCTCTGTGAGCACTATCCATGATCAACCAGGTTAACCTCGATCCATTTGGAACGATTACTGGATGTTTCCTGCTATACTCCATCTCTGCCCTGCTTAACCTTCCACCAACTCTTAACAATCGCTTGCGATCTAGAATTGGTTTCAAAGATTCTATCCTGCTTTTGTCCGGCAAATGCCGTTCTTTCTCTATACACGCTATTTCCTTCCCATAAAACATTTCCTGCTCTTTTCTCAATAGATAATCTAGTGCTTCCATCTTCTCATCAGAAGTTGGTTGATAGAATGTCCTTGCTCTTTGTGAGATGCCTGCTCTTCTTTCCATTTGACGCGTAGAATATCTTTGTCTCTTGCCCTGCCCTTGCTCATCTTCTTTTCGCTGCCTTACTTTGCCTCTTGCATTATTAATGAAACGAAATATGTAGCTCATTATATTAATTACCTTCTCTAGTGTTGATGCATATTCAATCAATGGCACGCTCTCACCATTACATACCAGAGATAAAGGTTCCGTCCACACTGTGGCCACGAACACCTTAATCTCTTCCCTCCCCCCATCTGAAACATTTGGAACGAAATTTTCAGATAACCATGCCGATCGCGGACTAGACAACCACTCAGGACCATGAAGCCAAAGCTTGTTGCCTAAGAGTGATGATGCTCTTAATCCCCTGCTCAGTAAGTCAGCCGGGTTTTCTTTGGTACCGACGTACCTCCATCTCTTCACTTCGGTATTCGTCTGTATAGATGACACACGGTTAGCGACAAATGTCTTTAAATTGCATGGTTGTTTGTTTATCCAATGCAGTGTGACAAGCGAATCTGTCCACAGATTATAATCTACTCCTTCCCATTCCATTGTCTTAGTGATAGCTACTAAGAGCCGCCCCAAAATCTCAGCTGCTGCCAGCTCCAGACGTGGTATCGTTACCACTTTTAATGGTGTTACACGAGTTTTTGCTGTGAGCAGGTTTACTTGTATTCTTCCATCCGGAAAGATTGCTCGAACGTAAATCACTGCTCCGTACGCTCTTTCGGAAGCATCCGAAAATCCATGAATTTCCTTCCTTATACCTGCTGATGTCCCTAGCCATCTTTCTATCCTCATATCCTCTAGTAATACTATTTCCTTCCAAAAGTCTTCCCATCTCTTGTTCATCTCCTGCGGTAGTTGCTCATCCCAATCAAGATTCAAACGCCAGATATCTTGAATAATGATTTTCCCAATAATTGTCACAGGCGCTATTAATCCATTTGGGTCATACAGTTGGGCGACACAGCTCACAATTTTCCTTTTCGTCATTGCAAATTGCGTAACGGGTGTTTTCACGACAAACGTTAACTGATCCTGCTTAAGTAGCCATTTAAGCCCAAGAATGGACGCCTTTTCACCATCTTCAAACAATATCGATTCCTGCTCTTCATAATTCATATTTTTCATCAGCGCTCTGGAATTTGATCTCCATTTCCGTAATTCAAACCCTGCTCCTAGTAAAATGTGATTAATGTCTTTAGATAGTTTAATTGCCTGCTCTATGGAGTCAGCACCAGTGGTGCAGTCGTCCATATAAAAATCTTCCTTTATTGCCCTTGCAGCAATAGGGAATTCCTGCTCCTTCTCTCTTGCACATTGAATCAATGCACGCACTGCTAGATAAGCTGATGACGTCATACTGAAGTTACAACAGTAAGCCAGTATTCCTTCAAGCTCTCATGAGGACCTTCTCGCCAAAAAATTCTCTGTAGGTCCCACTGCTCTCTTGCGACCTTCACCATGCGAAACATCATTTTAATATCTGCGCTAATAGCAATTTTATATCGCCTAAAACGCATTAAAATTTCGTGAAGATCCCTCTGAAGTTTTTCCCCCAACATTTGAATTTCATTGAGTGAAATACCTTTCACTGTTTTGCAGCTTGCATCGAATACAACCCTGAATTTCTTCGTTACGCAGTGGTGCGGAATGTGATACACATTAGTGGCTCTGACAGCATCAGTCACTTGTTGCATGTGTCCCATGCTTTGATATTCTCGCATAAAGTTGACATACTTTTGCCTGAGCTCTGCATCTCCGTTGAGTCTCCTTTCTAGAGCAAAGAATCTGCGCCTCGCTATCATTTCAGAGCTTCCAATGTCCATCTCTGTATCCTTAATAGGAATTGTCACAATAAACCTTCCAGAATCATCTCGTGAAAATGTGTTCATGAAATCCTGCTCTACCTGCTCTTGTTCTATTGTCCTGCTCGATGATGATGCTATGTCATCTAATTGCCATAATCGCTGAAGTTGTTCATGAAGTTCATTATTGTCCACACAAACAATTTGCGATACCTGCTCCTGCTCTATGCTCTCATGCTCTATGCTTTCCTGCTCATCTCCACACTCCCCGAGTATGATTCGCCCAAAAATACTTTCTATCTCTAGGACACTATCCTTGTGGTTCCCAATAACCGAAACAAACGATCGTGCCACTGCCTTACACCCTAACAACAAATCAATAGGACCTGCCTTCCATAATTCTGGATCAGCCAGTGGCAGTTCAGAAGTTCTACTAATTTGCTGTAGTTCTAAATTGCGAGTAGGAACTGTTGGATGCCAGTTGCTGTCTTTTGGTAAAATCCAGAAATCCTGCTCTATTCCATCTCTTGAGTTGAACCATGGAATTAATTTAAAAGTTGTTTTATACTTGATTTGTAAGGATGTACCATCTATCCCTACTATTCGCTTTGCTATTTGCTCTTTTGGCAAAGCCAACCTTTGATGAAGCTGATAACTGATCAGATTTGGCTGTGCTCCAGTGTCGAAGATTGCCCTGATCGGTCCATACGTCCTGCTATCTATTATTATCCTTACCTGCGCAGTTGGCATAATTATGCAAATTTCCTTCTCTTTATAATCAAAATTCCTTACATAATTTTTAAATTTATCTTTATTACGACGTTTGAAATCCCCCCAAGACTCACTATCCTGCTGTTCCCTTCTCCCCTGCCCTGCTGTTCCTTCTTCCCTGCTGAAACTCAAGCGACGACGTTTTGCCAAAGAGGGTCCTAGTCATTCTTCCTTTTGTTTTCCCTGCACATTGCTCCTCCTTTTTCCCTGCTCCTGCACTTGAAGAACCGTAGCTTCGGCCTTGCTAAATTCTTTTAGCGGGCAGATGACGCTGTTATGGTATTGTCTTCCTGGACAACGCACACATGGCCCTTGGTAGCAGTTGGTAGGGTCATGTCCTGTCTTAAGACAATTGGTGCATAGCCTCTTATCCCTCACTAGCTCTTGTCTTGCGCGTAAATTCAGTAAATTGAATTCTGGGCAGCGCCAGAGTGGATGATTTGTTGAATTGCAGGAAAAACAAGGCATTTGCCTTTTTCCTGCTTGCTCCTGCTGCCGTGGTTGGTTGGCCGTAGCCGCCCTGCTCGTCTCAGATTTGCTTCCAAATTGGCGATTTGGAACCTGCTCTCGCTGCTTGACTCCTGCTCCTTCTATGGCTTCTGCTCTCTTATCGAGGAAATTGCAGAATTCCTGCACGGTAGGCTCCTCGGAGTTCCGGACTTCTTCCCACTTACAGGCTGTCTCGTGGTCAAGCTTCTCCAGGAGGACATGGATAATAATTATATCCCATGCTTCCGTGGGAACACCTTGTGAAGCCAGCTGCCTGATCGTCTCGTGGGTCGTATTTGACATTTTCTGGAGCTCTCCTGCTCTCGGTTGTCCCTGCAGTGTTGGAAGTTTGAAGAAGTTCCTCAAAAGCTCCCGACGAGTGGCATATTTTTTCGTGAACATCTCGTTTATGCGCGCCCAGGCTGCACAATAATTTTGATCGGTGAGTTGCCACTCGCCAAGTGCTCTTGAAGCTCTGCCCGTCAAGGATGCCTTGAGATAGGAAAATTTGTAGGCCGGCGCAATCCTATCGTTCTCATGGATTGCTGCCACGAATCGATCCCGAAAGCCCTGCCATTTGGTTATGTCGCCATCAAACGTGCCCCACGTGTTTTTCACATCGTGTTGTGCAAATGGCATGTCGACACGCACCTCAATTGCTCCCTGCTTTCCTGCTTCCTGCTTTCCTATCTTCTCCTGCAAGGCTGCATGCACGTTGAAATAATCGCCCTCAGCTTCAGCTACCCTGCGTTGCATGGCTGCGTTTTCGAGCAGTCCGTTGGTAACTGCTAACCTGCGTTCGCTTGCACGAACCTGAGCCCATGCATCCTGCATAGCCTCCAACCTGACCTTTGCTGCAGCCCCCGTGCAGCGTTGAAAACCTTCCGAGCTTATGAAGGTCATCATCCTGCTAATTGCAAATATACCTGCTTCCAGCACATATTCCAAATTGGCTTCCTGCTCCATTCTTTAGTTCGATGTTTTCTGATAAAAATAAATAATATAAATAAATAATATAACATAATATAATATACCTAATATAATACAATACAATATAATATAATATAATATAATATAATACAATATAATACAATATAATATAATATAATACCTACAATATAATAAAAATAAGTAAATTTTTCTCCTCAAGAATTATCTTGCACTGAACTGTTTGTGTTTTGTTATTTATTTTTTGTTGAAAAATTATAGTCGAAGCTCACTACACAACTGTTGCTTTTTGAATGAATCAAATGCAAAAGCATTCAATTTCTCATTCTCCTGCTTGTTGCCTGCTGCTTGTGCGTAACGGGATATTTGGTATATACTCGTATATACCTACTCGCTGTCTCTTGATTTTGTGTATCTCCTGCTTGTTGCCTGCTGCTTGTGCGTAGCGGGATATTTTGTATATGCTCGTATATACCTACTCTCTGTCTCTTGATTTTGTGTATCTCCTGCTTGTTGCCTGCTGGATATTTTGTTATATACCTACTTGCTGCCTTTGCTGTCTCTTGATTTTGTGAATCTTCTGCTTGTTGCCTGCTGGATATTTTGTTATATACCTATTTGCTGCCTTTTGATTTTGTGTATGCATTTGTTGTGTAGCAACACCAACCAAATACATTCCTGCTTCCGTTCTTCCGATCGCTTGTGTATGTATTCATGATCACCATCACAATGCTCACACTTTACGAATTTTAAACAAAATTAATAAAGACGCGATTATCCATAGGTCGCTGGTTCAAAATATGGCTCGATTGACCAAATGTTTCTTACAAAACCCAAGGGCATCAAAATCAGATGCTTGTAGAAAATAAAACACACGGTTGAGTGGAAAAATATAGGAAAAAACCACTTATTTTTATTAGTAACCTGCACGTCCTGCTCGTATAATAGCCTGCTCGGGAATGATCCTGCTGGTTAGAAAAAAGCTCTTCACATAACCCTGCTTATCGTTAAGTTTTCTTATTTATATATTTATAATTTAACGAAGCGTCGTAAGAACGCTTACATGTATAAATCTCCTTCTCCTCAACATCGAATGCAGAGTTACCAGACTCATGCAGTTCGATACATTATCCAAGAGGCTTAAGTAAGTTGCTGGAGCACCAGTCCAGAAATGGGAGTTATACTCAAGTTTTGGACGTATACAAGTTTTATAGATAATAACCAGATCAGGAGGGGAAAAGAATTTCTTGCATCTCCAAAAGAAACCTAAATATCTTGCGGCATTTTAGGCGACGTTAAGTATGTGATCATTCCACAAAAGATGGTTTGTGATATACACTTACCTAAAATCGCAAGCTGATTGGTTTCTTCAATGCAAGTGCCACTCATAGATTATGGCAGTGGGGGGGGGGGGGGGGGTACGTCTCGCTTTAACGACAGAAGGCAGTATTGAGTTTTCGAAGCATTAAATTCTAGGCGATTTTTTAATCGCCATTGTGCAATGCCGTCTAAGTCAGAATTTAATGTACTTATCATATTTAGCCGTTTCAGTTCCACTTCTGTAGAGGAGGGATGTGAATCTGGAAACGAATATGAAAAGCTAAGGGTGCTATCGTCAGCGAAACAATTTAATGGATTAGTAGTTGCAGACAGGAGATCATTAATGAAAATGAGAAAGAGGATTGGAGACAAAACAGAACCCTGTGGCACACCGGCATTCATGTTGTGAGTTTCAGACTTGAATTCGTCTAATACAACTTGTATAGAGCGATTCGAAAGAAAGTTACTAATCAGTCAATGGTGATCGTAGTAGAGCCATGATTACTTTTCATTCTCTTTCATTCGAGAATTCAATAAAAATGCATCTATGTTTTATTCCATTTCAAAGTTCTATAGCTCTTAAAAAAAAGACATTCTAGGCACTACCTCAAAAAATTTAAAGAGTCATTTTCCAAGCCAACTGCCAGATTTAAAAACAAAATTTAATTCAATTACCAAAATTTTAAATAATATTCGTTAATGCATCCTCTTCATCCTTCATATGTAAATGCCACAAGAATATCAAAACACCCTGAGCCAATATGTACTTACCTAATATCAGTACCCATAAAAATTTTTCTTTTTTTTTTTAAATAAAAGCATCAATTTGTACAACACTCAACAAACACAACATAAAACCAATATATATATAAATAAATATACGACCCTTATAAGTACGAAATGTCGGTGTTGTTATAAAATAATAATTTGTAGCATACTAAAATAATTTTTATATAAGTAAATATTTATTGCACAGCTGTAACTTTTTACACGAAATATACACTCGAGTTAAATAATACAAAAACAGAAAGCACAACATAATATCATCAACCTTCGCCTCCTTTGAAATTGTTGAATATAAAAACGACTGCTTTATATGAGCGAGAGACGACTTTTCCACAAAAAAAAAAAAAAACGAAAAAAAAATTTGCATAATTGGCTATTCCGTTCTGCGAGAATGTTCACACCCCTCGGGTAACACACAATTTTGTGTGTGAGTGTTTTTTCCCTTTATACCCCTCTCAAACAACGTTCAGTGAAAATGGAAAAAATCTTGAAAAAATAATTTAATTTAATTCAATTTACGGGCATCGCAGCAGAATCAGAATAACCCACAAAAAAAAAACGGGTTCATCAGTCCACCGATAACACACCCGCAATTACACCTTTGTCGGCCATCACACGCGGCTGATGT
This sequence comes from Syrphus vitripennis, assembly GCA_958431115.1. NCBI lineage: Eukaryota > Metazoa > Arthropoda > Insecta > Diptera > Syrphidae > Syrphus > Syrphus vitripennis. The sequence continues at coordinate 42,406,771 of OY288108.1, forward strand.
AGAGGGCGTAGAGGTAGCTGCTAACCTGCCATCATCATGATGAAGCTACTAGACCATGCGTCCTTTAAACTCTTAAACCTCCATTAAATAGTTCAGCTCTATATTGGGTCAATTCTTTACATGCAGCAAAAAAAAAAAAAAACTGCACTGCACTGCATAGAGAATCTTCAGTGAGCGTTTCAATTGCAATTGCAAGTAGTAGCCTCTGGTATATTATCGTCGTCGTCGTACACAACCGCCAAATGATTGTGGAACTTACAAGTTTGGTCGGTTGGTTCGGGTTGGTTGGTTGGTCGGTCTGTGTATAAAAGGAGCCACAAGGACTTCAACAGAGGATTTGCATTCAATGTTCTCTAGAGCAATTTTCCAAAGGGTTAAAAGGGGCCATCATCAGAGGCGAACCTCGAAGGCCAAGTAGTTATGTGAGGTGATGGGCAATCAGGGTTACGTTTTGGAATTGTTTTCTCCCTTGTTTTTTTTTTCTGTTTCATTTAAGTATGTTTTATTTTCGTTATCGCTGCTTAACTCATGGTCGGGGGCCACAAAGTAGGCTTGTGGAAAAGGCTTAAGGTTTTAATGGTCCTTCTATAAGATGTGGGAGATGGGGAAAGTGAGGAAGGTACCAACCAACAACCACAATTTGTTCCTAATTGTGTTGTTCTGTATAACCTGCAGCGATAAAATTGTTGGGGTATAGACATTGAATTGCTTAATGTCGTATAAACACTCCATGTCAATTGATTGATGATTATACAAAATTCTTCTACTTTTTATGGAAAAGGATTTGACTGCTTTGAAAATTCCTTTTAAGATCCATTTATTTTAATACGTTTATGAAAAATTTACTGAACATTTTTTTTGAAAGTTATCAAAAATAAAATTTGTTGTTTTTCTTCAAAAAAAAAAAAAAAACATCACGAGAACTACCTCAACCAATTTCCTAAAAAGATACAAATCCAAATTGAGAAAAAATGTCAAAAACTCAAAATTTCTTTACAGTTAATTTTTTTTTCAAAAGTAAGACCAACATATCCTTTACGCTGTTCGAGTTTTGAAGAAATTTATTTTTTCAAAAATTCAGAAAAATCAAAGACTTATTTTATGAAAAACTTTTTGTTTTAATCTAAATATTCTATGGTCAAAGAACAAATACTTAAATTATTATTCTCAGACTATATTATTATGTTTCTTAATAAAAAGCAATTACCCGAAAATTAAGTTTGTAATTTCAGTGTTTTATTTTATTTTGAAAAGTTGTAGTTTTGACATTTTTTAATAGTTCAAAAAAAAAAAATGCTACCGCGAAAACATCAAAATTTCAAATCTTAAAGGTGCTATACGAGTAAAACACAAAAAAATGAAAAAAAAAATCCAAAAATAGAGCAATGAGATAATTCGATTAAATCTCAAATTTATTTAAATATATCATGAATTTTAAAAGAAGTTCAAAATCACCCCTAAGAAAGTGGAGCATTTATTAAAAAAAAAACCTAGTAGAGGAAAGATAGTTTATTCAAGAACACGGAGAAACTGCTCTAATTTTGATGATTTGTTTTTAATTTATAATTTTAATATCAAAATGAAATTTTTGAAAAATGTTTTTTTATTTTTTTTTAAAGTTAACAATTTTTTTTAATTTTCTTTTTAAAATAATATTAAATAAATTAATAGCATCACTCTAAAATATTATTAAAATGCCTTGCGATAATAACAGTAGAACCCATTTATAGTCAATTTTGTTTTCTTTATTTTTTTTTTTTTTTTTTTTTTTGTCGTTAAAAAGAATATAGATTGATTTTATTTCAACATAAATTTTAACAATATAATTTAATTATAATTTATAATTTACAAAAACAAAAAAGCATGGCATTTTGCCGTCTGCCTAGTTGACAAAACATGAAAATTTCACATAATATGAAAATTTGATTGAGCAATAATTCGTATGTATTTTTGCAATATATATTTATAAAAATAAAAAAAAAAATTAGTTTCTCTTAAAAGCTTTCATTTATGATTTTGTTTCTATAGAGAAGAGCTAGTCTGCAGTATTTGTATAATTTTTGTACATCCATATTGTTAAGCAATTGTATAATTTGGCTTTGTGTCAACATGTCACTTCCGAATACATCCCTTCTGATTTCTCTTAAAATCGGACATTTACCCATAAAGTGAAAATTATCTTCTCTTTCACCTAAGTTACACAAAGAGCACACAATGGGTAAATCATCTCTATGAGGTATGTAGTTCAATGGCATAAGTTCGCTCCGCAGTTTTACCATCATTGAAATCTCGGCTGTACTATTGTCATCCCTAAAATAATTTTTCTCCTCCAGGTTATGATTAAATTGACTATATAGTTGTCTGTAGATAGATCCTGTTGCATCATTCAAATATTTATCACGATGTCTTAAGTCCACTGCAGCAATGAGTTGATAAAGCGAAGTTTCTAATTCTTCACTGCTCAGGTTTAAGACTATCCCACATTCTGAAGCAAGTTCCAACCAATCAGCGCACCAACTTGTCTTTGTCCTTATGACTTCAAGAGCTACTATTTTAGGCAGTCGATTATCATCCATCTTTAAGACTTTCGTGACATAATCCACTTGCATTTTTAATGTTCGAATGAACAATGGCGAGATTCCTGTTTCTAACATGATAACGTAGTTAGGTGTGCTACGCGGAAGCTGGAAGATTCTTTTGCAGAAGTATCGTAGAAGTTTTTCCACCGTATCGTACTGCTTTGTACCCCATGTCTGAGCTGCGTAGAAAAGGATTGACGCTGATATCGCTTCAAATAATTTGAATTTACTGCTGTGTGCTATACTTTTGTTATGAAAGCATCTATTCCATGTTGCGCTGATTGCGCATTTTGCCTTCATTAATTTTTCCTTCAGATGTTTTTCCATACCCAGATTTTGCGTGAAAATAACTCCTAGATATTTGAATTCCGTTACAACCTCTATATTTTCTCCATTATAATGCCATTTTTCGTTTGCACATTTGCGGCCTCTTCCACTTTTGAATATTAAAACCTTGGATTTGTCAAGGTTAACTATCAGATTCCAAACCCGACAGTATTCGAATAATCGGTTAATCATCAACTGCAAGGATTCAGAAGAGGCTGCCAACAGAACAATATCGTCCGCAAACATCAATAGTTTAATTATCATCCCCGCGTACTCTATTCCACATGGCAGAATGTCTACCAGATCATCAATGAACATGGCGAACATGCTTGGGCTCAATGTACAACCTTGCCTGACTCCCGATTGTGTTTTAAATTCTTCCGAAAGCGCTTCACCATTCCATACTTTACTTTTTGTGTCGTCGTCGTAGAGATTCTGTATGACTCTTCCAAACTTCCATGACATACCTTTACTATATAGCTTATAAAATAGAGCCTTTCTATCGATCATATCGAAAGCAGCTCTAAAATCCACGAAAAAGGCATATAACTTCTTTTCCTTGCGAAGGAATGTTTCAGCCATACATCTAAGGGTAAAAATATGATCGATCGTTGAATATCCACTTCTAAATCCTGCCTGGTACTCCTTCAGTAGTTTGTTGCTATCAATCCATTCGTTGAATCGTTTGTGTAGTATTAGTGTAAATATTTTATATGAAGCATTTAGGAACGATATACCCCTGTAATTAGCTGGTTCGGCCATGTTTCCTTTCTTGTGAATCGGAAAAATAATCGATTCCTTGAATTCATGTGGTATAGTCCCGCTTTCCATGATATTGTTATATATGAAAGTTAGCCTTGTGAGTAGTTCCGGTGTCCCATACTTATAAAATTCAGCTGATATGCCATTCGAACCTGCAGCTTTTCCATCTTTAAGCTTCGTTACAGCTGATATTACTTCTTGGTAATATCTTTATTTTTTTATTTCTTTATTTTATTTATTTATTATTTATTTATTCAATCTACGATATTTTATACATCCACAGATTTTGCTTATTGCTAAAATAAATATAAAGGTATAAATATAATATAAGTTAACATAATTGTATTACATGTTATGTTATTAATTGATAATATAAAAAAAGAAAAGCTATTAGTAATTTTGAAGCAAATTTAAAATAAAGTTCTTAAACTGATATCTAGGCAAAAATAAATCCAAATCATCATAATACTCATTAAATATTCTACAACAATGAGAAATTGGCTCACGCTGCGCTGTCCATAATTGGTACTATGAGGTATCTCGAAAATTAGCTGTCTCATTCTTAAAACTCTACTTGGTGCATAAATATTAATTAATGCAATAAAATCAATACAATCGATATCACTACAAAGAATGTCGCGAATGAACAACACACTAAACATTCTACGCCTCGACTCAAGAGTTTGCATTCCAAGTAACAAACACCTACTTTTATAGTTTGAATCGCTATCACCGGTCATCGGGAATTGCTTTAACGCAAACCTTAAAAAGTTTTTTTGAATTCTCTCAATCCGATCAATTAATTTTTTTGAATCAGGATTCCAAATAATGCAATTGTATTCAAGTATTGGGCGAACAATAGAACAATATAAAGCCTTCAAGGTATACGGATCCTTAAAATCGGAAGAATTTCGTTTTAGGAAACCAAGCATAGAATTAGCTTTGGAAACAATATAATTAATATGAGATTCAAAAGAAAGTGTATCATCAAAATGACCTCCTAGGTCTTTTGATTCAAAAACACTACATAAATGAGTTCCATCAATATTGTAATCATATATTATTGGATTGGATATTTTAAAACATAAACATTTTTTTTAGTATACCTTTTTTTAATTTAATATAATTAAATACATATCTAATAATTTAATTTAAAATAAAACCAAAATACATTTTTTAAATTGTTTTTAAATTTTTGTTCTTATTTTAAAAACTACAATGTCAATGGATTTTTTAAAAATGCCGTTTTAAGAGCTATCGTTTTTCCACCAATACTTTTCAACAGGCTTTAGGGTATTCTGTCAAAGATTTCTCACTTCTCCTTCTTTAAAAAACAATGTGATGGTGAAAAATTTGCAACAAGTAAACGAAGCTAAAAATTATAAAAATATATACCTAAATATAAAAACGTAACTTTAATCATCGTATGCAAGGTGTACCTGCTGCATGTTGTGCTTTAGGGCTAAATCATAATCCAAACAAACTGTGTGTAACGTTGATGTTGCTATTTGTTGAAGAATTTATGTAATAGAGAGCAGAGAAAGTGGTTTTATGTGTCCCATTTCTGAGTTCCTGTATTTTGCAATGTGTGTCAATTACAAGCTCTTGGGTGATTTTTTTTGTTTTTTTTTTTGCTTCTTTTTTTATACTATAAAGCCTAAGTCTGAAACTTAAACTTATGCTGAGAAAATATTTACTATTAAGTTTAAAGAAAAGAGAAATAATAATTCCAAAAGACTATGAGACTAAGAAAAAAAAAATAGTGATTTATGTCAAGTAGTAGGTAAACGTAAATCAATATTCCTACAGTAATGTATATAGTTACACAAAATGCTTTAGTTTTCTCTTCCTGGTTGAATTTAAATTAACAACAAATAATTTTTAGAATATTTAAGTTTAGCAAGAGGAATCTTACTTAAAGATAGAAATATTCAATATGCGAGTATTTTTATTTAAATCTTGATAATGGTTGGCCTTGGTTAAAATGGAAAAAATGGAAAATGCCAAAAATATGAAAACTCAATACGAACCAATCCTAGAAGAATATATTGTTGTATGCAACAAAGTTGGGTAATTTTAAAACCTGCAAAATATTTTTTGAATCCAGAAAGCCATTAAGTATTAGAAAAACTAATTTGTTTTTAATTGTGTACAATGTTGATCGACCTTGTGTAGACACAGCTATTCAACCTACTCCTTTGGATATTTTCTGAACTGAAATACCTTTATTATCATTTAATTGGATTTAAGAATTCAGAAATAAAATTTTTAATAAAAAGGTATATTTATTTTTAATGAGAACTCATAGTAAAAATATTCTCCCTTTTCTAAAAGATCATTACTTTAAATTTTTGAAACATTAAGTTTAATTTTTGCAAAACAATAATTTCTGAAGTTTTGACTAATTGCAATAGTTGCATTTTTAAAAAATTGCAGGATATTTTCTTGCAATGGAATAAGCATTTGAATTCAAAAACAAAATTTAACATTGCGCTGGTCCTACTCATCTAAAATTTTATATAAAGTTTTGTAATAATAAAAAAAAAATCTCTTCTTAAGTATTCCATTAAATGTATTTTTTTTTTAATTCTTAAAAACTATGTACCAATTAAGTAATAAATACCTTCCCATACCCCATCAACACAAAAATAACAACTGTCAAAACAAAAACAGCAATTAACATTTAACAATATTTCAAAACTTATTTGAAATAAAAAGTTTTCAAATTTCATTCTTGCTCTCTACCAAATCGTTTGAATTCGTTTAAGTAGTAGTCATTCTAAATTCGCTGTGCCAATAGCTTTGGTCTCATCCAAATTCCCAAAAGAACCGATATAAAAATATAAAGGTATTTGAAAAAGTTTCAAATTGAAACTCTCAATACAAAAAAATAAAAATACAAAAAAAAACAACATCGGAAAATTGTTATCGGCAACCGCACAGGAAACTTTTCAATTTGTTCAAAATCCATTTTTATATTTTTTTTTCTACTTTGTTGTTGTTTTTGTTTTTAAAGAAACGCCACTTCAACTAAAAGGACGAGTTTTACCTACTAAGGGCAAAGTTTTTTTTTTTTTGTTTCTTAAATAGAAAAAAAAATGTTGCTAGAGGTTGGTACACTGGGTACCTATATACATGTACACCTACAGTTGCATTGTGTTTTGAAACTTACAACTTTTTTGTCTTGGTTTTTTTTTATGTTATTTCTCAAGAGAAAAACTTTTATCCACCATAATAATTTTGCGAAAGCAGTTTTCCAATTGATGCAACATTCCATTTTATCAGTGTGGTGTTATTATAGAAAGAGGCAAACAAGAACAAAAAAAAAACAAAAAAAACATGGCGCAAAAAAAAAGGCTTTTAAAGTTCCCTTAAAGCTGAATTGTATATGATTCGTCCTTGAACAAGGAAGGACTGGTTAAATAAATCATTTCAGTTTTGTGCGCATCTTGCATAAATTAAAATAAATTGTCGGCTCGGCACTTTTTGCAAATAGCGAGAAAACGGACGAACAAACTCTCACTGGGACAAATTGAGAGTACACAAAAAAGATATTCGTTCCGAATTAAAGCACAATCATGGAATAAGCAGCTGTCCATCCTGTTTTTTTTTTTTTTTGCTGAATCGTTTTGGATCCTGCATTTGGATCATTTAGTTTTATGGATTTTCATTCTCACTTTACACCAAAGTATACATATAACGGTGTTAAAGGAACAGGAAAGAAATTTAGAATTTAAGTGAGATGGGATTGTTTACTTTTAACAAACTAAAGAGTAACTGTAAATTGTATAAATTATGCTAGATTATGAAAAAAAAAACTTGCAGATTCAATACTTGCTTCAGTTAAATTGGCCATCTGGTAAGCGTCAGTGAACTTCTTTGACACCCGCAAACTTTATTTTACGATAAAGAAAGTTCACAAAAAGTGCGATAAATTAAATTTGTTTTACTAATTTATTGACTGTAACTTTAAATTTTAAAAGGTGAATAAACATCGAAATCGAGATATTAATCGGATGTCGCAAATCGATGATAGTTAACGTAGAAAAAGTCTGCAAATTCTGTCTGTCTATACCTGGGTCTTTGCCTGAGCCACTGAAGTGATTTTCTTCAAGCTAAACTTTTCTTGAACTTAAGGGTCTTCTCAAAAAAGTTTGGGAAAATAAAATTTTTCTATACTTAAATAAATTTTGTCAAATAAAAACTGGGTAAAAAAAATTGTCAGGGAACAATCAAATTGGCCAAAAAATGAACTGTGTAAAAAAAATTTATCAAAAACAATAATTGTAAAAAAAAACACTGGGAAGCAAAAATTGGTTCTGCAAAAAAATTGTCATTGAACCAAGTAGATATTTTGTTGAACCTCATTAACTAAAAATAAAATGTGGAAAAAATATGTTTGTGGAAAAAAATTTCATTCCCCAAAAATTAGTCAAAAAAAAATTGTAGTAAAATATTCGTCAAAATAGTTCTTTCAAAAAAAAAATTGTCATTAAACAACGAAGTGTAAATTTTTTTGAACCCCGATATTTAAATTTGGTCAAAAAATAAAAAATTGGAAAAAAAAGGAAAAAAAAAACTTTTTGTAAAAAAATGAAATCGACCAAAAAAATTATTTACCAGAAAAAGATTCTGTCAGAAAAAAATGTTGTCAGAACAACCAAGTGGAAATGGCACCGCTTATCAAATTATTTAGTCCATCAGCTCAGCATCCCATGAGTGTTCTGTGTAACTACATGCATTAATATTGATAGAGGTTCCTTGCAATAATTTTTTTTTATTTAAAAAAATTTAATATTTTGAAAACAAGTGCATAGACTTATTTAAAAATAAGACATGTTACTTTTCCTAAAAATATTTGGGAAATTTTACAAAATTAGTAAATAAATAACATAAAGAAGAAATTAAAATAAAACAAAATAAAATAAAACGAAATAAAATAAAATAAATAAAATAAAATAAAATAAAATAAAATAAAATAAAATAAAATAAAATAAAATAAAATAAAATAAAATAAAATAAAATAAAATAAAATAAAATAAAATAAAATAAAATAAAATAAAATAAAATAAAATAAAATAAAATAAAATAAAATAAAATAAAATAAAACAAAATAAAATAAAATAAAATGAAATATAGTAATATATATAATAGTAAAATTTAATAAAATTAAATGAAATATAGTAAAATTTAATAAAATTAAATTAATTTAAATAAAATAAAATATAATACAATAAATAAAGTAAAATAATAATTTCATATCTAATTTTTCTGCTTTAAAAATACCTATAGGTAAATTTTTTTCAAAAAAATACCTACAAAAAAATAGTTCATTTAATTTCTCAATACTAGTATGTATATTTAATATTTATGATGAAGTTTTTTGCAAACATTGGTTTTTTTCTCAAAGCAAATAAAAACAACATTGATTTCCAAAAAATCAAAATATTTTTTATTTTATTTATTATTTAAAATTAAACTATTAACTGTGCCCTTAGCTGACCATTTAAAATTTGGCTCTAAGGAAAGTCATTTTCAATACCGCAATCCCTCAATTTTAGGTACTCATGAATAAATCCTCACTAAAATTCTAAATCCGACATCTCAATCAAAGATAAATAATCAAGTCATTAAAGCAATATATCTGATTGACAAAAAAAAAATCAGGAAAATGAGAGCTTTTGAAAAAATTATTTTCCTCTTTAAATTTATTTCTCGTGCTATTTTTCATTACTAAGCAACGGTATCGTGAAAAATAAATTTGCTTAAGAAATTCAAAAATATAGAAGAGCTTATGCAGTTCGTCAAAAAAATTGAAAAATTCTTGTCCCCCAATTTATTAGAAAAATGTATATTTTTTTATTAATAGACATAATTATTTTGATATTTTGCGGGAGCACTCCTTTATCCGTTAAGACTTCTCAATTAACATTTTAAAATTAATGAGTTATCACACTTTGACTTGTAATTAAATTAATTGTTAAATTATTCTAAATGCATTGTGTATTGTGTAAACAAAAAAAAAATAGTATAATGAAAAATAAAACGAGGTTAATTTTTAATAAACTTAAGCTCACGCAATTTTAATGAACATTTGTCACGACCGCACGAAAACAAGGACATTATGTTTTATACTTTTTAACCACTCCTTTGGGGAAACACCCCATGATGGGCATTCATCATTTTATTACATCACGCGACATTCTATCCTGTTCACTTCAGTTCTGTTCAGTTGAACTGACTTCATATTTTATAATGAAATGTATAGTTAGTTCTGTTAATTTATTTGCAAACGGACATGCTTGCTCGCCTGATGATGGTTGCCTGCTACTTCCGTCCATTATCAAAGCGAAATGAACATAAAAAATGATAAAGGAAGAAGGAACTGCTACTGCTACTGCAGACGCAGAGTTTGAGAGTTGGTTGGTTGTTTGTTTTATGATGACACTGATGTTTGATGGTAAGGACGAGTGAAGGATTTACACACTTTTATATTTATTTAATTAGGATAGGAATATTAATATTAGAAAAAAAAGGTGTGCGTGGTATTTTTTTGTTTTGCAAGTTTTTTTTGATGAATTATAATTTAAAAAAAAAAATTATTTAATTTTTTTTGAAACAAGTACAATGGAATATAAACACGAAGTTGAGGCAATTTTCTAATTAAATTCAAAATTTTAGTTTGAGGTAGATAATTGTGGTAATCTTACACAAATTTCTCATTATAACAAATTAATTCCGTTAACATATTTCAAAGTCAAGTTGGTTCAAGTGCCTAACTGAATATGTATAAAAATGGTCAGTTTCCAACACTTTCAATTTTGAGAATGTACGAATAAATTAAATTCCAAACCATAGGTACCTACCATACAATACTGTACAATTTATATTGGAAAATTTAACTGCAACGTATGGCACCCTACTGCCATGTAGCGGAAAAGTAAAAATGAAAAAAATTTAGTATTTTTTTTGTAAGCTGAGAGCCAGAAGTCTTTTCTTTTGATTATTTTTAAAATCATTTTACGATTTTTTTTGATGTACATATTTAGTTTTTTTCAAACTCAACGTTTTGAAATACCAAAAATTTAGTTAAAAATTTAGTTTTTTTTTATTTTAAATCTTCTAGATTCTTGGAAATGGGAAAATCACGAACCTTAAAAATTCAACACTTCGAGTCAAAATTCAAGAAATGATTTTTAAATGGTAAATTCTTGAAATATCAATCTCCTCTCGGTCTCGTCTCGGTACCGACTAAACTTCTCTGCAGTGTCATCTTTACTTACTGGGGAAAAAGAAAAACAACAACAACAAAAAAATCGCAAAAATTCTTAGTTTGTACTAGGACGAGACCGTGAGACGTGAGACAAGATTTAGTCATATGGGAGGCTGAAATATGGTCACCCCTAATTGGAATGAAACAAAAAGTATTACGGTTGTGTTGGAACGCACCCGACTTGTGCCGCTGGCATACGACTGTAATATTTGGAGCGACACTTACCGAGAGTCTCCATAGCAAATTTGCGATTTTTCAAAAAGCTATTTACGACATAACTTTTTGTATTTGAAAAATTAAAACTTCACGCTTAACAAGTTATTTTTTCTCTTTACAAATCCAAATGCGTTCGTCGTTGAAAAATCGCAAACTTTCAAAATGTCATTCCAAAAATTCCAGAAATAATAATAATGAATAATTTTAGTTTTCGAATTCCACGTATCCCTATTTATATATTTATATTTATTTTTATATATTTATATTTATATATTTATTGGTTGCCTTGAAAAATAACTTATGTACATACAAAAAAAATTTTTCAGAGTTTATACATTTCAATTAGAAAATACCCGTTTTGTGCAGTATCAATGAAAGGCATTCCATCAAAAATAAGTTTTAAAACCTTTTTAAATGTAAAGCCTTTCAAATAAATTTTCATTACCAAAATAAAGAGGCGTTAAAGATAAATTCCCTGTCGTGAATATTCATTTATTCCTTATTCAATACAATAACCATCCACACTGTACCACTGTAAATATTTACGTTAAACAAAATTAATGTTTCTTGCATATTTTTTGTTCCATTTCATGGGAAAACTTAATTAAAAATATGCGAAAAATGGAGGAAAAATCTTAATTTATTGATATTTACTCGTACACATTATGTAGATCATCAATATACAAGTTGGTATATCTGCCATAAATTAAGGTATGCAATAGTCCTTAATTAATACACCAAATGATTTTATGGAATCTACCATTTTCAAAAACGAACAGATTGGTATTTGCATGCAGTGTTGTTTTATCATCACAATACCCAAATACAGATGGAAATGGCCTTTTAATAAAGCTATTCTCCGGTGCGGGCGGCGCATTAGTTGCCAGCGGCCGTAGCTTCTGAGGAAGGGTCAAATTAATTTTTATTACTTTATCCAAAAAAAATCAAATACCGTATTAAAACAATAAGGACTGTTGATTCGTCAATAACGCCCAAGGAAAGAAACAACCAATTCAATTGGAAAATATCGCCCAAAAAAACTCTAAAACTAATTTGCAGCTTTATTTCCATTTTGTTTATTTTTATTTTCAAAATAAAAAAATGAAAACTAAAATGGGAAAGAAAGAAGAATTGGAGAATTTTCCAAAGCCCAAACATTTGACGCCAAAATTTATAATCTATTACCGCTAACCAATACCGCTCTTAATGGAATAATTTATTTTTGGAAATAAACTGAAAATCCGCAGCATGGAATTTTGAAAATTTTGAAAATGTTGAAAATTGTGGTTTTTTCGAAAATCCATATTGTCAATGTTAGACTCTTTTTAAGATTTTTGAAAATGTTTATAAATGAACCATGTCTACATATATTGGCAATATGGGAGTTTGAACATTTTTGAAAAATTTGATAAGATACTCGTAGAAAAATTGTAGATTTTTTTTCCGATTATTAGATTTTTAAAATGTGAAGAAGTTTCATTGCAAATCAGCTTTAGGGATATCGCCCCAATTTTACAAGAAAGAAAATGTGAATTTGGGTCAATTTTTTCAGTTTGGATTTTCTCAGGCAGTCTTTCAAAATATCGCCCAAAATTAAGGAACTAACACTAAAATTATTTGAGCGATACTTTAAAATTTATTTTTGTTAATTTGCGCATTTTTTTCTTTAGCGTTACTGTACTGCCCAACGCCTATTAATTCTGCCAACTTCATAGACGTCAAAAATATTTAGAGCTCAAAAATATTAACTTTTTACACTACTTGGATTTCTAGAGTAACCATGAATAATACTCGTGATGAAAAATCTTTAAATTTGTTCTCTCAAAACTCAAATTTAAATATCATAGTTAGTTTAATTTTTTTTTTTTTTTGAATTTTACGTATAAAAAAGTATTTACTATTTATTATTCATTTAACCTACCAATTCCTGCACATGAGATGCATGTACTACCATTGACAGCCTTCAGGACATTTTTAGCTACATAAAAACACATGGACCCATGCATTGCTGAAAATTAACTAAAAAACTATTTTACCTGCAGCCGAGTAATGTTTTGTAGTATAAGCCATCCGGCTCGCGGCGATATTGAATTTCTAGGAAAAACTTGCTCTTTTTGATTATTTTGTTGACTATTAAATATATCGTTATATTGAGCACAGTTTATGAAGTGCAATTAATATTATTATTTTTTTTTTTTAAGTTTGAATTTTTATAGATTGTAAACATTGAATGGGAACATCCATTTTGATATTCGAAAATTTGTCCTACAATTAATTTATTGGCAATTGACATGTAATTTCCTGAAGATAATTGAAAACATGAATTAAACATCAAACTAATTTGTAATGGATCTATTATTTACAACAGACCCAATATACAAAAGCAATATTTTGTAATTATTCATTTCATTCAAATTAAATGAGTGTTTTGTGGATTTTATAATTTGGTATGAGTTCGAACAGAACTGATTGATGACAACTTGTGTGGCCTTCGGTTTTAATTAATTCATTTTCATAAAATGAAAAGTGTATCACTGATTCGTGTACCTATGAGTATTTTTGCTCTTATGAACTATCACACTCTAGTTTTAAGGATAATATAATTATAAAGAATTTAAAGCCGCCACGCGCTCCGTTTTAAGGATGGACCATGACTTCTTTTGATTGATTTAGTTCCTTACTGATAGGATTTTAAAATGAGGGAAAGGTAAGATTTGGAGTTTTTGTTTGTTGTCTATTCTATTTAAAGTCAGTGTCTGGTCAATATCTATAGCTATCCCTTCAAGGTCTACTCGGGAGGATACATCATTTCTGAAGGATGATCCTATTAACTTCTTCACAGACGGATCAAAAACTGATGATGGGGTAGGTGGAGGCGTATACTCCGATAGACTAAACTTAAGTCTCTCCTTTCGTCTACCTCATCTTTGTAGCGTGTTCCAAGCTTAATCCTAGCTATCAAAGAAGTCCTTTCCTGGCTTAAAGAAAACGTAATATCTACAACCGATATACTAATCTTCTCAGATAGCCAAGTCGCATTAAAATCCCCAGACTCTACTTCTACGAATTCACTAACAGCCCTAAACTGCCGATCATCTATTACGGAGATGGCCACACAGATCAATATTTACCTCTGCTGGGTGCCGGGCTAAAGAGACATTCCAGGAAATTGCAAAGCCGACGAACTTGCAAAAAGAGGAACAACTTTACCTCTGCTGGCTCACAAAGCTAGTGTGGGTGTGCCTTCGGCTACATGCAAACTCATGCTAAAGCAAGATACCATAGAGAGAACAAACTACAGGTGGAACAACAGCACCACCTGTATAGCGACAAAAGTAATGTGACCTAAATTTATTGCCAGACGCTCTTACCAACTGATCTCCTTGAGTAGATTGAATATTAGTTGTTCTGACTGGACACTGCTTAATAGACAGACATGCACTTCGACTTGGAGTTCCTTCAAATGATTTTAGCAGGAAGAAGAGACAGTCTCTCATCTTTTATGCAACTGTCCTGCCCTAGCACAAAGACGAAGAATCCACCTTGGAGACTTCTTCTTCGATGATCCCAGCGATCTAGCAAACTCCGACATCACTTGTCTCTTACGCTTCATTCGAAGCTCTAACTGGTTCAACTGATCCATGTGGTATCACAACGGACCAAATTTTGGTCTCAGTGTGTTGGTTTTTAACCAACAGCCACCTTAACCTAACCTTGGTCAATGTGCCCATCTCAAATTATAGATAAATAAGCCAGCCTCGGAGTGGTTTACAGTATTGGTTCATGCTAGCAGAGGCAATGGTCTAATTTTCGTCGCACAGAGAAGTAAAAATGCAGCCGATAACAATGCTTACTCCTACCAATCTTCAAGAGAAATGATTACACACGAAATTTCGACAGTGCCGTTCCCGAAAATGGATACCGCGCATTAGCACAAAAAAGACAGAATACAAATGCTGCCATTTTGTGATCCACATTAGCCTATTTCGGGCACCTATTTGCATGAAACAGTGTTTCAAATGTGAGAAAAATTTTAAAATTTTAATCATGTCGATTACAGAATCCGCAAAACTCGATCCGTATTAAGAGCTCTGTTTCCCACCTATTCATTTATCGTGAGGAGAAAAGAGAACACTACACTGTGAATCATTGCGGATCAAGTTTTGAGGATTCTGTAATCGACATGAATATTTTTGTGATTAATGACAAAGATCCTTGTGATAGCGACATCGAACTTCGCGTAAGCGTAGGATGGATGAAGTGACGGGAAAACTCTGCCATTCTCTACGATCATGAAATGACCCCTAGGCTGAATGGAACGCTCTGCACGACAGTTGTTCGTCCAGCACTCACATACGTTTCACTGTCTTGGAAAATGCACAAGAAGGATGAGAGTAAATTATATTGAGGTTCGCATCAAGATGGTTCGAATGATAAAAGGAGTGACAAGCGTGATCAAATAAAGAGCAAAAAATCTGAAGAAGGCTTCACATCAAAAATGCAGCTTGACCAACTTAGCTGGTACTGTCATGTACAAAGTTAAAAGAACACTACGACCGACGCACGTTACAACAATACTGCCAAGAGCAAACACTCGATTCAACAACACCTGTATTTTGTTGGCATCAGACATGGAACAATCCAAAACCTGGAAGGCTATTGATGCAGATTAGGTTATTTAATTTGCTGATTTTTGATGTTGTGGCCATTACAATGAAGATCCATGGTAAAACCTGAGGGATTTGATAGATAACCTTTTATAAATCCAATTTTAAAGCCATAAAGAATCTGGCTATATCCGTAAATGTCGAAAAGTGCAAATGATTATCTGAGTGAGGTGAGATAAATGCATCAAAATCTTTTTTGTGTTTGATCCTCGACAGTCTAAATCATCCCTCCCTCAGGCCCGTAGGAGCAGTGGCTCCATGCAACGTGTACTTATTGTTGTGTCAAAATGGCTATAAATGCCGAAAAACGTAACTTATAAGGATATAGTTTTATTTTTGTTTCCTAGTTTCTCGGTCCTTTTTTTTACTGAGTATCGAAACCTTGGCCTTCCAAGCACTCTGCCTCTGTCCCAATTCGCAATAGGAAATTCCAAAGATAAAAGTTAATCACGTTAAGCCAAAGACAAAAAAAAACAGTTCTCTGTCTGTTTCTGAAATTAACTTTTGCATTTGAATAAGTTAACAAGTTTAAAATAATCAGTATTTCCTATTATTGATGCACATCAAGTGTTATTTTCTTTAAAATAGTATGAAAATCTCATAAAAATTCCATAAGTTTTTCTATATTATATCAATCCAATTTCTTTATAGAAATATTTGGAAAAACTATTTGTGTGAAGTCAACCCCTATCGTTTTTAACGCATCCAACCTAGATTATTTATACAATGTCTACCTTAGCTTCACAAGGCTTTGAATGATGGTTCCCTTTGTCTCTCACTCTCACTCTATCTCTCTCTTCCTTTGACAAAAATGTGGGCGTCATGCAATTTCTTTCCATTTACGAAATTGATCAATAAAAATGTAAAATCAATTACATTTTGGCGAAACAACCAAGCCTCAGCAAAGCAATTCTCATTCACTTATTCCTTCTTGTTCTCCATCACCACTTCCCATTCCTCTGTCGTCGTCGGTCGTCTTGAATTCACTTATTTTCTAGCAAACTGAATAATAAATGACGATACTCCATTAAATTCCAATACCTACACCCATTACAATTTGTATTCGAAGAAAAATATATAAATGCTAAAGCTTCTTAAATTAACCAAGGGTAGTTTTTGTCTAGCTTTGTTTGTAGCCAGGGTAGGTCTGAGTAAGTCCGTGAACCTAAGAGAAGTATATTAGAAGAGGAAATATCGTTTGGTGATAATGAGAACGACGACGTATAAACGTATAATCAAAGAGGGCACGAGGAAACGAAATCAAAATATAAAATAAATCAGAAACAAACCAAGGTTTGACGTCACAAGCAAACTGAATACTAGGGTTGTCGGAGTGGGTTGGTGTTATGCTGAAACTTATTTTTACAAGAACTTGCCACTTTACTCGGTTGCAATCATTGATTTCGTTGAATATTTATTTCAAGGGAATTGTGTTTCTGAATCTATTATAAAGGGTGTTTTGTTTAGAGAGAGAGTTTAAGAGAACCTTAAGTTGGCAACACTTTTTTAACTGGTGGCCATTTTAACAGTTTTCGTTGCGTAGGTTGTCGTCGTGAGATCAGTCCGTTTCCGAGGCTTGTTGACGGTCTCGTAATTCTTTTAGTTTTACGGAACAGGGAATTAACATGTTGCCAACCTGTGGAACTAGCCTGATCATATTAGCCAAACCTTTTTAAAGGATTGTTTTTAGCGGCCGCAGCGAAAAGAGCTATGATCACACCTCCACCAGTCCCGAATAGTGCACGGCACGTGCATTTTTTTGTATGCTACATGCTATTCCCCCTATTCGGCTGATGGCTGACCGCCAAAATCTGGGGCTGCACATTAGTGAAGGTAAAACAAAGTACATGGTGGCGTCGAATGCGAGAAGAACAGTTGGTCAAACAATCAAGGTAGCGGAGCACGAATTTGAAGTGGGGCAATCCTTTAAATACCTTGGGTCAATAGTAGCAGCCGATAATAATATAGAAGAAGAAATACGCGGGCGGCTACTCAATTCCAACAAAGCCTACTATAGTCTGTCAAAGCTCTTCAAACCCAGAAATCTCACCAGAACTTTAAAACTGCTGCTGTACAGGACCATGATCCTGCCAGTACTCACGTATGGATCCGAGACTTGGGTGCTTAGCAAAAGACACTCCGACCTCTTAGCCGCGTTCGAGAGAATAGTCTTAAGGAGAATTGTTGGCCCCATATGTGAGGAAGGACGATTCCGGAGACGGTACAATCATGAATTATACCCAATCTACCTTGAAGCAGACATAGTGACAAAAATTAAGCTCGGTAGACTCCGGTGGGCAGGGCACCTAGCTCGCATCAGTAAAGAGGAACCGGCTCGGAAAGTCCTTTGTGGTACATTCTATGGTAGACGGTAGCGTGGTAGACCATGCTTGAGCTGGAGAGATGGCGTAGACCAGGACTCCCGAAGCCTTGGGGTGCGCAACTGGATGGCATCGGCTCAAGACGGGGTAGGTGGAAAGACTTGTTGAAGGAGGCCAGGACCGGACCCCGACTGTCTAGCCAATGATGATGATAATGGCCATTTTAACAGCTGTTAAGTGATTTGTGTTTAGTTTGGTTTGGCATTTCAAAATGAATAGATTGACGGCTGAACAACGCTTCCAAATTGTGAAAATTTATGCCGATCCCAATTTCCACAAGAAAATTTTGCTAAGCGATAAAGCTGAGATCTCAGCAACTTGGCAAATCTGACAATCACATTTTCCAGTGAAATTTTGAAACTGTTCCTTCAAAAAAACTTAAAGTGAACTTTTTTAAGATTATTTGGTTCAAGTTGATTAATTTATTTTGAGGAAACTTTTTGTCAAAATACTGCTATAGGTATCAATATCAGCAAAACGCAACTTTCTTTTTATTAAAAAAAAATATTTTTCAATCTTATTATGACCAAAAGTAAATTTTGTTAGTTTCTAATGGAACGGCAACCCTGTTGGAAAATTGTAATATCGGCATAAGAGGTTTCCTATAATGCAATAAGCCACACATTTCTTCCCAGGCACCGGCACACAAGGAAACCTTAATACTTTTCCGATTCTAGGAATTTCTGCTGCCATCGCCACCATCGCCGGCGCACATGCTGCTAATACCACGTTCGATTCCACTAAGCTCATAAAAGCTTAAAATTCCACAAAGTAACCCGCTGCTTCTAGCGTGTCTTGGTGTGGTTAGCGTTTTGGTGGCCAGGTGTAAATTGAGAGGTGCGGTCCATTGTCTGAGTCTTAAATCATCGTACATAGCGTTTACAGACTACTTCCGTCAGAAATAAGCATGTTTGGAAAAAAAAATATTGATTCAGTGTAGGTAATATTTGCTCCAGACTAAGTATTCTAGTAAATTCAATCTCACTTTATCCTTTCTATGATTTTTAGTCTCCCTATACATCAGCTGCATAATCAACGCGAAATTAATTAATTAAATCGTACATTGGATTTGTTCAGCAGACAGTTTCCAATATTCATTTGTGATTATGATGACTCGTTAGTTCCTATAACATGGAATTCCTTTTTTGGCGCTGAAACACTGGGTGCGGTAATAAAATTGATTAAGGTGTTGCACGCTTTGCAAGACAGTTCAAATGTAATTTTTTTTTTGTTGGGGATTGAGTCAACAAATAAGTAGACATTAAGATGACATTAATAACAAACCATAGAATATTCAAAGAAAGATTAATTGCTCATGTGGAAGAAAATATTTGTTTGTAGCGTCAAAGAAGTAAAAAAAAAATGTATAATACATACACATTTGAAGTGTTGGAGTTTAGGGAAAAAATTTTATGCTTTTATTCATTGTATCAGAAATTTAAAGTTCATAGGAACAAAACAAATAAAAAAAAGTCAAAAAAATATTTTATTTTAGGATGATTCATTTGACTTCAGTTTTATTTTAGAAAAAAAAATCAAATATTTTAATTTATACTATTTAAAATTTAAATTATGAAGACTTTTTCTTAAAATGTTTATATTGAAAATAGATTTCACGATTTTAGTTAAAAAATTTTTTTTGGTAATTAATTAAAATTATTTAGTCAAAAAATATTTTTTAAAGGTATCTCCCATAGAACGCTTTTTTTTATTTTTTATTACGATATATTTCATTCGTAAAGAATTTTATGCATAAAATTTTGTTCCAAAGTCCTTAATTTTTTTTATTAAGCTTCTGTCTTATTTCAGCAATTCAAATTTAACTTTTTTGCTTTTAAATAAGATTTCATAATAAAGTAGCTCAAGATGCGGATCTCATTATTTTTAATAGATTTTTTTTTCTCTGAGTCATTTAATGATCCATGGAAAATTGTAATATTTTTTTTTTTGTATGCAAATTCACAAAAAAAAATTAAAAATAAGTAAAAATGTGTTAAAGACATTTTAGTGAAACCGATTTTTACCAAGATCTCACCTTAATAGTGTTGCATATTTTTGGTTGCAACTCTGTGTTACAAAAAAAAGCAAAAAAAATTATGGTTTAAAAGTACAGTCAACTCCCTCTAACGCGGAGTTTTAGAAAAATTCGAGTTAGCAAGAGTTTTTTTTTTACTGATTTATTGAATAAAACATAGATAAATAAATAAATAAATAAAGCTAAGCTTCCCCTTTTCTTTTCCCGTACACAAACTTACAAGTTTTCAAATAAAGCACAAAATGGTTGGATGTTGTGTCTGGCTGTCTTCTTTATATCAAATAGAGAATCAAAGTGTTCGAGTGTGTGCTTGCCTTGATGTTTTAATAATGTTTTAATTTTTTAATAAGAGTTGCGATTTGAGAGAGAATGATTTTTTTTTTAAATTTTTTTTTTTTGGCAAAAGAAAAAAATTCGACTTAGAGGGAAGGAAAATAGTCCAAGAATCGAGAGAATGTGTTCGAGTTAGAGGGAACTTCGACTTAAAGGGAGTTCGACTTAGAGGGAGTCGACTGTAGTTGTAAAATTAGAAGACTCTAAAAATGCCAATTTAATGCCAAAAAACAATTTTTTAATGTTTTCAAGCTTAAACCTTTTTATGCACAAAAAAGTGACTGTTTGTTGTTTTTAAAAATATGTATAAGCTTTAATGTTCATACTCTCATGTTGCAATCATAAATTTGTTGGTATGAATCTAATAATTACATATTTGTTTAAGTTTTTAAAACCTTTTGAAGACCGTTCCATTTTGAAATTAAAAAAAAAAAAAGTTCATTGTGAATTATTTCGTATACAAGATCATTTTAGAAGTATTTTAGAAGTTGTTCATTATTTCTTCTTTATTTATAGCTTTTATGGATTTTTATTTCTTTTTTTAGAACTCAAAATATTTCGGACATACAGATGTCCAAACTAATAAATAAATTAATAGAAATTATTTCTTTGTTCATCTAAAACAAATATAAGTCGGAATCCTTGAAGTCATAAGGCCAAAAAATATGTATATATACCACACACAAATAAGAGGCATTAAAACATATTGAATTACAATTTGTGTACTTTCTAACAGATAATTTAATTCAAATGAAGTCTTTTCAGTTTATTAAATGGGATAAATTATCTTGATTTTCCATTGCATATTTAAATAACCAATTTATTTAATAAACATTCAAAAAGGTTTAAAATGTCCAAAGTTCCCTTTTAATATACACAACTTCAGTCAATTAATATTTTCCTAACCCAAAAGTATAGACACACATTTCAAAAACATTATTAAATACAATATCTCAGATTTACTTTGACCTTTCCAAGGCGATGATGGTCAATTACATCAATTTGAAACTGACCTCTAATTTATAAAACAAAACAAAATACTGACAAACCCCACAACAACGACGTGACGTGCAGTAGTTGTTGTGGAGATCAAAGATTTCATAAATAAATAAACGAATAAACGTTTAAATTTATTTACTTCCCTCTTTCTCTCTCTATCTGGTCAATCACTTAACACCCTCACTCTTTACAATAATAAATTAATAATGCCTCAAAACATTGTTTAATGTTAAACCAACAATCATTAGTGTGCACATCAATTATTCACACATCTATCTCTTCAATCATTAGTGCGAGAGATGAATAAAAAAAAAAATAAAAAAACACAAAGTCAAACATCTAACATTTTCTTATATATTAATAGAACCATATGCGCCCCATCGAACCGATTCCCATAACTCTCAATTACTTGACATGTCAAACCGTATATCTAGATGGAGATTTCATTTTGGTCTATTTTTATATTTTTGGAATAAAATGTGCTTGTCTGGGTGCATGAAATTTAAAACATTTCATTATGGATTGTCAAATATATTTGAATTTTCAACGCACCATTCAATAAATATCATAAGATACATACAACAAATTTTTATCACACTCAAGTTATACCTCTTTCCCCTTCCCATCATACAGTAATAGGATATGATATGTCCTTACAGCCAGATGTGGAGTAAAATAAAATGCACGACTGGATCGCATGAACTTGCTCTTATGTTAAAGTATTTTCGAATAAACAAACAAAAAATTAAAAAAAAACAGAATGTCATTAGAGAAAAATCCAATCAAAAAATCATTATATTTGAAATGCTTAAATAAGTCAAAACATAAATTTGAGCTCCAAACTGAATATGCTTCTATTTTAGCATGAAAATAAAATTTTTTTAAAAAACATTTCAAAAATTGTTGGAGCCGTTCATTCAAAAAAAAAATAATTTTTTATAGGTAAGTAAAATTTTTTAAGTATTTTGAAAAGAAAATCGTATGTCTCAAATCTTAAGAAACCGTTTTAAAAATATTGGTTTTGTGGTATTTTTTACATTCGCAATAAAAATCAGAAATCTGGTTCAAGAGCAGGTTCCGTTAATACCGATATAACGAAATTTAAATAACTCACAATACCGTACTTAAAAAATTTCATCAAAACCCTCACAGCCGTTTTCGAGATAACTTTTTTTTAATGGTTGTATGACAGGTACCAATATTTTTTGAGTTGAAAAATGTTCAATTTCCCCTCTAGGAAATCTGTATAAAATATTTAGTACAAACTTTGACGAAAATCACTCCATCATCAATATGTTCACTATGCACAGTTGTTTTTTACGAATACAAAACTTGTAAAAAAGAATACAAAATAGACTAACGTGCTGCTATAATAATTTAATCTGGTTTTTGAGCATCATACTTTGGGGTTTCTATTGAAACCGAATTCAAATCGTAAAAATTGTTTGATAAAATATTTTCATCATTCCAAAATCATATTTTTTCAAACATTTTTAAAGTTAAACATTGTCTAAAAACAACTTGTCTTGAAAAACAATTTCGGCGAAAAATTGAAAATATTTAAATGTTTCGATATCTCTATATTACCATTGCCAGCAAAAGCTTTCAGTGTTTTGAAAATATTTGAAAAAAAAAAATTCTGCAATCCATTTGTTTCTGCAAAATCTCATCTATCTATTTGAGATGAACTGAATTTACCAAAAATTTCGTCAGTTTATTAAAAATTTCTGAAAATATATACATAATGTATATTTCTGAAAAAAATCAGATTAAAAAGACTAAAAAATTTCTACACAAAAAAAATGTTGGCACTATTTTTGTTGAATCTACATTATATACAATTTAATAAAAAAATGTGCGTAGATGGAACGTGTAGAAAATTTCTCAAAATCTAAAGCTCTAACCAAAAACATTCTTTGAATCATTTTTGTGCAAAATTTATAAACTTTAATTTCCAATCTGATCTAAAAAAAAAACTGTTTTGGAGAAGTTTTAAAAAATCTAGAATATGCTTCCTCCGTATACCCTTTAAAATCAAGAGTACAAATCCAAACAAACGGTACTGAAAAAAGAGTTTGCGACATAAAAATAAATCTTTCCGCCAAAATTGAGATTGATTAATTTTTTAAATCGAAATTTTGGTTTTTATTTTTATTTATTTTTAAAACCTAACTTTGTTAAGATTTATAATTTTTTGAATCTGCCGAAACAAAGCGAGTTCTCGAAAGAGAATATTAATTTTTTTTTCAACCAAAAAATATGGCTTGATCAGACTTCGGGCTTGTGTTAGATTCACAAAGTTGGTATAACTATTATTATCAATTTGAACCATGATTTTTGGGACACCCGGTATATTCAGAAAAAAAATAAGATAGCAAATGACTGGTTTTGTTGATTCCATAACAGTACGGTCTTATAAATTCCAATACTTAAAAAAAAGAATACAAAATTTCGGGAATCACCTTTACATCAAGCCCAAAGCTTCAAGAGAATTGCTGCAGTGGTTTGTAGGCTGAAGATAGGATACACAGATAGACACACAAACACACCAGCCAGACGCAAAAGTGGCTGGCTCAAAAAAAAATACTGCGTTTCAAAAATATTTTTAATTTTTCTATTGACTTTTGTAAAAATATGACCATTTGCTTGGTTTTTTAGAATCCCTCCCCCTGGCTTAAATTGCCGCACTTTTGCGCGTTTTCTACCATCGTAATGTTTACTAATTCAAATCATCTGTCCAACTTAGATATCATCACAGGACAAAAGAGAAAACAATTTTCTAGTATTTAAATCAGATAACGGTTCATATTTTGAAAGATCTAACCTGATAAAAGCGATAAACAAAATTCTATCAGCCACCTAGATTCATGATAAATTCAAAACAAAAGAAAAACCAAAATATATTGTATATACTTATGTACATTATTATGTACTTGAAGTCCCTGAAGTGTAATGAATTTAAGTGAATTATATTTGAAAGCTTTACCCTATCGATTAATCTCTATGTAATGGTTTTGTTTCTTATTTAACTAAGTGTTGTGGCCAGTCCTCTATAAAATAAACCACAACGACAATTGTGACGCTTAAGCGAACAAGGACGACATTTCTAGAAGAACAAACAAAAAAAAAATCTTATTTTCATGTTCACTCGGGAACACTTTACCAACACCAAAGTCTAAGATTATCCTCCCGGGACAATAAATTTTCATTCCAAAAAAAAGTCTGCCCTATATCGTATACACTTTATTGTGGCTCTGTGGGCTTTAGGACACACTTAATAATTGTGCGTGTGGTTAAATTCGTTTCGTCTCTTTATACTTCGTTTAGTATATAACTAAACTAATATCGTTTAATAGTTTCTATTTTGTTAAAGGAGCCTTCCCTTATCTTTGTTTAACCGCCATATATAGGGAGGCAGAGCATAATAAGTTGTTGCAATTTATGTCAACAAATAATAATAGCTCATGCGGAGCGAGCGAACGTTCTCATCAATTAGCGTCAACCGCATCTTATTTGAAACCGAATCCCCCCTAAATTGGAAAAGGAACATTATTTAATGGAAAAGGTGCCTCATGTAGTTTCTAAACAAATACTGTTTGTCTATAATTTTGTGTGTGTTTGTTTGTACATATAACGTTCTCTAACTATTTATTACCCATACATATATGTATGTCTATATGACAAATATACCTACCTATTTCGAAAAGTGTCTGAAAACTAGCATTTCTGGTATGGTATTGATTTCAGTTTGAGTTTCGGAGGAGAATATTGTAATATCTGTGGCTGGCGCTAATTGCCTTATTTACTCTTTGAGGTTTCATTGAATTCAATTAATTGAGAAAAGTTATCACATTACATTCAATAAGAATAGGAACTAATAATGTGCGCCTTGCCGCTTTGTAATTTACAAGTCCTTTTATTATAGGGGAAGATAGAATATCTTGCATATCTCCTTACTAATAGAAAGGATTGGTGTTTGGTGACAAATTTCTTACAAAAAAAAATTTATTATTAATTATGATTACTTACTCGTACATCAACAAATAATAATTTTTAAATACTGTAATTTGAATCGAAATAATTTATTCGAGTCAAAATGAATGCGAGAAAACTCTGTCACTTCTAACTCTCCTCGAAACCGAGACGAGATTAACTTCTATGCATCCATATACGAGACTGTAATTTTCGGAATGAGACTTACCGAGAGTCTCGGTATTCGAAGTAAAGAAAATTATTCAAAAAGGTTTGTTTTAAACATAAAATTCAATACTTCAATGTAAATATTAGATAGCATCTAGAATTTTTACTTACGACTATAGGTACTGAAGGCCAAGGTTTAGATTCGTGAAGAAAATTCGACAAATTGATCAAACTTCATATTACTATGATAGGGAATTAGAAAAAAGTGTGTCTTGCAATTTTGTCTGTCTGTCCGTTGAACTTGGTAAGTGGATTTACTTGAAACTTGGAAAATCAGATTTTTATCGAAATTAATTTTTTTTTTTTTGAATCCAAAATGGTGGAAGTACCGTTATCTCACATAGACTCATTTCTTGATTTTCGATTTTTTCAAAAACTGTTCATCGGATTGTAATAACAATTCTTATACACAAGCATCTAAAAATAATAAAAAAGTATATAGTACTTAAATTTAAAAAAAACAAAAAAAAAATTAAAAAAAAGGTTTTTTGAAAATTAAAAAAATATATCAAAAACGGCTCACTACCTATCTTCGAAATTTGGTAGAATAAGCTTTTTCAATACTATCTTCAATTATTTGAACAAAAATCATTTATATTTTCGAAAATAACGGTTCCTGTCATACAATTATTATTAAAGACTGTTTTCAAAAATTTGAAATTTCTCGAAAATGGCAACGACAATTTTGATAAAATTTTATTAAATGTATTAGTAAGGTCTATTATAAAACTTTTTAACATACAAATGTAAAGAAAAACTCGTAACGTATAAATAATAAAAAAAAATCTAGACATTATCTTCTTTTTTCCAAATAAACTGAAAGATGTACACAAAATACCTGACCTAAAAAAGTTTTACCCTCAAACACGTCCGTACCATGAAATAAAGTTCACGTTTTTCTTTTGTCAAATAATTGTTTTACACATATAGACTTAGCAACGATTTAATCCCACAAAAGAGCAAGTTCGTGCGACCCAATAGTGTATTCATCCCTTGCAATAATTTAAAAAAATAAAAACGAGTTCTTGTACTTTCCAATGAATTATTTTCTCGTTTGCAAAAATTTATAAAAATTCTAACCAAAAATTTTTTATAGAAAAGTTATCAAAACATTTTTCGAATATTCAAGAGCTCTACCCGGAATATGAAAGTTGAACCTGGACGAAGAAAACAGGTTCTTCATTAACTTAAGACAGTAAGCTAGCGAACATATTTCTTCTAGAATCTTATTGATTTTCAAAATCTTCAATTTACATAATTTATTAAACCTTGTTCATACTTTAAATACTACATTATGTATTTATCTACCGCAGTTGTATCTGTACAAGTAAATACATGAGTGAATAAATTTGGAAATTTTTTATCAAGATTAAATTTAATTAACTTAATATTACTCCGCGAATTTTCTGAACGCATATTTAACATAACTTCATGTTAATTTTCAAAAAATTAAACGAAGCATAAACAAAATTTCCCCGTGCAACGACACTCGTATTTTCAAATTTAAACAGTTTATATATAAACACCAAACAAAAAAATTGATACCTACCTACATAATATGTATGTACGTATAAGAAGTATACCCAAGCTCCCGTACTATATTTTTTCCATTGCAACACAACGACACCATAAGGAGGAAATTATCAAGCAAAATGTTAGCCAAGTATTCATTACTTTAACAAACAAAAAAATTAGTTCATACGGAAAAAAGTCACGTGTAAAAATGTCGTCCTTGATGCTTAACGCAGGGTACCACCTATCATTTTCGGTGGCCATGATGATTGCCAACAATCAAGAAGTTGAAAACATATTTTTTTAAATTTTAGAGTTATTGAAAAAACAATTAATTTTTTAGTAGTTTTTAAAAAAATTATTCATAAAAAAGTTAGTTTTAAAAAACATTGAGACGATTTTTAAATTCAAAATATATTTATTTTCAATTTTAGTTCAAGTTTATCTCAAGCTAACTTATTTTTTGAGAACTTCAGCATCTTTAAGAAAATTCAGAGGTATGTTGCTAACTATTTCCAAGACATTACCATAAAAATTCTAATTCCAAAAAATCATTGATAAATAGAAAAATAGGATTTTGAAGATTTTTATTTTCTTAAATCGTTTTGATTTGATTTGATTTCAATCTTTCGGATTTTGAGTTTTAAATATACATATTATATTTTTTGAACATATGGAATTTCTAAATTGCGAGATTTTGAATTTTTTAGCTTTCAAGATTTAAAAAACCGGGAGGTTTCAGAGTTTTGGTGTTTTCAGGTGCTTGAATTAATTGATTTCGTAATTTTGGTTTTCTTAGGATCTTACGTTAACAAGGTTTTAGATTTATGTGATATCGGCTTTTCCGATTTATAATTTTCTAGTTGTTTGATTCTTGTTTTTGAAGTTCTAAGGTCTTTGAAGTTTTGAGTTTTGGGTTTTCCAGATTTTTGGACTTTAGTGTTTTGGTTTCCAATTTTAAATTTTCTGTATTGTGGGTTTTTAAAGTTTAGGAATTCCGTTAAAGTTTGAGATTTTGAGATGTTGATGTTTGGATTGGGGATTTCCATGGTTTCAGGTTCTTAGTATTTTAAAAATTTTAGATTTTTTACTGTGGATTATTGGGATTTTGGAACATTGAGCTTATGAAAAATTTGGTTTTTTGAGATTGTCCAGTTTCTCAGATTCCAAGATCTATTAAATTGTTGCAATCTTGATTTTTTGAAATTTTAAGTTTTCAGGATTTTGGGTTTTCGGTATTTAAAGATTAAAATTTCTTGGATTTGTGAAATTTCAGATACCTCGAATTTTGATATTTCGGGATCGTAGGTTAATCATTAGGTTTTTTTTTTATTATTTTGAGTTTTTGAGAGATTGGATTATCTGAAATTTTGGTTGTGAACTTTTAAAGACCATTCATTTTCGAAATTTCTTAAATTATTAAAAAAAAAATATCTGCTGAAGTAAGAAAATGAACCTGGTTTTAAGAAATCTAACAAAGTGGTAACCGTACATAAAGCGAAGTGTCCCCAAGCTTAAATTTAACTCAAAAAAAATGTGATACGTTTTATACATAATATATACATACATATTTGTATCCAACACATGGGATACAAATACTCATAACAAATGCAAAACTTTGCCATGGTCTACAAGAATTTTTTTTTTTTCAAGCAGTCCTGAGTCCTATACCAAAACTTCTCACCTCCACACAGAATTCTCTAGGCAAACAGAAATCCTCACACAAATTTTTTTGGATCCTTATTCCTATCATCATACACACCAAACTTAACACGAATATATGTATTTATGTCAGTGTAAGTAAAGTACCCATTTCAAAGTCCTCTTAAAAAACATAAACACAAAAATAAAGAGACGGAGATACTACATCTTCCACCGTATATAAAAACCATTGCACAACCTAAAAAACAAAAAAAATACAACCAAACCAGACAGTGGAAGGACATAAATATAAAAATAACAATTTGGCTTTCATGGATTTGTTTTTTTTTTTTTTTTATTATTATTATTCAGTTCGTCCTGTATATCCTTTTTTTGTCCTAGAAAAAAAAAAACCTACAAAAAGTAAATCCACACTAGATAAGGACCTAATCAAAATACACGCCTTCATCCATAGAGTCAGTGAGTTTACAAGCGATCTAATATACTTACAAAAGAGTATGAGAGAGGAGAGCTCATAAACAAAAAGACCGAATTGAGGACGAAATTGAATTCTCAAAGACGAGAACCATCTAAGGAACACTTAAAGACACAATTCATATAAACGAACGGTAACGGTAACACAGGATGCACAGAATTGTACGTACTTTCAAATATACCTACATACTTAAGGATATTTATATAAAGGTATATACTTAGGGGGAATGTTGTAGGAAGCGCTACTTTATCGCAGGTAATGAATGTTTGCGCAGGCTACAAAAAAAAAAAAAATAATAAGAAGTGGATGCTCCTTGCTTTCTAGGACCGCAGTTAATTTAAAAAGAAATCATATTCAAATTGATGTCAGTAAACATACCACTCCTCTAAATTATGTATTTATGTATGAAAAAGCAATCACACATCATTATACGCTAGGGATGTGGCCCGGGCGGCCCATCGGTAGATATATGAATATTTACCATGAAGTCAGTGAGAGACGAGCGAATGAATTTTTTAAAAGCCTAGCCATGAGTGAGACACCCTGTTTTTTTTGTTGGTTCGTCGTGTTTCATGAATGTATTGAGATTGCAATGAATTGATGCTGAAGGCATAATAACAAGAATCTTTGTGATGAGACAGAGTTAAATGAACCCTTGGGCTATTGACTTGTTGCTATAGAATGAGCTTAAACGGATCTTGTAACTATATACGAGCACGTTAGGATAATACCTCAGAGCTATGTACGTTTTGTATACATACACAGTTGGCTGGCTGGAGAGGGACTGGGAAAAGAAACTTGCATTCAATAACTTTTTTTTTGAATACAATTATGTAGTGTAACTTTATATTGAGGACGACACACAAAAAGGGAGTTGAAGCTTTGGAGAGATGTGAAGAGTACCTTAGTACATGCCAACTTATTCATACGAGACAAAAAAATTATTTTGTATTTTACTTAAAGTTCGGTTTCATATCTGTAAATGGGGTCTCGTTTGGGATATCCGACTCTATTTTGTTCGAAATTTTAAGGCATTATACGTCACAGTTCATATAAGGACTTATGACATTTTACGATTTTTGTTTGACGTTGTGGCAGGCTTTGTTCTCATTGAACTACTTAGGTGTACTTTAATGCATAAAGCAATTAATCTCGTGAAAAACACGCACCTGAACCAATTTGGAAATATAAACAAAATGTTTCCAAAAACAAAACACATGGAAAATTTACATTTTCCCCAAATAAAAAAAAAGATATTTTACCAAACAATTTTTTTTTTGTGAAATTTGAGTGAATTTCCAAAGTTAAAGTTTTATTTTAAATTAAAATTACGGTTATATTTGTGATACAAAATATTTTTGCGTAAACCAAATTTTTCAAAATTTTCAAAAAACTATTTTCAATATCAATTTCTATAAGCCTCATTTGTAAAAAAAAAATTTTATCGGCAAACATATGTATATGTATGCACGTGTTTTTGAAAAAATCTTGATTTTTCAAAATCCAATGTTTCAAAAACAATCTATTAGATAGATTCACTGTTACTGTCGATCGAAAAAACTGTAACGATTTAAATGACATTTTTTCATGTGAAGTTTTTAAATAATATGGTCGAAAAATATTTTTAAAAAATCGTTCCTAACCAAAACTTTCATAGAACCGGATTTTTGGTTTTGGATTTTCTCATAAACATTTTTGACGGATTGATAGACAAATTTTTATTACAGAATTCCTATACAAAAAATATTTTTTTTATTTTTCTTGAAAACGCAATACATATTTTGAAAACAGGTGAATATATTTTTTTTAAATTTTGTTTCTAAATATGTATAATTAAATACTTAAGGTTTGCACACCATTTTTTTTTATAGAAATACTTTGACAAAAAATATTTCAAATTTTCTCATTTTCTCAATTTTTCAATAAAATTCAAAAAAAGTTTACTGTTTGGAAGTTTAATATTTCAAAAAAAGAGAAGATATCTTTTTTTAATTAAATATTTAACCTAATATTAATTACTATAATAATAATTACTATATTTGCCTAAAACTATTTAAAAACATCTTACATAAAAATAAATCAAAAATTTAGTTAATAGTGCGATCCTATTGTGCATTTTAGTTTTAGATGATTGTGAAACGTATACATATGTAGATAGGTTTTAACAGACACATCTTTAAAAAAATGGGGACTCTGAATATACCTAATGTAAGGTCGATAAACAAAATTATGACATTAAAACAGAAGCACACTCGGGCGTATACGCACTTTTTTTTTAATTTTGTTGATTTTTCTATTCCAACTTGGTCGTTACTGAAAATATGTAGGTTTATAGCTACGTATGACATTGTAAGGAAATATTTTAGTCTTTCATTAAATTTGAACTGAGTAATAAACCATACTTAATATGGCCTTAATACTTAATTGAGTTCTAAATAATAAACCATAATGTGGTAGGAACTCCAAAACACAAAAAATTAGCATTCCATTTTTTAGGATCCATTACATTATGGTTCCTTTTATTTAAATATTTAACTCTTTTCTAAATTTGATTAATGGTAAGGTCCAATCACTTTTCTTCTTCTGCATTCGCTTTTTATTTTTTAATCATCTTATAGTTGAACGGGCTAAGTTTGCTTTTTTCTTTGGTATTGGAAATGTCACATAAAATCATGTGTTGTTTCTGCAGTCGTTGAGTTTGTCTTTTAACATGAACATACATTTTATCTCTCCTACTAAAAGTTATTGAAATAAATCCAATTATAAAAAAGAAGACAAAGACACAAAATGGTGGTAAGCACTGGGGCAAAGAAAATAAATACAAAGTTAATTTGGTCACAATTTTTGTAATGTAATCCCTTTTTTGCCTACTTCCATTGTCCTACTGTTCCATAAATAAAACAAAATAGAGGCTAAATTTTGACATACAATTTTAAAAATGATTGTTCTCGGGATTAGAAATGGTCACCTTTTATTCTAAGAACTGGACTTATTTTTTTTTTGTGTCCTAAGGTGGAAAATAAATCGACTTGTGGGCTCTTATTTCCCTGGGGATAAATTTGAAGGTCGTGATATATGGCACCATTCATAAGAATAATTTGTTTGTTTCATATCCATGTGTCACACTTCAATAAGTTTTAGATTAAAGCCATCAAATTTGTAAATAAGTAGATTCTCACTCACTTGAATTACATTAAGTTTTGATATGGGTATCGGGTTCGGGCATGTTATTCCGATAACCTTTTCTGGAGATTACCACACAAAGCTTCAAACAAGGACGAGAGAGAGAAATTTATGTTAATAATAAAAAAGAATGGACTTCGTACAAGATAAAGATAAACTAGGAATTTGAATTTAAAATGGAACCAATTCTTGAAGAGCAAAGTTGAAATATTAAAAATTCGATTTGCTTTTTTGCAAATGTAAAATAGTTTGGAGAAATCTAAACACCGCTACGAGATGTCCTTTTTTTTAATTCAAATTTCCTTTTACTAGTTTTTTTTTTTATTTGATAGTTCAGCGCTCATTTAGGAGGTGTTTTTAACATCATGATAAAAACTAGACTTGAATATAATTTAAATATATTTATAGGTGAGGGGGTTCATTTTTTCAAAAATTAAGCTAAAGAAATTGTAAATGTCAGATAGCTTGTTTTCTCAGATCTAAACAATTTTTTTAATTATCTACAGCTATTGATATGTTTTGACATAATAAAAAAAGTTAAAATTTTCTTTGTTTTAATTTTTGAAAGATTATAGCTTTGTAAATAATGTTCGTGTTAACAAAAAAATTGAGAGCATTTTTAAGCTTGAAATAAGTAAAAAAAATAATAATAATTAATAAGTTAATATGAATTTACACATTTTACGGATTGAATACAGTCACAGTGAAACATGTAGCGGGATATTCAAATAATTTTTCAAAACAAAAATCACCCGAAAACAATATCACAATCACAGTATTTCAAAAGAAAGTCTTGCAAGTTTTAAATATGCTTTCAAAAATCACATACAAAAATTCCAAGAAATTTCCTTAATTTTTACCTGCAACTATAGGATTTATACTATAGGGCAAGTTTTTGATTCATAAAAAAATCGAAATCACACCTTACGATGATAGAGAACGCAAAAATTGGGTCCCATAATTTCGTCTGTTCTGGAAATTACGGTATTTTGGTAATTTCTGAAAATCAAAATTGAAAATTAATTAAGCTCCAATAACGGTAAATATAATTTTAAAGATTTTCAATTTTTTTTTTGATTTTTAAAAAGAAAATCTTTTTTTTTTTGTGAAAACTCAGTATTTTCAACGCGTATTGATTTTATTTTTTTTTTAATTCTTAAAGTTTGTACTATTAAATCGTAAAAAAGGACATAGATAAATATTTTTATTTTTAAAATACCTAACAAAATATGAAAATTCCCAATTTACAAGGTTATTTAAAATATTTATATTTATTTTAGAGGCATCCTTGTGTTCTAATGCTTATGACTTTCAATTAAAGCCTAAGTAGTTTATGTAAGATCTATTCACTTTGTGAAATTATTGCAGCAACATGAACAGTTTTGAAAAAGAATACTTGAGTTTGGTTAAACTTGGAGATTGTCATTTAAAAATAAGGCAAAGTCGATGACAAATATTTTGGAAGGTACAACTATTGACCAATCTTTAAAAGCAAATACTTTTTTTAATTTCGAAAAATGGGGGGAGCTATTACCTGACAATACCATTCAAAGAAATTTCTAAGAAAAAGGTTTAATTAGATTCTATAATTTAAACGATCTATCATTTAGAGCCAAACAAACATAATTTGCAGTATAGAGTATTTTATTTAATTTTTGATTTTCTAATTTTCTCATATTCGTTTGAAACAACATTTATTTTATGCAGAAGAGAAGATTAAAAAAAAAACTAACTCATATTCATTCATAGATATCATTTGGATATGCAATTCAAAATTTTTAAAATAATTTTTTCTTAAGTTATTAAAAATAAATTCAAAAATGTTTTTATCTAAATTTCGATCTTTTCAATTTTTCATAATTTAAATTTTGTACCTTATGAACTCTTACCAATTTTTTTGGGTTATGTATGCAAGAAATAATACCGACTTTCCTTCACTGACTTTCAAAATTTTGAAATTTAAAATCTTGGCTTGAACAAATATCAACTGACATGAAGTGAGTCAAGAAAAATTCCGACTGCTTTTTTTTTTTTTTTAATTCTGTAAATGCAAAATACAATAAGTTCCAAAATTCTGTATATCTATACAAAATTTCTATATATCTAAAATTCTGTATTTCAAAATTTTATAAATATATAATTCTCTATTCCAAAGTTTTGTTTTATTAAGTTTTTTTTTTTAAATTATAAAAGAAAAATAGTAACGAAAAAATTTCGCACTTTGTTTCATTACCAAAACAATTTTTCATTTATGATTTACAGAATTTTCAAAGTCCGCACTTCTTTTTTCATTATCAACTGACAATTTATTAGAACTGACAATAATACGATTCAAATTCTAACGAACCGAAACTCTAAAGAATTCTTTTCACTGAAGAAATTATTCGACTGAATTTTGGTCGGTTTATGACAACCCACCGAAAACAACGGACACCTTTCCTAATAGTCAAAAAACTGGATGTACCGAATTTTGATGAACAGAATAATGACCCGTTCTCAAACTATGTATATATTTAAAACAAACATTTTAAAAGATTGCCCTTTTATTACCACTTGAACAAAGTAACCCTCCTAATGTGTGAAAGTAGGGGTTAGATAGAACTTATAGAAAAATATTATAAAAAACTTTATAAATGTTGAAACAAAACATAATAGGTTGTTCAAAGGATACAAAAAAAAAAAAACAACAAACTCACCACAACACGAAACCAGCAACAGAAGTAATCCAAATGTTGATATCCTCGACCAGAACGGCATTTTCATACAACTATTATTTAAATGTTTCATTTTATTAAAAAAAAAAAAAATTTGAATAAAAAAGAAACACACTTCAAAACCAACACTTTTTTGTTTGCACCTTTTTAATTTCTATAATGAGAGCTTATTTTTTTTTTCTAATTTATTTCCACTACTCTTTTGACAGACATAGAATATATTAAAATAATTTTTATTTGCTGCTCTTTTCAATTCTACATAAAAGATTTCCGCACTCAAAAACTCCACCAAATCACACACGTTGTACACTTTTTTCCAATTAAAAACTTTTTGACACTTTCAAAACACTTTTGGGTTATTATTAAATTTTATTTAATGTCTACAAATTTTTAATGATTTAATTTATGTGTCATGTGGTGTCCTTCAAAAGATTAGATTTAATCACATGACCGCACAATCTCTCGCAACAACCCCGACAAATAAACAAAAATATTCTACTCAAACCGCAACGAACGGTGACACTAGAAGATAACGATGGCAATATTAATAAAATTCAAATATATGTAAAAATATTACATATTTCCATCAGCTGCATTCAAGTTGTTTTTTTTTTTTGTATAATTTTTTAGAAACCGACCGCCTTGGACTTGAGCTTGAATTAGGAGCTATCATATGTTACACATTAATTAGTTCGACTTTCATGCGCAATTAATTTATCCATGCATTCGAATTAAGGATGTCAATATATCAAAAATACAAAAAACATATAATAATCAACAAAAAAAAAACAAAAAAAATCCGACCGTTTGTTAGTTCGAACCGACAGATAGAGACACTGCCACCAGGCGTAACGTATTTATTTGGCAGTTTTCTTGAATGATATCTTCAACAAAACGCGATATTCATAGCTCACAAGAAGACATCGTCTCCATATTATAATATCGGTTCTGGTGGAGGAGCTGAAAAGATAGATACAAAATGTATCTGATGGGTTGGCAGCAAACGACGGCGGGTGGCGGCGGTCTACGACGACGATGACGACGACCGAAGATGGATTGAATTTTTCTCTTCTCTTGTTTTTTTTTTTGCTCGTCCCGGAAAAAATGTTCAACAATTTGTCTTGTTTTAGCTTCT
The DNA here is from genome assembly GCA_958431115.1 of Syrphus vitripennis. Taxonomy (NCBI): domain Eukaryota; kingdom Metazoa; phylum Arthropoda; class Insecta; order Diptera; family Syrphidae; genus Syrphus; species Syrphus vitripennis. Next base: position 42,443,224 of record OY288108.1, read on the forward strand.
TCGACTTCTTCTACCGACCGTATTCTATATAGTAGTTGGTGGCTGACTTGTTCGAGTGCTTGTAACACTACGCGCGAGACTTGTGTTCCTGAAATGCTTTGCTGAGATTGCTGATGGAAGAAGAATGGTCCGCTGGACGATGATGATGTTGATGGAAACCAGAGGGGTGAAGAAGAGCGCTAATCAAAATCGCGTATACAGTTCTATACGGTTCTTTGGTTTTACGGAACAGAAAAGTGTTTCACTTTGGGGATGGAAATATCACAATTTTTTTTTTTTTCTGGAAGAGGGCGAAATGTTATATGGAACAATACAACAACAAAACGAGAAGGCTTCGAATGAGCGCCACAAACACGATAGCTACTCCGACAACGAAAACGACAACAACGACGACGACTACGACGACGACGATGATGTTGTTGAGGATGAATCCGAAACTAGTATGCCGGCAGTTGGTTGAAAGACAACGTCCACCACCGTGTTGTGTATATGTTGCCAACAACTGCAGGGGCAGGCGCACACTCTGCTCTTCTAAATTCGAGAGGGTTGGCCGTGGCCGCCTGCTTCGTCTTCTGGTATATTTGGTATATTCAGTATACTGTAACCCCCAACGCCAACAACGTTAGAGACAGAGCTGCTGCCCCTTAAATTTTTATGAGATACTTCTCCTTCTTCCTGTGTTTCTATAGAGATACTCGTTGTCGTACTAGTACTACTTGTAGTTTCTTGGGATGTTTATTATTTTGAATAAATGACAAACGGTCGACGAGCAAGCAATAAACCCGATGATGATGATGATGATGATGACGACGACGATGGGACTCAGCTGAGAGGACGACGAGCAGCTTCCTCAACTCCTACAACAACAACACTATCTCTAATATCTTTTTTTTTTTTTTTGGAAAAACACAATGATAATAAACATTTGCAGAAGATGTATCTTGTATCTATTGCTTCTTCGCTGAACAATCCATCTGCGGAAGCTGTTGATCGATTTGTATGTTATTTTTATTAATTTTTAAAAAATTTAACTTTCATCGATTCAAATTCATAAAGAACCAAAAACCGGCCGGCTCCGGGTTGGTGTTTTTTTTTTTTTTGTCGCGTAAATATTATTCCTTAGACCGCATCTGTTAAGAGGATAGTCGTGAGCCTATTTATAAGCTTTTTTTGATTGGCATGTAAACGAGCAATTTTCGAGAGTGTTGTCTTTGGAATAATTGGAAAGGGAGATGAATCATGCATTTTGAGGTTGTGTTTTTTTTTTTTTTTGTTTAAATAAACGTAACAAAGAGTTCTGTATATTAGCCCATTGCGAGGGGATGACGAAGGGAAACTTTTTGTTGTGTTTTTGCTGTGCAACCGCAGTAGAAAAAAAGAGGTACGTCTTCTCTAGGCTATTTCACGATATCACACACATTATTATTTTAACATTTATGGTTCCATGTCAAAAGTTTTTCCCGTCCCTTGCCCTGACTGGAGGGAGGCCTGCGAGGCAAGTTGTCTTCTTGAAAATCCGTGCGGATGTTGATTTTTGCTCCTATATGTTTTTCAGAGTTGAGAGGAGACCATGGTGTTATTTTTAATGTCACCACGTTGAGTGATATAAAAGATTATATGATCGTTTTCGTGTCTGCGTTCAAGTTTTTGTTATTTTTGTTTTCCCTTTGATATTAAATTTTTGGCCTTGTATATCCTTTTACGTTTTTTTTACTCTTATATATATTTTTATACCTATAACTTGAATATTTTTTTTTTCTTATATATTTTGTATATTTTTTTTCCTGTGTGCAGTTTTATTGGTTTTTTTGGATGTCTGTAGATTTATAGGGGATAAGAGGGTTGATGTTGTTTTGTTGAGTGTGGACATTGATGTCTTTTTAGCTGACTTTTATGATGGTGTTTATGACCTGCAATGATAGAAAATTAGTTGATTAGATAAAGAAAGATGAAGAATTTTTGTTAGGAAATAAATTTGATGTTTTTTTGCGATTATTTGATGTATTTATTGAGTTTAAATACCTTATATCAAGTAAAAACAAGATAAACGTGCGAGATGGTGGGTTGGAAATTTTTGTTGTGGGAGATATTTTTGGATTTATGAGACGTTAAATCTTTTACAAGTTGAGAAGCTGTTTTAAAATAAATTCTATTGAAATTGAACATTTAGATATAATTTTATTGAGAACAAGCTCTAAGATGTGGGTATGATGGTTTTTGTACCTACTTTTTATAATTAGAAAACTATATAGACAACTATCGATTAACTTGAAGAGAGGAAAAACAGGTTGAAAAGGTTCCAAATCGTGTGGCCTAAGTGTGGAGTTTCTTTGTCGGGTAGAACTTATTTTTATTTTGTTAAAAATAAACACTAATAGGTAGAACAACACCACAGAAAAGGAGTCTATTGACCAGGTTGACCTGCTGCACGTGATACAACAACTATCATTTATCATTTAACATTACATTACAGAAATCAAAATTTAAAATACATATGCTCTTATTTTTAAAGCCTTCAATTCATTCTCTTATAACTTTTTTTAAATAAAGTTGTTTGAACAAATAGTTTAGTAAAAAAATAAAAACAGAAATAGTTCTTAATAATGTAAAAAAAAAGTATCCCACTTTTAATTAAAAATTGACTTCATAGGGTGGACAGAAAAAATCCTGATCAAGAGTCGAAAAAAATTTCAAATATCGATTTTTAAAATTTCGATTATTAAAAATTGTGATTTCAACAACTGGCATAATGGGAGTCCATATTTTTACAGCCCACCTTTTTATCAAAATAAAGTTTAGAGAATTACATTTAGAAGCGTTCGCTTGTTCATTGAGCACCCATAAGCTTATGAGACTTATTTTTTTTTAAATCTCCCTATTTAGCTTGGGGGTCAACCCTCAAAAAACAGATCTTGTCCTCTTCACCAGGAAATATAAAATTCCGTACATTGACCCTCCGTCTATTAAAGGCATACCACTTATTTTTACTGACCAAGCCAAATATTTGGGCCTAATTTTGGACAAGAAGCTAAGCTGAAAACCTAATGTTCAAGAAAGAGTTAAAAAAGCCACAGTGGCACTCTTCTCGTGCAAAAAAGCCATAGGTAATAAATGGGGTTTTCAACCTCGCATCGCGCATTGGCTATATATTTCGGTTATTAGACCGATTCTCACATATGGTGTGTCTGTTTGGTGGACGGCTTTGGACAAAGCCATAAATCGTGACATTTTAAGTAAGGTCCAGCGAACAGCAGGTTTGTGCATTAGTGGATCACTCCGCACAACTCCCTCCGCTACACTTGAAGTGTTACTCCATCTGACACCCTTAGATATATTCTGTAAACACACAGCTGCGAGTACTGCCATCCGTCTCAAAGCTTCCTCACAGTGGATCAACAATGAAATTGGCCACTCGATTATTCCGAACTTACTAGGAACAATTCCCAGGTACATCGATTACTCCATTCCGCGATTTCAGTTTGACAAAAATTTTCAAGTTTCAATACCCTCTAGATCAGTCTGGGAGGATTTGTCATTCCTTGAGGATAATTGTGTCCACTTTTATACCGATGGATCAAAAACTGAGGACGGGGTGGGATGTGGGGTGTACTCTGACAAGCTTAAACTAAGCCTATCCTTCCGTCTTCCTAATCATTGTAGCGTGTTCCAGGCGGAAATTCTAGCGATAAAAGAAGTTCTATCTTGGCTTAAGGAAAACGTGATATCAACCACTGATATCCGTATTTTCTCTGATAGCCAAGCTGCCATTAAATCTCTTGACTCTGTCTCCTGTAACTCACTGACAGCCCTCAACTGCCGATCATCTCTCACGGAGATGGCGCAGCAGTTTAACATTCACCTATGTTGGGTGCCGGGCCACAGGAATATTAATGGCAATTGCAAGGCTGATGAACTCGCTAGAAATGGAACCATCTTACCAATCGCACCATGTAATGCAAATATTGGTATACCTCTCGCTACATGTAAACTCATGCTGGTGCAAGATGCCATTGGGTTAACTAATCTAAGGTGGAACACCATCACTACATCCATACAGCTTCTGCAAAAGTCAATGGAGAAAACACCCAGCCTTGTGACGTAGAGAGTGAGAGAGACGTAGGGTTCATTTGGGAGAATACTTCTTCAACGACCCCAGCGATCTTGCTAACAAAGACATTAACAATCTCTCACGCTTCATAAGAAGCTCCAAATGGTTCAACGAGTAGGGAGGAAAATCTCTAGATTCTTGTGGTATCACAACGGGCCAATCCTGGCCTAAGTGTGTTGGTTTTTCACACTGACAGCCACGTCAACCTAACCTAACCCTATTTAGCTCATGAACAGTAAATATTTATCAGGTAATAAAGAGGACTTTTAGAAAAATTAAATATAGACAACCAGGCTTGAAAAAAATGTGTACCAATTTGAAGTATACAGTGGTTGAGGTCCAATTTTCTTAAAATCGGACAGTCGTTATTTTTTCTCAAATCTTTTTAAATCAATCGATATTTTATCAAGACTAGATTTTCAATTATCGAAATTTTGACAACCAGTTTTCATCAATCATTTATGGGACAAAAAAAAAATTAGAAAGCAAAACCCAACAGAAAATATTTAGCACCAATGAAAATGAATTAAAATTTTCTAAGCAATAAAGTACGTATACGCCTGAGTGTGCCTGTTTTGTTGTCGACTCAGGGAATACCAACAGTATTTTTCAACCAGTGTTTTATTTAGTATCTAGTCTCGGTCTCGTCGAAATCCCAGTGCCGTGATTGTTAGTGCATTATATGTCACGTGATTACTAAAAACAGAATTTTTTCCACGACTTTAGGAATTGACAAATTCTCTAGTTCGACAATCCTTGTTATATCTATATAAGAAAAAAACAAGCAACTAACAAGGGTAAGTTTCACTCCACCCATGGATATTCCGAAATAAAGATAAGTCCATTTAAAAATCATCGCTTAGAATTTTTCCTTAGATTGGCCTTATTTTTCGTACATTTTTACGGCCTTCATCATCATCGCCTCGACAACCGGGGCCCGGTCCTGGCCTCCTTCAAGTCTGCCGTCTACCATAGAATGTACCACAAAGGACGCTCATACGAGCGAAGACCCTTATGGGTCCATTTTGATACCAACTAGCAAGATAGGATCCCACTAGCCGAACCACTCGGAGCTCCTTATGAATAGGGATAGACTTTTAGCGTCCGTTTTCACTAGATAACTCATAGAAGAATTCTCTTAGATGGAGTTTCCTTCTAGCTGAGAGTACAGGGTAGGTGCACAGAAGATGTTGAACAGTTTCCTCTTCTTCTTCGTTCATTCAGCTCCTGCAGAAATCGTTGGAGAACACGCCCATTCGTATTAAACAGTGTCCTGTAAGGACACCTATGGTGGAATTAATATGCAGTCGATTTAAATTTAACAACTCCTTTGAACGTTTCAAGTCTATACTAGGCCATATTATCAAATATCAATAATATCAAAGTGTTCAGACATCTCCCTCAAAGATGTTTGGCAGTCTAGGACCGTGATTGATTTAGTAGTGACAGAGGCAAGAGATTTAATAGCCGCTTGGCTATCTGAGAAGATCCGAATAACCGTGTTGGATATTACGTTTTCTCTGAGCCAAGAGAGAACTTCCTGAATCGCCAGAATTTCCGCTTGGAACACGCTACAATGGTCTGGTAGGCGGAAGAAAAGAATGAGATTCAGTTTTTCTGAGAATATGCCACTTCCTTAACCATCGTTGGTTTTTGAATCATCAGTGTAGAAGTGTAAGGATTCATTGTCCAGAATGCTCCGGTCCTTCCATACAGTTCTGGATGGAACAGAGGTCTGGAAATTTATTTCGCCATTCTCAAATGGACATGTCAACCAAAATTTTTCTTAGAACCAATTTTTTTTATTCCCTCAATTATTTTTGTTTGTCTTCAAATAGCAATTATATTTGATGACGCGACGCAGTGGTCAATTTAATTCTTGGTGGTAAATGAAACTTTTTCTTTGTATCATTATATCCTAACCCAACCCATATAATAAAAATGAACACCATTGAATCTTTTTTTATTGCTTTGAAGTACACTCCCTGAATCCTGTAGTACCTAACCTAATGCATAAACGAATAGAGCATACCCACCAGCAACCATCATATCCTGTACAATTCACGGGAATTTTTTACTTTTAGCAAGGAGTGGTATTATTTTGTCGAACGAACGAAAGAAACAATTTTTGAATATTATGAAAAATGTTACACACATACCTAACCCAACTTGTGTAGCATAAATTCCTATCACAATATATGGACAAAAGTTTCACGGAATATGCCAATCAAACTGTGACTACAGCACAAAGGGTGCATTCCCTTATCGAAATTCAATCAAATAGTGAAAAGTGTATTTTAAACGACACTGACACTCCAACTGAACTGCACCTGTTTTGTGCATTTTGTTATTTTCCATATACTCGTATATAGTATAGTGTAAAATTGAATATTACTCAGCTCTTCGGATTGCATTTTACAAAATATCTAAATTCGATGTTGATTTGAAAATTTTGAAAATATTATTTATATTCGTAGTTCGATTGGTACTTTTATGGATAAATTTTACAAATTCTTTAAGTGTGGAATTTTTGTCAGTTTCAAATAATTTACACAAAATGAAATGCTATGATGTTGAAAACTAAATGTATAAATGGTTTTATTGATAACATTTTTCAATTTAAAAAAAAATTCGTCGGTAATAGTCCTAATCAAGCATCGCTCTATTGTCCTTACAGTGATATTAGACAATAAGTTTGAAATAAAATTACTATTTATTATCTCTTAGGGATTCAAAAAGCTCGAACAAAAAACTCTCAACGATTTAAAAAAAGCTTTGAAAAACGGTGAATCGCTGGACCTATTTGCTTACTCTCGAAACTTGTAATAAATTTTTTGTTGATAATTCGAAATAGATACAACTGTCTAATCAATAATTGTCTTTTTTTATGTTAAAAATAGTCCTTGGGAAATTTTTAATATTAATATTTTTTGCGTGCAAGCTTTACCTCTACGACCGAAAGAGAATCAAAATATATAATTTCAAGAGGGGTGATAGTGGGGAAGAATTTTAATGGGAGGGGTATTTAATTAAAAGCTCAAACTGAATATTTGTTTACTAAACACTTTTTTCTCTGAATTGATTTCAAAAATTAAGGAATTTATTTTGTATGACTAAGACTCCGAGGAACAATAAAATAGAAAACCATTCTGGGCCAACTTAACCCTTAGGCAGGCGATGGAAAAATGTCAAGAATTTAACATCCCAACATACCATATGTTTATAGACTTTAAGGCCGCCTATGAAAGCATAGCCAGGGTAGAACTTTACAAAGCCATGAGAGAATTCGGATTGCTATCCAGACCAATCAACATCTTTAATGGACTCCGACAAGGGGATGGTTTGGCCTGCCTCCTCTTCAACCTGGCCTTGGAGAAAGCAATCCGTGAATCTGGCACGGCAACAAGAGGGACCATCGTCAACAGGTCCAGCCAGATACTGGCTTACGCAGACGACTTTGACATCATCAGAAGGACCGAACAAGCTGTACACGATTCCTTTATCCGGATCGAGCAGGTGGCACAAAATCTCGGGATGCACATTAGTGAAGGTAAAACAAATTACATGGTGGCGTCGAATGCAAGAAGAACAGTTGGTCAAACAATCAAGGTAGCGGAGCACGAATTTGAAGTGGTGCAATCCTTCAAATACCTTGGGTCAACAGTAGCAGCTGATAATAATATAGAAGAAGAAATACGCGGGCGGCTGCTCAATTCCAACAGAGCCTGTCGAAGCTCTTCAAATCCAGAAATCTCACCATAACTTCAAAACTGCTGCTGTACAGGACCGTGGTCCTGACAGTACTCACGTATGGATCCGAGACTTGGGTGCTTTCAAAAGACACTCCGACCTCTTAGGACTTTTCGAGTCGGTTCTTTTTCGCTCATGCGGCTAGGTGCCCTGCCCACCGGAGTCTACCGAGTTTAATTTTTGTTTCAGCCATCAGCCGAATAGGGAGAATAAACTGTAGCATACGAAAACATGCAAGTGCCGTAACTATTCGGGACTGGTGGAGGTGTGATCATAGCCTCTTCGCGGCGGCCGCTAGGAACAATTCTTTAAAAGGTTTGGCTAATATGATCAGCAGGCTAGTTCCACAGGTTTGGCAACAGGTTAATTCCCTGTTCCGTAAAACTAAACGAATTACGAGATCATCGCCTCAACAAGCCTCGGAAACGGACTGAAATGCTACGGTCAGCGTCGCGAAAACTCAACGTGTCAACGTGAGTTTTCTGAAAAACTAAATACATAAGTATTCATATTTCCTTTTAAGATGTTTACATATCTCTGGGTGTAAGAAAATAAACTTTGCAGTTGTTAACATTGAATTTTAAAAAGTAAACTTCTTAAGACAATCAGTATTTCATCTTATTTGATAAATTTTAAGTGGTATTTTTTTTTTTAAATAGGAAAATATTCTTTAAATTCCATAAGTTTTTCTTCATAAAATCAATTTGATTTCCCTATAGAAATATTTGAAAAAGTGAAACAGCTCCATAAGTCAATTTTATTTCTTTTTTAAAAATATTTTTCGATTCCTTGTTTTTGATCTTTTTTTGACATATGGATAAAATTATTAATCTCCATTCAAGCGATAAGAAACATTAAAGATTTTAAGCTTTTTTCATGATATTTATGTAATTTGGAAATGTTTTATCGGTATTTCTTGGGAAAACAAAAACTAATTACAATACCCTTCACTTTTGAGTAATCTTCCCTAATTTTCCAAATAACACCTTAATCTAAAACCACAAAATGTACGGAGGTACAAATTTGACATTATTTCTTATCAGATTTTCCTGCTGGTGCGTGGTGTTGCGGTGCGGACACACATTGTTGATTGTTGCATCCGTGCATTCAGGACCTAGTTATATAGCGCAACTCAAAAATATAAGCCCGCGTGTGCGTTTTACTTATACGCTCAGGCTAATTAATTAACAATCACCTAAATTGCCTGGACGGATGCAATCACTCATCGTCTCTGGATGTTTAATTTATGATATAGGCACACGCTCATGCAATGGACTGCTGCGGAGTTCTAACTCTTGAATGTTTCGCTGGAATGCAAGCTGATGACTTTGACGAATGCAAATTCGGTGGTGATGGTGACATTCTGCCTGCCGCAATTCAATCCATTCAAAAGTGCTAGCAAATATTCCAGACTGGAAGATAGAAGAGGCACCTTACGCGCCCCTGGTTTGGCTTCGTTTACGCGATGAAGAATTTAATCTATAAATGAGCAGCTCTTTACATCTGCATCATCATCATCATCATATCATCTGGATGGTGTTCTACGATATAGGAAAAGCAACAGCGATGACGTTATGTGTGTAGGCTGCAGGATGCCTGGTACGATGTGACTACATCACAACAGTATCCAAAAATGTACACAATTATGATGATGTGTGTTGTTGCTTGTTGCCTGCCTGCAACCATATGTCTGTCGGCGGACAGAAGATGTTCCCTCGCGTGTCAGAAGCAATTTAAACAAAAATATTTAACATTGGTATTTTTGGTATAATAATAGATAAGCAAGGAGTAGGTACTGCGTTCTGCATGGCAATGGCTGAATTGTTATTATGTATGGTGGTTGTGGTTACACATTATCCACGTCAAAAACATTACACTTTTGAATTTGAGATAAACTTATCATCGCATCGTTCGTTGTTCTATCTATGAGAGTTTTGAATTTTCCTTTATCAACCATGTGGGTTGAGGTATGACATGCAAAATTATAGAATTCAATGAAATTTATTAAACAAACGAACCAAAAATGTTTGTGTACAGTGCGTAGTGTTTATGGCAGTGATGGGTTAGGTTTGTCGAATGTCTATGCAAAGTGCTATCAAAGGGAAATTATGATCGAAATGTATATTCGTCGTCTTTTTTTATTGTTGACGAACATCTACTCTTTGTATTGTTTCCTAATATTATACCTATGCAGGATTTTTATTTCTGTGGAAGGTTTTTTTAATAATTAAAGTAAAATAGTTTGCATTGGGGCATATTCAAAGTCAAACTTTAAACCCAAGTCCAACTGGCCTCGAGTCTAAAGTTGACACACAGGTTAGAAACAGCTGCTATTCATAAAGAAATTCGACAGCTCTGTTTAGTAAAAAACAGAATTCTATTAAAATTTTAGTACTATTGCCTGTCAATCCATTGAAATTCAATGCATTTTTTGACAGATAGAAAAAAAACAACTTAGTCAAAGAGTCAGCCGTATTTAAAGTTTGAGCTCCAGTCTATCTTTTGGACCCTGGATCAAAATTGTCTATGAATAACATAAGCTCCAGGTTAGCTTAGTAGAGAAAAAGAAACAACTTGTCAGACGACTATGAATACGCCCCATTGCATATTGATCGGAACAGAAGGTACACTGTTATTTTATTATTATTCAGTGGAAAAAATTAAGGGATGAAAGTTTTTTGAGGATTTTATAGTGATACCTATATGAATGGAAGCTGTTCAACCATGTATCCTAAAAATTTACATAAATGATCGGCATGTGTTTACCTATACACACCGACATATTGATCTATTTTTTTCTATTTTCAATATTTTTTAAGTTATCGAAGAAAGCATAGAAAGATGTTGTGTAGGTATTCCCTTAATCACTTGAGATAACGATGATATTGAATTTTAATAAGATTTTCATATTGTTTTGAGGAGAATGCCACTTAAATTGTATATAATTGTTATTTTCAAAGCTTAACTCAAATAATAATTTATTACAATTAATAAAAATGCAAAATTCTGGCACAGATAGAGCAAATGTTTCTTTTGTGTGTGGTGTAAGGTAATTAACTTTTAAAATTGAAATTCGCTATAGCGAATTGGAACAGAGGCAGATTGCCTGGACAGAGTTGCAGTCCGAAATTTAATTCAGTCAAATTCTAGCCATTTTGTTTTTCTCAAGCCATTTTTGCCTTAAAAAAACTTTGAAAAAAAAAAATTGGTAATAAATGTTGCAATAAAAATGGCATTGTGTAAGCAAAGTGCTAGAAAAATTTTTAATAAAAAATTTAAGCGTTTTAGCGGGAATAAATTTAGAAATTTATTGGCATCAAAAATAAATATTCCATATTTCCATAGCAATTGTGCTATTATTTTGATCGATAATTTTCTATGAGGTAATAATCAACATCTGGAAAGACCATCATACCTGGCGATTCTTCAAAAGCTAGAGGTGTCATACGGGATGAATATCTGCTGGTCAAAGTTGTTTCAAGTGGGAATTCCAACTCAAGCGAGAATATATATTGAGTTTGTTTGGTCAACGGCTGTTTCTCCACACTTTGGAAACAAAATTATTTATCTTCTTTAAATTATAGGTAACACAAAAAGTCGTCTTACACCCTAACCAAAATTTTTAGGGGGTGGGGTCACATCTGCACTCGATTGCAGCAATTCTTCCAGATAAATTCAAAAAAAAAATTCCACATTAGGAAATATGTGATTCAGGGGTGGAATCAGCTAACGCGATTGTTGATTGTCGCTTTGTTGATAGTCGTTTTTGATTATCAACTCTGATTTGCTCTGTGTAAAGTGATCAATAAAACAGGCTGAGTTTTTGGCAGTACTTACAGTGAGAAACGTCATTTTGGTTCTCTTATTTATGTATTTGCTTTTGTTTGACAATATTCTACACACAATTTATTTGCTTTAGAAATTGAATCCAAAATAATGATGTTACTCACAAAAATGTATGAAAACGACACCTAAATAGCTGTCACTTGAAATACAAGGAAAAAACGATTGTCGATTTGATAATCACCTTACATGGAGCAAAAGTATCGTTTTTGATTATCAACTATCAACTATCGCGTTAGCCGATACCGCCCCAGCTTTTAATTGATTTTTAGAAAATTACCCATCAAACCTAAGCGCGTGCTTATCTTGCTTCAACCAACACGCAAAGTCCAAAGTATTTTCGACAACTTTCTGTCACTGCGAATTATAAAGATTAAAAATAATTTCTTCTCCTGAACATGGATTAGAAAAATTCTATACAAGCAATTGACACCATATCCTTTTAGGTCTCTATTTGGGGTTTCTTATAAGAAATTAAGAGTTGAACAGTTTTTTTTTCCTGGGGATTAAAGGTTAAAAGAAATAGGCTAAATGTAAAAGTTTAACAAATAGTGGACAAGTGATTGACAAACGAATTTATTAAAACCCATCCAAAAATGTTTAGACCGGCCTTCGCACAGCAACTCATGGTGACATTTCTTCGATTTATTTCAAATACCCCGAGCGAAGCTTTATCACCCAGATACTGCTTTTAAATCAAGCCAGCAGAGAAAAATTTCTGGTTTTCTAGTAGCCGATATTTCAATACTTCAATACTCTTCAAAAAAAAAAAAAAGCTGTTGCTATAGTATTTAATTCCCTGACAGCTTAATTGGTGTTGAAAAATTGAAAATATTTCCTTTAAATTTTGACTTTCTTTTAATTCAACATTATCAACATAATTTCTAGTTTAAAAAAAAATGTGGTTTTGTCCAGGATTGGTCTAAAGAAGATTATTGGTTTAGTAGATTAATAATTAAATACTCAAAAATTAAGATACAATTTTTTACAATCTCAAAAATATGTAAGGGAACAAATGATAATATGTATAATAACCCAAATTTAAATTGCAGGTACTTCGCAAATTGAATTAAGTTCATTCCACCGGCATAATTCTAAGTATCTTGGTAAAGGGATCTGTTAAAAGTGAGGATTTATTTAATTCTCTTTTCTCATCCTGGTAAAGTATAGTCAGCGACTCACATCATTTTTATTTAATTTACAGCGAAAATCTTTCTACCTTGAATTTGGTACCTACTTAAATATTAAAAGCAATTGCATAAAGCTGTAAATATACATTTAACACCTGAATATAAATCGTTCTTAATAAATAGGAAGCAAGGTACATACCTTTCAACCTACGTACATCAATTAAGGAAAACATTCCCACGATATTATTTAAAAAGTATCTTACATGAGGTAATTCAAATCACTTCAGCGACACAAAAAAAAAAATCTCTTTAAGCACCCATTTTCCAAATGACACCCCTATTACCGTTTTCAAAAAAGGATATCCGGACAACCGTTGTGGCGGCAGCGGTGTGGTAAGCTTTCGAATGGGTATGAGTTGAGTACACGATGAATACAACTCAAATAACAATAATAACAATGAATGTCCTCATTAACAGCTAACCATAGAATTGTTGGCACATACACACCATGTATAGAAGGCATCCTATAAAAACATACCAACAAGGCGGAACAAATTCATTTGCCACCTTTCGTGTGACACAAGATTCAACCATATACCGTTAACGTTAACGTGATGAGAGTACCTACTCCAACAAGGCTATACAGCTACATACAACAGACGGTACCACCTAATCTCCGACCTCACCAACATCCAGGCTCTCTCTTTCTCTATAATCCTCAGATCCACATAACATTGATGATGGCATGGCGGGCGTCGCCATCGATGATGATGATGACTATACAACTACAACTACGACGACGACGACTAGGACGGCATCCAGAAGTGCCAAAAAGGACAAAAATAGAAAAGAAAAAACAAAGTAGGGAATTCCAGCTTTTTTGAAATAAAAGAATTTGCATCAGGAGACAATATCCATTCCCCAGAACAGAAGATAAGGCTGCCAAATCCGCAGCAGCTCCATTATACAAGGACAACGACAACGACAACCCACCCCCCCCCCCCCATTCCTATAGTAGTACATATAACGGTACTTCATTTATACTTCCTTTCACTATACCAATAGCATATTCGTATATGCACAGGGTGTACGAGTATTGTTGTTGTTCTACATACAAACATACAACACTAGTCCTCGTAGTCGGTTAAAGTGAACACAAAAGAAAACGAATAAGCAATTAAGTCCTTTACCCATAGCAAAAGCAAAACAACAGGATGGCGGGCGGGCGGCTCGCTATTTGGGATGCCATTGTTGACGCTTTGTTATCCTCTCGCGAGCCTCCCAAGTCTCATAATAGGCATTGCTTGCTGTCCTGGCATCAGCATCAGCATCAACATCAGCTTCAGCTTCGACTTGAGCGCATATAAGCAAAATTATTCAAAAATGCTACACATTTCTTGTATTGGAGGCACTAAAGTCATCGTCCTTTTGTTAACAGCAACAGCAGCAGCGCGTCGTCGTCGTCGTTGAAATTAAAGCAATGGCCACGATGTATACAGGGTGTTACGGGTCATATTTTAAATCCTGGGTCATTTAAAGCATAATAAAAAGCAATATCGATTTTATCATTTTAGTTTGGCTTTTGTTGACAATTGAAAGGATTTTACCATTTCCTTGTCGATACCTATTTTTTTTTCTTCTGTTTTGGAAACTACAATATACAACTAAGGTGTTGTATGTAGTTGTTTGTTTTTGAATTTTGGTGAAAGTTTTGAAACTTTGTTGTTAAAGTTCTACGGTGTTAGTATAAGCATTGAATGTAATCCCTTATGTGCTGTGTCCATATACATATGTACGTATAAGCAATAGGTGAGTAAAGCGTTCAGCTTTTCAGAGGAAAATCGGGTTAAATGTATTTCGAATTCCATTTCATTCCATTTTTCAAGTAAGTTTATTGACAAAGTGGTTGCGTGTAATACCTTAAGCTTTTTAGATGAAAATCTAGAGACGGCACTGATTTTAGTTAGAAAAAATATGTATATGTTACATATACAACCATTTTTTTCTATGAATTTGTTTGAAAAATGTGTTTTTCAATTTTTTTAGAAAATGTAAGTTATTCCTCTACCAAGCTAAACTTGATGTAAGTCACCATTACGGAGAACTAGATATAGCAGTAGTGTTTCTGACCGGCGAAATTTAAATGTTTTTACTTTTAAATATTACATAAAAAATTTGAAGTTTCTAAAACAAAATTCTTAAGATAACAATCAAAAACTACAGAAAAATTGACTTTCAAAAAAATTATTATGTCGCCAAAATTTAAAAAATATTAAAAAATATTTTTTATAAAGAATTGAAGTTCCTAAGAACTAAAGGAAGGTTTAAAAAACTTCGAATTAGTACCTACAGCTATGGATAATTTTGATATAAGTTTTTTGAAAAATGATTTTTTGATTCTTTTTTTTTTTGAAAAAAATATTATATTTTATTACCTGTGAGTTAATTTTTCACTCGTTTTGGGTTTTCTCCTTTTAAAAGTTGGTTTTAGAAACTTTTATTGATAAAAAAAGCTCATAGGTTATCTTGTTAAAACAAATATGAAAATTAAAATTGTTAGAAAATTGACCAACTACTGTTTTAATTAAAAAAAATCAATTTTTTTTTTGTTTTTTTTTAATGCTTCAAAAATGCTACGTGGAGGTTCGGTTCCAAGATTGATTTTTGAGGGGAAAAGGGACATCACAAAGAAAAGCAAGCTTACAGAAGAAACTCTCCAGTGCTCTCTGTTCATTAATTCATACTTTCATATTCATTCGATGAACTCTCAAATCTAATAAAAAAACACCGAATATCAATATTTCATATTTTCATTAATAATATTTTATTTAACAAGAACTAATGATTCGTGTTTACAGACAAAAATGGAGAACAGTTATTACTAAATGGATTTGATAAAAAAGTGCGTATACGCCCTAGTGGTTTTATTTGTTTTTGGCAACATCAACTTTTTTGGTTTGCATTTTTTTTTTGCACTTCATGTGATCACATCTACATATTTATTTAGATGTTTATTACAAAATTGGATGAAAATTGTCAAATTTCGCATTTTTTCTATAAGACCAACATTCACCCACAAATGAAAAATTGCATTTTTTCATGTTTTGCAAATTTTAGTTTAAAGAAAGTACATATACGAAAATCTTCTGTTGATGGTTCTGATCTTTGGCTGCTTTACAAAATTTTATGAAAAGACTAGTGCTAATTTACCCACTCCTGAAATTTCCAATTGATCCATTCACTATTTTTTTTTTGTACCATTTTATAATTTGTTCGAAAATTGATAACAAACACTGGAGTGTATTATAGTTTTGAGAAAAGAAAAAAATTAACACATACTTTATTGCATTCCTTATTGATTCGCTAAACTACATTCTTCGGGTTTACTCTTTCCCACTGTTAATAAACTTCGCTTGGAAGCATTTTTGTTTTATTCCGTGGAATAAGGCATACCCTTCGCCCCTTCGGATATTCCACGTTTATTTGCCTGCAATTTGTATCAACTTTTATTTTTTATTTTGCATTAGGCGAGTTAAGCTTAAATACAAAAAATAATCAATATTGAAAAAAGGAGTAGAAAAAAAATAATCTGATTTATTTTCTTTTTAATATAGAAATGGTAATCATTGCTTTTTTTCCATTTTTTTTTTTTGTTTTTCAAGTATAAATAAATTTATTATTAATGATGAAGTAAAACAATGCAATTAGTAAATTTTTTTTAATTACGGGCAATATTGAACAAAATAAGTCTAGTTAGTGTCGTGTCAAATAACTTCTAGGTGGTTACTTATTCTTCTTTTATTTTTTTTAAATTTAACAAAACAGAGATTTTAGTTTTAGACAAAATCATTTTTTTATGTTTGAACTTTTTGATTTCAAACACAAAAAAAAATGATGAAGGTATTTAATTACAAGAGCGTAACCGTGGAAAAAATAAAGAAATGTTATAGTTTAAATTCAATGAGAAAGCGAAAAAAATATGGAATTGACAGTTTTTTTTACCTTCCAAATTTTCTCAACCAAAATTGTGATTTTCAAAAATGAGTTTCAAATTACATTTATTTTAAAGCAGTTTTGGATAATTAATATGATATACCTGCATGAGGCATGACAGGTGCGATGATAGCAAAGGCAAATTATAAAGCAAAAAAAAAATTGCGACTTGAATAACTTTTTATGTATCACTAGCCAAAGAGGCATATTTTTTTATTATTTTTTCTAAGTGTCCGTTCTTAAAGTTAAGTTAAGTTAACCACCATACTATAGAAAAAGAAACATTTCTTTGTTTGAGTCTGAACTTTACATTTGTAGGGATTTAGTTTCAATAATTAAACTTCTTAAAACAATAAGGTTTTCAAATTATTATTGTATATTTTAAGTGGTATCCTTCTTAAAATAATACAAAAATCTTACTAAATTTCAATAAGTTTTCTTCATAGAAACATTTGGAAGAACTATTTGTTTTGTTGTTTTTTAAAAGATATCATAGAAAAGTAGCTCAAAACGTCAATCTTACTGATTTTTTAATAGTTTCGTTGTCTGTGGTGTCACAAAGTACGTACGTAATCGAAGGGAAGATGCACTGTAAATCCTAGTCTTTAAGCTTAGTGAGTGAAGAAGCTTTAAGCCGGAGCTAAGACGAGATCAAGATGAGACTTAGGCTGGTATTCACCAAGCGCTCTTAAATTTAAGAGGCTCTTCAGTCAAAAAATCCTCCTTCGTTAGGTCATACAATTTTCTTTTTCATGAGCTAACGAGGGAGGATTTTTTGAATCAAGAGGTTCTTTAACTCACAAGCCCTCGGTGATTACCATCCTTAGTCGTACGATACCGAAACGAGACTGAATTTTTATTTCAATTTGAGGGGACGGGAACGAGTGTAGTCTCCTGGCCAACTCTAAAAATAATATCATTCAGAAAACTAGATTCTTAATTCTTCAAAGAATTATTCACTTTCTCCGTTTATAAAAAATTTAAATAACACCCCTAATTTAATTAACATTATTGCAATTATGTATTTTATTTGTAACGCTACAAATATTCGGTAAATAAAATTTTCAAACAGGTATGCGATATTGTAGAATATTTTTTAATTCTAATTTTAAAAGTAAGAAGAAAAAAAGAACTGCGAACTCACCTTAAATTATGTCCACCAGCATATAAATTTTCAAATAAAATTTTTCTTCTTAGGTACACAATTCTATTGTATATGAGTATGGATAGGTATATAATATATTTGTAACACTCTATGTAGTACCTCTACCTACCTAACTCATAGCCTATTGTCTTTGTCTCAAATAAAATCATCAACTCTAGGACCTCCACTTGCAACCATATGGCATTACTATGTGATTCCCTCAATGTTTACATTGCACCAAAAACCATCCGTTCGGTGTCGGTCGATGCTTGAATGAAACACTCCAACCGGAGTGTAAACAAATGATTTCAAAAATGTATTGTACGCTGCCGGAGTGCGAGTGTCCCCTTCGTCTCCGCTCTCCACTAATGGGAACAATTCTCTACGCTTGCCATACCCGTGCCATATAATGATGATTGTTATTGTTTTCTTGATTGTTTATATCTTTCAGTATTCGTCGTATGCAATATTGCACATTGCACCCTTTGCCTTTCCATATCCGGGTGTTTATTATGGTTAAGTTACTTTTTCCCGCTCATTTTGGATGTGGAATTCACATTGTGGACTTTTGCTAAAATACGCTCCGTGAATGTTTTGAATTTTTTTTTTTTAGCTTCCGATCCAATGACCATCTCAATCATCCCCATCATCATCTTCGCATGACGATCTGTGTTTTATTTTCCGCCTATGGTTATCCTTATCACCAGCATCATCATTGTTTTCGCGGAAATAATGATTGGAGTGTCG
This sequence comes from Syrphus vitripennis, assembly GCA_958431115.1. NCBI lineage: Eukaryota > Metazoa > Arthropoda > Insecta > Diptera > Syrphidae > Syrphus > Syrphus vitripennis. Next base: position 42,461,939 of record OY288108.1, read on the forward strand.
TCGTCGTCGTTGTCGTTGTCGTCGGTAGTCGTGTTGCCCAGACACGACCTGCCTTTTTTTTGCTGTGTTCAATCAATAGATGAATGAATTAAGTTACAGCAGTCTCAATAGGAAGCTACCCGGAAGCATTGATAAGAGATTTAAATCGATCATTTTTAGAGGAAATATATTACCCAGAAAAGGGGACTGGTCGGCAGTTTGTACTGAGTCCGGGGCTTAATTGAATTGGGACTTTGCTTAAGAAATAGCGTGTTTATGGCATTAGACCCGAGGGGACCATTAAAATGGGATTCTAGTTAGGGGATTATGTTTCGAGTGATGCGATCTATCAAGCTCCATTTGAATTAAGTGTTCTTAGTGATTGGTAGTAAGATTTGTTTGCTCTTGATAAGTGAGTATTTTTGGAATAAATTAAGCGCTTTTTTTGTTTTACATTTTTGATGTTTCACTGGGGTGTATTTTATTGGTGAATTAATCAAAAAATAACTAATTATGAAGAAAACGAAGAGCATCTGTAAATAGTTTAAATACAGACGAGTATGAAGGTATAAGAAAAATTAATCAAAATTTAAGGTGAAAGAAATTACTGAAAAATGAGCTTATTCGGTATATCGCTTCATTCATCATTTCGTAAACTGAAGCAAATAAACCACCCAAACATCCAAAAATTACAGTTTTGTCTCGGGCTCATAAATTAAAAAAAATCCTTCCCCATTAGCTCATAAATATTTCTTTTTCATCAGCAAATTGTAGAGAATTTTTTGATTTATGAGTCTCATAAGCTTATGAGCGCTCTATGAATATCAGCACGGGCTTAAAATCATCCTTCCCCTAATTTTGATTTAATAAAAATATCGACTATTAAAATATCGAATTTCGAAATGTCGATTTTTGAAATTTGATTTTTTAAATATCGATACTGGTCGATATTTAGAAAATCGATATTTAAAAAGTCGATTAAATTTTTGTCGAGTTAGGCTCAAGTTATTTCATTTATAAGCTCAGTGTTTACCAGCTTTAATGTTCGGTATATCATCATCATCATATCGGCTCGACAACCGGGGTTCGGTCCTGGCCTCCTTCAACAAGTCTCTCCACCTGTCCCGGTCTTGAGCCGACGCCATCCAGTTGCGCACCCCAAGGCTTCTGGCGTCCTGGCCTACGCCATCTCTCCAGCGCAAGCATGGTCTATCACACTGCCATCTACCATAGAATGTACCACAAAGGACTTTCCGAGCCGGTTCCTCTTCACTCATGCGAGCTAGGTGCCCTGCCCAACGGAGTCTACCGAGCATAATTTTTGTCACTATCTATGTCTGCTTCAAGGTAGATTGCGTATAATTCATGATTGTACCGCCCTTGAATACGTCATTGCCTGAATTTTGATTCGATAAAAATATAGACTTTAAAAAAATCGGCTCTTTAAAAATATCGATTGTTAAGATCTCAGTTTTTAAAAATATCGACACTGGCCGCTTTAAAATCGATATTTAAGTCGATTAAATGTTTATCGATACTTTGATAAGTCGTCCTTTTAAAGACTTTAAATATTTTTGATTTAGATTTTGAGAATCGACCTTATGACGTCGATATACATACATATAAAGTCGAGATATCGTTATGCGATTGCTTTGATTGCAGCGTATGTGAGTTATTTGGTACAACAATAAACAACTGGACAAGCTTATTTCAAACGCACTAACTCTTCGAAGATAAATGAGAATGCTCTATAGTGCGGGCCAATCAAACTTTCGCTGGAGCTTGGATCCGAGGCCAGGTTTGATTTCAATATTAAATTTTCTACAAAATAATTTTTTTTTATTACATTACATTTACATACATTTACATTTACTTGAGGTTAAATAGAAAAGTATCTGCTTTGTGAGTTATAAAAGTCGAAAAGACTTTTAATAAGCTTGATTTTTCCGAGAAAAATCATTGGTGTGGTGGATGTTTTAAAATATTTTATAATGATTTTATTTTCCCACAAAACACTCAGAAGTGCTAGGATAAAAGAGAAAATTTATTTTAAAATTCTCATTATGAATTTTTTTAAGAAATTTAAATTTCAAGTGAAAGTGTTTTAATTTCTGAACAATATCTTAAAAAAAAGGTACTCATCTATCAAATAATAATTTATATCCTATTCTCGACATACATAAATGCATAATCATATTGAAGGTAGCTTGCCTTAACAAAACATAGCTATTCAATTTGAAACTGTAAATTGAGGAATAATTCTTATATTTTATGTGAATACATTTAAAGTAAAATCGAGTGTGAGTTCGACAATACCAGAGGTGAATTAAATCAATAAGGTGAAGGTTATAACTAAAATATTGGCCTTGTTGTCTTTATCGTTTTTCCATGATAGTAATATCTTAAAAAACAATTATTTGGAAGATTTCCAGAGAAAAAGTAATTATTGGCTCGAAATTTCCAATACGGGCCAAATAAAATGCGATGGCAGATGTTTTCTCCGTATGTACATTTTATGAAAACTTTAAACATTCTCTACTTCAATTCAAAAAACATTCCCTGAATATTCAGATATTCTAAAAGCTCACTTTATTTAAGGCTGGTATTCATCGAGCTCTCATAACTTAATGAAACTCAAGAAAGGCTCCCTCTTTAGAAAATAAATATTTCCATGTCATGAGCTAATGAGAGAGGAATTTTCGAGTTATGAGTCGAATACGGTTATGAACTGTCTGTGAATACCGACCTAAGTCTTGTTGTTTAACCATAAGAAAGGATACTTTTGAATAGTTATGTTTGTCAGATATTTTAAAGTTTAAAACAAAGCATTTGTTTTTTTTTTAACTAGTCAATCCGACCCTGATTAAATTATCAAATGGATAAGCAATTTTTTGTAAATCAATTTTAAAATTCAAGTATTGAATGATGTCATATTGGTTTCAATATAAATATTCTCTCAAAAATCAATTTCATCCTTTTGAATAACACCCAAAATGAAAACTATACAAAATACAACGCAGTCGCCATTGGCAGCTATGCAGTACGTTCATATACAAACTTTATAGTTTGACAATTCAATGTGGTATATACGAAATACTCTCAAGTGCATTTTCGTTTCAAAGTGGATATCATTCATTTCATTTTTATTGTCCATCTAGTTCAATTTCAACAGAAAAGATGTGTGCATAACTTCAATGGATGATAAAATGGAAGGGAGTATGGAATAATGAAACGATTCTCTGTAAAGTGGTAGGTACTGAGAAATATTTAAGTTCATCCACTTTTGACAAAAAAATAGTCCCCTATGAAACTTAACAGAGATTTTAAGACCACATCGTATAGGTTCAAGAAAACCATGAAGGCCACTTGTGTGTTCTTTGGTTTTGCACTGTCATTTTTATACAGGGTGATTAAAAATAAATATATAAAATAAATAAAATAAATAAAATAAATAAAATAAATAAAATAAATAAAATAAATAAAATAAATAAAATAAATAAAATAAATAAAATAAATAAAATAAATAAAATAAATAAAATAAAATAAATAAAATAAATAAAATAAATAAAATAAATAAAATAAATAAAATAAATAAAATAAATAAAATAAATAAAATAAATAAAATAAATAAAATAAATAAAATAAATAAAATAAATAAAATAAATAAAATAAATAAAACAAATAAATAAATAAAATAAATAAAATAAATAAAATAAATAAAATAAATAAAATAAATAAAATAAATAAAATAAATAAAATAAATAAAATAAATAAAATAAATAAAATAAATAAAATAAATAAAATAAATAAAATAAATAAAATAAATAAAATAAATAAAATAAATAAAATAAATAAAATAAATAAAATAAATAAAATAAATAAAATAAATAAAATAAATAAAATAAATAAAATAAATAAAATAAATAAAATAAATAAAATAAATAAAATAAATAAAATAAATAAAATAAATAAAATAAATAGAATAAATAAAATAAATAAAATAAATAAATAAAATAAATAAAATAAATAAAATAAATAAAATAAATAAAATAAATAAATAAATTAAATAAATTAAATAAATTAAATAAATGAAATAAATAAAATAAATGAAATAAATAAAATAAATAAAATAAATAAAATAAATAAAATAAATAAAATAAATAAAATAAATAAAATAAATAAAATAAATAAAATAAATAAAATAAATAAAATAAATAAAATAAATAAAATAAAATAAAATAAAATAAAATAAAATAAAATAAAATAAAATAAAATAAAATAAAATAAAATAAAATAAAATAAGATAAAATAAAATAAAATAAAATAAAATAAAATAAAATAAAATAAAATAAAATAAAATAAATAAAATAAAATAAAAAAAATTAAAATAAACGTAAAAATAATAAACAAGGTAAATAAATTAAATAATATTGATAAATTAGTTTGGGCATTTGATTTTTGACTTTTTAGTAAATACGCATCATATCATAAGTGTTGTTCAGAAAATTGCCCCTCCTACATTCATCTACGTTTTCTTCTTATTCAATCAATTACATCTTTTTCTTTCAATCACCCTGTATCTGTATTGCTACTGCAAAACCATCGAGCGCCTCTAACCGGACAACAAAGGTTTCTTTCATTACCCACATAAAAGCAAATTAATAATCCTGATCCAGAAGGGGAAATCTCTTAGACCCATCGCATCCAATATGAGAATTTCAAGAGCACTTGGAAACCAAACAATAATAATTGTGACCATGTGAATGGGATTTATTTAACACCACCCTCCACTTCTTAAAAGTGAAACATTGCCGATTTATAAGAGCCCTAAGGCGTTTTGATGAAACTAGACCACCACCAAGCCCATATAGCACTTTGATAAATAATGTGACACCTCAAACATACAATATACAAGACTTAAGCGTTCAATCCTTCTCAAGGGAAGGTAATTAAATTGCTTCATTCCTTTGAGATGTTATGTTGGTGGCTAAGCTAATTACTGCATGGTGGATAATTTAGTGAAGACATTGCCACTAATATTGCATCGCTGATTGGGGCTGGCAAGTGATATTGTTGTCACTTAACTACATTTTATAAGAAGTAGACAGAAGCCAAAGTTAAAGGCGAGAAGTTTTAAAATAGAAAAATAATAATGTCAAGTGATGGTGTGTTATGTTTTAAACTTATATGGGGAGTCGCGTGAATGTGCCTGTCTAAAAATATAATCAGTCAGAAACTCAGAACTCAGAAAATGTATGACATGTTCTTGAGACTAAACAAGAGAAATCCAATTACTGGGTGCACCGTGAGAAAGCACTTTAAGGCTAATTTGTTGATTGAACAATCTTTTGTTTTATTTGCTTTCAGAAATAGTATTTACATATGTACAAGGGGGCTTTAAAATTTTTAAATTCCTTTCGCCATTTCAGAGATAATGAGAAAATTTAATCAATATTTATAAATTTAATTTAAGAAAACATTTTCTAGAGAAGTCCACCTCACCAATTTGGATTTTTTTTTAGTTAAATATTTAGTTAAGAACCGGTTAGGACAACCAAACTAAGAATTAATGACTTCCCAACAAAAAGTTTTACTTTTGATTGACAATTTGAAGTGTTATTTCAATTTATAGACTCACTGAATGGAAGTTATCGAAGTAAATGTTGTTTAAATTAATTCTTCAGATATTTGCAACAGTGCTTTAAATCAAATGTGGAGTAACCACTAATATAACTCATTCCTAAGATATCAGGTTTGTTGTAAACGCTGTTTTAATCATACTTCATTTTCTTTAGTGGAGTAAACGCTGATATAAATATTCTTCAGGTTTTTTGGTTGGAGGAAACGCTGATACAACGTATTACTCAGATATATAATAGAGTATATATAGTGTTCGAGTTGAATTTAGCATAAACTGTGTTCCTTAATGGCAGAGTGGCTAGCAGACAAGCTATCGGAGTGGCCACAAGGTATGGTAGCCATCTTGAATTTTATGCATTTTAAGATTTAAGTCAAATTCTTCGATTTATACTGGCTTCAGAGAAAAAAGTTTAGAACAAAAAATTCTAATCAAAAATAAAATATATCTAGCCTAAGATTTATAATTTCTTCAAATAAATACAATATTTATATAGTTTTGGTGAGAGAGAAGTTTTTAAACGAATTTTAATTTAAATAACTAATTGCCTAAACATGTATTCTTAATAATTAATTGATGTGCAAATAAAATATATCTTAATATATAAGTAAGAGTTGAATCAGCGATTATTCCGATAACGATTTTCTTATTGGAGTCAATTGCCCTTGCTTCTCCAATCCTCCAATATATGTATCAGCATTTTCTTCAAAAAAGGTTTCTCATTAGAGCGAAAACTTCATGCTTCGTTAGTATTGGAGTATTAATAAAATATGCTTACAAAAAACTGACTAAAAGCAGGTGAATCGCTACTGATAAAATTTAAGGAATAAATTGTATCACCTTGGCTAAATCCAATAAGAAAGAATATTTGACCAATATAGCACCAAATAAATCTTTATCTTTATCTTTATTAATTGGGCGGTGTGGTAGTTGAATCTAATTCTCACCATTTGCATGCAAGCCGTTCCTATTTTATTAAACAATTTTTTTTATGAAAATAATTTTACAACATGCACTTCTTATTTAAACTAATAATAACAAACACTAAACTTATTTTTTCAATGACTATACGCAGAAGTGAAATAATAATGTACTATATGAAATGGCTTTATGAAGACATTCAAATGTCATCGAAGATATATGACCATTTTTCATTATATACATAGGTGCATACACTTCATGCTTCTATAATATTAGATCAAATGCTGATGTAACCATTATGCGTTGGTCGGGGTGCGGGTGCGGGGTTAATCGTGGCACGATGGTTTGCGTGGTCGCCTGTCAACCTCATGGTCACAGGTTCGATCCCTGCCGTAGTCTATGTCATGTTTTTATTCCATTATAATCTCTGTCATTGTTGGGCCGCCATAACACTAACAACATGTGATTGAGTAAATACTAGTATGCCCAACAAATATGACAATGAACAAAATAATGTGAATTATAAAGGGACATAGATATAAGACGCGGCATTTCTCCGCTTTAGTCCAGCCGCCAACCCAGGACATAAAATCTGAGACAACCACCACCTTCAGTCTCAGTACCTCGCGCATACACCTTTCCCTTTCCATCCTAACCTATCCTTCACGCACGCGCTGTGTTGAAACATATAAAAGGTACACCAAAAATCTCCTTGAGCGCGCGCAAATTATTAAAAAAAATGTGTAATATCACAGTTTACTCAATAAGTTTTTCCGAAGGACCAGCATTTACTCCATTAGAGATATTTATCTGAGGAATGATTGTATCAGCTTTTACTCCAATAAAGATGTCAAATCAATGTTTAACATCATCGTTTACTCCAATAAAGATATCTGATAAATGATTTATTGTACCAGTAAAAGGTCTCCAAAAAAACTGAAATTCAAAGTTTGAAGAAAATCTGTCTTGTGGTTTGGGTTATATGTAGGTCGAGGCACAGACAGACAGACAGAATTACAAGACCTAAATTTTTCGCCTTCAATTTTGTCAGTTTTTTTTCGAATACAAACGTTTCCCTATAATAGGTTCATAGTCGCAAATAAAGTCGAAACAAAAATCATTCCCTTGAATTGTTTAACTAGTGTGTGTAGGGGATTCCTTCCCACGCCCAACGAAAAAACAGGTTCAGGGCTTCTGTTCCCTTTAATTAAACAACTTTTCACAAAAATACATCTGTAGGTAGGTACATAATAATAAAGAAGAATAATTTGCATGCTCTAAAAAATCTACAATAATACCATATACCTATAATAAGTAGAGTCATTTCTCATAAGTATCCACACAATTTATGTTTCCTCATAACTCTTATTTTAAATTCACAGAAACTTGACAGTTTACTTCTAACTACATACAACTACTCCACTCTTGTGTCAAGTTAATTTTAAATTTGTATACAAGAAGCAGTAGCACTTATTTCACAACACCAATTCTTTTGTTGCATATATAGTTTTTTTTTTTTTTTGCTATTCAAACTTTCAAAATTTCCACTTAAAGTTTCTTTGGAACTCTAATAATTTGCTTTCATTCATTCCGTGTAGGAAGGAGTACGCATTTACACTCATGTTTATTACTTCGCACTACTCTGTAATGACAAGAGGAAATGTTATGCGCTTTTTGCAATGCAAAAGTAAAATGAAATAATGAAATGAACAACAACAAAAAAAAAGAAGGAAAAATTACATTACAACTGCAATATTATGTACCTACAACACACAATATAAATGCTCGCTTATGTTATGAGCAACAGGAAACGGAAAATAAATAGCAAGTACCTCTGGTTGCAGCACTTTTTTTTTTTAATAACAATAATAACGGCAACAGCAATATAGCAACAGCCCAGAATGGAAAATATACAAAAAATTATGGAATGTGATTCAGATTGCTATTTTGGAAAATATCAGTTTTTCTTTTTCTTTATTTTTCTTTTGCTATCCTGAGGGGATACAATAATGACATATTGACATATCACTGTGAATCCAGTGATGTATCACTTTTTGAATTATGTTCCTTTTTTATATTTAGACAAGCAGCGCCATGATGATGACGTTTTCCAGATGTCTTCGAGTCGATCCGTCCTTGGATATCTATATTTTAACGGTATCATTTTCTATATCCATTCACATCACATCGCTCGCCGCCGCCGACTCAACATCCGTATGGTGCACGTTGGTGCTATAGTTGAGTTCTGTGAGAGTATTTACACTGTATGTACCAACTGTATGGCAACGTGAACAACAAATCGTTCCCGAGAGGCGAAATTAACTCGAAGTGATTTGTGAGGCGTTAAATCTGAATGTGTGATACTATTCCATTTTAATTTGGAGCTCTCTGTGATACTAATCCACTGGGGTGACTCGACGGCGACGCATGACGATGGTAGGTTGAGGAATGCCGTAAAATAAATCGACATTGGAATTTGAAATGGAATTTTTGAAATTGTCACCTTACAACACAAAAACATCTCGCGATTAAGCATGGAATGCGTTCCGGCGTTGATGTTGTGAGTGGTTGAGGTACATACATATATGGGAGGGGGATAAAAATTTAATAATTTTATAATAAAATGAAAGCATTGTGCGGAAATATAGAAGATGGTCTAATTAATGTTTGATTAGAGTGCCGAAGCGACAAAATCATCAAAGAGAATCAAAAGAATAAAGAATTCTTTTGAGTATTAATCAAAATCAAATTATGAATATGTACATGTTCAGATTGTTTTAGGCAGATTATATAGGGTGCCCTCTAACTCATCGAGCAGTCAGTTCGAATTACAGTTTTATTTTTTAGGTACCACTTTCATATGTTTTCTTCAATTTTGATTCAGTTAGTAATTTGCAAATATAAAATATGGTTTTAAATTCTGAATAAAAATCTGGAAGGGTTTTTCTATACAAAAACAAGAATGCCACGTTGAAAATGTGAAATATTATTAAATTCATTATTTTAATTGCTAAAATAATACAAAAAAAATTTTCAGCTTCAAAAACTTTTTCAAAAACTTTGTTTTTTATAAATATACATAATAGTTCTTATAGTATTTATAGAATTGAAAATTGATATGCAAGTTTTTCGTTTTCTAAATTTTAATTAAAAAAAAAAAAGATTTTTATTTTTCAAAAGTCCAAAAAATACTTTTTTTTAAATTTTGAAATGCATTTTTATTAAAATTAAATACGATCTCTTTCTTAAAATTTTAAACAGTAGAGTAGTGCGTAAAACCTTTTATGAGAAAATCGACATCCAAAATTTCGGTTCTATAACAGATACCGTTAATAACGTTTTTTTTAAAATTAAATAAGATTTTATTAACATAACATTTGGTATATTACATTATTTTTAACTCTTCATTTTCTTTTTGAAAAGTCTGATAAAAATTAGTCTTCAACTTTTTTTTGCAGGATTTTGTTTCTCTAAAACAATTTGGTTTAAGAATCACACTAAAGAATGTATTTTTGGCTTTGAAGAAAGAAAACATTCTATTATTTTTAATCCATCTTTTTTACTAAATTAATCTTGTTGGACTAACTGAAGGTATAAGATTCTAATACACCCTGTATGTATTTTGCTGTATATATGCTTTTATGCAATTTGTAGATGCATATACTAATAAAATTAAAATTTCAGGCAAACAGAAGTACTTTAAGGACGAGTTAAAAATTAAAATAATAGATGTGGTCGGAAAAGTAAAATGGTAAAGGGAAAGTAGAATACAACCACCTCTATTTTTAAATTTAGCTAATTAAATACGAAGGTTGTAATCAAGAAATATTTAACTAGGCAATCAATGTTTTATTGAACGACTTAATTACTGAAAACAGTCCATAAATGTTAAAACCAGCTCTATTACCAGAATGTTTATTTATTGGAATTCTTTGATGTACTCGTACATGTACATGTTTTAAATATACACATTTATTTATTATTAATATTACTGTCGTATTTTTTTTAAATAAAATTAATTTGCGTCGTGAAATAACGCTGCTTTTTCTTGTAACAGGTGCACACTGAAAGTAATCAAACTACAAATTAAATATAAACTATTTTTTAATTAACTGTGCGATATATCTACCAAATTATTATGTTCTTCCACCAGACCATTAAAGAAAATCATTCGAAAATGTTGTTTTTAAAACTTTAAATTGAATATTTTGAATTTCTTAAAAACTTTCTTAAAACAGAAAACAAAATAAAAAATAACAACGGCAACACTTAACATGACACCTCCATGTCGAAACTACATCCTTCGTTTGTTTTCAATCAAAGTTGTTTGACTGATTTTGAAAAAAATTGTACTTCCAGTTTTTTATAAGAATTTATCTTTCATTTAAGACTTTAGAAATATTTTTGATCGCATGCTATTTAATGAGTTTTGATCTGATTATAACAAACTACATGTACTTGCAAAGAAAGAGATCTTTCCAAAAAATATACAATGTGTGTACCTAAATTTAATAAATACGTGTAGTTCAAGAATTTTTCCAAGAATGATTCCAATATTTGAGAAATTAACAAAAAAATTGTTTTTTGAAAATATTGATTTCGAAAACAATTCTTTTAAAAAAAATGGCTATCATTTTTGATTTCAGCAACCCCAAATTATTCTTAGTAAAGGTCATACTCAAAAAACGAATTTGGTGCCTCCTTAAATTGTAAACGGCGCCTCCGGTCATATCGATAGGAACTTTTCATAGTTGCCTCAGAAAATCATGAAAAGCCTTTATTCCGAGATAGAGTTTTCCGTCAATTTTTGCGGTTTTGTTGTTTTCTTTTGAGATACTTACTTTTTGTAATGTACCGTTATATTTAATTTTTTCATTAATTGAAACTTTGATAATTTTTCATATAGTTCTGAAAATCTTAAGAAAAAAGTTTTAACATTTTAAAGAATTCTAAATTTTTTGAAACAATTTTCTGATAGCTCTCTTAGAAAAACTTTTAGTTGGATTACCTATAAAATTTATTGAACAAAAAGTTTCAGATTCAGCACCGTTCTTAACTAAGTACTTCTATATTTAAAGTACGTTTTTTTTTTTAATTTTCCAAATGAATCGCTTTGTTTAATTTAAATAATGTAAATCAATAACCGTTAAAAAAATAAAAATCAACATTTAACAATACAAATAAATCTTGTATCACATTAAAAAGTCCATCAGCTGAAGGCAACTAAGATTGAAGAAAATAAAAAAAAATAAACAATCCGCTCACTCTCCCTGCAAACAAAACACCACTATGCCAAACATTAATGTAGACAGTTATTCTTAAAAACACGACGAAACATCTGGGAGTCGACGTACATATATACCTACGCAAGCACGCTCTGTCATCAACGGGATTTCAAAATCAAAAGACAAACAAAAGCAATAGAATACTTATTATCAAAAATATTTACACAAAACCAAATTATCCTTACTACAAATAATTACAATACACATAATACGTTTTAAGAAACAATCGCCCAGCATCAGCATCAGCACCATCAACATCAACATCACAGCGTTCGCTGTTGCTGTGCGCTTATTAAAATCCATTTACCCCACCAGATACCAACCACTGGTGCTATTGTGAAAGCATTAAAGTTCCATAAATTAAGCGAAACGCAAAAATAAAACGCACACACAAAACAGCAAAACATATTTTGCAGTCTTTCTTTCTATCCCCCTTCCCCCCCGAAGCAAGCAGCGACAAGCATATACAAATAATTGAAAGAGCCCTCTGCCCGGGCGCCATTCACCGCAATTTGTCCCCCATGTGCAAGGAGACCACGATTGCTGTTGCTGTTGCTATTTTGTTCGAAATGCCCCCTAAATGATGGAGTGGCGGTCGTGGTGGGCAAGCATCAGTAGAGCCTTGTTTATACAACGCAAACAAATGCACAATTAAAATTAACGCTAATAAAAGCACTTCTTAAAAAACCCATAAAACTTGATGATCCTGAAATTCGGAAAAAGCAATGAGAGGAAAAGTCCTTCACGCAAACTAAAGCGAAAGTAATCACCCATCCAAAGAGCAAAAAAAAAACACAAAAACAAGGGAGTTCGTTGTTGTTGTTGTTGTTATTTGGTGAATGTGCTCTGAACGGTAATTGTAACATAACTAGAGACTGGAGAGTTCTATACTATACCAAAGCTCTTCTTTGCCTTTTTCTTCTCCGAACTAACTTTATTGGATACGTGTTGTCATTCGCGGCATAACGGAGCGAGCGTGTAGCGTGAGGGTGACTATAGAGCACGTGGACCTAGACGTGGACTGAAACTTGAACTAATTTAGTTAAAAGCTTATAAATACCTCCCACCAACTCTTAATCTATTTGGGATGTTCTTATTGTGTAGTTTCGAAAATCATGACACTGTTACCGTTCAACGCCACGAATTTAAGGGCGGGCGGGCGGTTCGCTATTCTATTCACGCTACACTACTTGTGCCCTGTGCATTCGGGGTCAAGGGTTTCGAATACACTAATTCGAATATTGGTTGAAAAATATGCACAGTACGTCTGCTTTTTGTGCTGATTTATAATCCGTAACTAATTTGAAAAAAATTAGAGCTTAATTTATTATTGCGACACTCATCGTGTTTTCCTCGCACTCTTTATAGTGTGTACGGCTTTGGAAGGGGGGTTTTCGACCAAGTTTTTTTTTTTTTGTGTTTGTAAAATAAAAACCATTCAACCATATTTGTAGGTAGATACTATGTATAACGAGGGCCCCGTGGCTCTTTATATAGGAATGATATAATTTATTATTACGGTAGAAGTGGCAAAATGCTTTAGGTTTTGCTTTTGCTTTAGCACTTTTCCAAATACCTATATACAGTGCTGAATGCTGATGTTAGTGCGAGGTTGTGTTTTGTGGAAAATTTTAATTAGTGCGACCTTTAGCCGTCTTCTTTCTACAACGAATGGAGGCACTTTGCTAAATTTGTTTTTGGCATCGATTTGATAAATTGTGTGCTGAAAGATTTTAACTTTTTGGCAGGACAATGTTGTAGGTAGGTAGGTATTCGAATACTCGCGTTGAGTGCCACATTGTTATAAAAAAAAGAAAGATTTTCAGATGAGACAAGGAAGTTATCTTGATAGAAAGATCTTGCAGCGCACAATTGTTCATTCGAAACTTAATGGGAAATTAAGTGAACTTTGTTAGATGAAGAGGGTTCCGGTTCTTACCGTGTTTTTTTTTGGGTATGAGTAGTTCAAGAATGAACGTTTTGAGAGCATGAAATTGGGAGGGAAAACTATTTCTCTATACATTATTATGAAGTGAGTTCGAGTTTGAACTATTATGTATTTATAAATAGTTCAAATAAATTAAAATATATAAGATGATAATTGAAACAATTGGGGTTTTTTTAGGGAAAGGAAATTTGTGCATCGCTGGTAATAAGATTTTATTCATACACAAATATTGAAATCTTTTTTTTTGTCGCAATGCAGTTTAATCTTATGGTGTCATGTATTCTTTTTTTTGACACAGAAAAATAGTACAACCTTAATTCTAATTGTGTCACTCAACTAATATTTCAACTTCAAATCGGTCTTCAAGAAAAGGGTTTTTGTTAATTTGGTTTATCGTCAGTACTACATCTTTACTGATGATTGTCCGGAAATAATTACTGGAACAGATGGAAAGATCCAAGTCTGATCCTTTTTTGTTTTTGCCGTATTGATATTATGCTCAACGATTTCCGCTTTCCTTTTCCATTTGATGGAGATCCTGTCTGCGTAATTCAAGTCTTTGAGGTGTGATTGCACTGCATTCCTCCATTTCTATTCGAAGAAAGCTGCGTGCAAAACACCACTAATCACTAACAGGAACAACATTGGTGAAAGTATACAACCCTGCTTAACACCACTTTGGATTTCAAATTCCTCTGTCAATCTCTAAATATGCAAAACGTGACATTTGGTTACTGCATAAAGCACGCGAAAGATAAGATGAATTTCTCCAGCTTTCGCACTACGTAAGATAACCTTTATTAGGATCTTCTGAAAAGAGATCATGAAAGCTACCTCAATGCGTTGGGGCAGTAGCTCACCCGATGTTGTTGCGGCTGCTCTTAAGGCCTCTGCGGGAATACCTTCAAGTCCAATGGCTTTGTTGTTTGTCAGTGCTTTTATTACTGAAAAGATTTCAACTCCACTGGGCTTACAAGGGCTATTCGAGAAATTGTTACTTCGGGCATTCGGCACCGGTCTCGCCTGACTGGTGAAAAAGCGCCTTGAACCAACTAAAAAGGGCCGCTTCCTACATTTGAATTCTCCCTTATCTTGTTAAGAGCTCGGGACACCTGTGAGCTGTTTGGTGTTCTATAAGATGATCTTCCTATCGGATATCTCTCATCTAGACAGGCAGGCAAATGAGCCGACCTAGAAGCACTTGGCGAAGAACGGTCGAAGAGGAATCAGCTCAACTGTGGAAAAGTTGGAGAGAGCTGAAGTACATCTCCAGAAACAATGGCGCCTATAGGAGCAATTGAGGTCTCATGTCTCACAAGGACAGCAAGGAGAAACTTTCGGACATTAGGTCCCAGGACCATAACATCAAGTAGGTACTTTCGATTCAGTTACGCATGTTATTGTTTTAAGACTGGGACAATTCTCAAAATAAAGAGGCCATACAATTTTAACAAATGGAAAACAGTCCTGAGTGAGTCATGCTTTTTTTTTGTTTAATCTCAATGTATTTCGTATCAATATCTTTTTAGTGTAATACCGCATATATGTCACATGATAATGAATACTCAATCAATATTATGCATTTTCATAATAATATACCATCATCATCAGTGCACCTAGCCCTCACTCCCACCTCTTACTCTTATACCTTCAAACAAAACTTTTCTAATTATTATTCCCTACTTTACACTCAATTTAAGTTGGAAAGCTTATAAAATTTTACATTATAGACTTACAGCAGATATTCTCGGTAATGATTTGTATTACGAGATTTTTTTTTACATATTATAAATCTCGAAGAAACTTCTACCTACCTTTCCTATCAGCAAAAAGAAAAGAGAAAAAAAATATTGTTTTTTTTTTATAAACACATAATCCTTTTTGCATCAGAATTAACAAAGTTTGTGTTTTTTGCTTAAGTAGCTATCTTCTACTTAGCTTCAGCATTTTTTTGACTTACCATATGAGAGTAGGTAGGATATGAACCTTACCATATCTAACACCAGCAACATATTTTAATGAAAAGCAAATATTTTTTGAGTTTCTAAAATGTAGTCCTGATCTAGGTACAGACACTCAGCAAAAAAAAAAAAAAAGACTACGAAGAGAAAGTTACGGAACGAATAATTATAAAATCCGATTCTAAGTCATATATGAATTTGCATTAATTAGTGCTTCCGAATTCGTTTTCGTATATATGTATGTACCTGTGCGATCCTGGATTCCGATGCATAAATAACATGAGGAGCATATCATATGATTAAGCTGTGTTTGTTTACGGGAAACTAATTTCTTCGCACTACTTAAAAGTTCCCATACGATAAACTCAAACGAATGTATTACACACAGAGTCATAGGAAGAGGCACTATCTCAGGACACCATCTAAACATATAGCGAAGTTGAGAAACTACATATTGTGCTGCCAAGCTATGTAGAGGGCGATCCAATGAAAACACGTGAGTTCTGTTTTAGAGCTGAATTTGCAAAAACATCTGGTAAATTTGGCAACAACTGTGAAACTGCGAAACTTTGCTGTAGCTAAAGGATTCTATGTTTTTGGCATGCAAACTTTCCAAGACGAACTGATGCGACGCGATGCAAAGCGATAAAATTAAATACAATTATGAAACTATATAGTACATCCGTAAACCTTATAGAAGCGTTAATAATTTTGGGATGAATTCAGTCTTAAGGACTTTGTTACGCTTTGTTTTGTTTCTTTGAGATTAAAATAGATAATTTGATTTTGATTTTCTCTGTATTCCTTTTGGAATTTACGTTAATAGAATAAACAAACACATATTTGAATTGAATGAACTTAATCACTCTTATGGCTACTGATGTTAAACAACAATAATACATGAAAAATTCTAGAATTTAAGGGTGAGTACCAGAACTTTACAGCAATTTTAGTTAAAGTGAGAAATGTTTTTGTTTTTATTATGCATTCTGCACTTTCGAGGCTATGTACATATTTCTAAATTTTAATTTAAAAAATATTGTTCAGTATGAAAATTCGTTGGAAATCGCGAAGCGATTGTTCTTTAACATAGTTTTTATTCTGGGTTTTACCGCTAAGTTAAAAAATTTAATCATTTCGGGAATTCGGAGTAACACATTCAATTCATGCTTTTTTACAGTAATGAGTAAGCATTTGTCTATATCAAAGGTTCGAAATTGGCGGATAGTAATATCTCGAAAACCTGACACGTGATGGAAAAAAAATCTGTGACCAGATACGAATTAATTGCAGCTCAACAACCATCGAAAACTAATACAAATCTTCTTCGCCAACGTTATCACAAAATATGTGACATACTCGTAAGTACCTATGCTTTTCTGCTTTCTTGAAATTAAATAGTTATTGATTTGAATTTTTAAACGTAAACCTGCTAACTCAAATTTTCTTTTTATTATTTTTTTATTATTTAGAAATACAAAAAACCATTAAATGTTACCAATTTTTTTTAATATTTACTAATTATAAGCACACTAAAATAGAACTTCCTCAATATTTGGATCTATTCAAACATTGATAACACTTTTATTTTTGAGTTTATTTGTAAAATATGCAAAATGAAAGTTAGTAGATTTCCACAATTTTTTTTAAACGAAAACATTTTCACTGAAAACTGAAAATATTCGCTTTCATAAATCAAAATTATGACGCCAGGTGCGTCTCGACCAAAATCCGTCTTCGATAATATGATATCGAATTAAAAAAAAAAAAAAAAAAAAAAAATTCTCTTAGTAAAATCGTGTTTGAAAACCAATTTTGGTAACCAATTTATCCCCCAATAAGGAATTTTAAATTGTGCTTCAAAAATTTATTGGTATTGATTATAATTGTGAAATAGAAAAAAAAATCAAAAAAACCGCTAAAAAAATGAACATCACGAGTTCTTTATTCAAAATCACCCCAGAAATGCATGGTTTTCGTCTGCGACAGTGAAACATCTTTTTAACATCCAAGTAAGACGATATCTCCCAATTCTTTATGTCTGATATATGAATGTGTTCGACTACTGGCAGTTTTTGAGAATTCCTTAACACTTTATTTTTGATTAAAAAAAATTATCAAAATTTCCAGTAGGTATAATATTTTTTGGATTTGAAAATAAAAAACAAATTTTTATGGATATATGACTCGACTTAGATAATATACTCACCAAAACATTCTGAACGCCATTATAAAATTTTGGAATAAAAAAAAATTTCCTTGAATAAAAAATAATGTTATTGGTTCAACTAGTGCTTATTTCGTGAATGGTAACACTTAGCTCATGTCTGATTTGACAGATAATTAGTTTTATTCTTCCGCTAAACAACGCTGGGAAAGTAGGCCTGCGATCGACTTAGAGAAGATGCTGATTTTGCCAAAAAGTCATATCTTCAGATGAAGCTCATTTTGATCTTGGTGGGTATGTAAGCAAGCAATTGGGGCACAGAAAACCCGCACGCATACATTGAAAAGCCGATACACCCAAAACGAGTCATTATCCAAAGGGATAATTTGGCCATTTTTCTTCGAAAATGAGCAAGGAGTAGCCGTTGCAGTCAATGGCGATCGTTATCGGGCCATGTTCAACGAATTTTTGTTCACAAAAATTGAAGAGGAGGATATTGGCAACATTTAGTTTCAACAGGACGGCGCACAGTGGTTAAAATGCGGAAATAAATCAAAAAAATGAAAGTGTTAGTATGAAGTTAGTTTTTTTATTTTATTATAGTTATATAGTTGGTCTATGATTTTTGAAAATTTGAGCAATTTTTGTTCATAAGTATTGAAGATACAGGGCTCCAAAGTTACCCTTTTTTTCAATTTTGAAATTCCTATATTTTCTTGCACTAACTTCTTGGCACGAAAAATAGCGTTTATAAAACTTTAAGTCAGAATTTTTATTTTTATTTCAAAAACATGTACTTTAAGCTTAAAAAAAACATATGCATATATATATATATATGTATATATGTATATTTTAGATAAGTCAGAGCAGAGAGCTCTAAAATTAAAATTTTATTGTTTTTTCCTTAGAGCTACAATTTTAGCTACACTTGCCTACACGCTCTGACTACATTCACTTGAAAGCTACAATACTCAGCTACCTAGCCCAAAAAGAATGAAATCCGTCTGGATCCAACCCTGTGACTTATGTTCAATTTTGTTCACCTGAATCAGGTCTTAAAAAACACGGTTTTGACGACGATATATCCCGAAAAATTACAATTTCTTCAAAAATACTTGTCACAGATAACTAAATAAGGGCTTAATTTTTAGAAAAAATATGTACCTTTCTTTAAAAAATAAAATAAAATTAATCCATTGACTAACCTGTGAGATATTCAATTTTTAGCGCAAAACTTTTTTTTTGCCTGACTTATTTTCCAATTGTTTTCTAACTTTTATTTAAGAATTACAATTAAAATAAAATAATTATGATGTATTAAACTATATGTAAGTACCTAAATAAAATATGAACAGAAATCAGTTATAATCTTTAAATTTTGTATGACATTACGCAAAAAATAGGGACAGGTAAAATAAAAAAAAGGTGCTTTTTGTGGTTTTACCTGTATATGGGTTTTACCTAATACTTGATGTTAGGTATATGAATTGATACCTGTTATATGAATGAAAAACAAACTATTTCTTAGCTAAGTTCAATTGATTAATTGCTTTTATGTGTTGCACAATTTTTTAAGACCATTTTCCGGAAAACCCTTTCAGGATAGGTAAGACCTAATAAGAATAGTTTGGTTGTCACTAATATATATAGATAACAAAAAATGGAATAATAAGTCATTATTAAGCTATTGTTCATTGTGCAAGGTGTTATCAATAAATAAAAAGAAATTAACATGTCACAGTTTGTTTTAAGTTACACTGTTTTGTGTGAAGTTCTAATTAAAGGTCTTAATTTTGTAGAACCGTTTCTATACGAAGAGTATCCTCACTTGAGCGAAAATGATATTTTTTTAATAACATCAGAAATTAAAAAAAGATTCTTTTCTCATTTTAAACGGAGATACATGTTGGTTAGTTTAAATCATGGAGAACGTGTGAGGACACTCGTGCTATTAAGGAAGTGGAAAAAAAAACGAATCCAAGCTGAATTCATCGAAAAGGTTGGTATCAAGGTTGACGTTGTAAAGCAAGGAACTGGAACAACAAATGACGGCAATACATCACGAAGATTTTTTGAAAATCCGCTTCTGACTGCAGAGATCACCAAAATAGATTCAAGGTTGATAACGAGACTTTCAGTCATATTGGAAGTAATTTGCTGCAATTTTTCAATTGGTACAGAAAAATTTAAGGTTTATTCTGAAGAGACAGCTAAATTGGCGATTTCGTTATACCCTTGGTATCACATGCCTGCAACAGTTCATAAAATATTATTACACGGAGCAGAAGTAATACAAAGCGCATCTTTGCCAGTGGGATCACTTTCAGAGGAGGCCCAGGAAAGCAGAAATAAGGACTACAAATATTACAGAACCCACCACTCCAGGAAATGTTCTCGGCTATCTACAAATGAGGATGTTTTCCACATGATCATGATATCATCTGATCCCTTTATAACCCAATTGAGGCCGGAACCAAAAAAAAAACCTTCCATTGAGTGAAGAAGCTCTTGAATTAATTAATTAATATTTTTTAATGACTATGTAATTTATTTTTATGTATTTATACATTTATTTATTTGTTTATTTATTTAATTATTTATTTATGTAATTAGTATTATAAGTATTTTTTGTAATGTTTACATATTAAAGCAAAAAGTGTTACAAAACATAAATTTATATTTTTTTATATGAACAATAAACCCCAAAATTTAGAAAAATCTCAATAACTCATCTTCTAATTGTTATTTTTAATCCAAATTTTGGGGAAATGTGTGTTTCCCTAACCCACACATGTGTGCCAAATTTCATTTCTCTCCAATTTATATTACAGGTTTTATCGATTTATTTCCGCGCTCCCATACAAACCAAACCACTGTGCGGCGCGGCGCTAGGTGCCACACAGCTGAAGCTAACCTCGATGTTTTGCGCCCTGTTTTTGCAGATCGCATTATCAGCCGCAGAGCTGATGTAGTTTGGCCACCTCGGAGCTGCGATTTGACACCGTTGGACTATTATTTGTGCGGTGCCGTAAAAGATGAGTGTTACGCCGAGAAGCCAGAGACAATTGACGCTTTAAAGGACAATATTCGTGAAGCCATTGGTGAAATACAGCTGCACACAATCGATAATGTGCTTAAAAATTGGACCGATCGTGTGGGCTACTGCATGCCCAGCCGAGGCAGCCATTTGAATGGGATAGAATTTTTTTAATATAAAATTGAAGAGTTTTTTCGGTTTTCAAAATTCTAGTTTAAAGCTCTATTAATAATAAAAGAAAATGTTAAAAATGCTCGCGGTTTTCGTGTGCACGGCCAAAATCATGTGCGTACGGCCCTGACACTTTTCATTCTTCTTTTTAAAAAATATAATACCAAATAGTAATTTTTTTTTTTCAATCAAAGAACTTTTTCCGATTTTTCACCGCTCTCAGAATGAAACATTTTAAAATCTCTGTAAGCAAAAAAATTACAATGGTTTGAGGCGAATTGTAAAAAAAAAAACCAAAAACAATCAACTTAATATTTGAGCAAACTGAAATATTCTTCTGGACCTTTAAAACGATTTTCTCACTATTTAAATACAACTTCATACATATGTATATGCACGTACAAAAATTAAAAAAAAAAAAGCAACCAAAAATTATAAAAAAAAAAAACGAACAAAAAATCCATTATACCCACTTAAGATTTTTACATCCAGGCAAGGCAAAACCCTCCAGCCTATACTGAATATACATAAGTTCTCAATCTTCTGGAAGCCTCTCATTGTAGAAACAAATCTCCTCATTTATTATCAGATTTAGAAGAAAACTTTTTTTTTTCGTTTTCGTCCTCCCTTCTTTCATTTTTTTTTTTTTTTTTGTTTTCGCCGTCTAAATTAGTAAGGAAAAAATCAAAAAGGAGGAAGAACTTTGCCCTATAATAATATAATCCCCAAGCCCACATTCTCACACATAAATACCTAAGAGTAAATTTAATTAAGCATATAATGCGTATAATAAGGAACGCAGACCAAAAAATCGAAAAATGTACGAAATTTTCTCAGCAATTTCTTTTCCGCCCCTGGAGCACACACTCTCGTGGAAAAATAGCGAATGTAAGGAGGGGTGGGGTGTGTAGCGTGTAGCGTGTGGCGTGTGGGGAGGAGGATTAAAGTGATGCGAAAGTTGCCACAAAGTTGTTAGAATTTCATGAGAAATTTTCTGAGAGAATAGTCCATGGAAATAGATTGAAAGGAGATGCTGTATTTTTTTTTTCTTTTTTATTCCATCAATGGTATAGGGTTGCAAGTTCCATGTTCGAGGGATTCTAACTCGGCTTCACATTTAAATATGCACATATTTGTATATATAGTAGCAGTAGGTAGGTATCTATAATTTGCTTGGCAAACTTTTGCTATTAAAGTCACATCGTCGTAATTGATAGAAATTCTACCAAAAGAAAACACATCTCAACTAGCATACAACTTATACATAGGTAGGAGGTAGGTATACCTATATATATTTTAAGACTTATAGAAAAATAAAAACAACAACAAAATGTATGGGTATGTTGTGTTAAGGTATAGCGGGAGGCATCTACGAGTGTAAAGATTTTATTATCCTGACTTCAGGAATTTTTGTTATCTTTTCGTCTCTAAAACTGTGAGAGTTATTCTAAGAATTAATTCAATTTGTTTATTTTTTTGCTTTTGATTTTTGCTTACTAGAGCATGTATTGGTTTTGTGTACAAAAAAAAAATATTAATTTCTTAAGAAAACTTGTAAAATTTCGATTCTAGAGATTATGCAGAAGCAAGTTGTTTACTTGAGTATCCATCTGGACGAATTTACGTGGGTATGTAAATATAATTGCTTCAAATATAATTGGAATTTTTTTTCTTTCAACTGACAAAAGACGTAACTTTAAAAAACAATGTCGTTTGAGCTATTCAAATAAAATGCACGACGGGATCACATGAACTTGAAGAAGCATTAAAAATAAACTCAAAACTGAAAATGTCAGCTGATGTATCGAAAAAAATTGAGAAGTCTTTTTTCAAAAAACAATTTTTTTTATATACCTATACATGTATGTAAACTTCCTTAGATCTTTAAAAATATGCTTTGCATATTTTAAACCTTTAAAAACATGCACTCACAGACGAACTTTTTGGTGTTCTTCGAATTTTTTACGAATCCAAAATTATAGTTCCAACTGTCAGAGAGGCAAAAAGAAAAAGACAAACGTTAAGAGAAGCCAAGTTGTCTGATTGGAAAGGTTTTTGAGTGCCTTTGCATTTTTCCAATAAATTTAAAGTGCTGTTTTTTTAATCTGAAAAAAACACTTTTAGAACCAAACAGATAAAAAAATATTATTCACCTATAACGACCGAAAACAAAATGTTCTGAACACCTTAGCGTGAAGTTGGCATTGCCATTTTCGGTTTTCAAAAGAAAGGTTATTGTGCTCAGTTTGCAGTCAATATATTTTTAAAATTTACAGACTTGAAAGATAATTTTTTTAGACGTATGTACTCGTATGTTCAAAAATTACTTACTAATGCCGTTTTGTGGTAAGTTATTGCCAGAAACCAGTTACTATCGAGACGTAACGAGACTTATTCAGAATAATGTTTTTAAAACATAAAATTGAATATTTCAATACAAGTATCAGATAACTTTTAGGATAAAATAGTTGTTTCTGTTTTTTCTCACAAAAAAAGACTATATTGAAATATACATTTTAAGCTTGTCGAGTTGAAACACTTTGTCTGATTTTATTTTAAATTTAGCCACACAAACTGAGTACAGCATATTTTTTTGGAAATTTAGAAATTTCAAGACAAATGTAGATATTCCTAAAATGTTCAAACTTACGAAGATTTTTAAAAATATTTCAGGTATATTCAGGCACAAGTAGAGTCCAGTAATACTACGTTTTCACTAAGCGCCAAATTGCAACTTAAGTAGATTATCCATAAATCTTGTACAAATTTCGGAGATTTACCATATTAATAAATCTTGAGGTTTCAAGGAGATTCCAAATAAATCTTCAAAGACAAATAGTTTCCCAAACCGAACATCCCTAATCTCATATTCTCTTTGTGTTGTGGAACGTATTCTTTCAAGAGTTCATTTTGTTTTGTTGCTCTGTTTGACACAAATGGAACATACTTCATACGAAATAAGTGAACGCCATTTTCATTTTCAAGGGAACTGTCAAATTTAATCTAATTTAAATCTTTTTAATGCGGTGGAAACACTAAATCTCAACCTCTGATGAAATCTAATTTTTTTATCGACTTTAAATTGATTTAGGCTGGATATGTTACAGTTCCTTTCTTCAAAAAATTTTGGTTAGAAGGCAGCAAAAAAATTCGCGAAGAAAGAATGTGATTCAAAGATTGATGAAACTGCTTTAAAATCAATTTTTTGCGCCAAAAAAACCATTTTTTTTAAATATACATATGCCAAAATAAATGTCAAAAATATTGGTAATAAAAAATTATTTAAAAAATTATTTTTTGTTTTTTGTCTAAAAAAATGTTCATCCGAAAAACTGGTTTAAAATACCCAACGAACATTTTTGGAAGAACCAAGTGGAAATTTGTTTGAACCCCAAAATATAAATTGGTCGAAAAATGAATTAGGATAAAAAAGTTTTGTCAAAAAAAATCTTCGTTACAAAAATTTGTTTAAAATGTCGAAAAAAAATTGTCAGGAAAGTGGAATTTTTTGAACCACGAGAATAAAAATTTTTTAAAAAATGAACCTTGAAAATAAAGTTTTGTGAAAAAATAAAGAATTGTGAAAAAAAATATTTGTCGAAAAATTTAAAAAAAATATATGTCAAAGAAATTCAGTCCATTATCCTTTCAGTGTTGTGG
Source organism: Syrphus vitripennis (assembly GCA_958431115.1). Lineage (NCBI taxonomy): Eukaryota > Metazoa > Arthropoda > Insecta > Diptera > Syrphidae > Syrphus > Syrphus vitripennis. The sequence continues at coordinate 42,486,706 of OY288108.1, forward strand.
TTGGTTACATTACACATATTGAAATATAAATATTTTTGAATTTGAACCAATAGATACAAATTATTTCTGAAGGAATATCATCTCTTCAAGTCATCCCTCATTGGCTCTATCATACGAAGACCTGAGTTTTAATGAATTGGCCACACGATACACACAATTTACTTTGTCCTTAAAATATCAGATTTAACATTTTTAATTTGGAAAAGCTTGGTACTAAATACAATCCTTTATCAATTTCTAAAATACGGTATTTCTTCCTCATCTGTATATTATATCTTCATAAATTCTCAAAACTCTTAGGATTACAATCATGTAAATATTCCAGCATACCGAACTTCCAAAATCAGTAAATAACCTTTTTAGTTTTATTTTTGAAAATGCATTTAAATTTTATAACAAAATTTAAACAAGAACTTAATGAACTTATAGTCTTCCATTCATTTTTCCCCAACAAGCTGTTTCATAAAATCCTTTTCTTTAATGAACTTAAGATGTTTTGCATTATGTATGTTAGTATACGTATGCATGTCCTTGCACTTGTGCATTATTGCAAAGTTGTAAACATCAAGAAGGTACCTACATAGATATTCTTTCCTTCGAGATGCCAACAATAATTATTATTTTAAAAACAGGCACAAACATACTTACAGAAGAGTTTTGTTGAAATATGTAAAAAGAAAAGGAAAAAAAATGAAGCAAGAGTGACTAAAGTCCTGCAGAAGTCTCGTCCAATCTTATCTTCAATGTGTCAGCAGGCGTCTGCCTAACCAATTGTATCCTATTTAATGGACTAAGGGCTGTCATGTGGGAATTAGTACTATACTATATAATACCATGAATTCCCCCCCCCCCCCTCCCCCCTCACTTTTGGTTAGATAGTATCGAATAAATTCAAGTGTATTCGTCGCTTGTTGCAGACACGCAGCAATTCAGGGACTAGAACTCTGGGAGTGTCAGCACACGATGTCTCACAAGAGAAATGGTGTTCTTCTTGAGGAACACAACACAATTGTAGTACCCATAGCTGTACCAGCTACCAGAGCAGTATCGAGTTTATTTGTTTTTCAAAGATCGAAGTGGAATATATTTCCACAAGGACTTCTTATGTCCCCACTTGGGGATGGCATCAGCACAAGAACAGAGTGTCGAAAGCACGTGTGCCATCTGATTTCATTTCATGTTTTGTCCCCCAAAGGATGAGACGTCTCTCGACGTCATCGTCGACGTTCGACGGTCGACAACAAGGACGATGAACAGGAACACACATATAGTGAACAGAACGTGCAAAAGATTGATAGCCTTACATAGAACGATACCGTAAACCAAATATCCATATAACAAACGTGGATATTGTCTTTTCCGATTAGGTGTCCTTTTGCCATCTCCTCCAGTTTCAAAATATAGTCCCATTTCCCAGAGCACCCCCAAGTCCCGAGAAAGGGTTAGAACCTGCCTATCAAGAACAAGAACAAGAACTAAGAAGAAGACGAGAATATGTTTGTGTTCTTTGATGTAAATGCAAATGAAAAGGAATCCGATAAGATGTTCTCTGTGTTTTCGGATATTGATACTGAAGATTGAAAATGGCTATTTTAAGGTATTCAGTTTTGTCAGAGTAGGTATATAGAAAATACACTTGGTCGTTCGAATCGTTTATGAAGGTTTTCAAATCGAATTTTCATTAAGAGCCTTACAAGCATTTATCTACATGTACCTACGAGTATGTTGTGTAAATAAACTTGAATGTTTTATCCTCAATAAGAGTTTTTTTTTTTACTAAAGAATTAAAGTATTCGAATTGAATGATATTGTGTTCCAAAGAATTAAAGCAAATTGATAAGTAGGTATGTTTTTGGAATTGAGAGAATGCCACATAGTATTTCTATTTTGAAATTTTAGAATCGGAATCAAAACATTTGCAAATACTTCATATATTCCCAAAAGTAAAGCAATCCTTTGAAAATGAAATTAGATGTTTTTACTGCGTTAAGGTCCTATGTACATACAAGCATGTATGGTTTTCAATTCAAAGAATGTGAAAAATTTGAATTCCTTAAAATATTATAGAACAGATTTATTTTGAACCTTAAATGAATTCAAAAATAGAACTCTTTTTTTTAGGTATGACTCAAGGTTTTGAAGAGAATACTTAGATAGAAGGAAAATTGAATTTTTGCTATAAAAATAACGGTACCTGTCATATAATCATTCAAACAAACCTTAAATTTTTTATTTAATTATTTCTAAAAGGGCTATAACAATTTTGATGAAATTTTTTCAGAGGGGTTTTTGAGCTAATAAAATTATTTAATTGAAATTTTTTTTTTTAAATCCGTTGTTCATAACAATATCTGCCATTGGACGGCATTTTTTTTTTTAAAACTAATATTTCTTAAATCACACTGTATTCTTGAAAAAAAAATTAAGTCCTTCGCCTCAACTAAAAAATATTTTTATACTACTAATGCGTATATTTTAGAAATATGTAGAATAAGATGCTAGTTTGGGTAATGAGTGACGCAAAATTAAAAAAAAAACACCAAAATTTATAAACTAGTGTAATCTATTCTTTTATTATAAATTCTTTCAAACCAGAGCAAATGAAACATATCACCAAGAAGCTTCAGACCATAATCACCCGCAGGATGTTTTCTTTGGGAAGATTTTTGCCAAGTTTTCCAATGGAAAAAAAAAGTGATGAAAACAATCTCATTTTTCAAAAGTTCATATTAAAAATATATTTTGGACACGTGAAATTTTTCAAAGCCAGAGGAGGACATTTCACCCTTTGTCCCATTCTCCGGGCGCCACTGCTCCAAACGTAAACAAAAATATTATGATCTTCCTTTTCACATGAAACAATTATTTAAAGTGGGTTGAAAATACGTTATAACAGAAAAAATGTCGCTTGACTGAACGCAGCAAGTAGCATTTGACTGACGCACAGGAGTTATACTTCAGGTATCGGGGATATTTTCGGGTATTTTTTTTTCAATCCAAACCCTCTGTGTTTGAATTTTTTACAATTCGTATGAGAAATAATTTCAGCCATAATGTGTTTTAAAAAATTTTCTACCCATTTTAAACCAACTGCAACGCCCCTGTTCAATGATCAGAGTAAAAAAGAACCCTCTCTTCTCAAATAATAACTTTCTTTATAACTTCACAAATACATAAATTTTAATAAATCTATCTATGTTGTGATTACATCAACATAATTGGATACTCTTTATTCAATAAAACCAAAACTAAGAACACAATTTAAATTAGTATATATTTGCAAATTAAATGTAAACACATCAGCGTGCTTCAAAGTCATCTCATAACTCTTGTGTTTGCTTGCATATAACAATCCTGTGTCTTCTCTAAGCACATCACCCAATCTTTTGGCTACCACAGAACTATATAGATAAATTCAATTTCATGTTAATTCCATTTATACCTGGCCTTAGGGTATAAGATATTCTAAACTAAATATCTATTTGATTTGGTACAAGTGAATACATAAATGTATCGTTTTAAGAAATTTAGGGTTACATTCAGGGCTGGAGTTTTCTTTATGCAGAGTGTCCGGTGGCAAAATTGGAATTAAATTGAAAAAAAATACTTAAAAATGAAAAAAAAAATATCAGCAATTGGATTTGAATTCAAACTATAAATGGTAAATAGTTTCCAAATAGTTATGGTCACGAGACAAGTCCTTTGAAGACCCTTTTCGATTTCTCTTGCTTCATCTGGTCCTGATGCCGACTAAGAAATTTTCTAATATATTTTTTTTGTGAGGAAAATACAACCGTTTTTTTTCTAGAATCTGTCTAATGTTTATATTGAAATATTCAATTTTATTAAAGACTTTGAATGGAACAACAGTACTTGGGTGAGCTACGACCAAGATTTTTATAGGCTATAGTTAGTATAGTTATTTCACAAATGTTATTTCGATAATCACACTCCATCTAATGGTGTTTAGTCTTTATTTGTTCAATTTTAATTCGTGCCCGGCGGGACTTGAACCTTGAACAAGCTTGGCATCAAGCCATATGCACTACGCTTTGCACTACCGAGGTCATGTGATCAATTTCATCTCAGCCTTTTCTCAAATGCCAATATAAAACATTTTTAAATTGGTGACTTTAAGTTTGCAATTTTTTACTTTAACACTGGTCAAGAAAATTAAGGGAACCATTTTATTTATTATTTTTTGAAAAGCGGCATTCTTATCAAAAATAGTAGAATTGAGATAAAACATAAATAAATTTAAATGTGTGTTTTTAGTTTAAAATTAAACAGCTGCATTGTCAGGTAAGTTTTTTTTATTCAGCTTAAATTTGAAAATTATGTATTGCCCTTTAATTTTTTTTTTTGATTTTCAAGAGTTGGTGACCCAAAACAATATTCCCAAAAATATAATCCCCAAAAGAAAATTTAGCAAAATATAATCTCCAAGAGAAAAATCTCAAAAAAAAATCTCCAATAAAAAATCCCAAGATGCAGTAATTTAAATAAAGAAATTAAGTGTTTTTATGGAATTGCCGATGAAATGTTCTTCATAGTTTTAATTCTGCTTGAAATATGCTCTTTTCGAATTTTTATCTAACCAAAAACTGACCCGTTTTTACCTACCACTGTAGTTATTATCCAGGACGTATTCAGAGGGGGGGGGGGTGGATGGTTACAGGGTTTGAACCTCTCCCCCGAAATCCTTAACAAATTAACTTTTTTTTTAATTTTGTTTTTCAAATCAATAAATCGAAAAATACTAAATCATTTTCTGTTTTAAACCTGGTGTATCCACACCTTAATTGAATTTGAATTTTCAACACTTGAATCGAAACATGAAATTTTGAATTTTCTGACATCTCGACCTTTCAAATAAGCTATTATTTGTTGACCACCGACTTGTGTGTATTTATAATAATTATTGTTTTTATTAAAAGAAAATAACTGTGTATAATGTTCACATCTGTCAGAGAAGCAGCTTGGAAAGTGGCAGTGGAAGAAAAACGCTGACGTTCTTCAAGAAGAAAATGATTTAACGAAAATGGATTGACAAAAACTTTGATTAGGATTGCTGGCCTTTGAGACAGCAGAATAGACTAATTCTGAAGAAAATAATAAAAGCATAAAAAAAGGAGAAAAAAATAGCAGCAGCGACTAAAACAAAAAATAAAAAAGAGGCTGGGTGCGACCCACACTGATAACTTCCCATTTGTGATATTGAAAACTTTACCACATTTTAGTTTATTTTTTTTTATATTTTTTGTCAAAAACTGTCAATTACATATTTGTCAAAATTTAACCTTTCATAAAAAATTGTCCTATGTATAAAATAAAATATTTTAGAAGGCACAATCGTTGTTCGTTCTCAGGATATTCGAGCTGAAATACAATTGTAACTACTTTTCTTTAGAATTTTTAACAGTTTTTGATTTTTGTTAAAAAACTGCCCATTCAATATTTGTCAAAATTTTATCAGTTGCTAACAATTATGTTATGCAGAAAATAAAACAAACAAGAAGTCAATATCGTTACCCGTTTTTGAGAAATTTAAGTCGAAAGACAATTTATACCAATTTTTGGTAGAATTTTTTGTAGTTTTTAATTTTTTGTAAAAAAAACTGTCCAATTTTTTTGAAATTTTCACCAGTAGTCAAAAACAACATTTTTCGTTTTTTTGATTTTAAAAAATAACGGTATATTGATATTTTTCCAAATTCATTTCAAATTTGTATGACGTCATAATGTGTCGAATTAAATTTATTTCAAGTCAATAGCATTATTTGTTCGTGAGATATTTGAGCCCAACCAAAATTTTCACTTCTTTTTTAAACTGCTATAGTAAAAAAACAACTGATTGAATATTAATAAACGCCCTTTCAGCTTCTTTCGAAGTTATTATCGTAAAACAAAATTTATTTCAAGTCGATATCTCTACTCGTTCTTGAGATATCGACGACGAAAAATGGTACCAAAAATGGTACGCACACACAGACATCTCTCTAAAAATGATTGATATAGGCTCTAGGGACCTTGAAACGTCGAGAAATGTCAAAAATTTCAATTTGAAAAATCGGACCGATTACAATAACTCCCTATGGGAAGTTAAACAAACTACTTCCCAAGATAAATTTAAGTGTAGCTGCATCAAACCGAAACTGACCCTCATTGCAGTGTACATTCATGAAACCTGAATTCTTGTCAAATTCAGCCTGTTAGAAATACGATTGGGATAGTAAAATCGGTTTGGAATGTTTGCAACAAAATATTAAAAATAACTATCCTGAAACTAAATTTAGCAATTTAACGGCAATGTGTGAACTCGATGGTTTAATGGAATAATAAGGTTTAAAGAAATTTTTAAAGGCATAGTGCTTACTTTGGAAGAGTTAAGCACTGATAAAGATTTTGAAACCCGAATTGTTTTTTGAAATCAGTTTATCAGTTGACTTTTTGATAAGCTTGTGCTGCTTACTCATATTATTTTCATAATATACACTACCACTGTGTAAAATATTGCAATCTCCTTCTTGTTACCTAGTGTCAGCTCTGAAACACGTACAGCTAGTGACAAATAAGTTTCGAAAAATTCGAGGAAATTGCTGAATTCAAAGATATCTTTGAGACGAAAATGAAGCTTTAAAAACTCGACGAACAGAATGAGGCAGCAGTACCGGGCCAATGCAAGCACCTCAGATCCTGAAAATTATTTAAGGATAGTTGTTATGATTCCTCTGCTAGATAGTTTATAATAACTCAGCTTGAAATGCGGTTTGAGAACCACGATTCTGTCCTATCATTGCATATTTTGATCCCTTCAGTATTTGGGAAAAGTGAAGAAAAATTTAACGAAGAAAACTTTCAATTTTGTCAAAAGATTTTTGAATTGGGACACGTTTAAGCCTGAGTTCATACTGTGGAAGTCAAAATGTCATGAACAAGAAGAAAGACAGCGTTCAAAGACAGCAATAACAGCTCTTCCGTTCTTTTAAAAATTTTTGCAACTTTGCCAGTATCAACATGCTCAACATTTTCGATCAACGTTTTCGACGTTGAAAAGACTTAAAACATTTTTAAAAATTTAAAATTTCCACTGGTGAAGAACGGCTATCTGGATTAGCGTTAATGTCAATTTATTGACAAATCGAAATCAATACCGACGAAATGTCGATCACATGCAGTAAAAAAAGCCTATTTAGGTACTACCCCCTTTACAACCTTAAATGTGAAAAGACATTTTTCAGAAATCGATAACAATGTTTAAAAGTGATGTTGATCAAAGCAAGTCAACATAGTGCCCACCCGACTCTAGGCTCGAGCTGTTGATCCATTTTGCAATTTATATTGAACCCATGAATCCGGTCCTGCTGCTGCTGATTCATTTGTTTGAAATGTATGCAAACAAAGTTTAACTTAAAGTCATCTATATGTGGTCACATAATCAAGTTTTGTAGACCTTTTGCATCATCGTACATACATAATATCGAAATCAGTCCAGTCGAGATGCTAAATGGCAGCATTTGAAAAGTTGATTGTATCTTTTAATTAGGTAGGTATAGATGAGAATTGACTATCAGTCAATATATGCATTTTGAATCGATGTTTCAAGGTGTAAGTTAGTGAATTTGTTGAATTGGTTAACGGACACCTTGACAAGGATGCAGCAAATTGTACAAATCGTTGCATCTAATTAGTAAAAGCCTTTCTCTAGGTACGGAGTCTATGTCCCTCCATATAGTTGATTGCTGTGTACAATCATAGAGACGATGACTGTTGTTACCAGATATCGAATTGTTTGAACTATCAAATTATTGTTATGGTCTTGTGTGAGAAAGGAAATACAAAAGATGAATAGATACTCGTAGGTATAATGCTAAATTCGAATTTGTATTAACCAAGTTGGGAGTTGAAAATAGCAGCGGGGACCTTAGGTAGGTTAGGTTTTAACAGGGCTTATTTTATGCATATCTGTTTCTCAGTACTGAAAAATTGTTAATATAATTTCTGTTGTTCTTAAATAGTATGAAAAATTTAACAGGGCTACTAGATCTTTAAGTTATTTATATAACAAAGGGCATTGTTTCTACTTCATATCAGCGTCAGATAGCACTGTTTTATTTATTGTATGGTAGAATGATGAGAAGGTTTAAATTGTAGACGGTTCAATAAAATTTTCATGTTCCAATTTAAAAAAAAAATGACTAATTGTTCCACAAATTATTTGTTTTTGCAAATTTTTGTTCCGGATTTTTTTTCCAACTATTTATTTCTGGGGACGAAATTTTTTTTTGAAATTTTATTTAAAAATCAGAAATTTCAATTTCGCAGTACAGAATTTGTATGTTTTAGTCTCGTCTAGAGTTGGCCACAAGAAGACAATAAATCTGAAGCATTCGAAAGACTGACTATTTTCAAAATCGCACAGAAACGCAAAAATGCTCAGAAGATTCTTCCACCAAAATTCATTAACAAAGCTCAAGGCTAGCCCGGCAAAAATCCTCGTTTCAAACCCTCCTTAGTGAGTGCCGGGCGGTAATGATCACCACAGTTATCTTGTATGTTGTCAAGATGGAGATCAGTTAAGGTCAGGTTGAATTGCTGAAGTTTCCTACTCCTCAATAGTAGCAATCCTAAGCAATGCAATTTGACCATAGATACGCGTTTTTACATAGTTTGTGCCGAAGAATGAAAGGCTGGGGGGTAAACCAGTCGCGAACGAGCTCATTGGGATGCCTTGGCAGGGTCTGTCTTATTTTCTGCCTTACCCTGGTATATCGGCTCTGCAAGGGCTGACCTTTCTTTTCCAACCTACTGATCAACACATACAATGGACGAATTAGACATGACGAACTTAGAGCCATCCACTGACATAGAGAATGAACTCTTGGCCTCCAGCCAAGAGACCTTAAAGGGAAGCTCATATAGCGCTGGAAGTTCCAGTACTTGTGAGCAACTCAAAATCACAGGAAGTACATGCAGTGCTAGTCATAGAACTCCTGGGCTTCCTAAACCGAATAAAAATACGAAACTGGAGTAGCAGTGCATCTCGGGGAACCATAAAGTACCAGAAGGTTGTTGATGAATACAAAAACCTTTGGCCAACCGAGAAAAGGCCGTTAAGTGAAATAGGGGTCTCAGGAAGAAACCTGTCCTTCTCAGAAAAAGAGTAAGTTTAACGGTCGTTTAAGTTTAACCATCTTCTGGAGCAGCGCAACTGCTTACTCTTAGTGAGGTTGTCAGGGATGACCTCCAAGTATCAGTTGTGGATGAGCTCTCTACAAACAGCAAATGTCTGCCGAGCATGTGAAACTCTATCGAGAGTAAGCTCCCTAAGATGGTGTTTTGCTACACGCTATCAAATAGCCCTACCCTAGTCGCAAAAGTTTGTGCTAAATTGAAAAACTCCAAATAAAAGAAAAGCGATGGAGCCAGACGAGAGAACCTCTAGGTTCTGGAAAAGAAAAGAAAGATCGAAGACATCGGGTCAATATGGGATTTGTGGTGACCAAATGTCGAATCAATTGAGGGAAAGTTACCTTCTACCAAATCTACAAGGGGAAGGCGGCATACATGAAAATACGACACCTACCGATCACTTACGCTGATGTCACACAACACGAAGATCATTTAGCGGGTAACGGATTGCCGACATAAAATATGTAATAAAAGGAAGAAGAACAAAAGAAGAAAGAGGAAGAAGAAAAAGAAGAAAATGACGAAGAAGGAATACACAATATACATTCTGAACACAGGTGTTATCATTTCCAGAATTTTGAAATGAAAGAAGGGGAATACAAATAAAATACTGGTTTTCTAGGTATAGTTAGAAAGCGAATGATCAATAAACTTGTTAATTTTTGGATCGAGACTTACTGAGAGTTTCAGTGTATTTTCAATCAAGAAAATCATTCAAAATTGCGTTTTTAAAACATAAAAAGACTGTGTTGGCTGAGTTGGTACAAGAACTAGACCGAAACGAGACTAAGTCAAAAAAGACCAAGACGAAACTGAGACGCGAATGAAATTTTCCAATTTTATCAAGACGAAGACGGTCTCTTTTCATGGCCAACCCTGAATCTACTAGCAGTAAGTACTTCTTAAAAATTTGATCGAAATCCTTTGAACCGTTTTTGAGAAAATCGAAAACTTAAAAAAAAGGTAATTTTTATCTTAATTACTTGAATTTTTTTCATTCAAAATTTTACATTTAATTTTGAAAAGTGTAAGATTTTTATTTTTAGTTCTAAAAAATTCAAGAAACCCTAAGTACCAATTTCAATCAATCTTATTTCTCTCTTGATCAATTTTTGTGTCCAAAGATAAGGCCATTAAAAAAAACTTGTTCAATTTGTTTTATATTAATACCCATTAAAAGCTTTAACATTCAAATCTGCCGCCGCTGCATGACATAGAGACACACTTTTGTACCAATTATACCTGCTAACAAAATAAAGAAAAATGACAAACGAATCCAAGTATCCAATTTTGTCAACAAAAACCCATCAAAGGCTTTATAATATTTACCCAAATCACACAAAAACGGGACGTGTTTTCTAAAAACTATACAAGAATAAAATAATTTCATTAGTTGCCCAAACCGTTGTTGCCATCGCATCGTCGTCGTCGTTCCATATACTGATCCCCTTATTAAAACAAAAAATAACCAATTGCTATATCCTTTCATTAAATCCTATATAATCTAATGGCATCCATTTAATGTTAAAAAATGGCTTGTAATATCAGCAGGTGTTAACAATATTACAAACACCATTCTACATATAAATAGCCATATTTTAAGCCATTTATTTAGTTCCTTTTGCTTTGTATAAATGTATTGGTGATTGTTTCAATATGCAATTTACCAATAATCCAACAATAATCACCCGTTTATTGCGGGAATGCATATAATGCTTAAGCACCGATAATCGGTAATAAAAAAAGGACGAATTTGTTTTGAAGAGCAAAACAGGCAAAACCCAGAGCCAACCAAAAACCAAGACAATAATTCCGCATGTTCCTTCAAAAGGGACCTCATCAAAATTTCTCTTTCATTTTATGAATCCTTCTAATGTCCTGGATATGTGTGTGTGATGCGATCAACAGTCTCCAGACGTTTCCATATTATATACTCGCATTGAACGTTCCTTTCAATTTCCTCGCATATATCCGTTCAATCAGGAGTCAGGACTCCCCAACTGAATAATTTTCTCATAAATGCTGTTTTCGTTGGCTAATAAAAACCTCAGATTTTCAAAATCAAAAAAAAAAAAAAAATGGAACAAGAGGAAGCGGAAGGTCGGCCATTGCTAAAGATAGTGAACGCTTGGTATGTGTACATCTTGGTGTATTAGGGACTTCGTAAAAATTTTAAGAGTTAAGGCATTCCCTTGGCAAGGAGGAATAAAAAGGTCGATTTTGCTGGTTAGCCAGGGTATATTATAGCATATATAGATGCGAGAACCGGATAGAAAACTGTTTATATTGTGGCATTATGTTGGGGCCATGAAATGTTAAAGGATGCGCAACGAAGGAGTTAAGGAAACTCATAAAATGTTGCGTATATGGGTTTCCGATTTTGATTTTTTATCTCGAGATTTTTTTTTTTTTTTTTTCATTTCATTTTCTTGGTTTCTCTTCGTATATCGATGTTGTTGGATAACAAAAAAAAGGACACTATATTATTATTTCATTGATCTACATTTTTTGGGAACAGATAAGGAGATTAGATGGGACCAAAAATATTTTCAATTAGTAGCGGGAATGCTGGGTATAGAGCTCCATCCGTGGTTAGTGAAACTTTAAAACTGAACCGTAGGGCAGTTTTTTTTCGCATTTTAAGTGTTAACTAGATAAGGGACTGGCTGTGATTCGATACGAGTTCCTTAGGGTTAGCAATTTCGAGTTTTTTGCAATAACGCTTGTGTATGTCTTTGGATAAACTTATTTAAGTCTTTAATGAACTTGCCACATGAGTTAGGATACATTACGTAGATATGTTTGAGGCTCTGATTTTTTGTATAGGATAGCCTAAAATTTTCTTTCTCTATGATGATTAATATAATAAAGAAATAAATTAACAATAATTTTTTTTTTAACTAAGTATGTATTCTTACATTTATAGAAAGCTTATTCAAAATTCGAGTAGACCTGGACGCCCGAAGCCTTGGGGTACGCAACTGGATGGCGGGCGTCGGGTCGAGACCGGGATAGGTGGAGAGACTTGTTGAAGGAGGCTAGAACCGTACCCCGGTTGTCGAGCCGATGACGATGATGATTATTCAAAATTCATTGACACGTGTGAAAGAACACCAGATTTAGAAAAGTTCGCAATAACAAAGATACGAAATGACAAAGAAACGAAATTGAATATTAATATGAATTCTGTAGAAATTTCCGATTGGATATTGGGATTAAAAAAGAAGGCAAATTAGTAAATATAAACTGAAACAGGTGTTAATAGCGCAGATGGTATTAGAAAAGAAAAAAATGGGTGTTTTCAAAAAAGTGTCAAATTTGTTGTTCCATGGCTCATAAATATGGCAAACAATGTTAACTAAGCTGATACTTTTTTGAAAACACTCTCGAAAACTATTTTTACTTGCGACCATAGGTACTTTGATCGAACTTGACATTACTATTTATAATAGGGAAGTCGAAAAAAGTGGGTCTCTGTCTGTCAAAATGGGTGAGTGGGTGTTCTTGAAACTTGGTGTATGGTGTTTTTTGGCTTTTTTTTTTTTTGATATTTTTTCAAGCCCAAAAATAATCGTACTTGCCATACATTTTTTTATTTTTTTGGCGTTTTTCGAAAATCAAAAAATTTTAATTTTCAAAAAAATCCAAAACGTGGGAGGTACAGTTATCTCCAGTAGATTTTTTGCTTTCGACTTTCTCAAAAACGGTTTATGTGCAATCAAAATTTTTATACAAAAGCATTTAAAATTTATAAAAACAATTTAATGCTTAAATTTTCAAAAAAACTAAATTCTTAGTAATTCTTGGTTTTCAGGCCTAAAAAATTTCGAATGGGCAATTTCTAAGCTTTGGCATACACTCTGCACTAGACCAAAGGTACTTTCATTTACATACACTTTCATAAATATTATTCAAAATTATCAATTTATCTGTCTCTAAATACATCAAACCCAAAATAATTTGTCCCAAGGTCATGAAAAAAAAAATCTGTGCTACAGAATCTCTCAAAAACATAATGTGATGGAGAAATTTTCGAAATGAATTCACATCAACTGACGCACATTTCACATTCAATTTAATTCAATTAAATTAAATCTCATCAATTTTCATTAACTTTGAGTCAAAATCAAACCAAAATTCCTTAGCAACATAATGCATATATACTCGTGCATCAGTTCAATTTAAAAAAATTTAAAATAATGTTTGACATATTATTTTCCACTTTAACCATATCAGGTAATAATAAGCAAATGGGTAATTGAATAAAATCGAAAATAATAGCGTTAATTAACCCACATATGTATGTATGTATATATTTAAGTCATATTAATTTTGTGTTTACATATGGTAAACCAACGATTTAATGAAAATATGTCAGAATACACATGAATTAATTTATTTTTGCAGTTGTTTGATGGACAAATTATAAATTAATTTTTATTGTTAAAAATCTGATAAAATGCTTGTTTATTTTATTTGGCAATATTATACATAGGTAGAGTGTTTAATATTTAAGTATAAATTGATGAGTGAGCATTCTGATGGTAGTTTTCTTAAACCTTATATTCAAATTATTCAAACCTGCAACTAATTTTTCAGTATGGCAAATATGATTGTTTCATTCAAAATTTTCTTAACTACTTATGCTATTTTAAGTAAATTGTCACACGAAAATTTATGTAAGTAAATATAAAACCAAATTATTTCACAATCTCAAAATGAAATCTGGTGCCATTCAGAATGTGAAATAAATTATTACATTCAAAATAAAATGTCAATTTCCATATCTAAAAAGAATCATTAAATTTTAGAAGGGTTATATTGTGTTATTGTAAATTCTGGAAATGATTAAATTCTAGAATTTACCGGTGAGACCTAGAATTTTTCAGCAACATTGGTAATTTTTTTTTTGTTTTCATTAAAAGTACCTTCTAAGAATTTTAACTCCATTCTGCCCAGCTCACCCAACTCCGTTGCTCCGATAGGGTATGTTCGTTCGCCACACAGGCACCGCATTGCCGCACGCCGCTTCCGATGGAAATAGTTTTTTTTTTTAATTGAAAATACCTTGTCTATGACGCTTGGAGATTTTTCCACCTAATTTCAGAGAGAAGGGTATTTTAAAAACTACAGTTTATAAATGCATTGTCCTAAAACTTTTTGGAATGACTTTTGAAAACAAAATATTTAAGAGCTAAGGTGATTTAATAAGTGACAATCTTTTATAACGGCCTTACACAAACAAAATACGTTAAAAATTATTATCGCTTATGACAAACCGATTTAGACGATTCGGCCCCAGGTCTTAATTTCTCCATTTTTTTACAGGTCACAAGTCTAATTAATTAATTTTTTTTATTAGACTTATTCTTAAACTGACATTCTATGTACAAAAATAGTACAATAAAAATAATAAAGTAATAAGAATAAATTGTGGCCAGCGCCAAAACTCTTCCGTAACTCTCCCCCCTTTGATACAGACTACGATCTGTAGTCTATCGAAGTAAGGTATGGAGAAAAAATGGAGGCGGAACAAGATAACATACTTTAAGGCGTTTGTAAAAATGCTGTGACTCCAAATGCATTTGATGAACAAGTACGACATCTGGACACGTAGCATCAGTGGTCTGAAGTGGTGTAGTGCGTAAGTGCACATGACTACAAAGACTGAGCAGATCTGATATGCGTGGGTTCGAATCCTACAAGTGTTCTTCAAATAAAATTGGATTAAAGCTCAGCACCACTAAGGAGTCTGATGATTGCCTGGCAAGCATGAAATAGCTATAACTCCGGCCAAAAATAAAAAAAAAAATATAAACGAATTAATATAAAATTAATTCGTAAAAACAATTGGTGGTAGTGCCTTAAAGTTGTTGTTGTTGTTCACAAAAAATTCTATGAAGTAGGTCTTCAAGAATCAAAATTGTAAACAATATTATTTGGATTTTTGAAAATATTTTTTTTTTTGAAAACTCAAGATTTTTGTTTGAAATTAGGTTTTGAAATGTATATTTTTTTTAAGACTTAGAATATACTTTTTATCGGAAGTTAATAAGACCACAGCTCAAGCCTCATTTAAGCCTCAATTGAAAAATGAGAGAGAATGCGAAGTACTATATTTTTGAAATGGGTTTTTAAAATTAAATTATAACAATTATATACAATAATTATAACTTGGCTCCAAATAGTGTTAAATTTTTCAGGTTTTTTTTTATGAGATGACCTTTTAAATTTCCACCTTTGACATCCAATATTTTTTCTATCCACTCCACTAACAGTTTTCCAGACTTTTTTTTAATTTTATTCTTACATCATTTTTAAAACATTTTTGTTATTTCCAAGCAAATTTACCAAACTATATAATCGTCCAAAAATATGGGAATTTGTTGCTCTGGATTTATTTGAAAAATAATTTAAATTCATAATTTTGTCTCATTTTTTTAAATAATTTCTAAAAATAAAGATTTACCAGTTCTTTTTTTTTACTCACATCACTTTAGCAAAAGTTTAATTTTTGATGACTTTATTTGTATGTACAAAAAAAATCGTCAACAATTTAAACCCCTTATAAAATCAAAAATCTTTTCATAAAGAATATCTACCCCAACAATTAGTATAACATTTAAATTTTAATTCTAACCAATAACAATTAAAATCATTTTAAATGAGATATAAAAATCAAATTCACCCCTTTTTCAAATGTAATAAAGGACATTTCAAATTAACGATATGTCTGCATTATACTTTGATAATATTTTACAAAGCTTCTTTTTGCATTTTAATTTTTTCTATCTATTGGAGAGTGAAGGGTAAAAAAGGAAACCTTCCAAAGACGGTCATCGCCAATTTGTAAATAAGTATATAGTTGTATTTATTGTATATAGATAGGTATAATATTCATGAGAACCAGACACACTTTTAATTTGTTCAAATCCCGTTTAAAAATTCACCAAAGCAGAAAATGTATCTTTTCATCCCTTTTTGGTTCTTTTATAAAGTTATAAGAGAAATTGAGGAGAACACAATAATTACACTACAGGTCAATTGATTAAGACAGATTATATTTTGTAAATTGTCTACTTATCCGTTCAATGTAAATGGCTCTTCTTTTTTAATTCCTGTTCTTAAGTCATTTATTTTTTCCATAGCAAAAATTATCACCAAGATGTTCATTAGCATCCAAACGGTCAATTTTGCAAGTCCGAAAAATCAGCGGTCAAATTATAATACACTAAAAAATGATAGTACTCAACTTTCCGCGGGAGAAGAGACGTGGTGCGTTTCCGGGTTGGATGTCGTGGTGTTCTTGCCTTGCCTACCACTCCCCACCCCAATGGAGTCGTATCGACGACTGTTCAAATGATTCGGAGTGTAAAAACTGTCTTTTATTGAATTGCGACGAATGTCGTGCGACAAACAATCTATTTGCAGTACGATTTGCATTTGAAATTATTTGAGACCCACTTATTTGTATTCGTCCCATGGTCGGTCATAGAGACTTTCAAAATTGACCGACCCAACCCTTGTCAACTTGAGTTTTTTCTCCTTTTTTTGGGAAACCCTTAAATTTTTTTTTCTTTTTTTGGAATACAAATAAGAAAGACGTAACGGATAGGTATGTTCAGTATATGAACCCAAAAGTTCACCCCATACTCTGACTGATTTTAAATGAATTTATACTATATACCTACCTGCCTATACCTACTCTGAATTTATATCACCCACTTGGTCATTAATTTTCTCCAGGCAACCATACACAAAATATCCTTTTTAACAAAAAAAAAATAAAAGATTTTTTTTTATGACTAGTTTCTCGCTCCTACCGCACCTCTTTATTCTACAGGAAAACAAAGGGCCGATAGTTAAAGTTTTGAAAGAAATAATATAATTTGGGATTTTTGTTGGAGATCGAGTTATTGCCTTCTCACATCATCATGTCAGATGTTCATCATTATCGAAGGATTCCCTTATCTCATAAATTTAACAAACGAAACATAGTCACACATATACTCGTACATACCAAACCATCGGACATCAACTCTACATAAAATTTCTATGAAATTAGAGAAACTTTGACCATTCGAAGAGACTTTTTTGTTCAATTTTGGTACTCTTCTTTTTGACAATTTGATAAGGAGGTTGGGGTAAAAAACTTTTTCAAATGTTATGACATTAGTTTTCTTTTCGAGCAGAAAGTCCTAGAAGAAGAACTTTATTGAGTTTATTATTTGAAGGATCTTTGAACCGGCTCGGGGTCCGGCCGGGATGTCCCGGTCCACATCATAGTGTCATCGATGATGAAAATTTGAACTGGTGGAGGTTTGGAGACTTATGAGAAAGACAAACTGTCTGCACCCCTACTTTTGGTTTTCGTTGAGTTTATTAAAACGACAGACGTTACATTTGAGTTGGACTTTTAAAAAAGTTAACAAACGCGATTATTTGATCCTAGCCCCCCCCCCTCCTGTCCCGTTATGGGTTAGTTATTTCGTGGAACAATTTCGCCAATTATTTCAATTTTTATTACTTTATTCTAATAATGGGAAAAATATCCCCACACAAAATAATAAGGATAGGAACAGGGAGCCATTTTAATTTATTATCTTGCTGGTCATGGTCAGTGAGTAAAAAGTCACAAAATGAAATGAAACTTTTGGATATATAGCATTGTAGTAACGTAATAAGGATTACTATATTTGAAAAATTTACCCCCCCCCCCCTCCCCTCGTTCCTGAGTTATATGTATATGTATTATGTCAGTCGATTATGATGAAAAAAAAATTATTTTCTTTTTTTTTTTAGGGAAAACTTTTATTGCGAGCAATAAGTAGGCTACGATCTCCGGAACGGAACTTCGGATAACCAATTGAAAATGAAGGCAAATCGTTTGGTATATATGTACTTCTAATTTCGATTCAAGAATTTTATTTATGCGTATATAAACAGCATACACATACGCACCACATAGATATGTATACCTATCCCAATATATAAAATAATACGACACTTTCGCTTCTATTTGCAGATTTATTTCTCTACACACAAAAAAAAACTTTTTCCATAAAAATGCAAATTATTTTTTTTTTTGTGTTGCGGAAGTTCTTTTGGCATTTTTGATGCGTATCCATTGGAAAACGAATGCTTTTTTGTAACTTGGTCATTATTCAGAAGTGATAAAAAGAATCATAATTCTCTCTGGACAAAACATCATAAAAAAAAAAAACAAAAAAGTTAGAAAATCATTTTTTTAAAGTATCTAACAAATGGTATTCGAAATGGATAGGGATGTTATAATATTATTTTTTGTGCGGGAGTTTATTATTTTCTTTTTTTTCTATACCGAATGTGAGTTTTAGATACTTTTTGGAATATTTTTGTTGGTTTTTTTTTTGTGTGTTTATTTATGAGACATATTTTTTTCATATATTGTGTGTATTAACATATATATGTAGTTGGTTTTGTTATTATTTTATGTATTGACAAAATAATTGAGAAAATAATAACTTGGGATTGGTGATGATGAAAACTTTTTTTTTTTTTGAATTAATGGAATTTGTTGTGTTATAGTGATGGGATGAATCAAAGGGGATAGTTGGGAGATCAAAGTTCCGGTTTTTAGAACTAAATTATAATAGCTACACAAAATGACGTCTGATTTCTGATGAGGTGGCAAATTTGTATGGTATAGTTTAGTGGTATAATAAGAATATAAGAAATAAAGAAACAGTAGATTATGATGTCATCATGTTTTTAGGCTGAAGTATTATTTCAAAAACATCAAAACAGGGTTTCAAGAACTTGTATACTAATAAAAGTAAGTAAGGTGTTACGCATAATTGTCTTTTGACTTTGTTGTTTTAAAACTTTATTGTTATTTTAATCATCTGGATTTCCTAAAATTCAAAAAAATTAAAAAAAGTTGTTTTTTTAAGAAAACCTTGATTCCGAAATTTTGAAGTTTTTACCAAACTGCATGTTAAAAAATATGAAGGTTGTGAAATTATATTCAGTCGATCGCATAGTTATTGGCTATCCGAAGAAACTAAGGCAAGTATCGAAGAAAGGAAACACCTCAAAGCTCGCATCACAGCAACTCAAGCAGCAGGGAGATAAGCTCCCTGTATAGTGTGTGGCGTTACCCGAGGGTAATAAAATCATCATATTGGCTACAAAAGCAAAAGAGGTTGCAAAAGTAAGTTTGACGGTAGGATTATATACAGAATTTCCAAAGAGCTCACAGGTGTTCAGAGCTCTAAACAACATCTGGTAAAAGACATAGACGACTAACTGAAGAATAGCAAAAGGGAATGATTGCCCAAAGAATTTTCGTGCTAACTGAAGTAGCCAAGATAATAGCAAAAATCACCTCGAAGGCACACTCGACGCCAAACCAGCAGGATTTCGCTCTGGATCTCCCTATGTCAAAGCATTAACACCTTGCAGATCATCATCGAACAGTGCACTGAAAATCACTTCACTTGGTGTCTATTGAATTCGAAAAGACGTCCAAAAGAGTCAATAGAAAATTTATCTGGCTTGCTTGAAGCAGGAGAGGCATATCAGATAAATGTTTTGCTAATATAAAGGCCACGGATTTAAATGTTATGTTCTGCTTAAATGAAGGTTGTCATAGGATAGGAGTCTGAAATCCAATTTGGAGTTAGACAAAGCTTTGTATAGTGATGTACTGCAATCAGATTTGTCGACGGCAAACTGAGGAACTCAGTGGACTTTACGTCCACCAAATGAAAGGCCGAGATGAGACTGTAATTTTTGGACTTACCGAGAGTCTCGGTCTAGTAAAGAAAATCATTCAAAATTTAGTGTTTTTAACAAAAAATTGAATAATGCAATGTGCATATGCTTCTAGAAAAAAATGGTTCTTACAAAAAAAGACTTAGCCGACGCCATCCAGTTGCGACCCCAAGAAGGCTTCGGGCGTCCTGGTCTACGCCATCTCTCCAGCGCAAGCATGGTCTCCCATAGAATGTACCACAAAAGACTTTCCGAGCAGGTTCCTCTTCACTCATGCGAGCTATGTAGGTGCCCTGCCCACCGGAGTCTACCGAGCCTAGTTTTTTTCACTATGTCTGCTTCAAAGTAGATTGCGTACAATTCATGATTGTACTCTCCGGAATAGTCCTTCCTCACATATGGGGCCAACAATTCTCCTTAAGACTTTTCTGTCGAACGCGGCTAAGACGTCGGAGTGTCTTTTGCTAAGCACCCAAGTCTCGGATCCTGTACAGCAGCATTTTTGAAGTTATGGTGAGATTTCTGGATTTGAAGAGCTTTGACAGACTGTAGTAGGCTCTGTTGGAATTGAGCAGCCGCCCGCGTATTTCTTCTTCTAAATTATTATCGGCTGCTACTACTGACCCAAGGTATTTGAAGGATTGCACCACTTCAAATTCGTGCTCCGCTACCTTGATTGTTTGACCAACTGTTCTTCTCGCATTCAACGCGATAGGTTTTTTTGGCACAGAGAAATAAGGTTTTGATTTTCTTATTAAGTCCCACGGATGGTCTTCAGTTGAGGAAATATATAGAAAAGAACGTTACCTAGAATAGGGACCGAACCCACACATTCAAGTTAGCAGTCAAGCGCAAATTCCACTGTATGGTGAAGAGTTAGAACACTCAAAAAAAAGCGATCAAGAGGCATCTTAAGGTCTCAGTGTATTTCAAATCCAAAAATTATACATTTATTAACTGGCTCCATTTTCTAAAGGTACCTGAACTTGTCTTATCAATTTGATTTTTCATATTCCAAATATTTATATTTTTATATTTGTTTTCCATCAATAAGGCATCATTATTATTAACGAGTACCCTCATTCACGAAAGTTCCCTAGTAGGAAACAAGTATATGGTGAAACCGAATTCAGAAAAACTCTGTCTCATTTTTAAAAACAAGCTGCAGGTTTTCAAGCATGTTTTTGAAAAAAGACAGAACGTTTTTCTTAAACCGGACTCGCCATGAACATGTTTTCAATTAGGTCATTTGTAACCATACTTTCGTGACTAAGTGTATAAACGTATTTGACTCAAACCCAAGGAATACGCTAAACCTGTTCATGTATATTTTTAACATTTTCTTGATTGCAGAACATCTATTTTTAATATACAAATACCAAACATGCTTCAAAAAATTAGTGACTCCAAGTTAAGTCAATTTCTTTGTTTATCTTTGAATTCCAAAGTATTTCTTTACGAATAACAATAAAAAAAATTCTTCTTCACTTCGGTGTCACGTTCGTACCTCTAACTTTTAAATTAACCTCTATACAAAATGCTATACCCCATCACCAACAGGTTCGTTTCAATACTGAGAATCCTATGTTTCATTTTGTGTACCACATTAAGGTGCACATACCGCATATACCAATACCAATAGAATGACATAATAAATAAATAATTTCAACGTAAAATATTCAAATTTCAAATGTCACAAAATACACAACATTCTGCCATTTTCAACAAACCAAAATTCAACCACAATATTCGTCATCAGTTATTCAACAGAAAATTTCTTTCAAATCATGAGTGGTAATAAACTTACAGTAAAACCTGCTTAACACCATGATACTTCTGCTATCAAGGAAGCTTCTCGCAAATGAGAACTTTATGCGGAAACAATAAAAGTATCTACTCGTGAATACAAAAAAATTCATAGGAATATCGTAATACAAGAGTAGAGTTTTATTTGTTTATAATTAACGTTAACTTATTAGCACAATTGTTCTGGTTAAAAAATTAAAACTTATTACCAATAATTCATTCACAATAAAAATAAAATTAGCTTTAACCCTTGAATTTCACTGAAAGGATAAATAATTTTCATGACACAACTATTTTTTTTTTTTTTTGAAAAATGGAAGTCATATGAAATTAAAAATCATGTCGTTTTTTTGTCATGTCTGCCATAAATTTTTCAAAATATTAATAATAAATGGGTGTTACCATCTCTGTTATTTTACTGCAATACCCACTCCTTTACGCACCACTGAAAAATTGTTAAAACATAAAAGCTGTCAAACAGCCGAGAACCATTATAGGTTGCATTGTTTAGAGCATCCTGCATTGGAAAATAACAGTTATTCTCGCGAAAACAATAGCTAACACAAAACAATAAACAGAAACACTAACAAGAGTAACAACGATTATAACAACACATGGCACGGAACAATAGAGTTTTTACTACACCAATATATTTAGTTCAATTGATTACAAAAAGGATAATATTTGACAGAGATCCTGCATTGTTATAGGTTTTTTTTTATATACCTATTCACAAATATAATATACGACAACATAGAGAGATGAAGTGGGCGTGTTTTGTTGTTTGTTTGCATAACAATATACGTACGTAACAAGAACGTTTTTTTTGCGGTTGGGTGATGTCTACTACGCCTTTTGCCTTCAACATTTATTCAAGGGCCACCTCACTCAACACTTAACTGTGATTTCTTTATTTTGAAATTGTTTGAGCCTATTTCCGCTTTGTGTTCGGAGTAAAATAGGCACTTGGGATTTTCCGCCCAGTCACGATGTGTAAATTAAATACTAGATACATATACATATGTATGTATGTTTACGAGTATATTCCTTGTGTTGTGTAAAAGGATATGCTTGATGCCTGATTAATTCACAAAAGGGGAATACTTTTTATTATACCTATGCGCTGTGTGGTAAAACTTTATTACATATTATACACAAACACATACAACGCAGAAAGAACAATAGGAGACGGATGTTAATTAAAAATGATAGCAAGCTATACGTAAATAAAATATTTCTCTCTTTTCTGTCGAATGTAATATTTTTTTTTTGTTTTTAAACTTTATTTCAAGTGTGGTTTATTATGAAAATGAGTATTTTAAAAAAATTTAATTTTATATCAGCCGATGGAAAAATGTTTTGAAACGAGGTTAAAACAAAAAAATTTGACTCAATTCATATGCTTTTTGATTTCATTTTTGTTTTAAACGAAATTACTTAAAAAAACAAAAGAGCGCCAAAGCCCATATAATGTTTTCTTTTTAATAAATAAACTAACCCGATTTGGGGCTGCTTGAGTTGACTAATAAGCGAGCAATCAGTCACACCAATAATATTTTCATTTTACTTCGATTTGGAAATAAGTTCAGAAAATCAGCAACAAGGTAGCTCTTAAAGTCAAGACCGAGACAAGAGTCGAGATTTAATAAATTCAAAAAAGTGGGATGACTTTTATTGAAAATTGATTTAGCTACTAAAAATGATTTTTATATTTGTTAACGTTTTCTTTGCTTTTATTTGTTTTCCAGTCTCACTTTTGTCTTTCAAGTGTTCGAAAGTACTGTCACGGTTTCGTCTCCCGGGCAGCTATCAATACGGTGGCTTATTGTTATTTGCATTTTAGGCTTTTCAAAAAAAAAAATTCATGAACTTGCTCCAATGTTAAAGTACTTTAGAATAAATAATCGAAAACACAAAAAACTTTAAACTAATTATTTAAATTATTTAAATAAGTCAATTAAGTTTGAGCTCAAAACGGAGGAAAAAATTCAAAAACCGTTTGAGACTTTTTGATGAGTGGACAAACCTGCTTGTCCCGACAGCTCAAATTTTTCCACCAATTTATGAATCGCGGTCCGACAAGGTGCTGCTTCACGACGACAAAAAAATATTTTAGTTTTACGAACCGTCTCTGCCAAATTTTCACCATTTTTATAGTGAATTTTAATCATTTCAATGCGTTGTTGAAGCGCGTATTGTTTCATTTTTATTAATGGTGTAGTTTCTACTTGTCAAATGTAAAAAAAAAAATTGCAGCTTCAAAAGTGACAACAACCGAAATAGCGGGCTATTCAAAATAACACCTTTTATTGGAAAGTCTTTTAAATAAAACAAATTTGATTTTTATTTCAAACATTTTGATATGCAATACCATGAAGATTATATATATATATTTTTCAAAATAAAAATTGTCAGCCATTTCCAAGAAATCATTTATGAGCAAACCCATAACCCAAGAACCCACAGAAAAAAAATCAGTAAAATCGTTAGAGACATTTTCAAGACACATACCTACATATACGTTTTGTCTGAACGCTTATATTACATGTACCCTTATTAAATTTCAAGTTTGCATCTTAGGACTTAATTTTGAGACAAAAAAACGCTACAGTAGCTAAGATTGTAGGTAGGACTACAGACAGCCAGACAGACAGAATTGCGGGATTCACTTTTTTCGCGTTCTCTTTGTCATAGTGCAAGATCTGTTTAAAATCACGTGTTAGCTCTTTTTTACCAATACAAATTTAACCCATAGTTTCATTTTTCGGACCCGTGAATTGGCCTCCAAGTTTGTACGATTTAACGCCGCTAAAGTATTTTCTGTTAAGATATGTGAAGTCGCTATAGTCCACGCCAATAAGTCCGAAACGATCAACCACTTGGAGGACAACATTTGCCACGTTATTGCCGATATACGGCCACATGTGTTGGAAAAAGTTATCGAAAATTGGGCTTAAAGCTTAACTTTTTCCAGAAATCCAAAAATCAAAGCAAAGTCACCAGATGGGGTTATTTTTATTAAAATTTGATACAATTACATTTACATTCCCTTGCTGTGTTTTTTAGCTTTTTCCAACTCAAACGCACATCTGTCCATTAGATATCCGCATTCACAGCGTTCTGTACTTTTGAGAGTACTAGCACAAATTTCAAAACTATCAAGGGCTGACAACATTTTTCCATTAGTAATATTATTTTTCGATTCCCTGTTATAAGTCACCGAACATCCATCCATTAAATCCATATATTCTAAAATACAACTTGTCAAACATTTCAGTTTTGGATTCTTCTCAATGAATTCATCAATGCGTTCTAAGTCTTCATCTTGAAATGCCCCAAAATATTCGAGTGCCTCTTCCATTGTTACACTTTCCTTTTCACAGCATTTTGTTAACTCTAAAAATTTCTTCTTTGAATCCAACGAATTAGATGATTCACTTTGAGAACTCTATTAAATATAATGTATAGGAGGTATATTTTTAAAACGTTATTTAAATTAAATATTTGACAGTTACTAGATTAATTAATTATTCGTATTACTTGAAAGTGAGCAGAAAGCGTAACCACAAATAAAAATGTTAGTAAAACTCCCATAGCGTTTTGAAGTGAACCCAAATATTTTGTTTTGTTTATATAGAAGTCATTTCTGTTGATGGTCGTCATACTCAGTTGTCATTTGAAACAATTTAAATGCATTGATCAGATTAAAACCAATGGTTTTTAGCACATTTATAATTAATGCTCTTCTTTTGTTTTTCTCGTCAGTTTATCTTTTTGTATGCAAAGCATATTTTGTTGAAATATAATTAAAGCGGGTTTTGTAAATCTGTAATAAAAGGCAATGTAATTTAATGGATCTGTAATTGGAGATAAGAACCTCTTGTGTCAACTTGTGTTCCGGAAATGGTTTTTTAAGTTTACAGACTTGTTGTATAATGAATTTTCGATTAATTAATTTAATAACAAATTATTAAACTTTTGAGTTCTACATGTAAACCAAAATTGAAAAGATTTTTTTTTATTGTGACAAGCATATCGGTATTTCCTTTAGCGACATAGACGTATGCACGGTGGAACAAGAGGGGTCAATTGTCCCCCCTTGACTCTGCAATATATCACGTTTTGAAAATAATTCTAATATTTTACTACGGGCTTTTGAAAAATTGACTTTACTTTTTTTTTGTCAATACTCTATTATGTTGTACCCCATTTAAGTTTTTCCTCCCCTCCTCAAAAATAATGCAGGTGCTTATGTTTCGCTCTAAAAATATAATAGCTCATAAATTACGTTACATTTGCAGATATTTCACAGCTTTGGCAGACTGAAATGAAGTCAAGTTATTTTTGACCAATTTGTTGTAAGGATTTTTTAAAGTTATTGGAAACTATTGTAAAAAATAAATTACAAAGGGTGTTTTTTAGAGGTATAGAACTTTGAAATAGAATGAAACAAAGATGAATTTTAAAAATTTATTTTATTCGAAAGGTAATCTTTTGGCATTTTAAATTAAATATCATTCCTGGCATATGAAGAAAGAGGCTGGTTATGACGTATGTATACAGGGTGAGTCATGAGCAATGCGACAAAACGCTAGGGCGTGTAGGTTGCGTTGAGACAAGAAAAAAATCGTATAGGAGGGGGGGGTCTATTCCCCTCCGTTTAGCCGGGAGGGGCAATTTTCGAAAAAATTGACTTAAAATGGGAAAAAAATTATTTAAAATCAACGGCTTCATTCACAATGTTGTGCGATACGTTTTTGAAAAGCCAATAACTTTTTCTTCCATTTTGTGTTTAAATAAATCTATTCTAAGAAATAGTTTTTGAAATATTAATTTTCAGTCAAAATTTTGAAAAAAAAAAAACTGAAAAAAAAATTTCAAATTCATTTTTTTCAAAATTTTACGTAATTAAGTATCCGCAATAACACGGAGAATAGTGTCCCAATCGTTTCGGGCTTATCGGCGTAGACTGGCGACCACACATTTCCCCACAAAAAATAGTCTAAAAGAGCTATTAAAATGGCCGTAAGTTAAAAAAGTATTGCATACATAAAGTTATATACCTGTGAAAAATCACCCTTTAGTGTATTTTATTCAAAAAGTTATTAATTAATCTAAATCGGTAAAACAGCTTGAAAAAAAAACATTTTTGTGTAGTTGGCTTATTTTTCAATGGAAAAATACCCACATCTCCCTAAATTGTCCTTTTGTAGTTCTTGTAGCATAAATACGGTTTTTATCTTTCCTATAACAACACATCTATGAGGTTTTCCTAGAGTGCACTTAAGATGTAAGCTGAAGCTTAAAAGAATTAAAAATTTCTTTCATATACATTTCTTTTATATTTAGCGCGCACTAAAGGGGATTTTATGTACCCTTTATATGTCAGAGACACAGTGCGAGCTTTCAAATATGATTTTGATGTATTTTACCATATATCTGGTGCATATAAAAAATGTATGGCATATCAGAAAAAAATATTTTTTTTTTCTACTAAAATGTACTTTGAAGAAGTAAAAGTAAAAATAAATTAATATTTATCCTGTTTAAATTCAAACTCTTAAAGACATAATTTTTTGAAAAAAATATTACGAAAACTATTTTATTCTTTGAAAAAATATTTTTATGAATGTATTTTTTTTTGTAATACAAACTCTTATTACTACTTAAATAAACCATCAAAATGGAAGAAAACTTAGAACTATTTAAATCTAAATTTGAAAAATGTATCAACAATATGGAGATAGAAAATAAAGAATTTAAATAAAACATCATAATTTCAACGATAGTGTGGGTTTGGAATCAAATTTTAATTGACATTACAATTCATAGAATCTGTTTCAACAGTTTTTTGAAATTCGAAAAACAAAAATCTAGTTCAATGTCACGTTGGTACCATTAATAAAGTTTTTTTTTTTTAATTTTCAATTAAATAATTTTAATTACTTAAAACACCCTTTTTGAATAAATTCATCAAAATTGTAGGAGACCTTTTGGAGATAAATATTTTTTGTCTTAGTGGTTAAATGTCAAGTACATATCGTTATTTTGAGCTAAAAACGTTTTGATTTCGCCTCTAGGGGATTACCTACCTACCTAGGTTGTACATAGGTCGACGCACGTACAGACAGACAAATGGATAGACTGACAAACAGACTTTTAGGTACCCACGTTTTTTTCAACGTATGTAATTTTAAGTCTGATTAATATCTGGAGTTTGATTTATTTATTTTACAAATTCAATACTTGCCACATAGTACCTATAGTCAAAAGTAAAAAACTTGTTCTTAAAATCGCTTTGGACAATGTCAAAAAACCGCCAGTTACCAAACGATCCATTCATTGAGCCTATATGTAGGCTAAGATGAAATTTACAGTTGGACAAATCAAATTTTTGGCATAGACTAGTTATGCGCCATCAAAGGAACATCAAAGGCTCAAACTTGAGGAAATAAAAAATATTGCTTATATGTATAGGCTTCAATGAATGTAAAAATTTAAATCGAACGTTGTTATAAGTTATTTGGTTAAAAAAAAAACTTAGGTAGCTTATTTTTTTTGTTCTAATTTTTCCTGCTTAAATATTCTATTAAATTTTTCAAATCATATATTTTAATAGAAAATCACATTCTCTACAAAAAGTATCTAAAACCAAATTCTCAAATTTAACTTAGTTTTCGAGTTATACGGTTTTACCAAAAGGTTTGAAAATTGACTGGTGTGACCATTCTTTCAGTAATACAAGGTTGAATTTAATGCCATTTTTGGTTTTAAGCATACGAGTCCTAGGCGTCCAAATGGAAAAAAATTCACACCTCGGCCTTATCTCTCTCTCGTGTTGTGATAACCAGCCCTATTCTTAAAACCCACACAAACATATATAAATCCCTGAAAACAATTAATGCTTTGTTCAACCTTGATTTAATTTGAATTGTTCAGCCATCTGAACGACTCCATATTGTTTTAAATAATGCTTTAATATTTATTGGAAATACATTAATGGATTAAAATAAACACAAGTTCTAAAAATGTTTAAGACTTAGATACAATCATGCTAAGTTTTAATTACATAATGTAGGTACTTATTTAACATAAAAATAATCCTAGTTTTACTCTGAAATTAAAATTAAAGTCATTTACCAATAATAAAAAGAATTACTTATAAAGTATATTTTGTATTCCTAATTATGAGCAACCAATTTATCCAACAAGTATGGTCCCTTGCATTTGAATAAGCATTATTTTTATATATTTAATAATAAACTACAAATATAGAAAAAAAAATACATAATAAGAACTCAATCATTTAGTTATAAAATAATAAAATAAATCCAGCAAAATCAAATCTAGAAAATATATATTGATTTGATAACAAATGAACAACTACTCCTTCCCCTAGGAGTTGTTCATTTTATTCGAAAAATCTACACAACCCCCATCATCTCATGACGCCATAGTGGGAATGTTAAATCCCACAGCATCATATATTCAATATAATTTTCTATTTTTTTCCATTTTTTTTTTTTGCTAGTTCTATTTGTTTTGTTGCACAATGATGATGCACAAGAATTAAGGTCGAGTGCAACACACATGAGTATGAATGTTGTGAGAGCCACAACATTGTTAGTTCGAGTATAAACACACCAAAGTACTCTGCACACAATCGTAATATAATTCAAACCCATTGCAAGGAGCGATTACTTATACAAAGGGACATACAGGATATGCCTCCATGCATATATTTGTCGCTACATCAGAGGCAGCAACAGAGCCCAAGCCCATGCCCCAGCCCAATCCCAAGTCGTAGCCTGAGCCCCCACAACGAACATCAGTGGCATCAGCAGTTTGAATGATGTTGTGCATATCCTCATTCAGAGTTCACATCAGATATATGTATGTATGTTTGTAGGAAAAGAGTGGGATTCCACTTTTTTCCGTGCTGATTGATGGAGACATTGAGAATCGTAAATATTAAACAGCCGCCCGCTTGCTTTCACTAAACCTACATATACGGAATCGTCGTAGTCGTCATAAAATTCACAACGATATTTATCCTTTTTTTTCATTCGGGGGCTTTTACATATTTGAAGGATCAGTCAGCATTCACAATGTGCGGGAAACCTAAAGAGATATATTTATACATTTGTACATCCATTTACACTTAGCCAAAGCCGGTTTTTGAGGAAAAAAACTCCGGAGGGCGTCAAGCGATAAAAAGGGTATTTGGTTTTAATAAAACTGGTAATTGACGAACGTAAGAAGTATAGGCTTTTTACAGACACTATTATGAAGTGTTTTTTCTTTTGGGAAATATATAAGAATTATTTAAAAAATACTGCAACTGGGCCATTATTGTTTAACCCAAACATTTCAATCAGACTGAACTTAAAAGTGTTCCGAAGTAACCATGTCATTGGCTATATTTTTGTTTGCATATTCAAGACCGGGTTTTCGACTTTCATCGGATACTTCGTTTTATAAATTTTTTTTATTTTTACGTTATATAAGTTTTTCTTCATTTATTCAATCAGATTTCTCACTAAAAATATTTTGAAAAACTATTAAAAGCGACACTCCTTATAATTCACGACGCATTCGTATGAAATTTTTTGTAGTTCAGTTGCTGAGTGCTATAGCTCACACACAGTTCAACCTACACTTTTATTGAAGCCGAAGCCATTTTGTCCAACCATTGTTTGAATAAGATATTTCAAATAATTAAAGGTCGCTAGGCAGAATTTATTTGGCAGTTTTTCTTTTCGCAATTTCTTTTTTGCAACTTAATCATTTCGCATATAATTTTTCGACAATTCTAGTTTGGTAAATTTTTATTTCGTTAAGCTATGGTTTGGGAAAATTATTATTTTACAAATTTTAAATCGCAATTTCTTGTTTTGCAATTTGATCTTTTCGCATTTATTTGTTTGCCAATTTTAGTTTATCAAATTTTTGTTATGGTTTCGCAAAGTTTTCATTCTGTAAATTTTACATCGCAATTACAAAAAAAAACTCTTGTTTACTTAAAGTTTTTTCTTTATCTCAGTAAATGATTTTGTTGATGTAACGAAAGATTTTGTCCTACTTGTACGTACATTTATGCGGTTCACGCGCCCCTTACATCTGACAGATCCGGCCCTGTATAAACCACCATCATGATGATTTAGTTTGGATTTGTATTCGTATTCATTGCATTTTCTAAGCAAACGGATGCTTTTTATCTTCATCTGCAGGAGTATCGACACTTATCGTTTGAATCGATTTTGGAGATCTATGCAAAGGATGGCCTGATGCGGTTATATTTTTTTTTTTTTTTGTTCAAGAACTTCCAGCTTTGTTTGCTCCATTGAACAGCTGCATCTGGAATGTTTAGTATACCAAACAGCATTTGATGGTTGTCAGTTTGGATGTCATTGCAGAAAGTGGTTAAAAACAAAAATACACAGGGATAACAGGATTGGATTATATGTATGTATGTACATCGGTGAAGTTTGTTTAAAGAGAATAAATTCTTGTAGATAGTAGAAAAGTTATTTATGCTATAGACAATGTTGATGATAAGAAAGAGATTAAATACGGTTTCGATTTAAGGAATTAAATTTTAGGAAAAAATTGAAAAGTTCAATATGAGGTTTTAATTGTCAAGTTTCATTTTAAATACAAAAACATTAATCCTAAACACGAATTTAAATTCGAAATCAAATAGGATTCAACTGTAATAACAATGTTTCTACCGAAGCTTTTCATAATTTAAGCTCAATTTTTGACATTTCACTTTCGAGTTGTAATAATTTAAACGCAAAAAATTCAATTTTGTAAAAAAAAAATTCATTTGAACAAGGTTAGGTTAGGTTAGGTTAGGTTTAAATGGCTGTCGGGCAAGAAACCCAACACACTTAGACCCTTATGGGTCCATTTTGATACCATGAAACTAGCAAGATAGGAACTTACTAGCCGAACCACTCGGAGCTTCTAATGAATAGGGATAGACTTTTAGCGTCCGTATTCACTAGATAACTAGAGTCCTCATAGAAGAATTCTCCTAAATAGTTTCCTTCTAGCTGAGAGAGCAGGGCAGGTGCACAGAAGATGTTTAGAAGTTTCCTCTTCTTCTTCGTCCTTCAGCTCCTGCAGTAATCGTTGGAGAACACGCCCATTCGTATTGTGTGTCCACCTATTAAACAGAAAGAACACCTATGGTGGAACTAATGTGCAGTCGATTTAAATTTAACAACCCCTTTGAACGTTTCAAGTCTATACTAGGCCATATTTGTTTGGTTGCCAGGCAGGTATTACTCTGAGTAATCATTTCAACAAAATTGTAATTAAAAAAGAGGCTGGGTGCGACCCACACTGATAACTTCCCATTTGTGATCTTGAAAACTTTATATTTAGTTTTTTTTTTCTTCAAATAACCAAATTTTCTGAGAAACAAACTTTAGCTGTTAAATTCAAACAATCATTATTTTAAGATTGAAAAGCGTTTCAATCATTTAAAGAGATTTACGGAATGCACATATATTATAGAGATTATATACCTAATGGCAAAGTCAATATCATTGCTCGTTCTCAAGATATTCGAGTCGAAAAACCAATTTTACCACTTTTTAGTTTTTTTTTATATTTTTTGTCAAAAACTGTCAATTACATATTTGTTAAAATTTAACCTTTCATAAAAAATTGTACTATGTATAAAATAAAATCGTTGTTCGTTCTCAGGATATTCGAGCTAAAATACAATTGTAACTACTTTTCTTTAGAATTTTTAACAGTTTTTGATTTTTTGTTAAAAAACTGCTCATTCAGTATTTGTCAAAATTTTATCAGTTGCTAACAATTATGTTATGTAGAAAATAAAACAAACAAGAAGTCAATATCGTTACCCGTTTTTGAGAAATTTGAGTCGAAAGACAATTTATACCAATTTTTGGTAGAATTTTTTGTAGTTTTTAATTTTTTGTAAGAAACTGTAAATTGAATTTTTTTGAAATTTTCACCAGTAGTCAAAAACAACATTTTTCGTACAGTAAAATTATTTTAAAATTAATATCGTTTTTCCATCTAAGGATATTCGAGTTATAAAATTTTTTCTTTTAGTTTTTTGATTTTAAAAAATAACGGTATATTGATTTTTTTCCAAATTCATATCAAATTTGTATGACGTCATAATGTGTCGAATAAAATTTATTTCAAGTCAAAAGCATTATTTGTTCGTGAGATATTTGAGCCCAACCAAAATTTTCACTTCTTTTTTAAACTGCTATAGTAAAAAAACAACTGATTGAATATTAATAAACGCCCTTTCAGCTTCTTTCGAAGTTAATATCTGTAAAACAAAATTTATTTCAAGTCGATATCTCTACTCGTTCTTGAGATAACGACGACAAAAAATGGTACCAGAACGTACGAACGTACGTACACACGCACACACAGACATCTCTCTAAAAATGATTGATATAACTCTAGGGACCTTGAAACGTCGAGAAATGTCAAAAATTTCAATTTGACAAATCGGACCGATTACAATAACTCCCTATGGGAAGTTAAAAAGTTCACATCAATTTCTTGGCAAATTTGGGGTTGGAGAAACCGAGCAATTATTGTTGTCAGTGATGACCCAATAGTTTTGTACGTCCCAAATTTATTAATTCATTGGAAAGAGAATACTTATATTAAATATTATAAATATTATTTTTAGCACTCGTGAAAAAATGTAGAAAAATGAATTTTCAATCATATTATGTTAGCAACAGTTTTTCGATATTGATAATAACAAAAAAGCCAACAAAGTTAAAAGATCTAATTTTTCATACAACATAAAACCATCCAAAATCAAAGTTTTTAAGATGAAAAATATAATCAATGCATAAATAAATAAAAAATAAATTTCTTCAAAAAATAATGTCGTCTTCAAATTTTTGTAAAAAATTAAAATTTTTAACTCTGTTGGCTTGAAATTTTTTCGGTTTTTATTTTGAGTAATGAAAAAATGTTGCTAACATAAAAAATTAAAAATTCAATTATCAACTTTTTCAACTTTTTGTTGATTACTCTTTTCTGCAGGACCAAATGAATCGAGGCATTTTATAAACACCAAAATTCGGCCGAAATTCACTGGATTAAATTGCTTTCAGTTATCGCGTTCAACTGATGACTTCTGTTATATTTTGGTTTCTCGGAAACGGCTATTGAATATGGACTAAATTTTTATGGTTGTACCAATTACTATGGAACACCATTTTAAAACGATTAATTTTTTCTTCATTTTGTTTTTTTTTTTTTTCAATAACTTTTCTGGTTAACATGGCTTGGTATTTCTTAAAAAAAAAGAGATTAATAAATATGTACATGTAAATATCTCGCGCCCAATTCTTTTAAAGAGCTTTTCGGGACGTATTATTATTCTGACATGCAACATTTCAATATGAGTTTGTATATTGTGTACTTTTTCAAAACCATCTGACCGAAGTACAGGATTAGGTCATACTCGAATATGAATACACGCGAAGGACTAACAAGGTTTACTGAGGTGGGTTCCACCTATTTTCCTTTAAATAAAGGAACAGCCAAAATAACACGTTGCATTTCATGCTGCATCAAAATGTTTTTGTCCTTTGGCAAAGCCGTCAACATCATGCAAAAAGGATAAGGGAAACACAACAAATAAGCTATGGGATTATATCATCACTAGTATACACATGTATATATAGAAATAGTGGACTGGAGAGTCGATTGGAAATGCCAACTAAGTGCCGATGAAGCATTCCACATGCATTGTCAGGATGCATGAAATTATGAATCAGCAACCAAAACAATGGTCATGCCTCTCTACAACATGCCATTGGCGGCGGCGGCGGCGGGCGGCGAGACACAGCGGTCAGCGGTGATATTGTCGCGCTTATTTTCTGGGCGAATAATCCGGAGAGACGCAATTTGTGTTGTGTGTGCGACCGAGAAGACTCTTCACAAATAAAGTGCATGTTAAAAATTGAAATCCTATGGGGGAGGCATCCTTTCGCAAAAATGATTGTAATTCAATTTTTATGTTTTCATAAATTCGAATGGTCAGCTTTCGCAGATGCACACTATACCTATGTACGTACTACGGGTATACTACAAAAACACTGTATAGCGACGGGCATTTTGCGTCAGATTGATATTCGCTTGGTTTGAGATGATGTCATGGTTGAATTGGATAGATTTTATGTATGGTGGGAGTTTAATTTAAAAAGGATTCAGCAACGCATGGATAATATCCTTAAAAAATAAACCCTTATTGAAAGTCAAAAAATATGTGATCAGAGCTAAGATTTTTCAGACTTCAGGGTTGGTATAGGTACGAGTGGATGTAAATTTGATGTTGATGGATAGAATTTTTACGTACCATATGTTTATATTACTTATGTACATATTGATAGGTATATAAATCTGTCCATATGAAGAAATATTATGGATTTATTTAAAATACCGAACAGTGTATACGAGAATGTATTTTTCAAACTTAACAATATGTTTCATAATTATAGAGTATAAACAATATATATACATAAATACAAATGTTACTGTAAATTCCTAAAATGAGGAAATTCTTAAATTTAAAGGCTTTAAAGGCCATGCATTTAAGTAAATTTAAGTTCTAATAGAAAAAAATGGCATACACCCCAAGCAACGAAGTTGCGTATATGCGAAGCGGTGCCTTCAAAAAGGGCGTTATAATCATTGAAGCCTGTGAAGCACGTTAGGCAAAGATTTTATAAAAAACAAATAAATTTACCAATGTTTCTGAAAAATTCTGCAAATTCTGGTAAATTCTAGAATTTCATCAGTTAAGACTTTAAAGCAACATACATAAGGCGATGTGTGTAGATAGTAGATAATTTGTAAATTTCGACGAAAAAAAATGCGTATACGCAAGAGTGTACCATTTGTAGTAATTTTGTGGTTGGCCAATGGAAATAAATTAAATTGCAGGAAGTGTTCCCTCCTGGACAAATACTGTGCGAATTGGTTAAGTTTTTTGACACTAAAAAAATCATAAATCAGATTATCCTTCATTTTGATCATTAATAAATGAAATTCTCAAAAATTTTCGATTTAACAGATCTCATTGCTCGAACCAAAATAAATGAGGTTCAACTGCTTTTACATTTAAAGAACACATCCGATCAAAAATGTTGACTATTTTATTTTTTACTTTGAAAACCATTATTATTTCGACACGACGCGACATTGGAAGGAAAGTAAGTCAAAAGTTATTTCAATTTGTATATTAGTACGTCCTTCAACATTATGTTGGTCTTGTCAAAAATAAAATCGAAAACAAACATTTTAGAGACATTCTACAATGTATTTATATTGAACTTCCGTTGTTTTTTATTTAGTAATTTTTCTCCAATTTTAGCCAAGATTTTTTTCAAAAATTGAGCCTCGTACCTAAACGATCAAGCCTTTTGTAAGGCATTTTATACAAAAAAAGTAATCAGAAGAAAATTATGTAACCGTTTTTGAGAAAATTGAAACTATTCAGAAAAACAAAAAAAAATCTTAATTTTGATTCAAATCAAAACAAGGCAGATTGCGACTCCAATGTTTCTCGTTTCTCGAATTCAAGCTTGATCAAAAACTCAAGTTCGAGTTTTTTTTTCAAGGCTTGCCCTACAGTTAATATAGGTCGTAAGTTAAAAGAAAAAAAATAAAGCTCCAAACAAAATACAAATTTTTCAAATGTATGCTTTTATATTCTTAAAATAAAAAAATTACGTTGAAAATAGAACCAAATAACATAGAAGTTTTTAGTCCTATAATTTATTCAGGGTGCTATTTTTAACATTTTAAGCCTCAACAAATTTCCAGATAATCGATTAATTAATGACAGCCAAATAGAGATGAAAATCAAAAAAAAATTTTGAGATATGGAATTGGTACGAATATTTAAACGCATTGCATCAATTCTTTACCCAAAAGGTAAAGTGACTTACATCCATTTTCTAAATGTTCTGGTATAACTGTTCTGAATAGAAAGCTGACATTTAGTTAAAACAGTAATTATTATAAACCTGCCTTTTCGAATTGTATTTCGGATTTAAAAAATTCAGTTAATATACAATTTTTTTAAGCCAGAAACTTCATTCGAATAAAATAAATATTCTTTTTTTTAATATAATCAAAAAGGATTAGTTGTATTAAGACTATAATCCAAATGCACTCTCTTCAATATTATTGACCTAGGCCATTTTGACAAATTCAAAATTTTTTGCCAGATTTTTTCCCTGATTACACACAAATGTAGTTATTTTTTTCTTTTTTCAACTATTAAAAAAAAAATTGGCTCAAGCTGACATTTATTACAATGTACCGAAAATTTTGTTCAGAGGCTGCTTTTTCACCAGTTAATAGCGATGAGCAGTTTTTCCCAACTTGTTTTGGTGGTATGTTTTCATTCAATCCACTTCGTGTAGCTTTTCTGAATTTAATTTCCAAATTGGAAGGCAAATCCACTCTGGAATTTTTTAATAATATTTTTCCTCTATCTTCAATCGCGCCCTTATAATATTTTCCAAGAAAGTTAAAAAAAAATTAAGTTGAATTAAACAATCCTTTGGAAAGACCGAAGAACAAGAAATACACTCGCACCAATGGAATGGGTAAATTTCCCTCTTTTCTAAAACTAACAAAAGTGTAAAGAAACGGAATGGCAACAAAAAAAAAATATAAGTCAAGAGATACGCAAGTTAGGTCAGAAAAAAAGACTCAGTTGTCAGCCAAAAGGCTATTACTCTAACCAGAAAATCAGGCACTAGATGAATAGACTAAAGAATATTTTCTATGTGTTTTAAAAAATCATCACATAAGAATTTTTATCAACATAATATCATGGCCGAAGCTCTCTACACATAATGTACTGTACCTACATACATAATACGAGTATGTAGTGTAGGTATCCTTTCCATAACATCTCATCTGTAAAAAAGTTTCTTTCCATTCTTAAATTACTCACGCGTAATAATTTTGAATTCTCAAAAAAAAAAAAAAAAAAAACATAAATAAGAGAGAGAAATGAATGATGAAATGATGATGGTTATCCATTATGCAGCCCGCCTCCACAATTCTATGTAAGGAGACCGAAATAGGACATTGATGTGCAAACCAGCAAAAAATTCTTTAAAAAAAACACGTTCATTCACTCAAATAAATTAAAGAAAATTCTCACTATGCGCTGTTTGTTTATTGTTAGTTTGATATTTTTTGTGTTAGAGCACATTTGTGTTGAATACACAAATTTTAACATTTTTAAAAAAATTATAAAAAAAGAGAAAAAGTGATAAAGAATTTTATCAATGTTTAAATTACGTAAAATGTATTAAAAAAAGGGTTTTTTTAAATTCATACCAAAATTCTGTTGACAATATATCTCCGACAAAAAAGGTTGTAAGGAAAGAATTCATATAAAATTTTTCACTTTTTAATAATAATAATTAACTGGGATATTTTTTATTACATAAATATCCTTAAAACACTGGCTACTTTTTCTACCACTGCCTTACTATTATTCCATTTTATTTTTACATTGAAAAACTTCGCCGAATAACTGGTGAAAAATTTGAACTTTTAATTTTCAAACTGCTAGTCATATAAATTAACTTTGATGGTCACACTAACTTTACGAGTATATTACAAAATATGCATAAACAGATGTCCACATACATTTTTTATTTCTCGCACATACATACATGCCTTTTAAAAAAAAAGTCTGACAACGGAACGAACGTAAAATGTGTTCCTCAGTTTCATATTTCTCAAAAATATTAGTAAACGGAGCCGCGGCGTTGTGAAGCTTATATTGAGCAACACTGGTGGGTGGTGGCGTATGTGGAAATTTTTTTTTAAATATGTACTATTGAATAAAGAGTAATTAAGGAAGTGAAAAATTGTTAAAAAAGTTTGTTTGTAACTATGTATATTTACCTATATTGAATATCTAGCAACAGTTTTTGTTTGTGAGAGAAAGTCCTGCCATAAGATAGACATGTCTTTATTTTTGTACTAACAATTACATTTAATAAGCTACTGTGCGTTTACATAGCGAGATTTGATATACTACATATTATGATATATCTTTCCCCCACTCAATATAACATTCAACAGAATCAAAAAAAAAGATATTATTCCAAAATTACAAAGGATATGTCTTGAACAAAAATTGTATCATCTTCCAACGACTTTTTTAGAAAAACAAGAGTTTATGGAAATAAATCAATTTTTTCTGGTTGTTTTTTGCTAATAGAATAATCTGGATATAAAGTAGTATTGGCTATAATATAGGATGCTAATTGGTTGCAGGACACCTAAAATCCTTAAGTCTAGATTAAGGCTAACGCCAGTAGCCTAAGCAGTGCACTGGGGCGAACTAGCTTAATCAAGGGCATAGAGAGGATTTCCATCAGGGTGGGAACTAACTCTTTCACTGAACAACACGGTTTTTAATTATTAAAAAAAAATAAACTTCCAAAGAGTTTCAGATTGCTGAGTTCGAATCTGAGCTCAATTTTTTTTTTTAAATAATCACTCAAAACGTTTTAGTCTAACTATAAATGGAATTTAAATAAAAGTAAAAATGAAAATGAAAGCGAAATTTAAAAATTGAAGAAAACTAAAAAAATTGTTTTATTTAGTTAGTTAATTTGTATGCGTCCCTTTTTATTTATTAAATATAATTTATAGAAAACTCCAAAGAAAATGCTGATTATAGTATATTACAAAAAAAAAACCAACAGGGAATTTCTTCGAAAGTAAAAGAGATTGTTAAAAGCTTAAAACTGATTTTTAAGGGAAGAGATAAATACTTTTTGAATTCATATTTGTTTTGAAAAATATTACCCCTCATCGTAGCAAAATTTATGTTTTAAAACCCCGACCTGATGGAGCAGTTCTGAGCTTGAATTCGAGTCATGATGGTCGAAACCTTAAGAAAGTTTTGTTTAAAATATTCTCTCGCACAAATACATAATATTAACTATACCGAAAGAAGGCGAAAGAGTTCAAATTCGTATTCAACACATCGAAATATTGCGTAAAAGTACATTTTAATTTGTCTAACAAAATTCAGAATTAAATTTCTTTGACCAGTAAAAGCAGACAAAAAAAAACAAATAATATATTTCATTATTTTTTTTATATCATATTGAATTTCCTTTTTTAATGGCTAAAGACAACTTTTAATGTTTGAAATGATATTTAAACTATTTTTAATTCCTGAAAAAAAAATTGAAGCAGATACATTTTGAATAGGGTGGGCTACTTCATCCTCCTCCTGCCCCACTCGCCTAAATCGTTACCTCAACGACGCGGCGTAGGCGAGGGGGCGGGCTTTTGTCATAATCGCGGCCTTCGAGTATCTTCAATCACTAGGCACGTGCCATTATAAACATTTTTTATTTTAGGTATTTTGCGGCCTCCAAGGAAATGTATTTTAATACTTAAAAAAAACACTGAAGCAAAAAATTTTCATCTAAAAAAAAATGTTCTCAAAATAATTTTGTTATAAAAAATTCAACAAAACAAAACTATCGAGGAAAAAGTTCGGTCAAAAAAAAAATTGTCGGAGAACAAACAAGTGGAAATTGAACTACCCGCCAGCCGAGTTATTCAGTCCATCGGGGCATCAGTCCATTATCCAATCTGAGTGGTGTGTAATATAATATATACTCGAAAAGGGTCATTCATTTATTTAATTATAAAGTTTGGACTTTGCCATTAAGTGTAAAAAATAATATCATTCAAATGGCCGCCTCGAAAAGTATGGCAGCATTCAATTTTTTGAAGTAATATTTAAACATTTTTTCGGCTTAGTTCTTAAGTTACTAGTGTGAATCGAACCGAACATTAAACATTATTTTGTTTATTATTTAAAATATTTGAAAAAAGTTGGTTAGTGAAATGGAAAAATACATACCTACATGCATAGCGAAGGTAGATACACTACATTTACATTGTGAACGTAATGTACGTATATGTGCAAAATCCTTTCTTTAAAACCTCAGTAACTGCATGAAGTTTTTCTTTTTATTGTCATGTTTCATTAATACTGAAAGATATATTCTCTTAATACTTAAATATCATACTGTTATTTGTACTACTTAGAGACAATAAAAGATGAGAAAAATATGAGTGGGTTGTTCTTATCCTCCTATAAACTTCCATAAACACATATCCCACATAGAATATACCTATATAAAGACAAAAATGAAGCTATCAAAGAAGACAAGCGAAACTCATTTCCTTTTTGGCACAACCATTAAAACTGCATAACCATTACAATTGTTTTCTTTGATATTATATTTTCCATTTATGTAGTTTACGTTTTACATGCGTTTTTGCTACATAAAAGCCTTTTGGGGTTCTTATTTTTTATTATTGTTGTGAAAGATGTAAGCAATTTTAAAGAAAACATTTCAATACAAGTCTAGACTTAGAGTATTTAAAATATTTAATACAATAGAAAAGTTTTAATGAATTTAATAGTTTTTTTTCTGTATTATATGTGCGAGAACATAATACTGAATATTTTTGCAGTCATAAAAAAGCAACAGAAAATGTCGATTCAAATCTTAAAGAAAAATTAAATCATCCAAAAATGTATTAATGTACGAGAGGCCTTAGGCTCTAACCTTTAACTCAAGTATAGGTCCACACACCAATCTAGATGCGATGATATAGAATTTTAAGTTGGCAACACTTTTTTAATTGGCGGCCATTTTGACAGCTGTTAAGTGATTTGGTGTTTAGTTTTGCTTGGCATTTAAACATGACGCTTCCAAATTGTGCAAATTTATCCCTGCACCGATTTTGATAACAGAATTTTGTTTAGTGACATATGTACATGTTGGACACCGTTACATCTAGAAAAACTGACAGTTTGGTGTGCTTTAATATGAGCTGATTTAGTCATTGGCTGGTATTTCTACCGCCATGTTTGACTTTTTCGTTCCTCAGTTGAAATATCATGATGTACACGAACTATGGTTTCAACAGGACGGCCGGCGCAACATGTCACACAACTGGTGCCACAATTGATTTATTGAAGAAAGGTTGGTAACCGCATAGTTTTACGTTTCTGAACCATGAATTGGCCTCCAGGTCGTGCATATTCTATTTCAAAGTTCTATATTTTTAAAAACAAATTCTTTACACAAAATTACATATTTCTATCTACCTCGAGTTCGAGCTCTATGGTACCGATAATCGCAAATTAAAAGACTAAAATGTCATACGAAGTAATTTCAAGAAACAAAATTGGAAATAAAAAATAAACGTCCTGGAGGACGAACTGGACAGAAATGCAATTATTTTGACCGGAAACTAGAATAAACTTTCGTTGAATGAACCAAAAACCAATCATGGGATTGATAAAAACCAAAAATATTACAGTTACTTACAAACGAAGAGATTTTACTTCGATTTTCATTTTACTTTACTTTATGCATAAGGTAAAAATTCTTTGTTATCCCATAAAAACCATATAGTGAATAAATTACAACGTTTCCCCTCTCCACCACATGGATGTATCTATTTTTGAACATTTAAAAAAAAATCATTATTATTTATGATTCAATTAAAGAACTTTTGTTTTTTACTCCCTTCGAGAAAATTCCACATTCATTACCTACAATATTCCGTTTTAAATTCGAGCAAAAGGAAAATATTTTCCGAATAAGTTCCATTCATAATGATTGCGGTTCAGCAGAGAAATATACATTTAGCATTCAAAAAGTTCTTTGGTCTGTTTTTTTTTTTTGTGCTCTCTCGATGATATAGCAACTTAGCATGTGTGTTTTTGATTAACCCCTGCACACACTGACTTAGTTAAAGAGAATAAAAGCCACTGGCATGATGATGGTGAGTGTGGAAGGACTTCATAAAATTGTATCCGGTTCGCAATTGCAATTTTAAATTACATTGCTGGATCTCTGCTGGTTCAGGATCAATTCTGACAGACTCTAACTCTAGCTGACTGTTGCTTCTCTCTTTCTTTCCTTATATAGTAATAACTACATTCATACATATATATGTACATATTCCTAATTCGAATTCTTTTGTTATAAGTTTTTTATGAGGTATGTGCTTATTGCTGTTTCCCATGCAATTGCAAAGTTGTAGTTGCACTTGCAGCAATCATGGTTTGATGGAACTTGGAATAGATTTAAAATTGAAGAAGAAGAAGAAGATGACGTCGAAGATACCTACTACCTACTCCAAGATTTCATACCCCGAGTAGCTTTTGTGAAATATCTATTTCCCTGCTACCCTCTATGTGCATACAAAGTGTAAACTGAGTATAAGAGTTTGTGCATTAAATATTGCACATTGTATGAGTTGTAGGAGTCTTCTTCGGGACTTTAAGTGAAATGGAATTGGAAAGGGGAATGACTATTTCTTGTTAATAAAAAATGAAAACTTCGTTGAAAGTAAATGTAGAAAGTTCCAAGGACATAGTGTATGTTTATATATGAGTACATCAGTATATATATTATATAGTGTAGCTATTACTCTTTAAGACAGCATAGAGAAGAACTAAAAATGAACGAGATTATTTTGTGGAAAACCGCTGATATAAAAAAGTTTCATAGTTTCAGAGAGCGAGAGTTGGCTCCTTTGCTTTTGAATTCGTAAAAGAAAATTAGTTTAAATGCATTTGGATTATGTTTCGAGGTAAGCGAAGTATATATATGTATGTTATGTACATATTTAGGTAAAGGGAAACTTTCTTTATCTTTACTTTGTAGAAAATTTTCAATTGAGATTCAGAAATTGTATGTCAAGGCTTAACAAGGATTGCATGAGTGAGTTTATATTGTATTTTTAGTTTTTACACATATTGTACTTAAATAATATACCTAGAACAAAAAAAGTTGATACACTTTGTGCATTCAAGAAAATGTGATGCTTGAATAAAGAAGGTTTGAAATTTAAAACATAAGCTGGCATAATTTAATCATAATGCATAATATCATTTTAAAAAATTGGTAACGACTTTTTAACTGCTAAAATATTTTTTCAAAATGTTTTCATTTGCTGATTCCGAATCTTCATTCGTAAAAATTTTATAATATCAGTTAAAAATTATGTAAAATATTTTTTACAATGTTTTTTTTTCAAATTTTAAATACATATATTAAAATAGAAGAAGAAGTAGGTCGTATTAAAACAGTGGAGAAGATATTATTGACAAAATAAAAATGGCAGTCGGATAAAAATTAAAATGTATTTATTTATCAATTTATTTGTTTGACATTTATATTTATTTTTTTTTCAAGTGTCAGTTTTTTTTTCTGAGTATCTTCCAATTCTCAGTTGAACTGTCTACCTCTGTACCAATTCGCAATAGAAAATTTAAATGTTAAAAGTTAATCACCTCAAACAAACAAAAGAAACATCTCATTGTATAAGCCTGAACTTTGAATTTGCATTTGCAGAGATTGAATTTTAATAAAGAACCTTTTTAAAATAATAAGCGTTTCGTATTTTTAAGTGTTACTTTTTTTTAAATAATACGGAAACCTTTTTAAATTTCAATGAGTTTTTCTTGATAAAATCAAACCCATTTTTTATTTATTTATTTATTCAAACTTCAATTTTTGTAGATTTTAAAATGTAGATTCTTCGAAATAAGGGCCACCTTAATATATATACATATATAATGTCACCTATCCATTCAACTTAAAATAAAAAAATTTCATTTTTACTCCGTTTCAGTTTTCATTTTTTTAATCAAGCCAGAAATCATTTCCAACATAGTTTGCGATTAATTTTGAATGAAGTTTTTAACTAGACATGTGAGCTTCATTTAAAATTTAAAATTCAGTTTTCCAGTTTTTAATCAAACCTTACATTACGATAAAAATAAAAGAACTTAAAAGAAATAAAATGCATGGATTCGGCAAACTTGTTGCTGTTTCTTAAAATAAAACAAAACAAGAAAACAG
This sequence comes from Syrphus vitripennis, assembly GCA_958431115.1. Classification (NCBI taxonomy): domain Eukaryota; kingdom Metazoa; phylum Arthropoda; class Insecta; order Diptera; family Syrphidae; genus Syrphus; species Syrphus vitripennis. The sequence continues at coordinate 42,531,438 of OY288108.1, forward strand.
AACAGAACAGAGAAAAATATGGTACAGCGAAAAGGAAATTCGAGCTACAAATTAAAGATCATCAATGTATTGCAAAATTTTTTTAAATTTCTTAAATATAAAATTTCTTGAAAATGTTTAGAAAACAGAAATTGGTATTCAAGTTTTTTTTATCAAATAATAAAATATGTTCACTCAATACCATAATTAAAAGAAAAATCTGTTGACAGTATAATTACCTATAGTTTTCAAAAAAAAATAATTTTTTTCTCAAAACTCCAAAACAAAATTGTTCAGAAAATTTTGACATGCACCATTATTGAAACCATTTAGGAATTCTTTCATAAAAAAATTGATCTTTGGATATCCGTCAAACCGTTTATGAGAAAATGGAATACCAATAATCAGGTTCTATGGCAGACACTGGTTAATAATAAAGATTTTATGAAAAATATGTTTGAATCAGCTAATTTGAATTTGTTACAAACCCAAATAAAAATTGAATCAAAATTGTTAGAAACTTATTATCGAAACAGATAATAAGTTTCGTAGTGGTGAATATAAGACAGATGCTATTATTTTTAGAGCATACAAAATTAATTTTGCTCGAACCTATTTTTTTGTATGTATATATGTCTCGAGTTCAATCTTTTAGTCTATAATCTCAAATAAAAGTTCGAAAGTCCAGTCGGAAGAAAATATGACCATAAGGCCAGTCGACTGAGAATATTTTTTTTTTTTTGCAAAAACGCCTATCTCAGATTTTATGATTGTAATGGAAATATGGATAAACTTAGAGTTTAAAAATAAAATGGCAGCTCTGTAAATTGTTAATGTTAAATGAAATGTTAATTCTTATCTCGAAATCGGCTCATCGTTCAAAAAAGTTGTGGGGACTATTTTTATTGAGAATTGGATTTGAAAAAAAAAAGAAAGAACATATCTGCTGAGTTATCAAAGATGCAATTTAAATTTTGTAGTGAAAAATGCCGCTTTAATGTAAGCTATGTATTATAACACCATTTAGAGAATTTGTATGGTTGAAGTGTTTAAAAAAAAAAAAAATTTATTGTATTCTTTGGAAAAAATTATTTATAAATTAAATGTCTTAAAATGTAAAAACAATATAATGTATGCAACATTTTTTTTTCTTAACTAACGTTTGGACGAATTCAGTTATTTTGTTTGCTATTGTTTTGTCCATGAAGCGAAAAAGTTGATATTTTTCATTTATGTCAAAGGAATACTTTTTTCGTTTGCATGTCCATATATACAAATGTATGTACCATAAATACACTTTCATTTAAAGTTTTTTGAAGAACTTCACTTGTACTTGGTGACCATTAAAATATTTTTTTCTATTACGTGCATTTCATGTTTTTTTTTAATTGCCAGGGTCCATTGTAATATTTTTCGGTATATGGCTAAAAAAAATGCAAAACTTCAAACAACAGATGGACAGTTTTATGAAGTATGTATATGCTTTTATAAATGTTAAGAAAGAAATGTATTTCTCATGTCAACCGTAATTAAAATAAAATGAAAAAAGTACAAAAATATTTTGTTTAACTAAACAAAGGGAGGAAGAGGAAGAGTATCCTCGCAAAAATTTAAAGAGGTACCCCAGTATCATTTAAAAAAAACATATTTCGAAGTCAATGCATTTATGTCGAAATAATTGAAAAGATGAAAAATCTAAAATGTTGATCGTTTTAAAATCTTAATCCGTAATAAATGAATTCATGGTTAGAAAAGACAAAGTTCGATAAGGATTTTAAAATATTTGAAGAATGAAATGAAATTTTAAAAAATAACAATTTGAAAATTCGTGTGAAGCTTATTTAGAATTCACAGTAAAAATGTTTAAAAATACTGGGATATCTTTAGAGATAAATGCCAAAAGGCAAAAGAAAAAAAGTATTAAAAACAACCTCAACAACTTGCTAATTTTTTCACCTCAAAACCTCGAATTAAATACCATAGATTGGAGATTTGTAAATTTTTATGAAATATCATAACTCTAAATCATAATAACCTTCCAAAACATCTGATTCTTCCTATCATTCGAAAGCAGGCAAAAATTCAATTAAATTCAACTATAAAGCCGGTATTCACCTCCTCCCATACCAGAACACAACAATATTTCTTTGTGAGGGAGGAAAATTGTATGGCCCAATAAGGAAGGATTCTTTAGATCCAGAAAAACTGACTGTTGTTCTCATAGCTCATAGCTGGCGGAATCACGATGCTTGACAGAACGTTACAGTCAATGGTGACCACTATAGAGCCATAATTACTGACTTTTTCGTTCCTTAATTCAACTACCATAATGTGCAGGAGCTGTAGTTTCAACAATATGTCACAACATTTCACGCAGCTCGTGCCACAATTGATTTATTAATGGAAATGTTTGGTAATCGACTAGTTTAACGTTTCGGATCCATGAATTGTCTATTTTCTATGGTGATGTCTGAAGTTGCTAGTCTACGCCGATAAGCCCTAAGCGATCAACCACTTGGAGGACAACATATGCCACATTATTGCCGATATAAAGTCACAAATGTTAGAAAAAGTGATCGAAAATTGAACCTCCAGATTAAACTACGTTCGAGCCAGCTGTGGTTGTCATATGACAGAAACCATATTTCAATTACAATGCCAAAAGATTATCTTTCGAATAAGGTCAATTTCATGTCAATTTTAAAAATTCATCTTTGTTTTATTCCATTTCAACTTTCTATACCACTGAAAAAAACACCCTTTAATGATTAAAATCTTGAAACTTAAACTTTCAACTGAGAAAGAAATTAAATAATACATACATTTTTAGGGTATGTGTACTTGTTTACCCTTTAACACAACAACAAAGTAGAAGCTCATAAATATTTTATAAATATGTAAGTACCCACATCTTTTTATATAGGTATGTTTGAGATTTAAAATCATTTGGGTATACCTTACCTACACCCTTTACCCATCAACTTTAAAAATAAAAATCTTTTTGAATATAGAATGCGTCTACCGTCAGCTTTAGATATATGATTGTATGTTAACATTTCAAAAAAAAAAAAAATAAAAAAATATATTTTCCGCATCTCTTCTCACTAAAGAAAAAGCAAAGCAACCATCATTCATATTATTTTTGAATGTGTCATTTATCAAGAATGAAATGTTTCCATTTATATGATATGTGTATGTTGGCATATTGAAACGTGAGAAAATCGTAATATCAACAATACATCTGGATACTGCCAACATATTGCGTTCGATGCCCTTAATGCTTCAGTAAACATTTATACGTTGAATATATGTACATTTTTGCTTATACTAACAATGGTGAATTAAGATAACATACACACACATATACATACAATACAAATATTGTATATTCTAAAAGTATAAAGGGAATCAATAAACCCACTCCTTCACTCCTCCAAAAAAAAATGAACAAGAAGAATATAAAGAATAAGACGAACCTGCAACCTGTTTGCCTTGTCAGCTTTATATTGTTCAAACATTGGTACCTTATACACAGACACACAAAAACCAATATTCCTGCCATACCCTCTAGAATTCGCGGAGCCTTATCAACCGCATCTTGGCCTTATAGTAAATTCGCATCCATCAAAAATGAGCTTATACTTTAGGCCCTTTTTACATATACTCGTATTTAATACATATTATAAAAATGATGTATACAAAAGAATTGGATATACACACTATACACAGTGCGGGTGGAAAGAGATAAATCAAAACAAGGATTTCGTTTGTTTTCCTATATTTTATTATTTTTTTTGTTTCCCTTCATCATCTTTTTTTTAAGAATTCCAATGTTTTTTTATCCTTAAGGTCAAAACATCAGTCATCAGCCCGTAAAAGCGTACACAACGAAGCCAAATTAAGCTCAATCTATTCATTTCTAGGAATCTGGATATGTACATTGTACAACAGTTACCAAATCAACCCTCAACCGCACTTTAGAACAAACGTCCTTTTGGCAATATAACCTCCCTGCCTAGTTTTAAAAAAAAATATCATAGATATCCCGGGGTTAAAATAGAGATACATTCAGTGGAGTATGAAGGATTGTAGCTTTTAGGTACCTAACCTAACCTCTACTTCCTAAAAAAATCCTCCTCTCTGCTGATGAGAAAAAGCAAAATTCTTAAGAAAAATATTTCCTCATCAATATCCGTTGTGAATTTTCCAGAAATAAAAGAAAAACACATTTATTCATTCGCCGTTTCATCTTCTTACCTCCAGTTTATTGTGGTTGGTGATGGCATTTTCAACGTTGGTTGGTTGGTGATGCCTATATTCTTCTTCTTTACAATGTCTGCCTGTTTTCCGAACACTTCAAGAAACCATACACAAAGTTAGTCCTTGAAACAAGCCAAGAAGTCCCGAAAATTGATGCTAGGGCAGTATAGTCGCGTTGTAGCTATTCAACCATCAGTCCTTGTTGTTATTGTTGTGTGTTCTTTTTCTTCTTCTTTTAAATTTTATTATTGTTTCGATTTGTTTTTTTTTATGTTTTTGTTTTTTTTTTGCTTACAAATGATTTTCAGCCTTGTGGCAACTTTATTCCGTCAATTGCAGCTCAACGATACGGAAAGATAAACCTGTGCTTTTGAAAAGTATTGAAGAAGTTTTGGAAGTTTTTTTTTTTTTTGATGACTTTTTTTATATTATTCGTAGAGACCAATTAGACTTTGACGTAAAGTTATGTTTCAGTTTTCGAACAAAGTGGGGGGACATATATTTTTTGAACACATCCGCGAATTACACTATTTTGTAAATATCAAGGATCACATGTAATAAAAAAAAAAGTATTTAAAAGTGGATACAGCTTCACCAAGTGGTTTGAGAAGCTTCAAAACATGTGTAGTAATTTTTGTTCTTCTCCCAAGGACAAAAAAATAAATATGGAGTGATGTTGTAGGTTCTTTGAAAAGGTATCAAATCAACATTTGTCGCAATAGTGTGACTAACGAAAGCAGTGCCGAATCAGCGAATCACAAAAAAGCTGAAGTACATTCAACAAATCCTCAATCGTTTTAAATGCCAAAAGATGTGGGTGAAAGAAGCATGAAAAAAAAATCTACACAATCCAAAAAAAAAATGTAGGTACACAAAAAACGTTCGCGAAGTATTAAGGATACGGCAATATACAACAACTATACGTTGAACACACTCCTCGTCCTCACAACCTCACCACGCGACGACGACAACGACAACGACGACGATGTTTAAAGGAAATCTCTTATCTAGCACTCTGCCACTTGAATGTTACGCTGCCGTTACACCATGGAAAGCTATTTAAAATAATTCGCCCTCGAAAGCTAGCGCGAAAAGCAGCGAGAACCAAAAACAAAAAACAAAAAAAAAAGAAGGAAGAAAAACCGGAATGAGAAGGGATTTAAAACCAAAAGGCACGCAATTAGGATGAGTTGAAGGTTGAGTTCTGTTTTACCCGGCTCGGCTCTAGAGATTGCGATGGATGTTGATGATGAATTTAAGGTCGTTTAACGCACAAACGAACCAACTATACATCAAACGGAAAGGGACGAACAAAAATTAAATCCTTTTTTTTTTTTTTGATAAATAATTTGGTACCTATGTGTATGCAATGAAAGTCAACTTTTATTTATTATCTTTTAATCCAAGCTTCCTTTGAAAATGGAAAATCCTTTGAATTGAGTAAAAGATTTTACTTTTAAACTGAAATTTATCGCGAAATCCTTGAAGCTAATGGTTTTATACTTTTGCTTCACTAATAAGACGATTTTCAGATTAAATAACTATATGGGTTTTTTTTTTGTTTTTATTTTTTTTTTTGTTTACTTCTTTTTTTTTTAAATTGACACCGCACGTTTGTAAATATTAAAATACACACATACACACACGAACGAACAATATTGGAT